>CM057822.1:42363874-43056374 GCA_030067965.1 Latrodectus elegans
TTTGTCACATCTGAATAACAAAACTTATTTATTAACGAGCCATTTTTAACTATGAATGTAATTTCTCACTACCTAGTATGTTAAATAATAAATGAATTCATTTGATCCACTGACAGAATTAACTTTAGATTTATTCTGCTTTTGTTTTAAAAAAAGACATCATATATATAATTGAAAATTCTATTTTTCATTAAATGAATTTAAAAGTTCTCCAATCCAAATACTTTTAGTGAAAGAGAGAGAGAGAGAAGTGATACTGATTAAATACGGGAGAAGATTAACTATACTCATTTATTTTCAGAGCTTGTATTAGTGGAATAATACCAAAATCAGTATTATAATACAAAATACTTGATGATGATCATGAGCAAAAATGCAAAGCATTTTGTTTTATTTTCTTGTGAATTAAAACCATAATTTCAAAAAGCATAAAAGATTGCAAAAGTTTGCTTGTTTAATCTGTAGACAAAATATTGTTCAATTTCGTCCTTGTTAAAAATGAAAATAGTCACAATTTTTTTAAAAAAAACTGTTTTCTATATTAAAATAAAAGAAGCTGTCTATACACTATGAATTTCAAATGAATGTGCAGAGCAGTATGATTGGAATAAGCAATTTGAGAATAGCTTAACTAGCTGTGGGACCTTTAAAATTATATTTATTATATTCTCTAGAATATAATAAACAATCGAATATCTAAAAATTGCAACTGAGTTTTAGAAATTAAAATAGATAAATATTTACTTAAAAAGTATACATAATATCAAAAAGTACTTTACCTTCTATTTCTCTATAAATTTGGTGATTGTCAATACCAACAGCTACAATCACGGCTAAAATATAAATAGATTTGTATGAATTCTTATTGGGGTAAATTTGTTATCGTATAAATATATAGTGTTGTATTATAATATAAAACACATTTATATTATGAAGTAATATAAAGTAATAGCATATAAATAATAGCAATTACTTTCTAAACTCATTTGTATTATTTGAAAATGGAAATAAGCAGTGCATTTTAATGAGGTATGTATATCTCTAACAAAAAAAGACTATTTTACATTATTCAAATAAGCTTTACGTGTCCTTTTTCTTCAGGTATTTGTTGGCGCAGCATGTCCAATTTTGGACCTTGCGCCATAAAATCCAACCAACCAACCATCTTCAGGTATTTGTGGTTTCTTGAAAACTCCGGACAACAGTTAATATCTGGTTACGAGATTATATTTAAACCACTCTTGATAGCGATAGCTAAGTAGTTTGACAGAAATGAAAAACAGGATGCATCGATATATACTTGTAATATTCTGCCTACATACCAAAAAAAATTTATTGTCCAAAACAATATGATTTTATTTGCTTTTAAGTAATAGAAAACGCCATATTAAATAAGCACTATTATACTTTTGATTAAAAGCATTTTAACTCTGCAGCTTATTTTGTTCAACAATATTTTATGCAATTGTAGTCTCAACTGGTGTTGATTCGCACAACTTCACCATTTCAAAACAAGATAATGTGACTTCTACTGTGTTACAAACACAAACATTAAGGACATCATAGGAGAAGATTTAAATGAGGTATTCAACAAAACTTACTCATTTTCTGTCATTGCAAGGTCTTGAATAATACTTTTATGATGGGATTCGGAGAAAATGTGAGGACTCTTATTAATTACGCGGATGTCAACCCCACAAAAAGTCGTTCCAAAGTATGTGAGCATTCACCGCAAGTTTCTCTTTCGGGAAAACCTTTTTAATAATAGTGGACTGTATTTATGTGACGCAAAGAGAACATTTCTTATATCTACCCAACTGATGTATGAAAAACCATCCATTTTGCTCCCTTTATTATGCACATTATCAAGCTCAAACATTATTCTCTAAGGAACAAAGCGAATTATAAAACTATAGTGAAAATGTGTAAATATATAGTGTCTGCAAATATTATTTCAAGCGTGATCCTATTATTAGTGACCTAATAATAGGCTTGTGCTAATTTTAATGGAAAATTTCAACCTTATATTAAAAATAAAATACACCTGCTTTTTTTTATATTATTATATGCCTATTTGAACTTTAAGTTAAGAAAATATTACTTTATCATTTTCACTCCAAGTAAATAATAATAGCGCTTTTTTCAAAGGAAGAGAAAAGAAAATTGGCAAAATCAATATGATATAAAATAAACATCTATTAATCTTTACATATCTTTTCAATATTATTTCGTTAAAACCTCAGAAGACTTCGACGCGAGCATGAAAAAACGATTGACTTAGCTTTATAATAAACTCGACTCTATATAAGATGAGGTGATCTCATGAGAGATTTTTCATTAGCCAGGCAAAAGATTTCAAAAATATATGTGCGAAAACTCACATTATATATTCAATGCTTATAGTAAATGTTTCTTTTTTTTTAGCCACTGAAACAAAAAATGCACAACATATGAATCAATTGTAACCTTATAGTTTGTTTTTTTTTAACTGGCTAATAAAAGTCAATGGTGTCATCCTTTATAACTCTCAAATTTGAATTTTATTTAAAATTTAAGTTTAAAAATAATAATGGCACTTTCATCATCTTATTTATTTCTGCAGCACCTGGGACTGAAAGTACATAACTTTGATATTTTTAGTTTTTTTTTCACTTATTAAACTATTGTATTTAATAGAATTCCGTAAAAAGCTACAAAAATAATTCAGGTATAGAAACCATTAAGATACAGTTATGTGATTATTTCAGCATTATGTGATGAAGTAGAATCTCACCAAATTGAGCCATACAGTAGATGTCTTCAAAATTAGTCGGCAGATTAGCTTCACACTTCGGACATGATTGTTCTGCTTCAGGGCAGAATTCATACGGAACAGGTGGAGGAAGATACATAGGAGCTGGGCCAGGAGGAAGCGGTGGAGGAGGAGGTGGTGGAAGTGGAGCTGGTTTATATACTGGAGGTGGTGGTGGTGGAGGCGGAGCAGGTTTATATACTGGTGGTGGAGGAGGAGGGGGTGGTGGTGGTAAAGCTGGTTTATATACTGGTGGTGGTGGGGGTGGTGGAGGTTGTTCATATACCGGAGATGGGGGAGGTGGTGGCGGTGGAGGAGGTGGAGCAGGTTTATATACTGGTGGTGGAGGAGGCGGAGCAGGATTATATATTGGTGGTAAAAGAGGTGGAGGAGGGGGTGGCGATGGAGGAGGAGGTGGTTCATATACCGGAGGTGGAGGAGGTGGAGGTGGCGGTGGAGGTGGTTCATATATTGGTGGTGGAGGAGGTGGGAGTGGTTCATATACCGGAGGTGGAGGAGGTGGTGGTTTATATACCGGAGGTGAAGGAGGAGGTGGCGGTGGAGGTGGTTCATATGCAGGAGGAAGAGGAGGAGGTGGCGGTGGAGGTGGCTCATATACAGGAGGTGGAGGAGGAGGTGGTGGTGGAGGTGGTTCATATACAGGAGGTGTAGGAGGAGGTGGTGGTGGAGGTGGTTCATATACTGGAGGTGGAGGTGGTTCATATACTGGAGGTGGAGGAGGAAGGGACACAGTCTCATATACTGGAGGAGGAAGTGGAGGTGGATTAACATAACCAGCGAAGCATGCAGGAATTTCTTCATAAGCTCCTAATGGTGCTAAGTAAAATTCTTTTGTCAACTGTATAACTTGATTGGCTAGAATAATTGGTTCTTTTACTGTAAAAACCAGAAGCTTCGTCCCTGGAGCTAAAAAGAAAACATGGTAATAAAAATGTAAAGTTGTTTAATAAAATGTCAGAGAATATAGATTAATAAGCAGAACATTATGACTTCTCTAGTATGAAAATCAAATTATTCAATATGATATAATTATTGTAGTTTGATGTTAATTTAGAAGTTCCTAAATTTGATTATAAATTATATGATCGTGCAGGAAACACTTAATATTTGATCTCGTTGGAGGAAAAAATAGTAGCAAACACTTTTGTGTTATAAAACCCGAAGCGAAAACACAAAAACTCTCAGAAAATATTCAGAAATTTTCTAGTACTCTATCATAAAACAGTTGTCACATTGAAGATAGGGCTTTATTGATCTTAAAGACTGCAGGTAGAAAGATACTTATTCTTAGAAATGGCCACTGTTGGATAAGTGTTGAATTTTTGATAATATATGGTGAAATATACTAAGGAGATTGAAACCCTTTCATTTTTCCTTTTTATCACAATCAAAAACAAATAATGTTCATTTAAGTATTGAAGTTATGCCATATAAAAACCTCAAAAAGCTGTTTAAATTAAAATCTGTTTAACACTTGAATTTTTCGAAGTTAGATAATTTATCAAGTCAGTCAACATTTTACTTGTTATACAATTTATAGACTAAGAATTCAAATGAAAATTACGAATAGAGTAACTTTAGAAGAGAGAAAAATTTAAAAAGAATATATAAGACATGTTCATTAACCCTTCAACTTCAAACTCCACTGTGACGATAGAAAAGACTGACTTAAGCAAAAAGAAAGGACAAATTTCATAATGTTATAAAAATAATTTCAGTTCTTAATTATCGCTTCAGTAAAATAAACATTAAATGAGACAAATAATAAATTATAAACATGTTTGAATTAAATGTATCTTATTAATTGTGTTTTCTAACTTTTCTGTAAACATGGCATCTTAAAAATTAAATAAGTATAATGCTTAAATTGTAAAATTTAATTTTCTTTAGTTATAAAAATTCACGAATAATTTTTTTGAACTTGGTATGCTAATGCACCAGGAAAATTTTATTAAACCAGTGGGTCTCATAGGGTACATATTAATGAAGATGTGTTTTTCGATTTAACATAAACCTCAATAAAAAAAGATTACTTAAATTTGATACATTTTTAAACTTAATATATTCTTGCCATTAAAAGTAATAACTAGAAGGTTTCTATACCGCAATATATTTTATATAATATTTATAACTCTTAGTATATAAGTTTTCTATATCGTTATATGTTCCTTATATACGAGGACAAATTCAGAGGTATGACAATGGGTACTAAAGGGAAAATGAAACATCACAGAACATTTTAAGCATTTTGTGCAAGTGAACCATAAAAATACTTGAAGAACAATGATGTGCCGAATGAAACAAAAATATAATAATTAGAAAAAAAAACATTTATTTGATAACGGGGAAATATCGAGCCACAGAGTATCTTCCCTTGGATTCTGCCACTAGATATCTTTTCTATACCTTCCACATCTCTTTGTGAATTTCTATTCGGTGAATAGACAGTTTGCCGAAAAGACATTTGTGCCACAGGTTTTTCCATAGTCAATAACCGTGCTCTGCTTCCTTACGTCAAACTTTGCAACTTGAATGATTTCGCATCACATAACATACCAATCGAATTTCGAACAGGAGTGTAGTGAATACCTTTTTTGAAGATCGATCTTGGTACATTCGTTGCATTAAACATTCACTACCATAAAGGTGGCTAGGGTGCATTGAAAATGGGTGCAATCGCAATATCCTCTAAATGAAATAATCCTTCTGGGGGCGGCAGGCCAAGTATTGTCTGTCTTTGGCTTGATGCTTGTTTCACAATTACCAATATTCCACCCAAATGCTTCTATCTAAATAGTGGAGTTCAATTCAGGGTTAGGTACAGGGAAATATCCTGGTGGAACAACAACAACAGACAATACCACTTGCCTGTTTGTAACTCAGAGTCATTACTTGCATACACCTCATTCATGTAATCAGACATGCTCCTTGCGAATCATGCGGTAACATTCGTTAATCTGAAAAGTTCTCTTATCAACACTTGTTTGCTATTTCCATCATCCAAAGGCAAAAGGGATATTCGGCCAAATTAAATTTCTCTTTTTTTTTTCTGACCACACTGATTCGAACATATTTCTGTCAAGCATTTGCTTCATGTATTACATCAAAAGGTTTGTTTACGTGTATTTGTAACTCACTAATATGATATCAAATAAATGTTTTCCATAGTTATTGCTTTTTTCTTTACACTCATTGATCAGAAACAGATCATTCATAAGTACTTTATCAATATTTCTCAGGACTAAGCCTTGTTTGTGATACCATTTATTTGGTAATTTTCTCTCTTCTCATACCTGTTATCATACATCTGAATTTGTCGTTTATTTTATATTTATCTATAGATACAATTTACAATAATTATAAAATTTTTATATGATATTGTTGTATTGTTTTCAGTTTTTATTACTATAGAAAATTCTTTAATTAAATTTATGCTTGCAGTTATACGAAGTCTTCGAATCAATGCAACTTACGCAATGCCAGCAAGGGGCAGATGCAATCAGAAAGGGCAACGAAAGCTTTGAGACTGCCTTTTGCGTATAGCCCTGGATGAGGTTTAACAACTTGTATGATTTTCAAAGATCCGGAAATACAAGTAGGAGGGGGTGGCTCTGAAAATAAATCACATGATACACTATTCAAAATCAAAAAGTTGATTAGTAGTGTGATTCATCTTACCAGCTTTCAATGTTTTAAAACTTCAAATGAAGAGAATTTAACTTACTTTTAACTTTTATTACAATGGTTTTGTAATAGTTCATTTCTTTAGCTGAAAAAAAGAATAAAACAATTAATAAAAACAATTAAATTCTGAGAAAAATTAAGCGAAATATAATTTGATTAAATGGAGAAGTGTTTTCATATTAATATATATAGCAAAATATAGCTAATTTAGATTTTGTTATTGATCTCATTCATTAATTTCAACTATGCACCAATGAATATCGCATATGTATATAACCCTATTTCTTCAACAAAACTTCTTTTTGTAGAGTTCTAATGCATTTCCTATTTTAAATATCCCAAGTGAACACTATATGAATTTACACAATTAGGATTTATAACACTTTTAATCAAATTCTCTTTTGGGGTTGTTTATTGTCATGGATTTTACAGTTTGGCAGTTCCACTAGTATGTAATATTTGTTATTGAAATGCTTCAAGGCAAACGTATCATAAAAATCAAAAAGTTCAACTTCTAGACCATGGCCCGCAGAAACTTTGCAAATGATCTTCCAAAGAGGTAAAATACGAAAGATTGTGATCATATATATAAACTGAGCTACTTAAATTTGTTAGTAACAGTTATTTACTAATTTGTTTCCTTATTTACTATTACTAGTTAGCTTATTGGCATCATATTCAATAAATACACTTGAATGATTAAAACATTATTAACAGTTTAGTCAGAATATTATAATCTTGATTTCAGATTATATTTTCTTAAAAGCTTTATATAAAGTTAGCTATCAATAATTTTATTTAGTGTTAGTTTAATGAGTATACTTAAAAAACTTCTTGGTTCGATTAATGATGTGGAAAACATCCTTAAAATAAGCAAACACGATTTTTATTCAAAAAACAATCCATATATGTTTCACGATTCAAATGAAACGTTATTATTAGCAAAAATGGATGCATGAGAAAATTGATGTTTTCGATATTCGATAATAATAATATTTTTCTAAATTTAAATATTTGATAACTGAATTTGGAATATTTGAGAACTAAAGACATTTTTTAAAGATCACACAATTAGGATTTAATGAGGATCACACGTTTTCCTTAAATATATTCTTATTTTCAAAAATTAGAATTTCTAGAGGAAAAAATAAATTATGAAATGAAATTCTGTTATGTGTGTAGTATTTCGCATGGAACTGATTTCTCCTGTGTTATTATGATATTCCAATTTTTTTTTTAAACTTATATTCACAAAGTTGGTTCTTTTTTTGTTAATTCTCTGTGCCAAATACTTTTATAGTACAAAAAATACTTCCTGTTCGCGCGTCTACCAACAAGGACTGTTTTTCCAATGAAACAAAAATAAATCTTTCATCCAGTACTTCATATGGCGTTCTTTGAAAGACAGATGAATCTCACTCAGTTTGTAACTTTTATCATGAAAAGATTATTGTATTTAAGTGAGGGTAAATTAACACATAATGATATCAATTCAGATGCTTTGAAAGTCCAGAAGAATCGTAAAATTCGCTCTAGTCATCCTCCCTGAATTCTTAAAAATTGCACTCTATTGGATTCAATATAAACTGAATGTTTCGGACTATTTTGTAAATTATGTTTTGAAAAGTTACAAAAAAGTAACATTTTTCAAATCTTTGACAGTACACTACTGCAGTTTCTGTGTCTCAGAAACAATTAATTCAAATGAAATCCTTTGAGTTATTTATAACAATATCAAACTCTAGGGATGATTGAAAAATAATAATGCCAAATTTTACGTGCCATGTCAGAAATTTTTTTTTCATATGAAATGAGGATTGTATTACTAATAAGCTATCAGTATTTCAATACTTCAGCTGTACTATCAGCTGAATACAGATGTTCGCCATAAAATGTATTATCATTCTATGTATATATGGCTTATCCTTATCAATGATATGACTTTTATCAGAGCAACTCCAATAAATCATTGACAGTTAGAAAGTCGATGACTAGCAGGAGGACAAAAATTCCTGGGAAAATCCGACGCAATCCAGAATATGTTTCGATGAGGTTGGGTGGTCACAGCATTTTTTTTACAAATGTGATAGTTTTTTGTACCATGTTTAAAAAGTAAAAACATTTTAGATATCCACTTGAGAATCTGGTCAAGGCAGTCTCAGAGATTTTCAATCACATTTTAATTCCAGAAGAGTTCCAGAAAATGTTCCAGACTACCCTTGGTGCGTAGGTGGAATTTGCAAATTGAATATAGTCTAGATTTTTTCATTCGAGTAAAGATCCTGATATGTCAGTGATGAACCAGTGGGCGTATCTTCCTCACTGCCCTCTTTGGCCAGTTGATCAGTGGTCTCACTGCCATTAATATTTACATGAGATGGAATCCATTGGAGTTGTACATTTATGTGGATCAGATTATCAACAAGATTTTTGAGCATCAATGAAAGTTAAGTTATAACACGATGTTTAAAAGTATTTCTTCCTGGTTATATTTTCATTTTTAACAACATGCCGATGCAGAATCATATATCAAATATTCAAGTCTACGAAGTTTTATGGCCGACATCATTGATAACAAGAAATTGCGGATGTAATACCTTAATTAAATTCATTTGGTATAAGTATATTTTTATGGGCAGTGTGATTCAATGTTAAATTAATAATTTATAAAAATTTTATTTATTCATATTATGTGAGAGTTATTACCTGTTAATTTTATTTTAAAAATAAAGGTGAATACATCTGATTCGTACTGTACATTTTTAAATTATGCTTCCGAATAGTTTTCAGTAAAAACTGATCTAAGTTTCCATCTGTAAAAAAAAAAGTTTGCGAAAGATTCTTAATATATGTTTGATATTCTATTAAATTGCACCATTTGGTTTATCAATATTGGATCACTATAACGTGTAATTCAAGTATCGGAAAATGTAACAATTGACTTTAATAGTTGCGCAAAATTATACTGCATATTGTTTATTAATAATAATTCATCGCGAAGCAGCTCATCAAAGCAAAGAAATGCATCAGATCTTACTTTTTATTTCCACATCTGGTGGGATGGGCTTCACTGGTCCGAAGGGTCCTAAAAATGTAATTAAGAAGTGGCTCATAACAACATTAAAATAGAAACATCATAACAGCAATAAAACATTTTAAGAAGCTATTATTGCGCTTATAATTTCTTGTATTTTTTAGTTTTTGAAATTAAATATTAAATGCAATAAAAATTAAGTGGGCACAAAATTGAGATAGAACATAGTTTTTGTGAAATTGCACAAATATTTGCACTTAATATAAAAGACCAATAGTTTAAAAGTAATGGAAAATAAGAGAATGGGGCTTAACATGGAAATGAACATTTTTAGCATCAACACGTTGGAAAAAATATATTAAAATATTCCGCTTTATTTTTGAAAAAGTTGATTTGAAAATGTCAATTTAGCAAGTTCATGGCATGACATATTACCGTATTATTATTTAAATCCATGCTATTGCTGTCATTTATGGCACTTGAGTAAGCCAAGTTCGTTAGCTGAGGTCTTAAGTTATTAAGTCAGTTAATCTTAAGTAAATTAAGTCAGTTACTCTTTCGTTTAACCAGAGCACTACGAAAGATTTAAGGTTTGCTTATATTCAACACGAAGAAAAATTTTTGGAAGGATGATCTTTTTAGTACACAAACAACAATATTTTTGTTAAACTCAAAAGTAAGTTTTAATGTACACAGTTCTACGAGAGACACTTAGGTTGTACACGGGAATTCTTTGCAATATGAAAAAGAGATCGGATATGAAATTCTTTGCATTTCCCAGTGTGGCAGACATATCGTGCAAATTTAATGCTATTTAGCATATTCTTTTTTGGTGATGAATTTTCTTGAGTTAGAAATTTATATATTATCTTTTTTAAATTAATATGTCACATTTTTTTTGATGAGCCAAATTTATTTAGATTATGTTATTAGTTTCTTAAAAGTAGGAAATAAGCACTTAATAATCTTAAATTTGCTTTTCTGAAGAAGATATTTTAATTTCTAGTCATCGTGGGAAAATATGTACTTTTTGTGTACTTATAGCTAGTTAACTTTTTTTAAATGCAAATATATTGAGCAAATGCATAAAGAAACAATAAAAGTAGCAAATTTAATTTCTTAAAATATTAATTCAAATATATCAGCTTTTTTGTAATGTCAGAAAAAATGATTCATCAATGAAAATATTGTGAGAAAACATTCTTAAAAAACAAATTTTGTCCAAGAACCATTTAAATAATTATTCATCAATTATCTGTCCTATTCAGAAATGTATAAATTGATTAATTTTACATTATGTGTATGATAACTATCTTAATCATCTCTTATCTATCTAAATCACATCTTTTCCCAACTTTCGTAAAATATAGTTCTTATTTTGTCTCTATCATAAAATTTATGTAAATAGAAATAATATTTTAAAATTTTTTTAGAATAGAATTTTGTAAATAAGTATTGAATCAAAAAACAGTTCAAAATATTACATCACACTTACCAGCACCTTGAAATTCAGCCACAAATGCTGCAAAGGAAGTATTTAAAATTATTAATAATTTTATGTCTGAGAAAAATAGAATGAATTTGTTATTTGATAAACAATGCAAAAATATAGTATAGTATTTAACTTATAAGATAAATAAACGTTATAACGAGTAATGTCCATTTTTTTTTATAAATATGCCAAAGCGTAGTGGATATTTTAAAAGTTGTAAGATGATGTTTTGATCAATCAATGCTTGATGCTGTCAGGGAAATTTCTTTATGGATAACGTTATATATTCGTGTGTTGACAAAAAAGAGACGTAGAAAACACTAAAAAAAAAGAAACGTGGAAAAGTTATGAACCAAACACTGATTTCTCTTTGTATTACAATATCTACACTCAAATTCATGGTTTTCCATCGAGAGGAGAGACATATCTTTAACAGCGAAAGTATTCTGTTAGAGCATTAACACTGTAAGCATTTTTCAAGAAATGTAATAAGTTATTATTGTTTAAAACTTGATAGTTTATGAATGATTTAAATCATAACTTGCTCAATAGAAATTTACAAGTACAAATAAAAACTGAGCAGTTGGTTCCATATGAAAATAATCTCAACGATTCACGACTTTCAACAAAATCATTTTCAACAATGTACAATTGCAAACAATAATAACTGCAACAATACCATCCGCAATAGCAATCCACTTCGAGTTTACTTTAAGCGTTATTAGGAACAGAATATAAGTGCAATAAAATTTAGGTAATAATAATGCCTCGGACACCTACGAGTTGTTCGTATTAATATTTTCTGTTGCGTACCAATCAACACAAGAAAATGTTTCGAAATTCCTTAAAAATATCTGTTAACTTATTATGGCTGATAATGATATTAGAATGTCTGATGTTACCAAAGAGTAAAAAAATTTTTCTCTTATTAATGTACCACTAAAAAAGTTTTTTTATCAATCGCATATAAAAAGGGTTAGTAACAGTATTTTAATTCTCAAAAAAACTTATTATTTGTGTTCAAAGAAGAGTTTATTTCAAGTTTTGATCATAAGAAAACATATGCGTGGATCAGAATTTCATCGCATTAAGTTTCAATAGCAATTGTATTTTATATTTTAAGGCATTGTAATTTTTAGTTAAATTTTCTGCTAACTTAGATGATACTAGGCAAATAATTATTTTAAATATTTACTTTAAAATTATGACACATGTGCCATATAATCCAGGATGCCAAATTCTGAGTTTAGCAATTTTTTTAGCGGATTTTCTTTTGTGTTTGGGAACGTGGTTTTTTTTACATCATAGAGATGGAGACCTATAAAAATTATGCTGTAAATTCTATTTTGGCAATCCTAGTATTTACGTCATCACGCACATCACAATACATCTTCTGGCAACATTTTTTCATCGCCAAAAAATTTATATCATTCAAAATATTTAGAATGCAAAAGCTGAGACCATTTAAATATGTATGTATGTATACATATATATATTTTAATATTTTTTGTATGTATGTATATATATATATATTTAAATATTTTTAATATATATACATATATATATATATATATATATATATATATATATATATATATGAACTTTCAATCTCTACATAACTTGTGCATGATATGTATTCATCTTTAATTTCAAAAAAAAAAAAATAGTCGCTTTCTTTCAAGAGAAATTCTTGAGAAATTCTAATCTAAAAAACGTGAGTATAAAATTAAATTAAAACTTGTATTAGTTTATAAAAAACTTGTATTCTGTATAATTAGTCGTTAAAAATAATTAAAAACTGAATTTAAGTTTACAGAAAATATTTCTTTATACATTGAAAATATAAACAAGATCTTTCGTACAATTTTTTAAAAAAAATTATTGTGTAAATTTCAAATTAAATTATCTAGTAATATTTGAATTCTAGATTCAAAGATATATTTTTCAAGGAATGCATCACTGAATTTTAGTGTGTTTAAAATTTCAGAAATGTATTTTAACAAATATATATATATATATATATATATATATATATATATACTGTCATTTCGATATTTTTAATACTAATTTTAATTTCAGAATTTACCAAAATTAAGTATCCTTGGTAAAATATGTTTCGCATTTTATAAGAACTTCATTAATTACACTCGATTTTACAAACAGTGCCTTAACTTACCAATGGCAGCTGCGCAGAACTGATCAATGAATGTTTTATCTATTGCTCCTGGGCAAGATGGGCATGAATTAGCGGCACCATCCGGGCATGTGGGTGGAGCTTGTAGTTGCAATCCTACTGGAGGTGGATAGATTGGTTTCTGATAAGGACAGTGTGGTATGTTAATTTCGCTGGGAGCCGGAACATACACTACAACAAAGTCTTGTGTGAGAGGATTGTTTGTCCTGTTGGCTGGAGGAGTCGTTCGGTATCCCAAAAGCAAAACAATTGCAAGACCTATATTAATTACGCATTATAATTCAGAAAAAATTCCACATTCTCTAATTAAATGCAAGCAAATAATGCTGTTAAGTTTAAAAATTTTATTAGTGCTCAAATAATCGACAACGTGCAAATGAATGATTGAATTTGTTAGAATTTGGTGAGGTATTTTTAAATAAATAAAATGGTTTTATAGATTATCATTTATTTCAAATCGGTGATGAGGAATATCAATTAAAGCTTTATTTTCTATTACTTATTGATTAGTTTGATTTCATATTCAGAATTTTCATACCTAAGACATTCTACATACCTTTTTTCAATGGAAAACAAGGACATGTTAATGGCAAAATGAAGCTAAAATGCAGATTTAAAACTTTTGGATCTTTGTTCTTCGACACATCGTGTATGACATGTGTATGCAGACTGAGACATGAGTCTTGAAGCTCTTCTGAAATATAAAAAAAAAATGTTAATATTAAAAGCTGTGCGTGTGAACGTGTGTGTGTGTGATTCTGTTTTGAAGAATAGACAATAGACTTCCTTCAATTCTTTCATAATTGACATATTCTACTCCCCCATTCAAGAGAACAATAGCTATAACTTTGTGATAAATGTTTTTCTTAATGTAATTTTATACCTATAATAATAAATAATAGTAATAAAAATATTTATCTTAAAGATCAATATTTTTCTAAATAAACTAATTCTCAAATGTTTAAGATTTTTTCTTTACAGTCATATTGCCAGATAAGAAATCTTTTCACGGATAATCGTAAATATCAAGCACTCGTTTAAACTTTCCTTTAAAAAAACTCTCTGTTATTAATTAAGAATAGATGTCAAATCTGTCGAAAATACAGTTTTGATATATCATTCCTTCTCAATCATAAAGAAAGCTGACATTATCGTCAATTAGTATGAATTAATAATCAGTTTTTTTTTTAAATATGTAAGGACATTATTACAGATATCCTCACAATCATGCTTACATTATCATCAATCAGTATGAACTAATAACTGATTGTTTTTTCATCTGTAAAGACATTATTAAAATTTTAATCAAAATCATATTTTACATCTTCATGATGATGAAGTACTATATTTTTGCTCCAATAACAAAATAAATAACCTTTATATAAAAATTCATAATCTATTGAGAGAGAGGGAGAGAGAGAGAAATATCTTGCAAAACTCATAACTTCCACTTCGATAGGTATGTTTACAAAAATCATGTAATACTTCTTTTATTTAACAATGCCTGAGATTCAGGCTTTCTGTATTCTGAAGTACACTCTTTTACGATGAGACAACAATTAGTAATAGTAGACTGAACAGTAAATAGTTTACTAGGAAACTTTCGCAATTTTTCTGTCATCTATCGCACAATGCCTCTAGAGGTCACGCAATCAAATAGAGGGTGATTTTTCAGTAGAAGCAAAAAAAAAAAAAAAAAAAAAAAAAAAGCTTGAAAACTTTCAAGTACTTATTCCAACAGATGAATTGCAGTAGTGGAAAGCTCATCTCTTGCAGTACAATAATATTTAGGATTAAGCCCAAAACCATTTACTTTAAAAAGTGTGGTTATTAATATATTATGTAACTTTGATATTTCTTTACTTCAAATGTCCAAACAATGGGCACTGTCAGCATTAGGTCCTTGTAATTTTAGAATAAGGTGAGGAAGTGATGGCACCATTACATAGTGGGACATCCAATGTATGTGCCATCGTGACCCCGAAAGTGTGGGTCTATGTAATTTAGAAGCAGGTACAAAGCAGAAGAACTGCAGAGGTATCATTTCCCATGGAGAACATTGCGACCACGGCATATTTTATATGCCCCAGCTATTATTAGCAAATTTGAAAGTTCTTCGTTTAGGTAGGTATTTGAACCTTCTATCAGCAATAACATAATAAAAACACCGGTTCTCGTTCTTGATTAAAATAAGAATATTTGCTTAAATATAATAAAATTAAATTTTTGTTTTAGTGTGTGTAATTATTGATATTTTACCTCAATTGAGAGAAAAAAGTTTGCTTTAATTTTGTATTTAGAAACATTTGTTCATTAGCTACAATATAGAAAAGATTTGTTATTATCTAACGGAAATCTATGAAGCTATAGAACATTAAATTTTAAACCTGTAGGTACTTTTCTAAATAGGGAAATTTGTTGTTTTAAATGATTTCTAAGACACTAAGTAAAGATTGAAAAAATTCCATACATTTTTTCGATAAATTTAAATTTTTGTGTGGATTTTTAGCAAATTTTGAATTTTTTTAAGAATTGTAAATAATTGTTTTAATTGTAAATAATTTATATATATATATATATATATATATATATATATATATATATATATATATATATATATATATATATATATATATATATATATATATATATATATATATATATATATATATATATATATATATATATATATGTAATGACACACGAATTATTTTATTGATAACATATTTTAATTTTATTGAAGTAAAGAAAAACAAAAGAACTTGATTCAATATTTTAAAAGCTATAATTTTGTATATTTTTTATTAAACAAGAACAATCCCTCATCTTTTATGATGATGTATAAATATCTACAAAGTACAATTTATTAAAAAAAAAAAAAAAAAAAAAAAAACTGGTTTAAACATTATGTTTCTTTTATAATTTTCAACGAAACACATTCAATATGATTTCATTGATATTCAAAATAATAATTTTTATTTAAAAAAACATTTTTTTACTAAGAAAAATTTATATTTGTGATTTTCACCGTTGAAAAAAAAATAAATATTAAACAATTTTATCACCAATAATTTTATTAAAACACTTTGTTTCACAACTAAAAATCCAATTAATAGTGGCTAAATCGTAGCAAGTTGATTTAAATATTTCCTAACGAGACATATAACTATTTAAAATAATAAAATAAACAATAATATTTGTTTTTATTATTAATCACAAAAGTTGATCTTCTTGTTAAACATTGAAGTTACAGAAAGTATTAACAATGCCAAAAACCGAATTATACTTTAAACTAACTGACAAATAATGTGCACAAGATTTCAGTTTTATAAGTTGAAACATTAAATGATAAGCAATGAAATTATAAGCAAAAAGTATAACAAAAAAAAAAGAAATATATAACGTGGAATACTACATATTTGATTTCTTATTAAGTAACTTGCGTATGAATTACTGCTTTTCATAAGAAGATTCAACATCTGTGATTTGTGAAAAAGCTAACTATTTTCATCTAAGGAATTGTATGAAAATACATTTTACCCACAGTGCCATAAAATCCTATACGTGAATTTTTGAAGACAATGAATTTTCACCAAGATGGCGTAATTACGACGTAATAAATTCTTCTCCAAAAAAACTTACGCATTTAAATAATAAATTTATAGCAGCTAAACAATAAAAACCATTATATATATATATATATATATATATATATATATATATATATATATATATATATATACACTCTTGACCATTAAAATTGCTAAATTGCTACACCAGGAAGAAATGCAGATAACAAAATGATATTTATTGGACAAATATATTATACTAGAAATAACAAGTAATTAAATTTTAAAAAAATTTGGCTGGATATATATATAGATCCTGAGAAATCAATACCCAGAACAACCACCTCTGGCAGTAATAACAGCAGTTATACGCCTGGGCATTGAGTCAAATAGAGATTAGATTGCATGTACAGGTACAGATGTCCATGCAGCTTCAACACGATGCCACAGTTCATCAACCGTAGTGACTGGCGTTTGGTGACGAGTCAGTCGCTCGGCTACCATTGACCAGACAATTTCTATTGGTGAAAGATCTGAGAACGTGCTGGCCAGGGCAACAGCCGAACATGTTCCGTATCAAGGAAGGTCCGTACAATACCGGCAACATGCGGTCGGGCATTATCCTGCTGAAACATAGGGTTTCGCAGGGCTCGAATAAAGGGTAGAGTTATGGGTCGTAACACACCAGAAATGTAACGTGCACTGTTCAAAGCACCGTCAATGCGAACAAGAGGTGACCGAGGCGTGTATCCAATGGCACCCCATACCATCACGCCAGGTGATGGGCCAGTATGACGATGACGAATGCACGCTGCCAGTGTGCGTTCACCATGATGCCGTCAAACACGGATGCGACCATCATGATGCTGTACACAGAACCTGGATTCATCTGAAAAGATGACGTCTCGCCATTCGGGCGCCCAGGTTTGTCGTTGATCACACCATTGAAGGCGCTCTTGTCTATGACGCCGCGTCAAGGTAAGCCGCAGCCATGGTCTCCGAGCTGAGAAACCATGCTGCTGCAAACGTTGTCGAACTGTTCGTGCAGACACTTGTTGTCTTCCAAACGACCCCGTTTCTTGACTCACGGCTCGTGACGTGGTTGCACAATCCATTACGGCCATGCGGATAATATGCCTGTCTTCTCGGCTGCTAGTGATAGGTGGCCGTTGAGATCCCGCATGGCGTTCCGTATTACCGTCCTGAACCCATCGATTCAATATTCTGCTAACAGTCATTGGATATCGACCGACGCTAGCAGCAATGCTGCGATAAGATAAATCGCAATCCTGGTACCCTACAATTCGACCTTTATCAAAGTCAGAACGTGCTGGTACTCATTTCTCCTTCTGACAGGAGGCACCACAACAACTTTTCACCAGGCAACAACGTTCAAATGCAATTTGTGTATGAGGAACCGGCTGAACAATTTCCTCATTTAAACACAATGTAGGTGTCGCTACTGGCGCCTGCTTTGTCTGAATGCACTGAAAAGCTAATCATTTGCATATCACAGCACCTTCTTCCTTTCGTATAAATTTCATGTCTGTAGCATGTCGCCTTCTTGGTGTAGCAATAATAATGGCCAGTAGTGTATATATATATATATATATACATACATACATACATATATATATATATATATATATATATATATATATATATATATATATATATATATATATATATATATATATATGAAGTATTAAAATTTTTAAAAAGGAAACATAAAGACATTAACTTTGAAATGTAAATACAAATTCTAAAAAATATTAAAACATGAATTTAAACTATTAAGTTCAATTTACGCCAATAATTGTTAAAAAAAAAAAAAAAAAAAAAAAAAAAAAAAAAAAAAGGAAACACAGGTACTTAAAAAATAAATAAATAAATAAATAAATCCACACAAATTATCCTCGCAAATATTCTCACTTAATCCAAAAATAAAATAAAATGATTTGAATTCCCTCGCGACGACATATATATTATTAGGGAGACTAAAACAAAGCTTTCTACATAATTTTTGGTATTCTCGATTTCTCTGACGTAAAAAGTCAAGTTCCGAGATGTATATAAAGAAAGAAAACCGCCAAAATATTCACCAAATTCAGAAATTTGCATAAGGGTTTATACGACAGCTGTGCCTAAATATTTTATATTCCTAGTAAGTTTATATTATATATTCTTGATAAAAGATAAAATTGATTTTTAAAAATTAAAAATTAAATTAATCCAAATTAAGAAAAGGGTCAAATATTTATTGATAAATAACGCCATCGAATTTTTAAGAAATAATTTTCAAACTAAAACATGTTCATTTTCTAGAGCTTTTTATTTAGTAGAAGTAGAATTAGTTCATCACATTTATGAGAATTTTTTATTAAATCGGGGCAAATTGCAGTAGTATTTATTTATATTTTTCATTTCTCTTGAATTTTGTTACAGTTGCCCTCTAACGTTTCATTATTTTTGGTTCTGTTTATATATAAGTCGTCTTATTGTCGTAAACTTTATGTTTCAAATTTGACATAAATCTGCAATTATTGTGATATTTTAAAAAAAAATATGAGGACAAATCTTGTGAATTTTGGTTGATTTTTAATTCTCCTCATATATATATTTTTTATAAGCTCACACACATATACGTATAGAAGCATGATGTATATTCTTACCTTTCTTCAGCTGCTTTAAATCAGGAAGAGTAACAACTGCCAAAAAAGCTGCAAGAAAATCAAACTATATATTGATTATTAGTTATACATCAATTATACATAAGTTATCATTAAATAATAACTCAGAACACGTATTTATGATAATTCATTCATGAATTATTTTCAAGTTTAATATTTGAAGTTCAATGATTACATTAATGCAGCTAAATACTTTTCTCATTAGACACTTTGAGCATTTTCAGTATTTAAAACACTAAAATGTATTTTTCGCCAATCAATTGAAAGTGTAAATTAGTGCTTAGTAATAAAAAAATTTTCAGATTTAAGCAGAATTTCTTCAGAACTACTTAATGAAATTTGGTTCGAATATTGACTAATATATTGAAAAGAGAAAGCATACACAACAATCAGTGACTAAAATACACATGCATAGTTATGTGTAACACTCGTCGAAATTGAAAGCGTGTCATATTAGTTATAGAGAGGTAGGCAAAAATTAATATTAGGGGGTATGTTCCCCCTTACAGAAACATATGTCTCTCATCTAGGTTTCAAACTGAAATAAGGTAGCTTATGAGATTCAGAAACTATTAGTTCCATTTATTCTGCAACAGTGTTAACAAACTCTGTATGATTCTCAGACGGAAATTGAGAGTTGTAATTATGCTCCTCTGAAATCCAGAAAAATGATTAGCTAGAAGACTTAACAATTATGTTTAATGTCCATTAAAATGAAGTAAAGACCAACTACGATTCCAGGGACAGAACATACAGTTCTAAGATCTCATCTCACTAGTTTTTGTATGTCGTTAAAAGGCATTAAAGAGTATGCGACTATCTAACATCATGTCTTGAAAGATCATCAAAACTTTTTCTCAATGAAGGATTTCTTGATCATATAATCATAGTATTGGGTATCTGGGTCTCTTTATATTAATATGCGTCAAGAATTATTGATTACATTGAACTGAGACTCATCAGAAAAGAGAATAATTACACATTGATTTTTACTTTAATCTTCAGGGTCTCCGTGCAAAATTAATGGACTCTAAAGTTCGCAAACTTAGTCAGGGAGAAAATATAAAGTCTTATTGAAAATAGGCCTTTTTCTTGTAGCCTTCTAGTTACCTTGAAACTTGGTTTTTTGTTGGCGCCTAAAAGTTACATGGGATCTGAGAAGCTTTAGCATTCCGGTAATAATTCGCTTCAATGCACGAATTATGATCATTTTTGACTGTTATTGTTATTTGTTTCATCAAGTTTCCTCCCGATGATTTCGGAATCTTGAAACAGTTTCTATAGTCTTTTAAAGACAATCTCTGTAAACTCGTTCCTGAGCCTAGTTTGCTTTTAGCTTACCAGGATTCCTTTATAGAAACGTTGAAAGGTTTCACTGTTTAAGTTTTAATTACATCAATTGTAGCAAAAATATAACAAGAAACTTGACTTGTTAAAGTATGCGAGTGATCGAAATGTGAATCTCGCAATGCACGTTTAAAAAGTCTATTTCCGAACAAGCTACACTCGTATACACATACGCTTACATATTAAGAAAAATTTAACAGTCTTTAGTTTTACATTTCTTTTTTCTTAATATTCAGAAAGAGCTGTTTCTAATATTAGCGAATGCCAGATATTCCAATACAAAAAAATTAATTACAACTGATTGTATTTGTTGTCAAGCTCTGATAAATTTTAAACTTTCAGAGAGAATTCATGAAAATGATTGTGATATACATTATTAATGCCATTTATCACAATTTAAACTTTTTATGTTTCCTATGTAAGTAATTATATTATTTTTATGATCAAATATATAGTCAAAGGTTTTTGATGAGTGAAAGCTTTTAAATGTAAGGAAAAAAGCTATGAAAACTTTATAACAGTTTTCATTTCTTGTGACATAAATGAACATAAGCTTAACGTAATAAAAGAAATGAAAAATATCAAATTTGCTTCTCAACAAATCCGAGAACCTTGAAATAAGTCTTTGAACTTACCAAAATCTGATTTACAATATTCTTGGACTAAATCCACTTGTGAAATTTCAGCACATTTCGGGCAGGATCCTGGTCCTACACATTTAGCAATAACTGGTGGAAAGGGTAACGGTGGTAAGGCATATGGTTGAGGCACCGGTGGTGGAGCATATGGTTGCGTAGCAGGTGGTAATATGTATGGCTGAGGAGCAGGTGGTGGAGGTGGAGGTGGTAGTTCATAAGGTTTAGGAGGAGGGGGTGGAGAAGGTGGGACATAAGGTTTAGGAGGAGGAGGTGGCGGTGGGGGTATATATGGTTGAGGTTGAGGTGGTGGAGGTGGAGGCACATATGGTTTTAGAGTCGGTGGGGGGATTGGTACAGGTTGAGGAGCGGGTGGAGGAACATATGAAGGCAATACTGGAACATGATATACTGTATATTGTGGAGCATTAGTTGGTGGCAGTGCAGAGCTATAAGGTGGTGGTGGAATTGATGTATAGGATAAAGGCAAAAGTGCTAGAGGTGGAGGTGCTACACTAGCAGGAACAGGTGGATAACTAGGTGGAGGGGATTTCACGGAATAAGTTCTGGGTTGCAAAACTTGTTGTTCATCACCAGGTGCCGGAATATTCGATGACTTCAAATAACATATTTGAAGAGGTCGTCTGATATCTGCCTCAGTATATCTGTCTACAGGAATCAGAATTGTGTCTTCTGAAAAGGAGATCTTGCTGTACAAAGGTCCATCTTTCATGAAAGAGGTAGTTTTCGAAATTAAAACATATTGTTGGGATGCTGGAAAAAAGAAACAAAAATAAATGGTAATATTGGTAAAAAAATGATAATTATTAAATTTTTTTACCAATATTACCATTTATTAAAATTATTAAAATTATTAAAATTATTAAAATCATTAAAATTATTAAATTAACAATATACTTATATCATTAACTAATTGAAAGCAATGAAGATTATGTAAGGCAATAATAAGTGCTCATTTATTATTCAAGTCTTTTAGCAGTGGATTATAAATTTAATTATCACAGTTTAAAATTTTATTCTAAATTCTTATAATTAAATTTCAAAGAAAATTTTTTTAATTTAATTTATTTATAGATTTTAATGCTTAAAAACTGAACTGTTTCCCACTAAATATTTTTATCTCATCGTAAAAGTTTTAAACTTTATAGTAAGTGAATTTAAATCAACTTTTGCGCATAGAGTTTATCAATAATTATTTTATAATTCTCGAAAATATTTTGTAAAATATTATAAGCAGTGTAGGTAATAATATTTCATCTGTTTTTAAAGATTTTATTAATTGTGATTTTATATCTAAATAAAATAATTAATAATTAAAAATATCTCTTCAGCAATTTCATTAAAAATTTTATTTACTATTCTTAAAAATTCAACTTCCATAGATATAAAAATATTTATTGTACTTCAACATAAAATTTTTTCTGTTAAATATTATAATAAACAACTTATATTTTTTTTAATGAAACATTATTACTTTTTGAAATATTAACATTTGTGCAATAAGAAAAATCACAGATATTCCTTTATTAAGAACATCAAATTTCTACGTACAATGCTATACAGAATGTGTTTTGCAAATAATTATATCTTAGAATATAAGTAATTTACTTAATAAAAAATGATCCAAATTTCAAACATTAATACCTGAAATACAAATATATACAATTTTCAAAAACTATCAAATTTATAAACAGTAAAAACGGTATTCATTTAACAAATTTTACTTGACCACTATCAGAATGTTTATTTATTCCTACAAAATTTCGTTGAAAATATGACAGTGCAACCCCACTTTTGATACAATTTAAATGCGAAATTTTAACAAGAATCCTTTCACCGGAATCAACCAAAACAATTTATAAAGGCATAAAATAGTTCACGTGACACATTGAATTAATATTATTCTTTTTCTTTTTATTTACAGTTATCAACAGTACTTTGAAAGACTACTTCGTATCAGTTCATAGACAGATATTAATTTCCTCATATCACTTTACGAAAGATTGTTTTGTCATTTTTGCAGTCAGTCAAAAGTCCCAACATAAATGAGTAAATTACATCTTAAAAAAATGATTGCTTATTGAAATTTAATATTTGTTTGGATTATAAAGCTGATCTCATCGAGGAACATTATACTTGGAAATAATATTTATACACTGTAAGGACTTTATAATGTGACGTTACAAATAATTCTATACATCCAAATAAAAATCCACTTGTGATAATGTTTGTTTCTCAACCACAGTGATGCAGAATTTTGAACAGTCAATTACAATTTTATATGATCAGCAATTAATTTATCTGTTTTTGAGCTGATCATATAATTGCTGTTCATAAGTATAAAACTCTCCTGTATGATTTTATTTTTACTTAGAATACAATTCCATTACATAAAAAGACTTAATGTAACTGAAACGCGCTCCAAACTAATTTATAAAGCAAATTACTTTGGAATCCAAATAATTCATTTTGCTATTTTAAGTAAATGAAATTTATATTTATTTATTCTTATTAGAATTGTGTTAATTATTCGTTTTTTCTCTACCAAAATGATGATGACCTGCTTCATTCTATAATGATAGTTTGAATCTCAAATCGAAGAAAAAAAAATTCTTTTTAGAATACTTGAATAAAGCTTATGATTTATTCTTAAGCAAACATGAATATAAATTTAATTATAATTTATTTTTGCTTAAATTATTGATTATAATGATCTTATACTGGACATATTAATGGATAAAAATTAATAGCATGTTCATGAAATTTCGTAAAAACTTAATATCCATTTTTTATTAAGTATCAATCTAATCTTTATGAAATCATTTCATTTTTAAATACCGAAACTTTACTGTCTTATAATACAAAATAATTACTCTAAAATACTTTGCGTTTATAATATATTCCACATACTACAATAATTTATCATGAGACAAAGAGCAAGCATACAACAATTAAGCTTAAAATAAGTTATTATATATATATATATATATATATATATATATATATATATATATATATATATATATATATATATATATATATATATTAACTTAAAATAACGTACACTCAAATGGCAAATTCCAATATGATACAGAATCCCGAGGCAATATCATATGGCATGGTCTCGATTGAAATCTGAAGATATTTTAAAGGCCATTTATACTAAGAATCATACAAATCAACATGAATGTGAGATTAAATATTTTCTGAACAGCCAACTAAAGTCACTACAAGTTTACTCAATAATCTTCATTTCAAGTGACATCGGTTCCGATGGTATGATGTAAAATCAGAAGAGTGATTTTAAAGTCACTTAAAACCAAGACGTATTCTGTCATCTCTTATTAGTTTCTATTACCTAACACATACATCTCTTGATATTTCAAGAATCCTTATCATGCCCTATTTACTGCTCATAACTCACAAAGAGCTTAAGTGATTCCCTTTTCACATTTAGGGTTTATATATTCAAGAGATTTTCTGTATATCTTTATACATCGATCCTTTAATAAAATTTGAATCGATGATTATCAGTATAAACTGAGTATCTCTAGGTATCGACAGTCCAACGGCTGTATCAGTTGTGTTAGACGAGATTTAAAATTTTCTGCAGTGGTGATAGATATGTGAATCTTTGTTTATAAAATCCCATATCGACTATAGTTCGCTGAGCTCTTCTTTTGCTGGGACAATTTGAAGCTTCAGCACTGAAATCCCCGTAATAATCTGCGGAAGTATAGTACGTCTATCTCGTTTAAGTATTTTCATTAATAATTTCAATAAAAATTTGCAAGTTTTGACAAACATTAATTATACATAAGTTTAAAACTTTTGTTTTAGGCAAATATTAGAACGTAATGTAATGCTAATTTTTGGTGTTTTTGTTCATTGCTTCATTGAGTATGTTTATTCTAACTAGTAATGTGAAAAAGGAGAAAATAATGCGAAAAATCACAAATTTTTATTATTCATCGAAACGTAGTCAGTATTGCTAATTCAGTTAAATTATAAAAAATGCACAAGAAAAATCTTCTATCCATAAAATTTTTTTACGGATGAAAGAAATTGGAGGGGTCTTAAGCAATAAAAGTACCGTACAATCTTATTGAAAAGAAATTGATGTCGAGCGTGTCAAAGAGGTATCATTAAACAGTCATTTAGTATATTTTCGAGTTCAGCAGCAAAAGATTTGACAGTTTGGACTGTGTTTTTTGAGAAAAGAGTGGGATTGTATTTTTATAAAATTCAAAGTTCACAGTTCATAGAACTAACCAATATGTCTAAGAGTATCAACATTGCAACTGACATACTTGGAGTTTGGACGATGATAAAGTGTTTCGTAATAACATAGTGTTCACTGATAAATCTCGATTTATTTTTTCTAACAATGAAAATCTTTCCAATTTACATAAAAGTATTAAGAAACTCTCGTTAAATCTATTAAATACAAAAAAGCCTCCTAAAAATTTGTTTTTATACGAGCATCTCATTTGCCTTTTTTTTCAATAAACTTACATTTTCATTAATTGTGGAATATTATGTTACCAATATTTTTACAATTACAAGAGCTTCAATCGATATCTTTTTGTGCCAATATAGCCCATACTTCCTTAGACCAATATCTTTCGTAATTATTTGAATGACCATTTCACGGGAAGATGGATTTATAGACTATACCGAATCTCATAGATTACTTGATGTAATATCACTGAAACAATTCCTTAGAAAGCTCATAAAGATGTTTATAAAATACTTCCTTTATACGAAAGAAATGTTGAACATAATTGAGACCTAAGAATAATACAGATTGACCAAATGATTACAACTACAATAACCTCTGTGGAAGTCAGATAGCTGACATGAAATTCTTGATTGAAATTCTTCAAGCAATAAAGGCCAAACACATTGAAATTTATTGAAAAGAGAGAAAGAGCACTAAAATATTTTTAAATTTTTAACTGTCAAATCTATCCTGATTAATGGATGAATTATTAAATTCCAAAGTATTTCTAACTTTTTATACATTATTTCCATTATTAAAATTCTTAAGAAACAATAATCAATTGAAATATTTTAAATATATAGTATGTGAAAGAATTTGTATATAATGTGACAGGTATTAATACAGAATAAATTACATGCTTTTGCAATTTTACAAAAAATCAATTACAATTTTTTTTTATTATTAAACCAATTAAAAAATTTTTATTACTGAACCAATTTCAATTTTTTATTACTAAACTAATTACACTTTTTTTAATAAATGAATTAAAAATTTTTTATTAAATAATCAACTAAATTTTTTATAAGTATATACAATTGCTCACAAAAGTAAGTTTGCAATTCATAGCTTAAGTGAAAAGGATCTATTTCTCAAATAAATATAAGAAAAATAATATTTTGGAGAGTGTTGTTTATAGCTTCTGATTCAAGTCATAAAGTAATAAAAAATAAACCAAATCCTTATATTTTAAACATTTTTAAGAGTAATTTTGTTAAGTATCAGTAGAAATTTAAATCACAAAAGTATGTATGCACTCTGAATTTTTGACATTTAAATAGGGTGAATGAAACATTTTGTGTGATTCTCATATTTCAGTGATAAGTTTAGAAGTTCTGCTACAAAGCGTGTAAGTTTGAGCTTTAAATACATCAACAATTCACCAATGCCTCCATGTGGAAAAGAATTAACAAAAGATCAAAAGGATGCAATAATAAAGCTCTATAAGAAAAGCAAGTCCCAAAGACAAATTGGTAAAGTCATAGGCAAAGTTCCTGCAACAGTGCAAAAAATCATTGAAAAGTTCCAGGCTGTGGGAAATACTCTAAACAATCCAAAAACAGGACGACTCCCCATTTTCACGGATTGAGAAAGGCGAGTTATGGTTGGAAATGTGAAAAAATCCAAAGATTAGCGAACCAAAATTGACAACTGATGTTAAAAACTGTTTTGCGAAGTCGTGCAATCCTGAAACAATTCGCCTTGTGATACGGAAGGCAGGATACCATGGTCAAAATATGCGAAGAAAATGATTTGTTAGTAATGTAGATCGCAAAAAAAGATTAGGTTTTGAAAAAAAAAAGTAAAGCAGGCTGATAGTAAATTTAACATCCACGGCTCAGATGAACATCAAAAAGTTTGAAAGAAAGCAAATGCAGCTCTAGAACTAAAGAACATGAAAGGAATTGTAAGACATGGTGATGGTTCGATTATGGTTTGGGGTTGCATGGCAGTAACTGGAGTGGGAAATTTAGTTATAATCGATGGAATAATGAATTAATATAGTAGTTATTTAAATATTTTAAAGAATAATCTAAACCAAAGTGCTTCTAAATTGGGATTCGATGGATCCTTCACTTTTCAACAAGATAATGATTCCAAACATACTGCTCGAGTTTTTGGGGAATGGCTGCTATATAACGTACGAAAACAGCTAAAAATCCCACCGCAGTCACGTGATCTTAATGCCATTGAACATTAGTGGGATTATCTTGATCGTCAAATTAGAAAGCAAGAGATAAAAACTAAGAATGATCTAAAAAAAAAGCCCTTTTGGAGGAGTGGTAGAAAATATCATCTTATGTCACTTAAAATTTAGTAAAATCAGTACCTTTTAAATTGGGAGCTGTTATAAAGACCAAAAACAATCCAGCAAATTTCTAATTTTTTTGAAAAATTGTAAAATTTGGAATATTAATGTCTTTGTTTTTATTTGCATACTTACTTTTATGATGTAAATTACATCCTATTTTAAGTTAAGCTCATCCTGCTAGTTAAATATTTGTATTTTTTAAATATTTTCATTGTGTAATTTAAGATTGATTTTTCTGTAATCGAAATAAATCATTAATTTGAAAACTAATATTGTAGGACTGTTTTTTTATTTTTTATCCCTAGGATATCATCACATACACTTTACATACTTACTTTTGTGATTAAGTGTATGTGTTGCCATCATTTTGTAAATGCATATTAATTTTTCACTGAAAGGTTCAAATTGATTCCTCTAAAATAATATGATATTTTTATAAACTTATGTTCAATTATATGCTTAATTTATCCTTTACATTTATAAAATACATATACTTTTAAGAGAAATTATGATTGAGGAACTCTTTTTATCTTTTATGCATGAAATAAAAAATTCAATTTCTATATATTTTTAATTCTATTTTTTTATATTGGTACAATGAGTTTAAAACTATTTTATACTGAAATATTTTATTTTAAAATCAATATATATCAGGGAAATATGAATGATAAATTACTTTTTACAATGATTTAGTTTTTGTTAATTGCAAATGTGAAAAAGTGAAATCCCATTTTCTGATGGAAATTAATTTCAATTTTTTTTATTACTAATTTAATCTAATATTTCCGAGTAGCTAATTTACCCATATCAATATTTTTCGAATTTCTTATAACATTTTTATAACTAAATAACCCAAAGTTTATTGTTAATTCAGTATACAATAACTATTTTTATAATAATTTCAAATTAGAATTTTACCAAATTAATATGTGTGTGTGTTACAATCAGCCAAAACAGTAAAGATTAAGTTTTGTTCACTGACGAATTTTTAAATTAGATTCTAGTCACATGAATTCCATAATTACACGTAGCAAATTTTTTGAATTAATATATTTTAAAGAACATATTCATTGCTTAAATTCAATGAGATCTCTGAAATGTTAGTCAAAAAATGCAATTCATTATTTACTGACATTATTTCGCATCACCGTTTAAATTATATATATTTATATAAGACATTTTTGTATTCTTTAGAAAATATGATATTTGGATTTTTTATAAATTCTTATCCGAATTTTTATAAGAAGCAAAATATTAAAACAGATAGTAAAATATTTTCCGATTTTTAATAGAAATGTAAGTATTCTTCATTTAATATTTAATCGTAAATTGAATCAAATTAAGAAAATTTGAACTAAAATATTAAAATCCTCTATTTACAGTCATAAGGTGCGCTGCCGATGATAAAAGAAATAATGCTTCAAAATTTTCCATTTTTTGGGGCACAATTTAGTAAGTTAATAGTTGTATTTCATACAAAGCTAATAAATTCGAAATATATAAAGTTAAGATTTGCATCTTACTTTTCAGATGGCATTCACAGGCTTGCGAAACAGAAAATCGTAATAATCTCCGGAATTCTTTTATATCCACATTTCCTAATCCTTGAAGCAGACCAAACTTCCCGCAGAAGCGTCCATAGTTATCTGAAACATATTATATATATGAATAAAAATGGAGGGAATGATATCTAAAATCTATCCAGTTACTTTCCTGACACATTGATGCCCAGAATAACGACTGCACACATTGATGCCCAGAATAACGACTGCACACACTGATGCCCAGAATAACGACTGCACACATTGATGCCCAGAATAACGACTGCACACATTGATGCCCAGAATAACGACTGCACACATTGATGCCCAGAATAACGACTGCACACATTGATGCCCAGAATAACGACTG
Organism: Latrodectus elegans; assembly: GCA_030067965.1. Classification (NCBI taxonomy): domain Eukaryota; kingdom Metazoa; phylum Arthropoda; class Arachnida; order Araneae; family Theridiidae; genus Latrodectus; species Latrodectus elegans. Next base: position 42,393,857 of record CM057822.1, read on the forward strand.
CACACATTGATGCCCAGAATAACGACTACAAGCACCAAAAAATTTGATCCCCCCTTTTTTTTTAATTTTGTAATTTATTCCTTTTTCCCGTAAAACAGCGATAATAAGAATCTGTTGCTTCATTTGGCATGAAAAAATTCGAATGAAATTGCAGTTTTAATTCTAGTGATGAACTAAAATATTGTATTTGCACCCTATTAAAATGAATAGATTATTCATAATTTTGTCATTTATTTTTTAATTTAAATTTAAGTAAAGCAATAAAATATTTGTCAGTCAAATAGTATACAAACACAAAAGCATCCAAGTAAAATAGACAGGTTATTTATTAATATTAATGTATGGTGATGCTATCACGTATCCATAAAGGATAATGTCTTATAACATTTTATCTTTCACTTCTAACAATTATGATATGACCAAGTACATGCCCTATTAAGAAACTAGCCAAGCCCAACATATGTTGATCAGGAATTGTAGGTGCAAGAAACAAATATTATTATTTTACGCAGTTTGTGTAATCACATCCATTGCTGTGAAAATACTTGTCATTTAGAGGAGTTCAGGTGTTCTAGTTTTATCATCACATTTTTACTGCCGTCTATATGCTCTACTGCATATAACACCATGAAAATTCTATAGCTTTTGAGTAAACACGGTACATTTGTAATTCAATCCGGTATAGTTGCTAAATGCGCCAAATCTGTAGAATAGTGTACTGGAATAAATTCACGTCAGGTTATGACGTTACCTGACGTGTGAATATACGAAATTTGTCTTGAGCTACTGTAAATTTTAAAGCTTTTGTTATGTCTCGTTTTTTACATGTATGCTGGAAATGCATGTTTTTGAAGTTTGAATATCGAAAAATGAAATTATATTTCCAAAGTGAATAAAATTTTATAAAAATTGAACGTTCGTATTTGTGTGTAACTGATAAAATGTATGGATAAATCAACTTTGAGTTTATTTAAAAAATAAATTTTTAGTTCTTCAAGTAGTAATTATGCGAGTATTTTGTGTTACTCGATTAAAATTGCTGTCGTATGTAATAACTAATGTAATTTATTAAGTATAGTGTAGATATTTATGACGTATATATATTTAGGTTTTTGATATGAATTGTAATCCTTGTTTATTAGAAACAAAATTTTTATGGCAATATATGTGTGTGTTATTAATTTAACTTTTTTCCTGGTTGTTCTTCCGTATTAGTTTGTATTGCTACGTATGGCTTTTTTTTTTAAATGTCCATTTCAGTTAGGTTAATTAGAAACCAGTTTTATAAAAAATTGCATTATTTAGTAGTTTGATTTTGCTTTATTGATCGTTTATCCTTCGGTCTAAATTGCATTACAACAGATGTATTTTTAAGATGGGTGTCAATATCTGGTTAATTACAAATTTGAATTTTCATAAAAATGTTTGATGATTACTTAAATTTATAATGCAATTGTTATATTACCTACTTGGTCTTGTTATATACGGTAAACTTTTAAAATGTTTGTATATTGATTAACTAAAAGAAAATTATTAAAAAAAATTGGGTTGATTCTTATTTGGAACGTCCCCAACGCCAAGAGCGAAATTCCGAGATTACAACGCCAAACTGGATTCTTTCATAAAACGAGTTTCAAATTGCGTATTTATTGGTTGCAATTCTGGGAAAACCAATACTAGAATGTATTTTTAAAATGAATACGTAAACGAGAAAAAAAAATGTCAAAAAAAAAATTATAATACTTTTAGAGAAAAATATTGTCTTTATATTTATGTCAAAAATGTAAGAAAAAATTAATTGATTAGAATTATGAGGGACAAGAAACATTTTCTTTTTAAACACGTTATAATAAGCAAACGATTTCTAGATTATGCAATAACTTAGAATATAAATGTCAATGGAATGTTTAAACCCTGCGTTATGGTTTGTTTTTTAAAAGAATATAAGGACAGTTGTGCTCTTCTTAAAAATAAAAATAGCACAAAAAATGATATTATTAAGGTTATTTAGCTATATTGCTCAAATGATTGAATTTAGTTTTAAGCATAGCTGTGGTGTGTTTATAAAAGAAAAATTTAAAATTGAGTAAAATCGCGTAATTTCAGTTGGCGGGAAAGTATTTGCCGACATTTTCTTTTTTTGCCAAGCTATAAGTTAAAATAGAACTTTACCAAATATTGATTATGTATATATTATTGAATGAAATTTGTATATTGTAATAGCATTTATTTTTAGAGTTAAATTTTATATGTTATACAATAATTAATATTTATAAAATGCGTGAAATTATATCTCTATAACTTTATAATATTTATGTAGTAAGCAATTAAAATAGAACATTTGATATCTGAAATCAAAAATAGCTCAAGATTGAGATATTCAAATTTCGAGATAAGAGCGATTATTATTTTGAAAATCAGACAGTGGGTTAAGTGACATAAGTTAGGTTGGCGAGATACTTGTGTAGCTCTTGGCACGAAAATCAGAAAATGCGTCAAACTCGTTCCGGTTTGAGGAATTATACTGATTTGAAGTTAGAATTGAAAATTAGAATTTTTAACTGTTTTCGTTATAAATATAAATAGAAAAATATTTGTGTCTTTTTAAGAAATTTTAAGCTATTTTATCATTGTAAATATCAAATGCATTTCAATCTAGAATTTTTAAAAGAACATATCAAAAAGTAATGAGACTTAATAATAGCATTTTACATTTAAAAAAAATTGCAGGCATGTTTGTACTTATACGATTAAGTACTTATAAAACTTTCATAAATGAATTAGTAACTTTTTAAAAATATTTTTTATGCAAAAGTATTAACAATTTAATGGATAACTTTTTTAATAAGAGACTTGTTAAAACAAACGAAGATGGCTTACCTACTGTAGGAGGTGACAGCAAAAGGACTTTGATTACTGAAAAGAGGTAAAAATAATTACAGAGGTTAAAATAACTCATAAATATGTTTCCTAAAAATTTCAGTTGTAGTAGACATGTAAAAACAATTACATGTCTACTACTACTGAAATTTTCGTAAACATATTTATGAGTTTTAATTACTTTTTTTAAGTATTACTGATAAAGTGTAAGTGTAATGCGTTAAAAAATTGTTTTTAAACAACTTCTGGACATTTTATATATTTATTGAAAACATATTTCCATTGCAAAATCAGATGCTAATATTTCAACCATTTGCATTTTTCCATTCATTTTATAATTTTAATAATGAATAACACAACATTTAACAAGAACAACATATACATATTAGGAGATTTTTAATGAAGGATATATAAATATAGCATTTATTTCTCTCAAGTGACTTTAAAATAAGAAAGCAGCATATGTAATTAGATCTGACAATAGTTCGAAACAAATATCTGCGTTGAATAATAAAAAAAAAAAAAAAACGATATTGAGAACTGTATTCTAAAAGAATAAACTTAGTAAAAATAATTTTTTTTTTTTGTTAAATTATTTTTAAAAAAAGGATTCTTATTTCTTTTATAGTTCTTAGGTTTTTGGGAGTGAAAAACATTGCTGACAGAGGATAAATAATATATTCGACAAATAATATATTTATTGTAGAATTTTACTTTATGTGATAATTTTACATTTTTTTATGATATTTATATTAATATTAAAAAAATGAGTAACATTTCAAAGTTTTTCATTTTTATAATATGATAAGGATTTTTTCCCCCTTTAAATACACGATATCTACCCCTCAGAAATTTTTAAGTTTTATTTTATTTTATAATGCATCTTTTAGTCTAACCAGTTTTTATTTTTTATGCCAAATAAATTTCTACAAAAATTACAATAGCAATTGGAAAAATATGATATTTTTGATTTCATGAAAAATCTTTATCTCAAAGATTATAAAAAACTCAAGGGTCAATTATTTTTTTAAAAAAATGTATTTGATTTCTGAAACATTGCTACTATTAAAAGCAATTATGGTTATTTAATTTTGACCCATTATATATATATATATATATATATATATATATATATATATATATATATATATATATATATGTATATATATATATATATATGTATATATATGTATATATATATATATATATATAAATATATATATATATATATATATATATATATATATATATATATATATATATATATATATATATATATATATATATACACTACTGGCCATTAAAATTGCTACACCAAGAAGGAAATTTATACGAAAGGAAGAAGGTGCTGTGATATGCAAATGATTAGCTTTTCAGCGCATTCAGACAAAGCAGGCGTCAGTAGCGACACGTACATTGTGTTTAAATGAGTAAATTGTTTAGCTGGTTCCTCATACACAAATTGCATTTGAACGTTGTTGCCTGGTGAAAAGTTGCTGTGATGCCTCGTGTAAGAAGGAGAAATGCGTACCAGCACGTTTCTGACTTTGATAAAGGTCGAATTGTAGCGTACCGGGATTGCGGTTAATCTTATCGCAGTATTGCGGGATCTTAACGGCCATCTATCACTAGCAGCCGAGAAGACAGGCATATTATCCGTATGGCCGTAACGGAGCGTGCAACCACGCCACGAGCCGTGAGTCAAGAAACAGGGTCGTTTGGAAGACAACAAGTGTCTGCACGAACAGTTCGACGACGTTTGCACAGCATGGACTCTCAGCTCGGAGACCATGGCTGCGACTTCCCTTGAGCTGCGTCATAGACAAGAGCACCTTCAATGGTGTGATCAACGACGAACCTGGGCGCCCGAATGGCGAGACGTCATCTTTTCAGATGAATCCAGGTTCTGTGTACAGCATCATGATGGTCGCATCCGTGTTTGGCGGCATCGTGGTGAACGCACACTGGCAGCGTTCATTCGTCATCGTTATACTGGCCAATCACCTGGCGTGATGGTATGGAATGTCATTGGATACACGCCCGGTCACCTCTTGTTCGCATTGATGATGCTTTGAACAGTGCACGTTACATTTCTACGACCCGTGGCTCCACCCTTTATTCCAGCCCTGCGAATCCCTACGTTTCAGCAGGATAATGCCCGACCGCATGTTGCCGGTATTGTACGGACCTTCCTTGATATGGACATGTTCGGCTGTTGCCCTGGCCAGCACGTTCTCCAGTTCCTTCACCAATAGAAAACGTCTGGCCAATGGTTGCCGAGTGACTGGCTCGTCACCAAACGCCAGTCATTATGGTTGATGAACTGTGGCATCGTGTTGAAGCTGCATGGGCATCTGTACCTGTACATGCAATGCAATCTCTGTTTGACTTAATGCCCAGTCGTATAACTGCTGTTATTACTGCCAGAGGTAGTTGTTCTGAGTACTGATTTCTCAGGATCTATATATATATATATATTTAAGGAAATGTTTTGAAAATTTAATCACTTGTTATTTCTAGTATAATATATTTGTCCAATAAATATCATTTTGTTATCTGCATTTCTTTCTGGTGTAGCAATTTTAATGGCCAGGAGTGTATGTATATAAATTTTTTAATTATATAAAAATATGCGTTTCTCTTTTTGTTATTTATAATTATTAAAAACAGCATTGCTGCTCATTTATTACATATTACATTTATTCACGTGTTCTTCAAGTAAGTATAATGTTTTCAATGCATAAAAGTTTCAGAAAAATATTTCAGTCATAAACTACAATAATTAATTCTTTTTTATTCTTCTTCAAATATTACTTACCTATAGGATAGGAGCATATATCATGCGGCAGTTGAGAAGGTTCTTTAAAACATGCGGGACAAGAGGTTGCAAGCGGTGGACAATGGTCCTCTGTGACCCCATAATGATCATTACGGTACAGTGATTGTGAAAATGCATATCTCTTGCGTCCTTTGTGGCGATCTTTATCAGCTGCATTCCTGGGATTCACTGCAGTAGAGTTGTTGGATGGAGTGGTCAATGTACTTGTTGTTTCTGTTACCTCTGAAACATCTGAGAAAAGGTAATTCATCAAAATATTGAAAATATGCAGGGTCGAAGCTATTCCGTATTTTCTTTGGCTTTAATGAACAAGCATAAGTTATTTTTTTTACAGAGAATAGCAGAATGAGATATGAAAAGAAAATATGAAATTTAATATACAATGTCATTTGATAAAAATAGTCATAAATTAGGTTCTTTTAAACTGTAAACTGTTGTATTTTGTGACTACCACTGATCCTAGATGGTAGAAGTCTCTTTAAAAATAAGATGCCTCTTATTAGATGATTTTACAACCAACACACATTGTTACAGAATCCTACATTTTTATTTTGTGTTCTATCAATGAAAAATAGAATTTTAAACACGTATAAATACATGTAAATATATAAGCAATGAAATACATCTTTAGATACAGCATCAAATTTGAGAGTATTTTAATAATCATTTTATAAAATTAGTAACAAGAGCCGAATATTATTTCTCGAATCATAAGCAATGAATGCAAAAAGTGTAAAATAATTCAAATTTAAACAAAAAGAGGAATAGCATGTTAACTTACAATATGTATTAAAATTAAACCAATAATATGATAAACCCAAAATTTACCATTTGTGAAAGTCTCATAGCAGCGCTGAGAGCGCCATCTGTAAGCAAAAGATACTTAGTTGATGATTTGTATCGATTGTAAAAACACGATCTTTCGATTCGTTTACACCATTTGTTAATTTTCTTATTATAATATCGCCATATTTATTGGAAATTTGTGACAAATAATATAATTCAAAGAAAAAACATTGTCTACGGCACCTAACAGAAATTGTTCCCAATTTGCTACCAATATTTACTTAAAATTTTGTAATCATATGTTTAAAATTTTGAACGCAGAAAAATAACAAGTAATTGCTTTCTCAATTGTGTTTATTCTTTATAGTTTCTATCAGGTTCAAGTTTGATGGTCCTGATGAATATTTTAATAAGCACATAATTCAATTTTTTTAAAATCCTTTCAGCAATATGAATACTACGTCGTACTGAAGGTAGTAGATACTAGTAATCATGAAAAAAAAGCATATCAAGTCAATTAGCAACTTTAATATAATTCTTAAAATTTTCATTGTGGTAAATCATAGAATCGAACTTATAGCTAGGAAAGATATTTGGACCAGTTTGGTCACTCGAGTGATAATAGTTCCGCAACCATCTCACCATTTCACCATAAACTCCATCTTTCATGCCCATTACACTTTTGGTATAAAGTTCCTGTATTTCATCCGCTATTTCTTCCAACTTATACGCCATCACGAATTATTTGAATAAAGATAACCATGTTAAAGTTTTTAAGTATGAAAGGTAATAAATAATATGTTCTACAGAGTAATTTTCAGGTTTCTTGGAGAGAAAAACTATTAATTAAAGAGTAAATTTCACAAGATTTCAGTAAACAAAGCAAAAATTACAAAAGGTTCCGATAGAACATTAAAAATGTGTCATAATTAATTTTTTGCAGTTATCATTTCAAGTGGCATTATTTTACTTGTTTAAGGGCGAAGTATTGTTGTATCTTTTAATGATAAGCTCTCACGAAAATCGTCAGCAAATAACAAAAATTACGAAAAAATTTATAATATATTATTTAAAATACATAATTTTCATATGTCCTACTTTTAAATTTCAGGTTTCTTTCCTTATTCTAAAATGGAGATCTCAGGCTTTTTCGCTTTACTTGTTAAAAGCATCAAACTGTATAAGTTCTCAACAATGTGTCTTATACTTGTATCGTTGGTGAAAGAAAATATAAAAGTTTAATTAGAGAAACTAATTAATTCTTCATCATAATATATCGTTCCTACAAAAGTTTAAAATTAGTATGCTAAATAATGTACACAAACAAAATATTATCGCCTCTGATTTCAAATAGAAATTTTAACAATTTTATTATCTGGAGCTACCATTAACCGGCTTACATGATTAAGAGATTAACAAATTTTAAATATATTGATTATGTATATTCATTGTAGTCTTCAAAACTCTTGATAAAACAAATTTGACATTTCTTAGAGCCCTTCATATTTTTACCAATGTCAAAATTAAGCCAATCCTTCTTAAGTCATTAATTAAAATAGTTACATGTTTGAAATTTGTGTACATTAATTTTACGAATGAAAAAATCAAATAAAAACTTCAACTACATAGTAATACCTAAATTATCTTTTTGTCATGTTTTAACACATTTCAATATTCAAGATTTTTAATTTACTTTAAAAATCTTACCTTTTGAAGTAACCGTCGTTGAAAGTTTCGAAGCATCTTCTGTTGTGGAATCAATTTCTTGTGCTGATGAGACACTGTGAAAATATAATGAACACTGTATTAAAATACACTATAAAATGTTTTAAAACAGAAATCTACAAATATCTGCATTGTCTAGTATACATATATATATATACTTATAAATCTTATATATATATATATATATATATATATATATATATATATATATATATATATATATATGTATGTATGTATATAAATATATATATATATATATATATATAAGATTTATAAGTATATATATATATATGTATATATATATATATATATATATGTATATATATATATATATATATATCATATATATATATATATATATATATATATATATATATATATATATATATATATATATATATATATATCATACATTATTCCTTTACACACATATAAGTTTTGTTTAGTGTGCACACAGTTATTATAAAAATAAGTTGACTTAAACATAAAATAATGTAACATCTGAATGAAATATTTCATGATAAGATTGCGAGAGTGAAATTTATTCAAAAGGAAAATTCTATTCCTGTAATTTACTTTTCATTCATGGCCTATAAGTGAAGACATGAAAAATAAGAATAGGCAGCATCCTATTTAAGCACTTTGTTTCATTAGTTGATTTTCTGGATACATACTAGGCCAAATGGAGCTGTAATTCATGTTTTGTATTTTACATAATGGCATGTGTGGATGCAAAATTAAAAAAATTGCCTAGCGTACTTACGTATTTTCATACATCACATACAACAAAAATATAACAATGAAAAATATTTAAAAATCTTAATAATAAAATTGAAATGTATTGAAAAATCCTATGTTAATAAATGTCAGATATAATAAAAATATATTATTTATAAAAAATTTATATGATTGTATTTGACAAAAATCTTTAGTCAAACTTTTAAAATTTAGTAGGCATTTATCTAAAGTTATTCATAAAATTTCTATAGATGTTGACAGGCCAACAGAGAATCGTTTTTCGACATGAATTTCGATGTGATATAGAAGAAAAAAAATACTATCAAAATTTCAAAAGGTACCAAATTTGATTTTTATGAATTAATTGCATAATTATTCGTCCTTGCAGAATACATTACAGAAAGTGTAGTCAACAACCAATGTTCAAAAAGCATCAAGGAACACTTAGATATTCGAAAAATGCTATGGTTACCAGAAATTTCAATTTGTAAATTTTGCTGTCAATTGAGAGTATTTCTTAATAAACGGTCTTTTGCCATACGAGAAACAAAGTAACATTTAACTTAGAGAGCTCTTTTTCCATTATATGAAAGAAACAGCAACTTCGGAAACAATTAATAAGATGACTTTAAATGGATTTTACTAAAAAAGTATGTATATAAAAATAAATGTAAAAAAAATTGAAAAAATCTTAAATATTTAGCAGGAATGAATAATATAACAAATTGATGTATCTAGAATATTTTATTTAGTTACATTTAACCTTTTTGGACAACTATAACAATAAATTGTGATGGTTTTCTTTTTTCTTTGATATTTATATAATTTGTGCGTTTTAAAATGATGTTGGATAGTTGTAATCAGAAGAAATTTCTGTACTCACGATATTTTTATTATTTTTTACAATAACTTGAACACTTGTAATTTGATAAAAATTATAATTATTTTTGAACTCTTTTAAATAACAAAAATAAGTCGGTCATAACTATTTATTTTGTGCCAAATACTAATCCCATAAAAACTGTTTCATTTACTTCAATGATAGTATGCACTTTTTTAAAAGTAATTTCTTGGTACAACATGAAGAATTAATATTATTGATTTTTCAAAACTATAGAATTAGGTAACCAACGAAGCTCCTTCAATGAAGAGACCAATGCAAAAAAGCCATAGTTTGTGTCAGCCGGAGATCGTCATACAGATAAGATTATGCAAGTTAAGTGTTCTGCAACATCCAGTAACTTTCCATTTGTATGTCACCGTGGGAAGTCACAAGTGCCAGCTTCGATATTGATTTGTCACTTGATGATAATTTAAAATTATGTCTTGATTGACATTGTCAAATAGCTCTTTAGTTGGCTGAAATAGATGGTTAAATAACGTACCACAACATTCATTATTCTTATAAGATTTCAGTTGAATATAGAGGATATATAGGATGAATATAGAGGCTATATATTTACGAAATAGATAGCCATTTCTGTACTTGTTATCTACAATGACAACAGAAATGTAAATTGATGTCATCCATCACTATTTACCGACATCATGGACTCAAAGAATTGTAATCTGTTATATTTCCAATATTTTTTCTCTTACCTTAAATTATACGTTAAATGAAATATTTGAGCCTAGTTTGCGAACTAAAAGAAAGTTCATAATATAAGGGAAAGATAATTCGATTTCAATTCTTTTACAATTATATATACATAATTTTAAAAAAGTATTAAAATTGAATTCTTTTAAAAAAAAGTGATTTATGTTCATTTTTGCTCTAAAATAAACATACCTAGTAAAGTTAAAACAGCTAGAGAAGAAAAACAACCATTTTCGAGTCTATAGAAAAATGGGTTCGATACGTGACCCTACTGCGATTATCATTCTAAGAGAGAACACATTTACACGGTAAATTTCTCTCTCCAAAATTTGACATCTTTTTTTATTTTTACACGTAAGTTTAGAGAACCGGCTAACAACTTAGAAGCGGACAACGTCGCTTGAATGTGTGTCAAAATTGTATAACTATCGGATATGTCTAGAGATTTAATTGGCTGAAATAATCCTCCAGAAACTGTGAAACAAAACAAAAAGAGTAAACATTTTTGTATCTATTTTGTTTCCTAGTTTTGCCTAATCTAAAATTTACCGACATATCAGTATATAACAGAAATATACACCTAAGACCATGAGTTAAAAGAATAATTGTGTCCACAACCCAAAACAAAGCAAAAGAAATACCGTAATTATTCATAAAGAACTACTTAATAACATAAAATACCACTTACTTTAATATCAAATATAAGAAGACAATCGAAATTCCAAAGCATTTTCTTTCCATATTACCATATAATGTAGTCGCGTCTCGTTCACTTAAATCCTGTTGGTCACCATCCCTGCCATATCGGCGACCTTCAAGGGACTGTAAGGAGTAAAGTCGATGCTAACGTGTACGATGAACATATCGAGTTCGCGATCTTTTCGCTGACGACCGAAATTTGCCATCAGCAATCAGCGAAATTCTATACGTCTAAAATGCTGAAAGACACTGAAGATTTTTCACAAGACTCTTTAAAGCTTGCTTCTATTGAGATGGCTTAAGGTGAATGAGTTTTGAGAAAAACATTCACGCTAACTTGAGAAATGAGCTTTAGGAATTTTTTAAGTGAGCTATTTCCTTAATGCTTTGGTTTTCATATTCAAACAATAAAATTATATTATTAGAATGACTGAACTGAATTATACTTGTATTAATGATAAAGCATATTTTAAAATAGAAAAAAGCTCTTGAGGAGCATTTTTATTTTTTTCTTTGGTTGAAACAACTCAATTAACACAGAGGGGGAATTCTTAACTTTTACAGAGAAAGTGGTAATTTGATGAGGGAAGGCATTCTTCAGGTATCCACAAAGTGTTTAATAATAGGGCATATCGAAGACAATCATGGTGTAAGGACCAAAACTAAATAAAGAACTCTATAGGAAATATTTTTCTTCTATAGTATATTATAAAAAATTAGACAAGGAAGTACCAACGCATGTATCATCTTTAATATTTAACCGTTGTTAAAATGGTGTATCATTTGTCAATAATTTATTGTGTTAAAGTGTCATAGTGACTAACTTCCATCAGCTAGTGCGGTATAAACGTTTGGAGAAGAGAATGGGACAGCTTAGGGGATAATTTTTTCGTTTGATTAATTTATGAAATAGGAAGACTATTGGCTACCTGTAACAATTTAAGTATTTCGAAATTGCCAACCAAAAACAAATGGAATTCACCAAATAATGCTTCGCTATTTGAGAAATATAGCAAGTAGATTATACATTTTATATTTGAGCTTGAGAGTTTCCGAAAATATTCCTAACACTCAACATTTAAATAGAACCCATTGTCTACAAATAAATGCTTATTCTAACGATATTTAAAAAGCTTCTCATGGCATAATGGTTTGACAAAAATCTCAATCACAACAGCAGATTCAAAATTTACTTCATGAGGATGATATTTAGAGAAGTGATAACCTATTCCCGTCTTGTAATTGCTGTGATAATACATGTGCTGTAGCTTGAAATTGTAATTTGTTAAGTTTAAGGAATAGCTTAAGGAATCACTTTCGCTCAATCTTCATTCCCAGTTGACTTTCTTTCTTGATTCAATTGGACACAACTGTGCTTTAAAGGTATAGGCAAGTTAAGTAAAATGCGTGTAACCTAATGTTCCTCCTCTCATAAAGTATGGATTCAAGAAGAAGTTACCTGCTTAAACGTCTATCTTTTCCAAAAGATGGTGAAACTTATACCATTAACCAATTCATAAAATTCAAGATTCTTTTACGTTATTATGTATGTAAAATTTCTATACCAAATAACTATGCAGAGTGAATAACTTCTGATTTTAGAACAAATCTCTAATAGTAATTGTTAGACTCCTTATATCTTATAACTGGAAGAGACACCGTAATGACTTTTTATAGATATTTGGCTATATTAATAAGTCATCAAAGAGGAAATCAGGAGAGCTCCTATAAAAACACATGAAAAAAATATCGATTTCCAGATGTTCATTAATGGCTAGTCATAAACCTAAGACCTTTCGTTGCGATCAGTGTAATCTTATTAATAAATCACTGAGAGTCCCTTATGAATGCATGTGTAAACCCTGAAGAACCAAAACATTAAGACCAATGCCATTGTTTGATACTATTTTAATCTCGGTGACATGGAAAACAGTTGATCTAATGGGATGATTATATAACCTGTCACGAAGATTACGAAATATCAACTCTGTGATTATTTGGTCGTTTCATTTAAAAAAACTGCTGATTTAAATCGCTTGACTCGAGATATTCTAACTTTCCGTTTTCTTGAGTATTCATGCCAAGTTTCGTGAATGACGATAAAAAAAAGTTGCTGTTAAACTAGCGTACTTTATCAATTAGCTGTAAGTAGCCGGGTGGTAATTTATAAGCATAGACCAAGCGGAAGACATGCAATCCTTGATCCCCGAGGTATCATTATACTTGGAGGACATTGTGACTACGATCTATTTAACGCACCCCACTTGCACTTAGTGAACATGATTTAGTTAATTCGGGATTCGAATCATTACCTTCTGATAATGAGAATGATGCATTAATTAGCTAAGACTTCGCGGCTCTCCACTTACAGAAGAGGTTATATAAAACGCCGACATATCATTGACAACGCAAGACATCGAAAATTTTCATGCTTGATAAAACAAGCTCAGGGACAGAAAGTGACAGACACCATTTAATCGTATACTTAAAAACATTTCAAATTTGAATTGATCTATTTTCAGTTGACAAATTATCCCACTATCAGTAACCAGCCTAACTTAAGGAAGCGGAACAGCCCACTTTCGTTTATGATGTGTTAACATATACGAGGGTCACTCTGAAATTTTTGAGATACAACTAGGTTTTTGAAGTTATACTTACAAAATTTTAAGTGTGTTCAAAGTTCCTCTAACATAAATGCACTTTTGTAGACGAATTTTCCACAGATTAAATGCCTCAAGCCATTCATTTCTTGAAACATATTAAAAAAACGCATTTATAGCCACATCAATCTCTTCTTCTGAATGAAAACGACGTCCACGTAAGCTCTTTTTTAAATTAAAGATTAACCAAAAGTCGCACATAGCCGGTGAATACGGCGGATGTTCGATCACTTTAATTTGTTTTTGCTGAAGAAACTCAACTGTTAATCCGGCTGTAATGGAAGATTCATGGTCATTGTGAAGCATTAGTCCCCTAACATTCAGTTCTTGTAGAATTTCTGGAAGACATTTAGTGGTATACCAGTTTGCTGTTACTGTCTTCTGTACTTCCAACTTGATTGCTTTGACCAATCCCGTACTTCTGAAGAAATCGGCATGCATCACTTTTTTCAGTGCGCGTTGTTTTTTCACCATTGTCGGCGTGGGATCATCTTCAAAGACCCATACTTTGCTTTCTTGACGTGTTGGAACGTCAAAAAACGGTATGTACGTTTCCATCACCTGTTACAATTTTAGAAATGATGCGGTGGCCACTATCATTTAGCAATTTAAGAGTTTCTTTACTGATTCTGACACGCTCCTCTTTTTGGTGCTCAGATAGATTATGGGGAACGCAGCGGCAAACTACTTTTTCCATATGTAATTTTTCATGAATGATTTTGTGTATGGCTGTGGATCCAATGTTAAGTTCCTTCTGTATCATTTGATAGGTACAGCGATTATCATCCATTCACATTTTTCGTATGGCAGACACATTATCCAGGATTATTGGCTACGGTGGCCTTCCTGTGTGTTCATCATCCTGAAGAAAATTGCGACCTCTTCTAAATTCTCTAAACCATCTAAATACAGTAGCATGAGCTGGAGATTCATCACCAAATGCTAATTGCAACCGTTGAAGGTATTCTTCTTGATTTAATCCTGCTTTAAAATCGTAGAAAATCATACCATGAAAATGTTCTCGCGTCAACTCCATTTTCTCTTCTGTTTAAAATTTATACTACGCTAAACAAGTTGAAGTAAGTCAGTAAACAACCGTCTTTTGTGTTAAAATACTTTGTATTTTATAATTAAACCGTTATTTTTATTTTGTAAATTTCGTCTGTGCGTATCTCAAAAATTTCAGAGTAACCCTCGTAATAACGCAGTGTGTTTGTTGATTCACCATCATTTGTCTACTGGCACAGACATAAAGACAAGTCGCAAACAGCCAGCAAGCAGCAGGTTTTAAATAAGTTTGTGTTACCTATTGAGTGTATGTGCGTGAAAATTGTCCAAATGCATATTTGTGTTGACTCCTTACCTCTTCTTAGAATTTAGATTATCCGCGAAATCATGCTATCCATACATCATATACTGAAATCATGTAGCCGCACAGCTCATTTTCGGGAATAATTGAAAATTCTCTCTCTGTCTCTTTCACTCTGTGTGTAAGTGATTCTTTCGTGAAATTACATTGGTGATACATACAGAAACTCATGACACTAGAACAACTCTGAATGTAAATACACACACTTATATAACGCAATTGATAGTCCAAGAATCCTCGTACATATAATCTTTCCATAAAAGTTCCCGATTCTCATTTCTCGCATATATCACAAACATTTTTTTGCGTAAATTAATAATAATTGTTTTCTCTCTATGACTTCTTCCATAATTTTAACCATAAGAAAATGTTTGGGTGTAATTTAATGATGCTAATATTAAAAAATGTTTTAAAGATTAGTGTAATATGAATTACCTGTACATAGATGGGTCTCTAGTAACCAGAAGACCCAATTATTCTCTGAGCTGAAGGTAGGTCGGTTTGTTGTTTCATACCATTTCACATTATCCCATCTTTACTGAGAGGAGAAAACAGGTGACTTGCTCGGCTACCACCACAACCCATCAGGTCCCCATCTAAAGCATAAGATCTTTCATTAATTTATATTTAGTTTAATAATTATTCCATATGACTAGCTCGGCTACCACCACAACCCATCAGACCCCCATCTAAAGCATAAGATCTTTCATTAATTTATATTTAGTTTAATAATTATTCCATGTAACTAGCTCGGCTACCACCACAACCCATCAGGCCCATCTAAAGCATAAGATCTTTCATTAATTTATATTCAGTTTAATAATTATTCCATGTAACTAGCTCGGCTACAACCACAACCCATCAGGCTCATCTGAAGCATAAGATCTTTCATTAATTTATATTTAGTTTAATAATTATTCCATGTAACTAGCTCGGCTACCACCACAACCCATCAGGCCCATCTAAAGCATAAGATCTTTCATTAATTTATATTCAGTTTAATAATTATTCCATGTAATTAGCTCGGCTACCACCACAACCCATCAGGCCCATCTAAAGCATAAGATCTTTCATTAATTTATATTCAGTTTAATAATTATTCCATGTAACTAGCTCGGCTACCACCACAACCCATCAGGCCCATCTAAAGCATAAGATCTTTCATTAATTTATATTCAGTTTAATAATTATTCCATGTAATTAGCTCGGCTACCACCACAACCCATCAGGCCCATCTAAAGCATAAGATCTTTCATTAATTTATATTTAGTTTAATAATTATTCCATGTAACTAGCTCGGCTACAACCACAACCCATCAGGCTCATCTGAAGCATAAGATCTTTCATTAATTTATATTTAGTTTAATAATTATTCCCAAATATATATTTATAAATTTATTTATAGTGTTATAAATAAACTAAACAATTCATCAGCTTGAATTACCTTGTAAGCAAATATTATAATATAGCAAGAGTAATTACAAAGTATTTCAGAACTCAAATGATATGATTGATGGAAATTTATCAGTTTTCAGCAATGAAGGGTTTCTATTTCGAAATATTCTTTTCATCATCACTTTTGATGGAGTTGAAATAATTATGTTTGTTTAATATTTTCCTGGTACTCATTTTTGCAAATCGTATTTCCTTGAACACAAATAATAATGTGATTTTCAAACTATTTTTAAGGACGAAGTCTATACATGGACTGCATCATCTTTTCTGGACATTATTGTCAGAATAAAGACGTTAGACTGTTAATCACATCCTTCGTACCTCATAGTACAACTTAATTAGATAAAATGCACATATTGCTTTCCTAGAAAATGTCTGCTTTCTGTTTTAGCTATACGATCGCCATTTTAAATGTCTTTTCCGTAAAAGAAATCTAACGAAAGAATAAAGTTATTCAATTAGATAACTTTCTTCTTCGGTTACAGTTTTTTGCTGCTCTAGTGCTTAAAGAAAATATCTTAAGAGTTACATGCTTTTTTCACATTATATTCTAGAATAAAAAAACAAAACCATACACGTTGAAATTTTATTTATATTAAAGAAAAGGAATTCTTGTTTGTGTGCTTAATTCACAAGTTCTTACATTTCACTGAGTCAAAAGGTATGTTACTAGTAAATAAAAAACACTTGTGTTTTTTTTAATGCGATTTATTTTTTAATGCGATATCTATTGAGAATATATTTTATAAATTATTCGTTTGGTATGTGTAAGAATACAGTTGCTTAAAAATATGCCTTTTCCAATTTGGTTGGTTGCTGGATATCGCGTCTACGAAGTCAAATGCATCCGTGACTGTCAATATGAAAAATTAAAGAATATAGTAAAGACTTCAGCCAGTTTTACTATATTCTTTATTTTTCGTGTTTTTTGTTTTTGCAAATTCTTAAATTTTACAGAGATGAAAAGTGTGTCCCATGCAGTAAATGAAATAAAAAGTTGAAGAAACTTATTATTTTATCACTTTTTTCATTATATTTATGATGTGCCTTTATAAAAGTAGCACTTTATAGCTATTGTTATAAAATCGCTACTTAAAATTATCTTTAAAAATAAAGATAATTATTAAAAAAAGAAATGAGAGGAAATTGTATTAGAAACTTTAAAACTTGTAATAAATGATAAAAAAAAAAGTCATTTTTCTTTTTTCTTTTTCTTTTTTTTTTTGGCTTTACTCTTAGTAAATTTATTGTGAAATTTATTATGATTGTATTCAATGACTGAAAAATCTATTTTATAAAGAAATTGTATGATTTAATTACAAAGAATTGCGTATAATTATACTTGGAACTCTAATTTTTATTTTTATTTATTTATTTATTTTTAAACAACGTAAGTATTTATTAAAAAGGAATTGATTCAAAAATTCCTGGAATAATTTCTTTCTGGTGATAAAATTTTAAATACAACTGGAAGAACTATGTATTTTTCTTCATTATTTATCTCTCTCTCTCTTTATACACACGCACACACATATATATATGCATGCATGTATGTATATGTATATAAGTCTTTTTATAGGATTTAAAAATTTGCTTAGCAAAGTAACTGATGGTAGATAAAAAAAAATATGGGGCCGAGAAACGATAGAACGATATGCTACAATTTACAAAAATGACCATCTCATTAATAAAAAAAACCATGAGATCAAATGATAAGTTTAACTATTTTTTAATTATTTAAGATCCATTAGCTATGAAAATGACGCTATTAGATTGAAATTTAAGTAATTATTTATTTGAAAAAATAATTCCTTTCTAAATGAAGTCGGAGAATTGATTTGTTTTTAAAAAATTCAATGTAATCGGGATCGACGATTATCGTCTGATCATAATTATCGCTCTCATGTAATCGTATAAACAGAAAGTTGCTGACAACGTGTCTGTTGCTTTAATGATTGGCGCGAAGAGAAAAAAATAAGTGACTAATATTTGTTTCCTGTTGATTTATACGATCCATTCAGAGAAAATATTATTTCCATTAAATATGCTTCATTTTATAAACAGAAATAGTTTTTCTCTTTTTAAGTTGCTTTTGCAACTTCTTTATGAGAAAAATTGCGAAAGAAAGTAAAGGTATAAAATGCTTAGCGAAAAGTTATTGTGTATGACTTATTCCTATTATTATTAAAACCCTTTCCTGTCAGAAACAGGACTAACAGGAAGTAGGAATTAGAGAGATTTGAAAATACAAATTTAAACCTCTTTTTGAGTTTGGTCTTTACAAATCTCAATGAAAATAATTTTCAAGATTTTTCCGGGAGATTTAAAAGAGAATGTATTTAGATTTCTGGATGATTTTTTTTAACAAATTTAGTTAATATATCATTCAGAAAAATTTTACACTAAAAATATAAATTAAATAAAAACTTTACATTTTTGATGTAAAATTTTCCTGAATGATATATTCACTAAATTTGTTAAGCCCAATTCTTTGTAATACAAACTAAAAATTTTACAAAAGAAATAATTTTTTGTGAAAACAGTGACTATTGGGTGTAAACACATTTCATAACAATGTTAAGAAGTCTAACATCTATGAAATTGATTGCTAAAATTGTTTAAAATTACATATAGATTTTTTTAATATTTACTATGAAATTTCTTTTTTCTTTCTTTTCTTTTTTTTTTTTTCTTTTTTTTGCTTAACTGGCATTCATTTATTCATTATATTAATTTACTAAGTTCAGTTTTAATATTAATTACTTGCTGTATCATTCTGATTAATTTTCATATTGTTCTTAAGAAAACTTTTTTCTTAAAAATAATTTAATATTTTTATAAAATTCTTAAGATTTTATAAATATCAAATTTTTATATTATTAATTTAATAAAATTTTAAAGAATAGTATGAAAGAAAAAAATTTTCTTTCATATTATTCTTAAAAACAATTCTCAAAACGTTATTTTGCAACAGTTATAACGAATTAGCAAAGAGATTCCAAAAATGTTTGCTGCGGGAAAACATGAAATCATAGAAATGTTGAATTTTGGCCTTTCAGATGAACGTATTTCATTGACCGACTGAGTTATTTGGAAGTCCACTTACTTTTACGTACTTTCCATTAAACATGGAAAAATTTAAATGGATGTATATAATAAGAAAAGAAAGAAATTTTTTCTCAGATATCACAGATAGTGTAAGCAAGAAATATAAGGTATGATAAAATATTTTGAAAATTTTTATTATATCATTAAGTTACTATGAATTCAATATTTATCTCAGTTATATTTTCGGTCATCGTTTCTTTCTTTATCCCTTGAATTCAAGCAAAATCAGAATGTTATTGTTCCTCTCAGAGTTTCTATAAATTAGTAGTTCGATGATAATAGCTAATATTTATTATTTTTTAAATACCTAATTTTCTAATATTTCTCATTAAGTGTTAAACATACAGAATAAATTTCTGTAGTATGTAACACCTTTATTACTATCTTATGGGCTGCAAACTATAATTTTTTGTACGCAAAGATGTTGGCAACAATAGCGTTATATTCGATTAAATCTGAGTTAAATATAACTGGCATACTGAATTTTATAGCTGCCAATAATGTTCTAAAAGTGAAAAATGTGGCTTTGTTTCACACTAGTGGACATTTACAATTAATAATTTTTTTTTCCTTTTTTATATATCATATCTTTTTCTCCACCGAGAAAAAGATATGATATATAAAAAAAATTTATTCGATTGGCAGAAGATGAAGTCATAGACGAATGATTAGTTTTTTAGTTTTTACACGCATTCGTGTAAAATAAAGCATAATAACGACACTTATAATTTGTTTAAATTAAGAAATTGTACAAGTTTCCCATAATAAATATCATTTGAACGTTGTTCTTAATGTAGATTTGTAGTTATGTTTCATGTAAGGAGTAAAAATTGTTGTTACTCTTTCATGCTTCCTTGTACTTATGAATGCCTTGAATGGGCTCTATCATTTAGATGAAATCATCATGGTTGGAATCTCAGCTTAGAAGCAGGGACCAAGCTGAAGGCCCCCAACTTTTCCCTACGACCTTTAGAGGTACCATTTCGCTTGGAGAGCATTCCACCCATTTTATATTTGGTGTGTTCCAGCCATCTTTAGTGAACACAACAGATCTTCGGTTCAGTCAAGATTAGAACTCATTACCTTTGGATAATGAGAAAGAAGCTATAACCAACTGGTCCACTGTGACCCTTACATGCATTCGTAAAAGGGTTGTGGTAGACTATTTAGAACAGTCAGTCCTCTTTCCTCAAGGAGTAGAAATGTTTACCACGCGTTTTTGATTCTGAGAAAAATCGAATTGTAACTTATTTTAATTAGGCTGCGTTTAATAGTATCGCAATAATGCTACTTTCGTAGGTCGAAATCTGTTCGTAGAATATGGAATCGGATTCGAACGATCATATACTGACATTCCGCTGGATCACAGCAGTCCTCTTTCATAAACAATTGAAATGAAAGTCATATTATCTGTATAATTTTGATTTATCGTACAAAACGAAATCTCGAAGCCAGAGTCAAAATATGGGGTTGTTGGCATTTCCACGAGCAGTTCGACATGGGTTGAAACAGTACGGACTGGCATCCCTACAACCATGGATTGGCTAGTATTCATGCAACATCACAAGCAGGAACGCCTTCAGTGGCATGATCAGTGATGAGCCTGGAAGTAAGACTGGCATGGCATCATATTTTTAGATAAATTGTGGCTTTATTTGCAACATCATGATAGTTGCATTTGTGTTAGATGTTATCATGGACAACATACATTGTCTACAACTATTCGATACTGGATTATCATCTGGAATGATATTACTGTACCATTGGATATTTATTGTGGTAACCTTTTGCTCTTATAGATGCCACTATAAACAATTGTCATTGAATTTTGTCATGCCGTAATATTTTTGCCCATGATCCTACACTTTTCCTTTTGAGAACTTCGAAACTCAATTTTAAGCAAAACAATGCATGAGTGTTTATTCCTGATGCTGGTATTAATTATGGTCTTTCATTATACAATAAATGTTCAGCTACTGCCCTGGGCAAAAGGTTCTCTAGTTCTCTTTCCAATAGCAAAAGTCTACTCAGTAGTATATCTGTTTGACTCATTGTCAGATGCATAAATATTGCTCTTGCTATCAGAGATGGCTGTTGTGATTCCTCAGAAAATATGTGGGTATTAGTTCATCAGTTACATATATAATTAAATTTAAACGAAGCACAAATTTCTCACGAATTCAATTAGTTATTTTCAGTACAACATATTTTCAATAAATATCATTTCACTGCTCCTATTTCCTCCTATAGTAATTTTAATGACTCATAGAATATATTGTAAGGGTTACATGCATGCATAGTTCTTAGCGGTACAAGTGAGCTCCGGACTGTACCTTTAGATTTATGGGTTTGGAATACACGCCCATCATCAAATGCTTCGTAATTTTGAACCATGGTCATTATGATGAGATCACACCTTAGCTGACATCTGCCTCTCCACATACACGCCACACCACCGGAAGGACTTTGGACGTCACATGTTAACGCGGTCACTATTGTAAGGGTTAGTAACTTTGTAGCTGCGGTGAGCCAAATCAAACTATTAATATGATTCAGAATGCTAAACATATTAAAAAAAATTATATAGGAAAACACTACGTATTTAAAATACCACTCAAGTAAATAAGAAATGGTTTTAAGCACTTTAATTCTCGTGACAGTATATGCAGAGAATAAAGATTAGATTACGGATTTAGTCTTTTACCACACATTAAATATGCATCATTTAAATACATTTATCATCACCAAAATGAATAACATGAAATGAAATCATTCCTTAAAGAAAAAAATTTAAAGCTTACGTACATATCATATATCTCTGTGAATACTAATTAATTTCAGAAATAAACAACATTAAATATAAGTATTCCTCCAATATTGTTATTTAAAGAAATTAAAATTTTAACGTGTGAATTTTTTCGCTGTATCCCTTTACTTACTATTATAATACTAAATAGAGTGGTAAAGTGCCAATGAAAATAGCACGGCACATGCCAGACACGCGTGCCGTAAGTTACAGACAGCTCGTACAAATCATGTGAATAAGTGTTCTTTATAAATTTAAGTTTCCATTTTTAAGTAAATATTTGAAACATTGGATTAACACAGTTAAAGAGGTATTTCGTTGTACTGAAAAATATCGGTTTTAATTTTGAAAAAGCTAATTTTTTATATAGATGAGATAATATTATATATATATATATCCTGAAAAACACATTGAAAGTTGTATCATTAATTTTTACTATCTTCTAACGAATATAGGAAATTTAATCTTTTTAAATAACATTTTAATGTTATATATAATATCAAATTTATCTATCAGCTTTCAAGGGTTTCAAACAACATATACATAGTTTAAAGTAATTTTAAGAACTAAATAAAAATAACCAGAAAAATTTTCTTGAGGATTCATAAAATGGTTTTTTCCTGAAAAGATCCCATCCTGGAAAAGTACATCCTTTTCAGATGTAATTTTCCAGAATGGAAATATATTGTTTGAAAGCAAACTATAAGTGTAGATTTTTTATAAGCTAATATTTAGGAATATCATTTATGCATATAATTTTGCACACTTTAAAATTCTAAGAGAATCCAATGAATACTGATGCTATTAAGATATTTTTTTTTCCAATGGCGGATTGTAGACAGTTACACCTGCAACATACTCTATTAATCTAGTGTTCCCTGATACCCACGGCCAGAAACTGCGACCTCTTAGCCGCCGAGGCGTTTCCCCGGTTGCACCACAGGGGGTGGGCCACCATCGCACCCTCACACATGCCATAGGGACCCGTTTATAGGGTAGGCATCATTCATACTTCATTCACACACACAAGGAAAGGACAAAGAAAGGATAGAAAGTACATCCATGCCTGAATCGGGATTCGAACCCAGGACCTTCCTATCCGGAGTCAGGCACGCTGACCACTAGACAAGTTGGCCGGCGATGACTCACACTATATTTACTATAAAAATAATATTCATTTATATGCCTTCTTTTTTGGCTACTTCAATATCGAATTTTTCTTAGTGATATCAAAATATTTTCATTTATTTCTTATTCCTAAGCTATGAGCTGAATAAGTTGATATTGATTCAAAGTTCATAATGCTGTGAAAAAATATAATAAGGCATCAAAAAAGTATAATAAGGCAATTCTTTACTTTAAAATTCTCAAAAAAAAAAAAAAAAAAAAAGATCTGAAAATTTTAATGACATCGCTACTGTTTCAATCATGCTACTTACTAACCATTTTTGCATTGTGAACATATTGTTACACCACGAATTTGGCGCTGATTTAGCCATTCATATTTAAGAGAACTTGTTCAAACGGAACCTAAGACTTAAATATAATTCTAAATCATCAAAAACATCCACGTGCCTAAGATGTAATTAAAATTAAAATAGGAATTGAAATTGTTTGTAAATTTAAGAGAAAAAAACTGTGAAACAGACACAGTTTGATTCAGTGACCAAAATGAAAATGTTTCCAGGAAAAAAATAAAAATTGTTACAATATAATTTAATGTTATAAGGAAAAGTTTTAGATAAATGTCTCAATAGAAAAGTTATGAATATTCCGGTTTATATGAAATAATTAATAAATCTAATACACTGGTGTTTAGAATTATGAAAATTTGCCTATTTTCTTAAATTTTTAGAGAACTGAATGGAATGTGAAACCACTACTTTGAGACAAAGATGCAAATCATATATGTCAATCAGGTAAGCGTACACGAGTGGATGGGCGAAACCAGTAGAGGTACAAGCTTTGCAAAACATGCTTTTCGCGTTCGCTAGCACTCCGCACAAATTTCTTCGTGGTTTAGTGCTGCAATCGAATGAATTAATAATTGTAGCAGTAACAATGAATAATTAAGCAACGTTTAGATGATGGAATGAGATGGCAAATTGTAGGCAGGTTCGAAGCAGGCCTATCAGAAGTCCAGATTCATAATGAGTTCAATTTAACGCCCGACAGTTTCTCAACTGTCGTGTCTCTTGGACGACTTTGGACAGATCGGCCGGAGATGATCGCCATCTGTCCTTTCTGGAGAGGCATATAGTTTCTCAACTGTCTTGTGAGTTTGTACTGTCACTGGATGACGTTTCCAGAAGACTTCATGAAAGAAGATTGTTTGCGCGAAGAACTGCACTTTGCATGGCACTCACTTCTACAGCAGGAGAATGTGTTTAACATGGTGCAGAGAGCATAGAAATGAGAGTATGAATCAATATGCGGCCTTTCTTTTCACTGACGAGTCCTGGTACAGCCTATGCTCATATGGAGAGAACCAGGGATCCGCTACCAGCCCCAAATTCAACCATTATGGCAACAGATTTGATAGTATGGTCAGGCATCATTTTAAATGATCGCAAATTTCACCATATCTTCGGTAAAGGCAGTGTGACTTCTGCAGTGTAGATGAGGTTATGAAACTCAATATTCGCCTTTTCAGAATTCAATTGCCGCTGAATTCCTTTAAATGAATGATTACATGGAGCCAAATAGATCTCTTCTAGTTGATAGATTTATAGAAAGTGATATTGCTTGGATGGATTGGCTTAGCATATCTAAAGACTTCAACCTTATCAATCATGTCCGGGACGTTCCGGAAAGAGCAATTGCAACTGCTCCGAGAACCTTTCAGAGCTTGAAAACTACTTTGAACGAGAGGGAATAATTGCCACATGAAATCCTAAATTACCTTATCTCAAGTATGAAATTACGCTGCGAGGTTTTTCTAGTAAGAGGAGTCCATATCCCTATTAGCTCATTTTCTTCTTCTATTCTGCAACCACTGTTGCAAGATTATTTGTATTGTAGTGTATCAATGTATGTACATATCAAATTTCAGTAAAATCCGTCCAGTAGTTCTGGAGATAATTGACCAATTCTCTTAGAATTTAGAGCATCAGTATATATTTTTATACCCACTAACTTGCCATTTTGTTAACTTCGTAACCGCTATTACTATATTCACAGAAGCAATTCTAGGTATAATAAAATAGCCATGAACTATTGAATAAAACCACCAGGAGCGAGACCTAGTGAGAAGCAGCGAAGTTAGCATACCTAACAAGTAAACGGAACTAGTTAGGAATGACAAAGACGTAGAATATATCCTCGATTTATTGAAGACACATTGCGGACGTTAATACAAAGAATAAAACTTAAAACTAAACTATTTTTTCGCGATTGTCTACAAAACTACTTTGGTCAGAAACGTCTCTGAGAATATAAAATATTCAAATTTCTTCCATCAGCAGCAATGTACGTTTGAATGTCATATTGTACACTTTGGCACAAGCGTCCTTCAATGTTTGTGTGTTGGGGTCTCTTACACCTGCTATTTCAGGTATCCTTTCATGAAAAATCCAGTGGAGTAAGATCAGAAAAACGTGAAGACCAATTTTCGACATTCCCATATCCAATATTCCATTCTTGAAAAATCGTTCCATGACCACGAGCATCAACATACAAGCATAAGAAAAAATGTCTCTGATATCTACTTCAAATGAAGGGAATGACATTAATAAGTATTTGTATACCGCAAGGAAATTCGGATGAATTTTGTATCTTTATTCTGTTTATAAAGACCAGCTATACATTGAGATGTCGTGTTTTGCCTTAAGATAATCATTTCTCATTTTATTCAGTTTTGTGACGTCAATGTGTAGGAAATAACGGAAAAAAAATGCCCTTTTTTCACCGCTCTATTCTTTATATTAATGGCTACAAAGTATCTTTTCGTATTAAATCAATAATATTTTTCAACTTTGAAAGCAATTTTTTTTCATATCTCGTCCCATTTTGATGACAGAAATAGGCCCCAGGTGGTACTATTCAGTAACACATGTCTTTTTACTACACTGGCACCTCTTTTATGAATATAGCAGCAACCATTCGGAAATTAAGAGGGTGGCAAAAGAAATAGTGTACAAACATATTTTAATGATTAACTTATATATTTTTTTAAACCATCAAAAGTATGAAGAAATAATTTGATAGTTGTAATTATCAAGACATTTCATTTTTAAATTGTCTTGTTTGATTTTATAATTGGTTACTTGAATCGTTCAATTATTTGAATATGAAATGTGTATTTATAAAAGACTAAAATGCTTATAATAAGTGAGACCACTGATACATTTTGCAGATAATTAAATATTAATAATACATGGGCAAATTTATCAAGAATTAAATTGAGAAAAAAATATTATATGATTAATTATTGCAGTTTGGAAACATAGCATTTTAAATTCTTTATTCAAAGAAACATTTACAACTCACAAAACGCTATATACAAGTCAAACATACATGTATGCCAACAAAGTTAAAATGAAGTATAAAATCTAAATATTCTATTTGCACAGTGAGCAATTTACAGGTATAAAAATATGCAAATATTTGGCGACAGTAAAAAGCTTTACAATCAGATAATGCATTTAAGAGTAACATAATTAAATTGTTTTGTCAAAACGAATATTATGTAACCTGATGAAAGTAATAGGATGGGATGTTACGCACAATAAGATTATGAAAATATCTTTGTTTCATTTAAATTTAACATGAATATAGCAACAATATACGTAACAAAAGTGAGAATCATTCTGACATAAATATTGAAAAAGTTTTCAATGGTTAGTTATTAAAAAATTAAAATTTCATTTTAAGACTAAACAGGAAATTTTCAAACATTGTTATTTAATACAGCAGTTGTAAAGTAATTTTTTTAAAATTAAAATAATCTTTGCATAATAGAACACATTTAATTCCTGTGTGAAAGCTGTAGAGTTAATCAATACATAATATCACTATTTCAAACCTTTTTAAGTAGTGGATATTTTTGATATTTATCACAGATATAATGTGCAATGTTACAAAACAGCACATAATATATTGAACTAAAAATATTAAATTAAAAAGAAATTCCTAATTCTTATATCTTTACATACATAAATGCAGAACTTTTTTCAAAACAGAATATTATTTTAAAAATTACCTTTAAATACAAAATAATATCTTCTTATGGCTCTATGTTAAATGGCCAATATATATTTCAGCAACATAACAGATAACTTATTGAGATTATATGCTACTTTTTAATAAAGTAGACAATTAAAATCAATAATTTTTTTAATTAATTAATTAAATAACTAATATTTAAATTTAATACAGTCTAAGAAGAACAAGGGTATAAGTAGACTTTAGAAATAGGAATATTTTAAATCATAAAGGAAACAAAGCATTACATAAAACTCTGAATGATGGAATGTGGAATTTATATTTAGGAATGCTAAAGCATTTTAAAATTAACTTTGGGTCTTAAAATATAAAAACATGCAAATTTTAGACAGAAAAAAAAAATCAAATTTTACCATTTATATAAAATTGAAGAAAAGTTCATAAATATGCATGCACACTTATCCTATAAAACACTCATACTTATAAATAAATCATTCATTTTAACTTTTGTTCTCAATTAAAATGATAGTAAACAAATAAAAAAAACATGAACATTTATCTATTCGATTAAACATATTTTAACAATAAGAATAGCTTACTTTAATGAGATATATACATATTTTATATAATCTAATATTTCTTCACCGCATTTTTATTTGTCAGTTGATAGGCAAATTGACATTTATTTCAAGAACGTAATAATTTTATTTTTGAAAACAACAAAAAAAACCTTTTTTTAAACTAGAAATTGCATATTTTAAGATTATTCAATAAAATTAACAAGTCAGAGTTATTAAGATTTTTATTATAAAAATACACTGTGAAATAAATATATATTTGATGTCCACACGTTATTATTCTTAAAATATTTACTGTGCAATCATCTAGTCATGCAAAACAAATTGTTATTTAAAAATGAGAACAACCTAACAGGAAATAAAATAAATCAACAAAACAAAAAACAAAGCAAACTTAGTGTCTAACTAGAAAATTTTGATTTCTCTTCTGAAATCTAAATAACTACATGCCAACTTAAATGAAATAATGACCTTCTTAAAAATTAATAATAATAATTTAAAAACAAATTTGATAACAATAACTTAAAAATTTAGGCATTTACTTCAAAGTATTAAGTAAAAGAAATAATTATTTTTGTGCTTTAACAGAAATATACAAAAGAAAACTCAGAATTTCATAATATGCAAAGAATCATACTTCAACAAGGAACTCAAATTTGTAATTTTATAGTGCAATGATGATTACACGATTGTTTAGTTGAGAACACAATATCACCATAAATTAGCTATTCTTTGTTTTCCACTTGTGCATATCTTCTTGGTGAGCATCAGGAACAAGTTGGTGCCGAATGCCACCTAGTACCGAGTTTGTTGCTTCACTACCTAGAATTATGGGCCTGAAAAGAAGGGGAGGTATCTGGCGAATAGAACCTCCAACAGCACCAAGAACTCCCTTATGTTCATGTTCTGTATAAGCTACCTGATAAAACGTACGAGCAGTATCACCTAGACCCTAAAAATATTTAAACAATATTAATGAGCTTTTTAAAAAACTCTAATACACATGTAATGTTCAGTTAAACAAAAAATATATCAAATTATGATAAAAGCAAATTCAATAACAACAGATTAATATATAAAGTATAAATGATCACTATCATATATTAATCAAATGAATTAAATCAAATTAAAATTAATAAATTAAATATTTAATTAAAAGTGAACTATATATTCATCTATTTTAAATATGGACCTACTTAAGCGCTATACTTTGATGAATAAATAGCTGCACACCAAGATCAACCAGAAGGTAATGAATATTTTGTAAAACATTTAATGATTCCTCTGTTTGTTGACATAAGTACATCTTAACATTTTTCACATATGATCATGAATCATAAGCTTCAAAACTTCTTTTTTTTTTTGCAGCAATTCATTAAGCAAAGTAGTCAGTGCATTTGCCAACTCTTCATTCCCTCTGAAACGTTTACAACTTAATGAAAAGTTCTCAAATAACCCAAAATTTTTCTTCCTGATTGATTAAATTTTGAGTTGAATAAAGAAAAAAAAAAAAAAAAAAAACCAGGGTGAGCAGGATTTAGTTTTCATAAAGCATTTCACACCTACCGCTTCCAAATATTCCCTATAATTTTCTTACAATCACATTATTGTTTTTAAGAGTTGCCTTAATTTTCCATCTAGTAATGAGAAATGAGGCATCTTGGCTTAATGAACTGTCAGCAAGAGTACAAGAAGAAAATTTCTTAAGTTTGAAATTAACTGTACAAACTTCTAAATGTAGGAAATAATTATGAAGGGTAAGGAAAATATGTACGAGGGTCAATCTGAAATTTTTCAGATACAACTAGGTTTTTAAAGTTATACTTACAAAACTTTAGGTGTTTTCAAAGTAGTCTCCTCCAGCATCAATGAACTTTTTAGACAAATTTTCCACAGATTAAATGCCTCAAGCCATTCATTTCTTGGAATAGATGAAAAAAATGCATTTAGAACAACACCAATCTCTTCTTCTGAATGAAAATGACGTTCACGTAAGTTCTTTTTTAGATTAAAGAATAACTGAAAGTCGCACATACCTAGATCAGGTGAATGTGGCTGATGTTCGATCACTTTAATTTGTTTTTGTTTAAGAAACTCAACTGTTAATCCGGCTGTATGTGAAGATGCATTGTCATTGTGAAGCATTAGTCCCCTAACATTCAGTTCTTGTAGAATTTTTGGAAGACATTTAGTGGTATACCAGCTTGCTGTTACTGTCTTCTGTCCTTCCAACTTGATGGCTTTGACCAATCCCGTACTTCTGAAGAAATCGGCATACATTACTTTTTTTGGTGCCCGTTGTTTTTTCAACATTGTCGGTATGGGATATCTTCAAAGACCCATACTTTGCTTTCTTGACGTGTTGGAACGTCGAAAAACGGTATGTACGTTTCATTACATGTTACAGTTATAGAAATGATGTGGTGGTCACCATCATTTAGCGATTTCGGCGCTTCTTTACTGATTCTGACACGCCCCTCTTTTTGCTGCTCAGTTAGATTATGTGGAACTCAATGGCAAACTATTTTTTTCATATGTAATTCTTCATGAATGATTTTGTGTATGGCTGCAGATTCAATGTTAAGTTTTTTCTGTATCATTTGATAGGTACAGCGATAATTATCCATTAACATTTTTCGTATGGCAGACACATTATCCAGGATTATTGGCAACGGTTGCATTCCTGTGTGTTCATCATCCTGAAGAAAATTACGACCTCTTCTAAATTCTCTAAACTATCTAAATACAGTAGCACGAGCTGGAGATTCATTACCAAATGCTAATTGCAACCGCTGAACGAATTCTTGATTTAATCCTGCTTTAAAATCATAGCGCAAAAATGTTCTCGCATCAACTTTACTTTCTCTTCTCTTTAAAATTTATTCTACCCTAAACAAGTTAAAGTAAGTCAGTAAAAAAATATTCTGTGTTAAAATATTTTGTATTTTAAAATTAAATCGTTATTTTTATTTTGTAAATTCTCGTTTGCGCGTATCTCAAAAGTTTCAGAGTAACCCTCGTAATAGAATTATTTTTCTCTAATAATGTTCTCTAATAAATATTGTTTCCATTTTTTATAATTAAACAGCTTTTACTTTTCCATGTAATATATATATATATATATATATATATATATATATATATATATATATATATATATATATATATATATACTGTTTTTCATATTTATAAGGACAGGGAGTAATTTCAAAAATGAAAGAAAAAATGGAACTTTAATTAAAATTTTAAACCTATTTAAAATACAACAAAATAAATTTTGCAAATCTTTTTTAATTTCATTTAAAATTTGCACTAATTTATCCACATAAATCAAATAAATAAGTAATATCTTGGTTTACAATTTTAAAGATACAAAGAATATTAAGGAATCTTTAAAAGGTAAACTCCAATTAGCACCATAATTTACTCATAGACACAGTCTTATTCTATTGACTATGTCTTCAAAGAAATTTACTTCACATTTTTTTTACACAGCCTAAATATATTTAATAAATCTTTTAAAATTGAATATTGATTCCTATTATAAATTTTTCTTGTTATAAATTTTTCTATTATAAATTTCCTATTATATTGATTCCTATTAAATTGATTCCTATTATAAATTTTTCTTGTTCCTTTGAATATTTTCAATTTCTTTTAAATCAGAAGAATTTGGATTACCAATTTAAAACGTATTTTATTTTGATCAAACCACTTTTCTAAAGGTTAGGATGGGAGGGAAAATGTCACATTATGCTCAAATATGAAATTATGCTTAGTCGATAAGTCGATGTGTGTTTAACATACACTCTTGTACATTAAATATATAAAGACTTCATGGAATCTGTATTAAACCAGTCTTTCCATGAGTAAATATTACACCCCTAAGCAAAATGGAACCTTTTTTAAAAAAGATAACAATAAATGTGTCAGTTCATAAAATATGCCTGTACTGACAAAAAAAAAAAAAAAAAACAATTAATCTAAATTGAGGCATTTTATAAAATATCTATCTCATCCTATCTTTTTAAATTTTACTATTAGAAAATGCTAACTTTCCCCCACTAAGACTTATGATTTAAATTCATTATTAAAATTGAGTAAAAACTGTTGTTTCTTTGAAGCACCACATGATTGATTTTGCAATTAAAGTTAATTTACCAGTTCTATCAGCTTCCTCAGCAAATTCTATTGTATATTTTTCAAGTTTAGTTATGTCACCTTCCAAATGCTTCTTTTTGGTATTCAGTTCACCAATTTCTGCAAGAGTTTTCTCCCTCTGTTATCAGCTGTTTTTTTTTTTTTACCCTGTTTTAATTTACCTAAATATAATTTATAATTTCGGCAGGCATTTGCAGTTTGACTAAGTAGGTCTTTGCTAATTATTATATTATTTATACCCCTAATGATTTCTACATAATTATCAATGATGCACTCAGTCACAACAGATTAGATTGATTATTTAAATTTTCTATCATCAAATTTTTGTACACTGAAACCTATATTCAACAGATGTTTGACTATGAGAGAGTAGTAAACGCAAATTAATTACTTTCCATAAGTGACAATAACTTTGTCTATTTGAGAGTAAGTTAAGATAAAAACTGTTAATTCTATATTTAATAGGATTAAATCTCATCAGTACAATTTTAAAATCTTACAGTCAATTGTAATGATATAGACTCTTTTACAAAATTCTTTTAAAATAAAATCCCATCCTGATACATTTTATTTTAGATGCATTAGACAAATGCAAAAGAAGTTTCCTCATTTTATTTAATTACTTGATTCATTACAATTTCAACTTCTACCTTTCTGAGAAAGTTTTGCTAATATGCAATTTTTTTATTCCTTCTTTTGTAGCAAATTTAACATCTAATTGAATAGCATATTTTTGATTGTCTTTATCTGTTACATTAATAATAATAAGTTTAAGTGGAGAAACATACAGCAAAGATTCTTTTAAAAACCTTTGCATTTAACTTTCTAACCATGCATGAAATTCTTCTACAATAAATGGCAACATTGGTATATCAATTTGATACACTGTCAGAAAAAGTTACACTTCCCAAGCAATCAAAATAAAAAATTTGCATTTAGGAGGAAAAAATATTTCTTTTACACTTGGCATTTTTTTTTTTTTGCACAACATCAAAAGTTTTGGTACCAGCATAAAGAAATTTTTTTTGTTTTGAACAAATAACATATATGTTTTAAGATACTGTAACATTTCAAGCAATCTGTTCAAAACACATTTATTTTCTAACCATCAATGTTAGGAAAATATCAAAGGAAATTTTATGCCTGGACCAAGACTGTCAAAATCACCCTCATGAGTGGGTGAGTCCTTAAATAGTCAATAAACACACTTGCTATTACTTCAACTTCTGGAAAGAGAAGTATCCATGGCTATAAGGGTTCTGTGTAGGTAGCAGCTTCCAACATTTACAATGTTTGAATGCTGTTCACAATTTAGAAAAATCAGCCATTTTTAGTAAAACCAGTCCATATTTCCACTATCCATTAACAATTAGAGTAATCAACTTGTTTCAAATTCTGAGCACTTATTCACTTTTTCAAACAAAATGTCTCCAGTTGAGAGAGCTAAAAAATCTGATGAGTAATACCATATTTTTAATAGTATTATTATCCCAAATTCTTACTTGGAAGTACAATAGTTTTGTCAGCAGGTGAGTCATTATTTAAGCTTCTACATCAAAAAGCACATATTTTCTAGCGTTCTTCACTTTTTCTTTTAATAAGTTGGAAATATAAGGAGCAATTCCAAAAACTGTTAAATAAGCACACATTTTTTAACCACAACTGAATTGCTCGAAAGATACAATTTATTTTGCTACAAGAACTGTAGCCGAATCTAGCGCTTAAAAATTTCGGGTACCTTCTGAAACAAGCAGAAGTCAATCTTCGTATGGCTTTTACAGACTCCAATGGTCATTGAAATGACACTTTCTACCAGGGATATTAAATAATTTATTTCAATCTATATTTCACTGATAAACAAATTCAACCCGAATCATTGAAATTATACACAATTTTCATCAATGGAGATAGAGAAAGAAATTTTAACTAAAAAATTTAATATTTAAATATTAATATTCAATACAATAAAAGGAAAACAGAAGTAAATAGAAAAAAAAAAACCAATTAAAACCATTTGTTTGATTGTTGAGATATGAGGATCTTGTTTGGTGATTATTTCACTTCACACACATAAATCTAAATTATACTAAGCCGGATAATCATGAAGTCATTGTGGAAGAACTTAATCCTAAGCAATTAAGAATTCAGCAGCTAACAGTTAAAAAAACAAAAATCTAATATCAATCATGCTGTCATCTAGTGGCAATATTAAAATCTAATATTCAATTAGGGGTTTATGTGCAATTTCATAGAAAATTTTAAAATATTAAAACAAAAACTAAAAAAATTATGTTTTCTAAAAAATAAATAAATAAATGCATCAAGGTAAGTAAGGCTAATCTGAGTATTAGGGTCACAACTTGCCAAGTGCAATACATCGTCAAATGTGATAAATTTTGGTGATTTTTTTTCTAGGCAAATTCTCCAAAAGCGATTAATCACCAAATGTAATAAGGGAATGTCTCACCACACATGAGCGAAATGTGTAACACAATTTGAATTTTCGTTTCAGATATTGCATTGGATGTAGTAGCCTAACGCACATGTGCGAAATCCGTAACACAATTTGAATTTTTGTCATTTTCAGTTAGATATTGCATTGGATATAATAGTACGGAAAAGACAAAAACTTTCCTTTCTTATTTTTAAATTTGAGCTTACCTAAATATAGTGTGTTAAAATTGCACATATAAAAATAAAGCATTTTATTTTATAATTTTTTTTAAAAAAGATTTTATTGTATTGATAATTTAAATATATCACCCTCAGAATCATGATGTGATCACAGAAAAAAAAGAAAGTAAAAAAGCTTTATTCTAATTATTTTCTGATGGTATATAATTCCTTGAAATGTATTTGAAGTATTTAAATGTTCAATAATAATTATAAAATAATAATAAAAAAAAGTAAAGAACTATTCTATTTTCTAAATATAACTATAACTGACTTTCAATAATTATATTTTCAATAACAAACAAAACTACAGAATTGTTCAATTTTTCAAATTAATTCAAATTTGTTTTCTTAATTTAATAGTTATTGTAAAAATTTTTAAATTTGAGTAACTGCATGAAACAATATTTCTATACAAACAATAATTTTTGAATAAGTTAAAGTATAATTTTTAGTGTAAATGTTCGACGTAATATATAAAACTGTTAAATGAAATTTCTAAACTTGCACTTTTACATTCGAATAATTATAGTATTCTATCTAAAATCACTGGATTTATCAAAATCAATTTATTAAATGTAGAAGAAAAAATTCTAAAATTCATTTTATTTATTTTTAAATATATAATATTAAATGTAATTTTCATTTAAAATATTTTGATTTGGTTTTTTATTATTTTTGCTACTTTTCATATTTTTCAATTTTTTGGCGGCTAAGAGGTAGCCGTTTCTGGCTGGTTCCTTGGGTATCAGGGAACAATAGATTATAAACTATGTTGCAGTTGTAACTGTCTAAAATCTGCCATTGGAAAAAAATACATATATATTATTATGTACATGTTCAACATTACCTCCCTAACAACATTATAAGCTGTAGTTAGTCCTTCTCTAATATCTGCAGGTTGACTACTTTGTCTACATATTTCTTGAGAGCCTTGACGTTTGTATGCAATACTAGGACCTGGTGACACCATATCACAACTTATAATAGCTGCTCCCTGAAAAATAAAATGTATTTTTTGAAAAAGAAATAAAAAATTTGTATTAAGAATATACATATAAAAGAAAACATAAAGAAGTCAAAATACTTTGGAAGTAATACATGTGAATGTAATAATAATTATAAGAATCATTAAAATTATGAAACATTACATTATAATTGCAATATTATTATGCATTATAATAATTATGATAATTTATTGTTCATGAAACAATGCTAATAAATATTAAAATTAAAAAATATTCTTGAGGAAAAAATTTTATAAGAAGGAAACAAT
The DNA here is from genome assembly GCA_030067965.1 of Latrodectus elegans. Classification (NCBI taxonomy): domain Eukaryota; kingdom Metazoa; phylum Arthropoda; class Arachnida; order Araneae; family Theridiidae; genus Latrodectus; species Latrodectus elegans. The sequence continues at coordinate 42,430,373 of CM057822.1, forward strand.
GGAAAAGAAAAGCAATTGGATAGAAAAGTTAAAAGCAGAGAAAATTTCCAAGTTTCATTAAAAAAAATTTAAATACAAATAAAAATTATTTTAAATTTGAAATTCACACACATAATAATAATTTGTTTAGAAATGATAATAATAACATTACAAATTAGAAGAATTTTAATTTCTAATACCGAAAGGAAATACATTTTTAAAATTTGAAAAACATAAAATCCTAAATTCAAATATGATGAAAAGCAATTTAAATTATTCCTATAATATGCATTTCCTAAAAGAAAGCAGTTATGAAAAACGCAAAATGAAATAATTGCAAGTGTTTAAATTCTATATTTTGATAGACAAATATATAATTTCTTATTCACAAATAACTAATGTAAAAACATAAATTAAAAAAATATTATTAGCAAATAACTATTTCTAAAACAATATTTGCATATTTTTTAGTATTATTTATATTATAAAGCAGTTTTTTTAGATAACCAGTAGTAGTAATTTGAATTGTTTTTATACAGTAGAAGTGGTATAAAAACTGTAATCAAATTAACTTAAATAGTTGATTAATGTAATCCATACATTATAATAAAAACAATGATTGAAAGAAATTGTCTAGTAAAAAATAGAAGATATAAACAAAAATTTCTTCCAATTCTAGCTAATTTAAAACCAAACTTTTAAAATCTTACATTTAAAAATTTTAAGTCACCAAACAGTTTTCAGAAACTGTACTATTAAGTCAAATAATTCTCAATGGACAGAAAAGACAGGAAAATGAAAAATAACATACAAAAAAGTTATAGTTAAAAAAGTTATGATTTTTACTAAATGCATTTTTTTTTGCTCAGTTAGTAAAGCATAAAAATCAACAAAGGTTATTAAAAAATATTTTTACCATTAATTCGTTTAGTTTAGCAAATAATGTATTCAAGGGCAGAGTAGTAATAATTGACAGTGTCTTTAAGTTCATTTGGTATTAAATTTTGGTTTCATAAAAATTATTTTAAAGTTGTTTTTCAAATAATTTTAGTCAGGAAAGTAGTAGTAGTAATAGATACATATTCTTAAATTTTTAATTTTTACTCACTTTAATATTTTGAGTAATTTTATTATTATTTTCAATTTTTATGCTTTTTAACAGAAGCAAAAGTTTTCCCCTTATTATAATAAAAAAATTACAACTGATATTAACTGCAATTATAAGTATACCATTAGTAGAATTTTGAGACTCATTTTAGACATAATTAATATTAATTTTATTACCTGAATGGCACTCACAAGCCTTGATGCCAAATCTAAGACAGCCATGGCAGTACAAGTGGAGAATGAAGATGCTCCCCGCTGAATACCGCGGACAATCTGTCCATCTTTCTGATATTGGACAACAGGCAAATAAAATAAGTCTTTTACACCTTGAACTGCCAAAAGATACCACAAAATTAAAGCATTAAATATTAAAAAGAAATGTTTTAAATTATTATTCAAAAACATTAAACAGTGTTTGAAGACATTAGACATCTTGGACATTTGAAAATTATAAGACATTAAAAATTATTCCTTAAATCATGTTATTGTAGTTTTATATATAATATTCAACAGCTATGTAAGGAATATAATAATATTAATTTCCATTCATGGACAAATGTACTAAAATTAATATTAAATAATTAGTATTAATTTTAGTACATTTGTCCATGAATGGAGCATTGAAATTTAAAAAGAAACTCTAAAAACGATTTAAATAAATATTTAGCCATATTTTTTGAAAAAAGATTGCAAAAAGTGTTTAATTTTCATTGAAATAAAACAACATAAATGACAGTTAAATATCTAAAAGAAAAAAAAAAGGGTCTAACAAGGATAAATAGGTTTTAATAAGATAATTAAATTTTATAGGATTATATTGCTTTGGGTAATAACATTACAACAAATGCAGAAAATTTAGACACTTTATAGGATATTTTGCTTTGCGTAATTAAGCTACAATTACAACAAACTAATGTAGAAACATTTAAAATTACATGGCATTTAAAGAAAGCATCAGCTTTATGCAATACAATTACCAACAAAATTCTTCTGAGGTGTAATAAATATTATGGTGTTCCATTGCTAGTTAAAATGTAACATAAATAGGAATTTATTGCATAAAAATCTTTAAAAAACCAATTTTTAGCATTAAAAAAAAAGGAAACTTGTATAATCTTTTATTTAAAAATATTAAAATCACTAGAAGAAATTGATGGTAGCTATTATTCATGTTTCTATTTTATTCTTTTTTGTTATTCATAAAGTGAGGATAGTATACGTGTCATTGACGCGTTGAGTAAAACTGACAACATGCACTGAATATCAATCATCAATATCCAATAACTATGTTAAGTTTTCAGTAGTGATGCTTAAGCATTAATTATGAATAGAAATGTTTCATGTTCTATAGAAAATTATCAAAATAGTTCTTTTTGATTATATCTTTTACACACAGTTCCATTTTATATCAAGCGAGTGATGCAAAAAAACTTACATTACACACATATTTCCTTAAATGATTTTTAAAGAAAATGAATCACTGAATCAAGAAAATAGTTACTACTATATAAAATGTCACTAACTAATTGGGAAAGAAAATTCAATGAAATCTATTTTATAACAAATCATTTATTGTAATAAGACTGCATCTGCAAGAATCCTAGAATATTGCTGTTAACAATAACATAAGGAAAAAGAATTATAGCATTTATAATCAAGTAAAATTGAATGCAGTAAAACTAGTAAAAATGTAAAAATATTCTTACACAATTGAACAAAAGCATTTACTGGGCCAACACCACTCAAAACACCCTGAAGCTGACGTTTTAATATATCTTGTTGCCACTCACTAGTAGCATAAGCCAATACTTTATGATGTCCTAGAAGCCTGAAATTTGAATAAAAGATTCAGCTGCTAAAAAGTTAGAAAAAAAAAGAACAGTGGCTTTATTATGCTTATAAAATAAATTAGGGAATTTTTTCTCTGATTAAAAACTTATATCATAAACTAATACATCTGTAATAATATTTAATTTATCAATTTTAAAATTTTGGAAAAACAAATTCCAGTTACACAAGAAATTTTAACTGTCATTTTCTAAATTTAAGTGATAAAAATTTATCAATAACTAGACAGTATGTTGTTATAATTCATATAAAACTAATTAACATATTAGATAAAATAATCTTTAAGGAGAAACGTATGTTTTTTTGCATTCATGGGATTTTTCAGCATTATGAAATATAAATCACTACTTTTTCTTCATTATTTATTTATAAAAAAGGAAAAAAGCAAAAGAAAAAAAATATTATTTAAAAGCAATTTCTTACTTATAATTTCAAATAAAGTAAAAGTCTTGCATAAGAAAACCAACAAAGAGTTTTAATATTAGCATATTTTAAATTTCTTATAAAATTCTTATTATATAATCACATATTGAAATCTTTACAAGGAATCGATTTTAAAATTGGTTTAAGCATGTTTTTTTTCTCATGTAATTCCACTAATACACTCAACTCTTTTAAAATGCTATTCCAAACAATGAATAACTTTTGTTTTTCAATTGATAAATTTTTGAAAAAAGAAAATAGAGGGATATAAAGTAAAATAATAAAATTAAATTGAATCTGAATATTACTTACCCATGGCGGTAGCAGAGTTGTTTCAATTTAATTTCAGATGAGTTAAGTTGTGTTAAGCCTAATAAAAAGCCTCGTAAAGCTCCCTACAAAATTTAAATAATTTAATGTAAAGTCAACAATGGGGCAACAAAAAATTGGAATATTTCACAAAAAATAATAATTGAGGTGCATACTTAAAATTATTTAATATACAAAAAGAAGCTGCAACAAATAAGCCTATTTAGGATTCTTATTAATGTAATTACTTACATCTTCCATTTTCACATGTTTTCCATGATAATCTATACGAATCAATACTTCAGGATAAAAAGAAAAGTACCTAAGACAAATGCAATAATTTAATTTTATTATTTCTTTTTAAAATTCAAGTCATTTTAAAAGAAATTCAAGTACAAATAAAAATTTCATTAAATCATTAGCAGTAAATTTTTTTAAAACTAATTTGTTATTTTATGAGTGAGCAATTACAAGACTGCTTCAAAATTTATTTACAAAACTATAACGTTATTACAGTATAAAGATGAGAAATACATGAACATTAAAATGTTTTCTATATTTAAGTATTAAATTAGCTATGTACATGATTTTATCATTACACAATCAAAATTATTAGGCATACAGATGTTTTAAAATATGTGTGAAAGAAAATTATTTATTTTTTAATAATTTCAATAATTTTTAAAGGATTATTTAAAAATTAGCTTTTTCACAAAAGAAAAAAATACCTTAGTTTAAAAAAAATTAGTTTTATTGTGAAAAATTGAAAGCATGTTCATAAAACGTTAATAACAATACGCATCTTATTTAGAGCTTCATAAATAATTTTGAAATACAATCCAATAACATACTTTAATCTAATTCAATAAAGCAAACACACAATTAATTTTAGATAAAAGCATAATGCAAGACATACATACAATAACATGATTTCTAAATTTTCAAGAAGCACTTAAGAAGCAACTTAAGCTTCAGAAAGTTTGCTCATACAGAAATTTTAATACTTTCAAACTGTTCTGAATTAATGTTCATGAGTTCATGATGATGCATTTCTAGTATAAAATAAGTAACAGTAATACAGCTGATAAATTGATTGTTTATTACATCTAGTTTGACATATTAAGTTTATCTTATAAAAACAATAAATTTAAAATTGTAAAAATAGCTATTTCTCTAAAAAAATATTATCAAAATCATAATAAAACCAGCAATAATTGATTGACTGGTTAAGATGAAAAATGTTATACATAAAATAAAAAAATGTAATTAGGATTTACAATTTAAATTTTTAAAAATAACGATGGGCATTCAGGTGACTAACCCTTCACCACAATAAGCCCAGAAACTGCTATTCATTTGCCATTACCCAGTGGGTACCTGCGAACCAAGTCTAAAGGTATTAAATGATTAAATTTTTTTCTTAAAATTATTGTAAATGTAATTTGTGTAACATTTAATTAGAATACATTTAACTAATAATATAATACAAGAATTTGGCTATGCATGCTCTAATTTTAAATGAAAAAAATAATTTTTTAAAATACCTATAAAAAGTTTCTGACGTAGGGGATGATGGAAAAGGACTTGCTTGAGTAAATACTCTAGCTGATGATCTATTCATGGTTTCTCCACTTTCAGAATCACCTAATTAAAATAAAAGTAAAATTATATTTCAGATAACAAAGAATACATTGGAATATTTTAAGTACAAATTAATCTGAATTTTTTAGAGTATTTTTCAATGTTTCAAATTTTTTACCTGTACTTTAAATTTATTAAAAAATAAAAGTATCATTAAAATTTAATTATGAAGTTTTAGACAATTGAAAGAATACTAGTACTTTTAATAATTCTTATTAGTTAAATTTTATGGCATATTTTATTAATTTTTTTGCTAAAAGTGATTTAAAAATAGTTAAATAATTTGTCAAATGTTAAGCATTCATAACAAACCTAAATATTATTTAATTTTAATCTTGAAATGAAACTTTCACTTCAATTCATTGATCAAATTCAATGTGATATTCTAACTTCAGTCGTATAAATTAAAATTATATGAATTATGTTGAATTTGATTCCTACAATCTGATATTCTAATATAATTATTAATTATAATATTAAATATAAATTTTAATTAAAAAAATAAATTTAATTTTGTTATTTATCCTTGATATGGAAAAGTCTTTCACACAAAATGACAAAAATTTCAGGAAAATTCCTTTTTGATAGTATTATATGTGTAACTTACAATGTTTTCATGGCTGCAAACATAAAATCCCCCATAAAGTTTCAAATCTCTCATCAATTTTTTAATATTCAGAAGAAAAATAATAATCTATACAATCATTTTTAAAACATGTTAGAAATTTATATATAGTATTAGTAAAAAATTCAATATCTTGATCCAATATTTCATTTTTGGATGACTTATGTTCATTATGGGTTTATGAACTTGGATTTAAAGTAATAACAAAAAGACAAATATTGAACTAATTTTTAGGAATACCATTTATATCTCTGCAAGTCTCTAAAAGGAAAATATTTTAAATGTTTCTATAATTCTAAAATAGAATTGAATTGCAGAAACTATAATGTATATATTTAAACCATTAATTTTATAAACTATATGTATATAAAATGAATTTAGCATCTATTAAACTTGTGCTGCAAAAAGCTTCAGCAATGTACAAATAGCACTTTTCAAGATTATCAATGTTTATATATAGAAAGGTTAATATTTTTTTAATCTTAAAATAGTTGTAGTAGGTTTTTGAAGGCAGTTAAATTCAAATACAGGACATTAAAATAGGGTAACAGCTACTTTTTGTAAGAGGCATTTCTTTACAAGTATAATATTAAGTTAAAAATGAGAATTGTAACCAGTAGGATATCTACCCACATATACTTAAACCTTACAATAGGGACCAACACAAACAAAGCATGTGTATTACAAAAGAAATGCGCAATTTAAAAAATAACATTTAATTATAAAAGAAACAAAATTTTATTATTAAAAATATATTATTAACATTGTTTTAAAAGTTATTAAAAATAAAGATCGACAAGTTTTATTTGCTTCTCAGAATTATTGCTCTTGATTGGATCAAGCTCTCACCTCAGTTAATCGCACTTTGCGATGAGATAGATTCAAAAAAATTTTTTTCATAATAAATTTTTTTTGTACAATTTATTATACTTTAATCACACTGTGTGTGATTAAAGTATAATAAATAATAATAATTTATAATAGTTAATAATAATAATTTATAATGTGGGTGTCATGTTATATGTTTTTTTTTATATAACATGACACCCACATTATCGGTAGTATATATTTCCGAACACTTGGCAAAAATTATGCTGCGGATTAAGAAATGTCTTTTACTCAGAAAAAAAGGTTCTGCTGATAATACGCCACTGCAATTATATACAGGAAAATACAGTAATTTTGGTTTATCACTATTACTTGATGAATTTTTGCTCAATTTTTTATATCTAAGATTAAATTAATATGGATATTTGCCTAATTCTAATGTTAATTTTTATTAGATAACTTAAAAATTCAACACTGATTAATAAATACTTCTGCATATATGACTCTAATGAGAACCTTTTATCTAACTAAACAGTAATTTGATTCATATTTACTGTTTTATAATGATTTCATTTAACTTTTAATGATAACTTAGACTTTCTACCTATCAAAATATATAGACTAACATTCCAGTATGTACCCATAATCAATCATTGAAGTAATTGCTAAACAGCTTCCCTCAGAAATAAACTTTGGTATTTCAGTAAGTTGTCATAGAATGTTAATCATTTAGTTTGTATGCAAGTCAAAATGTTAGTAAAATGTACGATTTTTAGTATAAACCTTTTTAAACAAAACATGACACAAATATTCATAACAGTATTTTTTTTCCTCGTTATAATTGTATAGAGGTATAGTGGAATTGACTCATAAATAGATTTTTCTTTTTGTATTCTAAAGTTTTCTAACCTTCTGAGCCGTCTTCAGATTTGGTTTCAAGGACATCTCTGAAGAAACTAATTAAGAAACACAAAGCATCCTAAAATAAAATTAGACAATGATAAAAAAAACTAAATTGAATAAGAAGTAGAGTATAATTATTAAATTAATACAATTTGTGAAAAAGTACTTCACCTGGTCTATATTTAATCGTAATGGTTTACAAGATATTTTCATAGCACATTCTTCACTTTGTACTTCAGGATCAGGTCTTGTATATGAAGCTTTTACAGTAACCTAAAATTTTAACAAAGCACATTAGAAGTTGTAAATAACACGGTGGAGAAACATTTTCATGAACTCATAAAGGCTCATATAGCTCTTAAAATTTGAAAGTTTGTGTAATTAAATAATAAATTCTAGATCTTTTAACCATACTTAATTTCCTGACTAAACTGCTTTCCCTTTTAATATAAAATGTTAGAACAAAAATATTTAGTATGCAGCATATGTGAAGAAACACATGCAAAATAAAATTCATGGTTAAAAACAATCCTACTTTATTGATGAAAAATGTGACAATAACTTTTTTCTCTTTTTCAAAATTAGTTTTAAAAATACATTTTTTCCTCTTTCTGAATTTAGAAAAACACTTTGGTGTGGCCTCAAAGGAATTAATCAATCTTGTTAGCAATTAAGTGCTTGAATTGAAAATCAAAGCACAATTTCATTTTCTTGTGTGATATCTAAAAATTGTTTTTGTTTTTCAGCCTTATTCATTATATTCCCTGTTATTTAATTAAATAATAATTTAATTATAAACAAATTTCATTTAGTACAAAAATTGAAAAAGTTTTGAAATGAAATTTCCGACAGAAGTGGGTCTCTTTGTTGAAGTTTAGGTAACTTATCTTCACCACACTGCCAAGTAAATGTTTTTCATTTAATGTAGTTTGTTTAATAAAGCCTATATATTAAATTGATTTAGATATCACTTTTTCTGGAGTATGACATTCAAAACATAGACTTTTAGGAGCATTGCATTTAAAGTTATTAACTATATTTTAATGTATGAGCTACAAGATAGATTCATTAAAGAAAATTCTATATGATATTCCTCAAAAATCCTGAGATTAATATTAGTAGTGCAGTTAATTATCTACAATTTGAAAAATTTACTATCAGTTACATAAATCAAAAAACCTAAATTTGTCAACTACATAAAAATATTTAAGAAAAAGGCAAGAACTTAAATAAACGATGCATTAAAATAAGTTTGAAAAAAGGCATAATTCAAAACTTTAGTTTGTAAATGGGAATGAAAATTAATGTGTGTATCTATAGACTCATACATGAGACCAGCCAATACATTAGTAAAATTGTAAATGATCATAAGTTAGAAGCTCATGAAAATAAGCATTTACTATGAAGAAATCATTTTAAAATTCCTAATATTGAATAAGTAAGAGTATTGTGATGCTTTTTGATGTCATAGTTTTAATATAAAATTTTTTATACTATTTTGTTCATTTAATACATTAATTCATTTTGCATTAATGTGCATACTTTTATGTTCATTAATAATACTATTTTTAAGTACAAAAAAAAAATATTTGTTATGTGATGCCTAGTTTCATCCATAATGAATATATCATGTAACTGTGCATTATCTGAATTCCATCAATAAGAACAGCTGATTATCTGAATCACTTTCAGGAAAATAAGTTAAGAGTGAAAAAGAGCACGAAAATAAGAAAATGGAAAAAGCTCAAAGAAAGAAAGAAAATAGGAAATGAAAATAGCATGAACATATGAGGAATTCAAAAATGTTCTTTTGAAATTTTCTGGATGTTCAGAAGTTAATGCTGAAGATATAGGAAAATGGATTATGAACCAAATGCTACATTTCAAATTGCAAATGATTGTAAGCAACCTAAATGTGTTGAAAAAGCTGACTTTAATGTCCAAGTTGAAGTAGATATGAGACATTGCCAACTTAAAAATAGCTTTCAAGTGAATGAAATGTCAGCCAGAGTGGGATATGATGCAAATTCTCACTGTTAAACTAATGTGTAGCTTGGCTGCCTGAAAAATGGATGAAGATAGTGAAAAAGCTTACTCTGATGAAGATGTTCAGCAAGCAATGGCTTTCATTTACAGAACTGTATATAGATGTTGTATTAATGAACAATACTTATAAGTACCTTAACATGTAAAAATGTTTTATCATTTAACTGATCATTCTGTAAAAAAAATATATATGTAGCTTTTTTCCAATTTTTTATCTGCAATAGTTAATTAAAACATAGACCCTTTAAAAAATCCCATTAATTAATTTTTGATTATCTGAATGGGGTCTGATCCCAAATAATTCGAAAGATTGAAGTTTGTGTTGGAAAAACAAGTCTTTTATTCTCAGTTCTTATTTTTTGTACTCAATTCTATAATTAAGATAAAACATATATCTTAATTATACAGAATACAGAAAAATGTGATATAACAATTTTCTAAAATTAAAAAAAAATATTTAAAAAACATTAAAGAAAGGATAACCAAAAATTTTAATGAACATAAATTTTATAGAAATAAGTAAAATTTATACAATGTTTTCCTGTTTATAATAGGCTGTTATTATTTCAGAGACATTAACAGTTAGGTAACATTTTATATGCATTTAACTTTTTAGTTTTAATCTCTTCTTTTTTCTAAGTACTGAAAATCTATGTTCTGCTTATACTAAATGAAATCTAAAATGTCAGAAATTTTGGTTTGTTGACACTCAATGGCTATTTTTTAAACTATGTTTAATGTTTTTAAGTAGATTCAAAACCACTACAGCCACTTTTGATTTCGATATCCAAGTCAGAGGTAGAAATTGTGACTGAAATTTTAGAACCAAAGAGCATTTTAAGTTTTCACCTCAGAAACTAAAATTAGGAATCACTGTTCTAAACTGAATAGTTTCCATCACTAAGCTATATAGAGCCCAAGTTGAATTAGGATTTGAACCCATGAATTACATGAGGATGGTACACTCAAACAATTTCTTTTATTTCAAATAATATAAAATTTGCTATCAGTTATTTTTACAACAATAAATATTTTAAGTACTTGATGCAAATATATCAAAAACAATATATGGTAACAATAATACCTAAAATACTGGACATTTGATAGAATGAAGAAATATTTTTAATGTTTCCTGGTTTGATGATTAGCCAATTTCTTTGATTAAGATGAATATAATCTTAATCGAAGAAAATTTGCTACTCAGAATTAATCACGACAATACAGGACTAATATATTACACAATCATTTAAGAAAAAATTTATACTAAATACAAAAATTGAAAAATCAATATGAGATTGATAAATATTATAAGCCTAATAATTGCAAAAATTTAGAGAAACAAATTATGTTTGTAACATGTCATACCATATTAGCATGTGATTGCTTTGGAATCTTTTGTGATGAATACTGATACAAGAACTTGTTTATTTGAGAAACTTTCAAAAGATCTCTGATTTCGATATCTTGAATGAGTAGGATGTAGCGAGAGGCATATTTACCAACTGGGGGATATACTTCTCTTTGAAATTGTAGCTGAAATGAATAAAACATAACAAATATACATAGGTTATTTAAAAAGCATAACAAAAAAGATTGATATCTAGGCAAATGTGAACTAAATAATATATAAACTATAAAAAATATTATGTTTTAGTAAATACTAAAAGCTGTAACACATATCAAGCTGGGCATCTATCATTATGATTGCAGGGTTTGGATTTAAAAATGACAAACAATGATTAGCTCCATAAAGTCATTGCAATTATTTCAATTTTTGAGAACAATTCAAATTTATTATTACTGAAAATAATAGGAATAGTTTTTATTATAGGACAAATTTGCTCTCGGTAAAATCATAACAACATCTAAAACTTCACAATTTTATATTAGATATACATTTTTATTTAACACCACAGAAAAATAATAGTGCATAATGAAAACTAAATAAATTGAAAACCAACCTTATTCAAATGCAATTCCATTAAAACATCTCGGTCCCTATTTGGACCACCTTTCTGATACCAGGTTTCCTGATTAGTTTCAATTGTGGGATCAATGCTTAAATATTCCATTGAGTAACAGACTGCATTTGCATCAAAAATTGGAGTCATTGGTGTTACTTTGCAGAAAGATACAGACGAATTGTCTGCAGCAATATTAGTATTTTTTTCATCAGCAAATGTTACATTAACATCTCTTCTAAAAAAAAAGCACATGAAAAATATAAGAAATTCATATATTATCCAAAGTTTAAGCTATAATAATAAAACATTTTTCAGCTTCAGTAGCTTGAGTGTAATCTTTAAACACACAGAATAAAAAAAAAAAAAACTTAGGCCTCAAAGAACTATTGTTTTATTTTTACACCAAAGAAGTTTTTAGAGGTTTTAAATATAAAAAGCACTTACTTCCAGACACTTTTAATTTCAAAAAATAAAAACTCATAAAATGCAAAGAAATCACATGAAAATTGAATACAATAATATCTTAAAAGAAGCTATAACTGAATTATGTTACTATACTGCTCAAATAAATTAAAATAAATATGCTTTTCTTGTCTCAGTTGGTGTTAGATTACCAGAGTTGTCATAAACCACATTATATCGGTCATATTTGGCTAGATAAGATAAGAGCAATTGATCTTGACTATGATTTACTTGTTTCATTGGTTTTGATATACAGTTGAGAGCCTTTCAGTGTGGCTCAGCTTTCATAGCTTTCAGCTGATAAGTACAATTTTTCACTCCAAATATTATAACTATCAGCTGCCAGATGCTTTGAAGCAGCAAAAGTAATATGTCTTACTTTTACTTCTTCAAAAATATTCCTTTAAAAAAGTGTTGCTCTCTAAAAAATCACTCTTTTACGACAGTGAAATATATAGCTACAATTGTTAGCCTGGACAAACCAAGTGTTATAAAAATTTCAAAGGTAATTAAAGATACAAGATCATCACAAAAGAAAGGATATTGGAAAATTACTCCAGAAAATCATAAAATTCTAATAAGAAATAGTAAAAAAAACTAAGCACAGACATAGGAAGGCATTTATTGGATTACAGTGCTGAAGTAAATTGCATGGAAAAGAGTTCTAGAAATTAGGCATATGGAAAAAATACTGAGGTAAAAACAATTTTAAACTCAGAAAATTATTCAAAAAATTGTGTAGCATGAGCTAAATCATGGTCTAAAATTCAGAAGAAAATTTGCAATAATGATACAAATTTGTGCATGGATACAAATCAAGTGTAGTTAGACAAAGTGAAGGTTAAACTCTGAAACCAGTGAATTGTAAAATACACAATAAAATAATATATATATGGAGATAATATGCAAAACACACACACACACAAAAGGATATTTCATATCCTTCTAAACAAATGCTCTACATTTTTTTCACAACAAATGGCACAGAAAGCTTAGGTCTTCTTAAAGATATGATGTACTTAAAAATATTAAGCAGGATTGTTCCATTCATGGAAACAATTGACAGGACATTTCTACTTGATTTGGCCTTTTGTCAAAATTCATTCACATTTATGCAAAAACATAAAATAAAATTGTTTATTGGTCTACAATTCATTAGACTTAAATCCCATTGAAAAGTTTCATATAAATTGCAGGACAAAAGAACAAATTATAAAAAGTGCTATGTAAGTGTGGTTGCAAGATGATGAAGTCAAGAAAATGTGTGCTACATTAGTGGAATCAATGCTAAGATAATTATCAATATAAAGATTTCTAAGTCTATTTAATGCATGAATTATTAAAAGCTAAGGTTTTAGAAATTTTTTGATTAGATTAAATTAATTTGACAAAAAATATAGCATCTTAATTTACACTTTTATGAATTAGAAGTTAAAATTTATATTAAAAATTGCAAGATTTAACAACCATAAATTTTAATAAGATGTTCTAGAAAATACATTTGAACATTTTACACATATCTCTTAAAGGGAAATACAAATCAATGGTTCTAAATTTCAGTTTATAAACTATTAGTCATTATCTTTAAAAATATACAATAAAAATTTTCAAATAATGTTATGACAGGAAATTTAAGGTAAGTTTTTCCATATTATTTAAATATCATGAATTTACATACCCACTTTGAATTTTCTTTGATTTTCTTTTACCTGTAAAAATAAACAATAAATATGTCTAATCAATAAAAATGGAAAATTAGGAAGTCTATAAAAATTTTTAGAAGTTATAAGAAATGTATGACTTTCAAATATAAACTGAACTTTATTAGTGAAGCAATTTGTTAGTGTTGTGTATTCTGCCATTTTTCTAAGTGAAGAATAAGTTGAATTAAATACTGAAAAATGATAAACAATATTTATTAAAAAAAATAATGACATATTAAAATGACCTTCAATTTATATATTGCACATTTTTTTAAGTGTGATTTTAGCAAATATACACAAAAATAATGATGAACAAATAATATTAACTTTTAATTTCTTAGATCAACATTAGATCAATTTGTAGCACATATAGTAAATATTTCTCACATAATAATTTTCCAAGAATAGCACAGTTAATAGAAGAAAATATTTTGCATATTTCTATCAAAAACATTTTTGTAATTTTATTACCATTTGATTTAAAGTCACTTCCACCATATATCTGCCAAATGAGGGATAATTTCCGTAGGGTTAAAAGAAACACTGGTTTAGGATAATGTTTTGGAGCTTTTAAAACATCAACTTTGCCTGGAGGAATAGCAAAATGATTTTCAACTATTACGATTGGCTCATCAGTTAACATTTTCACAGCTGGTTCTCCATTTTTAGGCTGCAAAAAATTATATAATGTAACAATAGAAAAGAAAAATTTACAAATACAAATTACAGGCTTATAAAAGCTAGAATTTTGAATTACTTCTAGGCCTTTTTAAATTAATAACATATATCTAATAGCTTATCAAATATCTTTGTTAGGAAAAGAAAAAAAATTCTGTGCAATTATTTAAAAAATAAAACTATCATAATATAAAAGTATAAAATAAAGATATCAAGATTTCTTATTTCTTCATAAATTTTTTAAATGATTTGAATATATATATATATATATATATATATATATATATATATATATATATATATTTAACTTAATATAACAAACAAGAAGTATAAATAAAAGACTTCCTAGCTAGCTGCAATGATTGGCAAAATCCTTTATCTTTGCACTTACATTTTTATGTAAATTCAGAAATACAATAATGGTTTTTAAAATTAAACTTTTACCAAGAAATAATAAAAGTAATCTATCTTATCACTTTTTACAAATAATTTTCAATAAAGATAATATTACGACCTGTAGATACAAATATTTGACTTTAGATTGAACTAGGATTACCAAGTAAATAAATACTTTAAAAAGTCATCATCTGAATAGTTTATAATAAAAGACTTATTTCAATTATTAAACATTAAGATTAAAAAAAAAAGACTGTGATTAAAAAGTTAACTGTAATTGTTCATAAATTATTATATAGATTTATTTGAAGTCATAAATTAAAAGTCAAATGATAGGGAAAAACCTACCATAAGTCCCAATCCAGGATCATCTTCTAAAATGACAAATTCTTCATCCATTGCATATCGTTTTTCCTCTAGATTTCTATTCCCATCTAAATTATCATCTAAAACATATAATTGAAACTTATAGAATTTATCAAAAAACTTTTCTTTAGATTTTGCTCAATAATTCATAATTTACACAATTTTTTAAAAATATTTTGTTATTATAATAAAAAATGAGATTTTATTTTAATTAAAGAGATGCATAATGTACATATAGTTAACATTTTTTTCAATTTTGATACAAAAATATTAAATGGCATTGACCCACATGCACACACACAGGATATTGAAAAACATAAAAATAAGATACACTTATAAAATTAATAATTATTTTTGATTTTAATAAAAACAACAATTTTACATACAAAACTTTAAAAAATTATAAAGGTCGAAAAGAAAAAAAATTACAACTGATGAAAGGGGAAATTTTTATTTAGCATCAAGAAATATAATTTTATAGTATTTAATAGAAAATTATGATTCATAACTTAATATTATACACAACATTTTACTTTTAAGGACTGAACAAAATTGTAGAAATATAAAATTTTAACACTGAAGAAGTTAATTGGTACTTCAAATATACTAAAAGAAATAAATTCTCCATATTTATATGAAATAAGCTTTGAAAATTGGATATTTATGGGATCTTGAAAAATAAGAACAAGTTGGTGGAAATAAACAGATGAGTTTATTTTTGTTTTCACAATAAGGTGCTATTATTCTTTTGATAAATCATGAGACTCAAGATATTATTAGAACAAATTAAATTATTTTCCATTTTTCTCTAAGTCTATTTTACATATTAACAATTAAAATCATTCTAAAAAAAAAAAAAAAAAATAAAAAAAAAAAAAAAGAAAAAAAAAAAACAGGATTTTTAAAAAATATTACATTAAATTACACAGATTAACTTTTAAGTATTTCAATTATATAAATTTTGTATAGCCATTAATATTGAGGTTTTTGAACTTTATTAATCATGAAGACACCTCCTATTTCAAGTTATGTCAATTCAATCTAGTTAAATGTGCCCCCCTCCATACACGCTTCCAAGACAACTGAACACATCAAAAACAAAAGAAAAGAGCATTTCAGTAAATCTATAAGCCCAAGGTGTGAAGGAATGCCCAGTATCGCTCCTAGATAGAAATGCATGGAAAAGCAGGGCACTTTCAGAAGTGCAGGAAATCTATATCTTCCCTAAGGTTAAACAAGAGACAGAGTCTGATACGACATTAACGCAGTACGGGTGCTTCTGAAGACAATCATGGACAAAAATTAGATGGAACATAGCAACAGATTTCTTTTTTGCCCATTCAGGTATTGCAAGAATTTTATTAATCCATAGTTTATTTCTATTACTAGAAGTGAGTTCCTGCAAAAAGTTGGCTGTGAAGGCTTTCTTGACAATTGACTTGATTGAATAGTATGGGAGGGCGAGTTGTGATGTCTGAAGGACAGCAGCTTTTTTCTTGGCCAGAAAGCAGGCAGTTTCATTTCTCTGAACACCACAGTGGGCAGTGATCTATTGAAGCACAAACTTTTTGCCCGTGTCTGACAGACAGTCAAGATGAAAGCAGTGGTTACAATTGAGGAACAGAAATCACTTTGTGAGTCAATGCCTTGAAGAGCAGTGTTAGAGTCTAATAAGAAAACCACCTTTGAAAATCTAGTTAAATGTAGTCAACACATAAAAATTTGAGGCATATTGAAGAAAAAGGATTCCAATCCTCCACTCTCATTGTAGAGCAGAATATTATCTCAATGAGTTTGATGTCCATAATTAACAGCAGCATAATGATTTTTTATGAATTGAAATACAAAATAATTTTCTGCAGTAAAATGATGACTTTTTAAATAGTTGTTAGGTTTTCTTATTTTTCGAAAAGATATTAACATTTTCTGTTATCAAGAATATTTAAAGGTATTTTATCTTAAGATAAGGTTGTATAGTGATATCCACAAAATATATCAAACCAGACAAAATAAACCCACTTCAATGAAATGCTGTACAGAAGTTAGCAAGAATAATTTGGATGTTTTCCATTTATGAAGAAAAATGAATAAATATAAATAGCCAAATTACCAGCCTATCAGTTTTTGATAAATACAGATTTTAGATTCTGTTATTAAATAACTAAGTAAATTCATTGTAAAAACAAAGCTATGCTTTGTTTTTATTTTTGTATTTAGTTTTGTTTAGCAATTAAAACTAAACACAAAATTATTTTATAAGTTTATTTTGAAGTCTGAAATATTTATTGTCATTAAAGCTTTGTTTTGTTTGTTTATTACAGTAAAATTTTTTTATATTTCTAACAAGTATAATTTTAACCCATCAATCAGGATGAATACAATAATAGAACATAAATAATCAGCACATTAATGAAAGTTAGTATTTTCTACATGGAGCCTGATAAAAAAAAATCCCTACTCTCTATTTTTTTTACTAAATTCTAAATAAACATTAAAAATTTTTCCTAACAGAAAAGGACACACTTTATTAATTATTTCACTTAAAATTATATTATATTTTTACTTAATTTTTAATGATAATTTTATTTAATTTTTAAATGAGTGTTGGGGAATAAAAATTAGTGATTCATAGAACTGATCTAAAGAGAGCAAAAGTTATCTGGCTACTTTAAATGGTAATTTACAACATAAAAAAGAAAGTAACAGAGAAATTAATGAAAGGGATTTTTAGCATGTTTGTTGCTTGATAATAAAAAATTGAAAATAGAAATTCTTCCTCTTCAAGCACTATAGATCAACACTATCTTTAAAATCTTTCTCCAATGGACTCGGTAAGGCACTACAGTCTGCCGTCGTTGATTATTTATGTTTTTAAATCTACTTCTGCATAATACAACAATCTAGAGTAAGGTCTTTCTCTTTTTCTAGAACACTCTGCATTTTCAAAGGTTACCCTTTTAAAAGGTTCCAAGTTGTAACATATAAAAATATTCTTAAACCCCCTCTGATAAGATTTAATGACTCAGACAAAATTAAGCTTTTATATTTTCTGTAAATTTTATGGTTAAGCAAAATTCCTCATCTGTGTTTTCCTCTAATTTTGACAGAAATTTTTCAGAGTGTTTCTTGTTCAAAAATGAAATCATTCTTTATCTGTTTTTGTTAATGGCTAGCATACACTACCATACAATATGATTGGTCTAATAAGAGTTGTATAGATTAATAATTGTATTAAAATTTACAACTTAGATTTTAGTATAGACCCCTTTTAATCTATAATATTTTTAAATAATCTATAGTCAACTTCAAGTTTAATATCATTTGAAATGGTTATTACTAAGATGGATAAATGTGGATCAATGCTCTCAATAGTATAACATTTTACCTTTAATGGGAGGAAATTAAGGCTCTATTTGTTAAAACCATGAACTTTGTTTCACCCTCATTCATTGTAAGTCTTTGGCTGCAGATTCCAGAAATAAAAAACTCTACAACCATGTCAATGTGGCCAGCATTTGCCAGAATCTGTACAGGCATCTAAAAATGCTGACAGTACACACAATCCTAGAATCTTTAATCTCCTTGTCTCAACCTTAATTCAGTACAAAGTGCAAGTGACATATCAGACAAAACCTAAGATAAGCATTTTTAGTTTTTTGTGTATCATTTGAGAGAGGTTGGCTAGTTTTCTGAAGAATCCAAACTCACACATTACATCAAATAGTTAATATGATAAGTATTATCAAAAGCAGCCCTAAACTTAATAAAAAAAATGAAAGGTGTTAATATTATATTCAAAGTTTTTTCCAAAATTTGTCTAATATGATGAATTCGATACATTTTTCTACTTAGAATCCCCAATTAACTGTAATTGCATGTGATTATAATCTATGATATAAAATATGGGAAAAATTTTAAATGCTTCATTTAGGAGAGTAAAACTTTGTCTTATAACAGTCCAGCTTTTTTTATTTTTTTTTTTATTTTTGATTATACTTTTAAATTTTTCTTATTCAATAAACAACTGCTGCATAGCATGTATCTAAAGAATATTTTTATACTTTGTCCTGGTCAGCTCGTGTAAGTCAATGTTTATAAGTTCTGTCTTCATACCATCCAGTTCAAAAGCTCTAAGTACATATTCTTAATCACCTATTTCACCTCAAATAAAAATGGTGCATCACGTTCTGGAATTTGAGCGCTTTCAATAATGCTCATAATGGTAATTTAATTAGTCTAACCTCTTGTGGAAGAACACTTCCATACAGAAGATCTCTAAAGAATTATCTCCGTTCTCTTAACACATTTCAATCTCTTGTGACATTTCCATCACTCTTTCTACATGTTATAGTTCCAAGACAGGAAAAGTAAGATGAAACATTAATTTCTGATAAAATTTTCATTCTTTCTGAGTTTTCAGTTTTTAAATCTCATTAAACTATTTCTCCTATGTACTTTTTAATACAATTTTTTTTTTATGTCTTCTAATATTTTTTCACACTTTTCCTCTGCGATTAGCATTTTTGAATTATTAAGGTTTTACCTCTTCTGCAATTTTAGCACAATTGAAATTCTACCAATCCTATTGTTTTTTTTTTTTTTGTTTTTTTTTTTTTTTGAGTTCTAGTAGTACATTCCTCTAACTATATCCCTAATTTTTTCAACCTGTTTCCAGAAAAGTCCATTTCGTACACATTCATTGTTTATCAGTGCTTCTTTGATTGAATTGATTTTTTTTATATACATTAGTCACAGTATTGGTGCATGGAATCAACATACAAGACTCCACCTTTTTATTGTCTATCCCAAAATGTTTTTATTGTCTATTCTCAGCTTGAAAATTACCAAACAATTTATTGGAGTTACCATTGGTTTCACAAAAGGCTATTTCAATATCATATATTTAGTAGAATATGAGTGATTTGATTTAGAGTAATCCTATTAGGAGAGTGACAAGTGACTTAATACTTATTTCTATGTTAAAAAACTTTGCATCCAATAAGAAGCTCATTTGCAATTAAGAAATCATTAAGGTTTAGGTCATTAATAGTACTTACACTTATTACTTAAAATAAAAATTACAACATAAATATTTATAAAATAAACACTTTGTTTTTGTTAAATTTATAATATTTATTTAAGGGAGCTTAAAATCTAAACACACACACACAAAAAAAGAGTTTAACATAATTAAGAAGAAATTTTATCTTATAAAAATGTTTCACTAAGCAGTTTTATTTGTTTATTTAAAAAAAATTAGAAACAATATGGGTATAAAAAAATTATGTGATTATATGCATATCAAACATTTAGTAATACATAATTTACATACTTTTCAACAATATATAGAAAAATCTTTTTAGACATACTACCTTTAGAATTATCATCTGTTAAGCATAAAAAATTCAGAAAATATTAGAATACTTTTATCATAATTCACAAAATATGATTTATTCAAATATGTCTTAAAAAATACTCTTTTTATCTAAATAAAAAGAAATCAGGCAATCTTTCAACCATTACGATTCTTTTTAATGAAATGTTATTAAATGATAAATGAATATTTAAAAGAATCAAACAAAAATAACACTTCATGCATTAACATAAAAATTTTAATAGTACACCACACACTAAAGATACAAGGCTGTTTATTCTGTTAGTGTCAAAACAAATCAAAACCAAGCTTTTCTAAAATTTTCATGTGGAATGCAAGTAATATAAATTATATCAATATTATGTTATCATCTTTCATAAGACAAAATCATTTAATAATCATCACTTATTTATCAGCGCATTTCATTACAGATATATAACTTTTGAGATTTATAAAGAATTACAGTGAAGCAAATATTACACATTCGTTTTTACAAACCTTTAATTTACAAACATTCACATTTTTATCAAGTTGCCCTACCCAACGACATAGACACAATGATAACTATAACTCCCATTTACAAACTAAAATTTTGAAATATCCCTCTTTTACGAACTTTTATTCATGCCAAATAGTTTACTTTTCCATATTCTTCTGACCCAAATTAATGATCTGAATTTACAAGATTTGAATTCTGTTGTTCTGCAGTTGGTTTCGTTTCATTTGGACAACTTAATCTATGATGTCTTATTTGTTTAAAATGATATTTAACAAGTCCCATTGAGGATTTGCTGCCGTTAAAGAAACAAACATATTTATCAGTAGAAATAAAAAAGTTATAAGAAAAATAGGTGGAGAATATTAAATAAGACAAAAATTTTTGAAAAAGCAAACATTACCAACAAAAGTACTCAATCGCAAAAATATTATAGAGAAGCAAAACATCCAAGACTATATAAAGCTTCTCTTGCTATTAAGAAAAATGAAAGGAAGGAGCATTTCTATTGATCCAGTGTCTTAAAAGAGAAATCCAAATGCCTTGCTGCTAAGTTGGACATAAAAAATTTTATAGCATCAGATGGTTGACTTCAAAAATTTAAAACCAGACACTGAAAATTATATAGCAAAAGTGGAACTGTAAACAAAATTTCAGAATTTGAATGGAAAGAAAAAAGTATTAAAATCACTATTTTCAGAGTATGAACCAAAGAATTTTCTCAATGCAGACATTACACAGGTTTGCTTTTTAAGAATTCACCTAAAAGAACATTTAGCTAACCAATAAATGTAATAGGGTAAGAAAAGAAAAGCAAAGATAGTGTTATTCGTAATAAAATTGAATGGAGCAGAAAAACTGCCTTTGTTTTTCATAAAAAATTTTTTAAAGTCTAAATACTTGAAAAACTTCCAGTTGCATATCATGCTAACATGAAAGATGGGATGACTGGAAGTATTTATGAAAACTGGCTGAGAGGCTAAGATTGATGCTTTTTATCAGAAAAATATAGATTCAAATGTGATATGAGCAGAACAGTTAACCCAAGATGAAGTTATTGAGAATATAATAAATTAAAATGAAGACGATTTAAAATATTGAACAAGAAAATGATATAGTGCAAAGAATGCCAGCAAAACAAGTACAGTAAATGGTATATGAAACAGCTAAATGACTAACAGGACAAAAGTACTATTTTTACAGAATAAAACAGAAAGTTATAAAAATGATTACTCTGCTTGATTTTTATCAATAAAATGAAAGTAAGTACTGTTTTTAAATATGAATCTTATTTTGAATGTGTTTCTTAAGATGCATTCTAAATATATTTTTCTAATACTATTTTATTTAAAAATAAAAACAAGTTTGGTAAATAAAATCAGATTTTAATAATCAAACATATTATTTTTCTAATTTATACTTTCTATTTTGCTAACTATTTTACTAGTACTTAAGAGTTCATAAAAGTGAGCACCTGCTTAATCCATAAAAAGTTCCTAATACATGCATTCTCATTACATTATCAAATATTATATGCTTTGGAAGTAAATTCAAAGAATTGGTTTAAAAAACAAAGCCTCTACTTCACCGTGATCAAACTTTTTTTTTCAACATTTCAATTTTCTAATAGAATTTATTTTTCTCTATCAAACAGATTAGGTTTTTTCTACATTTCTTAAATGGGCATTTCTTTTAAATTTCAAAAAAAGAAATCTAGATTCAATCATATAACTATCAAATGCAGAAGTTTAGAATGTCATACAAATAAAATTTTAAAAGTGTGTTATGTTCAAAACACACTTTATTTTACACAAACTTAAAAGTCACTTTGGCAAAATCCAAGCGAAATTACTTATGAAAACCATGTTTGAAAAATAAATGACATTAAACATGCAAGAAAAAGTAGGGACGAAAACATTTACCAGCATAAATTTTCGAAAATACTCAATTATAAACATAAGAAAATATATAGCAGATTAAGAATTTTTATAATCAGCTTCGTTAAGAATAGATACAAAAAGTAAAAATATTAATAAACTTTGTATTATCATTTGATAGAAAGAAGGAAAGTTAAAAAATAAAATAAGTAAAAAATTAAATACTTTTTATTCTATTTGGAGGACAATCCTGCATTGCTTCTGCAACAAGGCAATTTAAATTATCAGAATCCACAGGAGTAGTTGTATAACTTTTATTGATTTCTGTTTCCTATATATTGAAAGAGAAAAAGCTAACTTGAAGTAACTTCATTTCTATTTTAATATTCAATTATAATATATATATATATATATATATATATATATAAATTAAATACAGCATTATATTTCATTTATAAAGTCAGTTAACTTAATCTGGAACAGAAAAAAATTAAGTATCATTATGTATGCGTGTATAATAAAATTTATATTGTAATGTTAATTTTATAATACATCAATATTTTTATTATTAGTATAATCATTTGAAAGTTTCAAACATTTTTATACTAAATCAACATAAAATGTTTAGAATAAGAAAAGAATAAGGTAAGTATATAGAAATATATTACATAATATAAAACTGGCCTTAAAAATTATCAATTATAATTACTAGATAATATATATGACAATATTAGAAAAAAAGAATTTTTAATATTCTTTACTAATATAAAAACATTACACAAAACAAGCCTAATTTTTTCTTCAATTAATATGACATATTTTAAAGAATTATGTAGATTTTACTTTCCATATCAATTTTTTCATAATTTAAACATTTGACGATTCTTTCAAGCACTTTTTTAAGAAACTCATGCGTACACAATGGAAAATGAATTACCCAAGATCAATATTTTATTCAACACCATTTTGCTAGGACAAAAGCTCTTACTTATACAAGTATCTAGTCTACATGCTACTAGAAAAAGCTACAGTGAGCTTGGCTGGTTGGGACATCATTTTCAATATTGAAAGATACAGGCTCAAATCCTAAATGTACTAAAAATATATATGTTTACTAAATAAAGACAGTTGGGGCATGTTAAATAGGTTGCCAATGCAATTTTCTCCAAGTGAAATGATATTTCTGGTAATAAATATTAGGGGGGCTTCTGCTTGGTCCCTGCTTCAAAATTACAAAGATTCCATCTGGCCACTTCTAACTAGTAGAACCCAACTTAGAGTTAGGTACAGAGAAGCATGGTAGTGCAACAACATGCTTTTGGAGCAGGATACAGTGGCCTCATTGGCCAAGTTATTATTCTCATCATCGAAAGATTGGGAGTTCAAATCCCAACTTAAACAAAGATCCATTACATTCATTAAAGATGACTGGGGCACATTAAATATGCCATGGTCCCAATGATTTCCAAGTGAAATTATATCTTTGGGAGTGGCAAGTTAATATTAGGAGATTTACAGCATGATCCCTGTTTCTAGATTACAATCACTCCCACCTGCTGCTTCTAAAATTGGTAGGTTCCAACTATGGGCTAGGTGCTGGTGCAACAACATGCTTCTGGAGTAGATGTATGTCCAGAGAATAACATAGATTCTGAAACCTTGTAAATTAGAAGGATTGGTTAATTTGTTTGTTGCTCAAATGTCAATTTTTGCACACAAGGGCTAATTGGGCTAAGATCTATAGCTTAAAGTGGATTTTAAATCATTATAAATGTGCAAGTCCAAGGTGAGATTCAAACCCACAAACTATTAAATCAAAGTGCTAACCATTCAGCTGGCAGCTTTGCTGTTAATTATAAAGAAAAGGGGTATTTCTGCCGTATTTCCCATTTTACTTCATTTATCATCAAATGCACCTTATTTTGGCAAGCAATCTAACAATATATAACTCACATCATAAAAACAATTTTACATATTTCATTCCGAGCAGCAGGCATTTGAATAAGAATCTGAAAAGTTTTTAATTAATTGGCCAGTGTGTATATGAAGGAGCCGTGATTATATAATAAAAGTGAACAAAGGTATAACTAAATTCAACAAATGTGATAAACTTTATTATTTTATAGAAAAAATAATATAAGACAAATTAACATATTTTATTTAAATTTATAAGTGGTCAAATGTAAAAACTTCTAAAATGATCACAAAGCATTCTTAAGTTTAAATTTTTCATGGAAATTAATTTTTACAAAAAATTTAAATTTAAGAATTTTAAAAATAAGGAAAACAAGTTAGAATTGCATGCAAACACATGAAATCTAAAATAAAACAAAACATAATGATATGTTTAAAAAAGTTATTTCTTGTTTTTTCTTCATATATGGAAAAAATTTCCTAATATAATAATCAATGCAAATATTTTTAAATGAAATTACACTGTACAGATGGAAATAAAAAAAAAAATGATTTCCTCAAAACATTTTTCCTACCAAAAAATATAATACAAAACTAATGTTTCTTCTTCTATGTTTATAAATCATAATAGTCCATTAAACTATTCTTATGAGGCCACAGTTAATATTATTCAGATTTTTCTAAAAGAAGTTCTTGCATTGTCTTAATTTTAACAAAGCCTCATAAAAAAAGTCACATGCCATTAAGTCAAGATGTAAGAGTGTCAAGCAAGCCTTCTCTTGAAATGATTAAGAAAGCATCTTTTAAAAGACATCACAAAAATGATGATTAAAGAAATTACAATAGTTTGTCAAATGGCAATAAAAAGCACACACAATAATCAAATATGAATGCATTTAAAGCTCAGTGAGAAATGAGTCACTTTATATGCAAAATATTTTTTTAAAAAATATACTAGCAGAATTTATGAAAGTAAGTAATAAATTAATGAACACATTGTATATGAACTATATAAAAAATATACAATTATTCAAAGTTTAATCAAAAATATAGATGGAATTCCTTTCTAGTAGAACTTTTCTGATACAAGTAAAACCAAGTACAAGTAAAAAATTAAAATAGATTCATAAAATTTATAAAAACTTGAAAGCATATATATATACACACACATCTTAGAATTTGATAAAAAAAATACTTAAAGATTATTAAAAGAGAACATTCTTAATACTTGGATTATAATAATAATTCTTAAATAAAACTGAATATTTATATTATTATATTATGTTTACATTATTTTCTATCAGTTTGAACTTCATTAATTTATTATTATATTAAAAGTAATAATCAGCATATAGGAACGGACAAAATTTTACTACTTGAACAAAAACAGCATACTTTTGAATCCATGGCTTCATTAGTTTCCATGTCTCCATTAACACTGAGGTATGTCACAAGGTCTATCAAAGCTTTAAAGGAATCTGAGCATGTTCTTATAGTAATGATATTGTTTGAAATACAAAGTTCTATCTTTGATTCCTCCTTTAATATAAATATATAGATATTTAAACACACATTAATATACATGTACAGTGATATATCAAATAAAGAATTGACAATCTAACCTTCTCAACAGTTGTTCTAAAGGATATATCAATTAATCCAGTCTCCACCACACAAACATAATCTGAAAATCAAATTCTCAGTATTAGAATAAAATACCAAAAAAAATTTTGTGAGCTACAAAAACTGTAACTGTTATTGAATAACTTAACCCACATTTCATGATAAGATACCTATTATAAACTGATATGAAATAATAAGAAAAGTAGCTAAATTTTAACACACAATGCAAGCTGCAATTTAAGACATTATCACTAATTTCAAAACAAACTCATTTACTTAAATGCCTTTCAAAAGTCAAGAAAATAACATTACTTTAAGAATAGTAATTATATATAATTATCATAATCATGACTTATTCAGATAAGTTTATATCAAAAAACATTTATCGTTCTGAATAAATAATATTAACAAAAATATGAGTGTTTCTGATGAAAAGAGAACTAAGTAAATAACATTCTTACTTTGGGTACAAAGAAAGAAGCTTTATTATTCCTAAAATTTATATTAAGAATTTAATCTTAATAAATTGTTATTGGTATTTATTATAGTGTTCCTTATTCAAATTTCACTCCATATTAAATTCACAAATAGATAAGTCCCATAACTTGGAGGATTAAAAGTCGGGTAGAAAAACTATTCTAGATAAGATTTTTTACCAGATAAACTATTCCATTTTAAATTAAAATCAATACACAATGTGTCAACTTTTATTTTATAATGATATTTCAGACAATTATTTTCATAGCAGAGATAATTATAACAGTTAATGTGAGAGAAAATATTGAGTACAAGTTGCAACTTTACATTAAAGCTCTTTATCATTGTGTTTCATTCAACTGTATTGCATTCAGTATTTCAAATCAAAATAGTAAATAAAAAAGCTATCAAAGCAAGCATAAATAACTTAAATAAAAAATAATTTTGAAGTAAATAAAATTTTAGACTTAAAAGAATAAAAATATATTTTTAAGATATTGAGATGAAACTGATTAGACTTCAATAATTTCTTCTTATATTTATACAAAAAATATTTAAGTATATAAGTGAAGTTGTGCAAATTATGTAAGTCTGAAATGGAGTGACACATGTTGATAACTAATATAAATCAAGGATTGAAATACAATTAACTTTAAAAATATAATATTCTGTATGCATAATAATCAAATGATAAGCCTTCTCTGTAGGAAAAACCAAATAGACACTGGGTAAAAGCAAATTTTAGGCAAACATAAATCTAAATGGTAAAATAAAATGAAGAAAAAATGCATATAAAGTTTGAAATCTATTTTATGCATTTACAAAAAGAAGATATCTATTTGGAAGGTTTTGAAAAATTGAGTTAGTTAGTTGTATTTAAAATTTGATAGTGATAACAAAAGATTTAAATTTTTTTTTTTTTATTTTCATGGAAAGCTCTATAACATATAAAAATAAAAGCAAAAAGAGTATAATATATTAATTCATTGATATTAGTTTAAAATTATCATGCAAACATTAATATCAAATAAATGCCTATTTTTTAGTATATGATGAAAGAAACAAGCTTTGGAATTCTTGGAATTACAAAGCACTACTTATTCCAGTTAAAAAACACAAATAAAAGAATGTTTTTAATAGTATTAACATATTGGTGAAGAGATGCAAATTACACAAATGACTTTCAATGATAATAATAAAACATCATATTAGTATAAGTTCAATAAAATTAAAACACACAAAATTCCTAACTAACTTCTCAGTGTAAAATAATTTGAATAATTATCGAGAACAGAAATAATATAAGCTCTTTTATAATTACTTCTTTTCAGATCCACTTTTTTTGCTGTAGTAGAATTTGACAAAAATAAGCGCAATTCTTCAGATATCACCCTAAAAATTTAAAATATATTTTAAAATCACAAAAATTATATACAATATAATACAATATTATCAAATGATAATTACCTGAATAAGAAGGAAGGAGTTGTTGCAGATATATTGCAAGACATATTGAAATTTTCTACAGTTATGCATGACCAAATTGGTAATTTCAATGGCCTGTAAGCAGATAAATTATTAAATAATAAATAAATAGTATACAATAATAGCATAAAAATTTACAACAATTTCTATACCTGTAATCAATGGCACAATTGCTAAGATTCAAATGGAATTCTGTCACAACAGATGACGGAATATATCCATTCACAGGAAAATCTCTTACTTTTAAGAATTCAACCAGTTGATTAATCCACATTTGAGACACAGGACGAGTGTAATGCCGAAGAGTAGCATCAGATATTTCAATAGCAACTTTATATGACTATAAAAAACAATAAATAATAATTATCTCAACTACATATCTAAAATAATAAAATGATTAAAAACCTAAAAACACTTACTTTTAATTGCTGTTTGGGGTTATTTACAATATGTACTGAAACTTTAAGCATATCAATAGGATTGCTCCAAGTTTTTAATGACACACCCGCTTCCGAGGGATAAATAATTTTATTCAAACCATGCTGATGAATGCTGGTTAGAGGTTCTACTACAGGAACATTAGGCTGAAGTTTAGCAGTGGCTACAATATTGTAAATAATATTTTAAAAATAGTTTTATTGAATACAATAATTGAAATAGGAGGGAAATGAATATAAGAATAAAGTAATTTCCAGTATCAGTTATATTTTTATTTCTTTAAATAGCATATATAGATATTAACTTTTATAAACATATTTATTAATAACATTAGCAGATAATCGTTTTCAAATTTTAACTGAGTAATAACTCTCCTAAAGTTTGTTTCACATAAATTTTTTCCTATTTTTTATTTTTTTTAATATTTTAAAAATTTTGTCATAAAATCTAAATTTATTATCAAAAAAGTTTATGAAAAATTTTCAACTTAATTAAGAAAAAAACATTTGTGTTCTTCTATAATCAGTAGATTAGATTAAAAGGAAACTAAGAAAAGTATTTTTCAGCATATATTTTCAGAATATCTCCTTTATAATTTATTTAAACATAAAACAATCTAACATTTGCTTATGTTAAGCTCATGTAATTAAACAATGGAGTGGTGAAAAACAAATAAAAGTGATACAATTTTCTTTAAAAAAATTTTTAATTTTCAAATCTAATTTAACACAAAATCGATGTTAGTGCGATACTTCTAATTATGCCTTTATATTTATAAAGGCATAATTGTAAACTATTTTAAAATATTAATTTTAAAGTATTTTTAAAAGAGAAATTATTTATTTTTTAATCTTAATATAAAATGGGATTTAAAAAATTTGAGAAAAGTATTGCTTTGCAGGCAAATAGAATTAATCTACTTAAAAAAAAAATTATAACCTTCATGATAAAGATGACTTTTATCAGCTAAGACGCACAAATAGGCTTCATTTGGATCCCCTTTGTATGATGAAGCTATAAAAATATTGCTGTCCTCAACATACAATTGTAATTTCCCACAGGAGTCTATTAAATCCTTAGAATCATCCTATAAAAATGAAATAATGCATATAACTCTTATCAATAAGAAAGGAATAATAAAATCATTATCAAATTGAAGAAGAAAAAATTGCATTCTCAAAAAGAATGTTGCTGCAGCACACATAAAAATTCTAAGTTTAAATTCTTTTTGGTACAACAAAACCTTGCTCTTTTAATGAATGGCAATTTACGAATGATATTAATTCATTTTTTTATATCACTAAAGATTTTGTTACATTAATACAAGCATAATAAAATAATTATTCATAGCATTTCATATCCATTGCTTCTTTTTGTGATAATATTCATGATGGATGACATTTAGTATATTCAAATAGAATAATTCTAAAATTCAATCTAAAAATCAATTGACACTTCACAATAGTAAATATGTCCAAAAATTCTACATATCAAAATTTATATCTTTTTTGAAAAGAAATTTTGCACAAATAAGCTATTTTTAGACAATAAAATAAAAATCATACCAATATAGGTGCATTGATAGTAAGCATGCCTTTTGTTATAGCCAAGGAAATACTAAGCTTTGTAAAAATGTGACTAGAATTTTCTTCATGATGTTTTTGTTTATGGCGTTGCCAATATTCATGAATAGAGTAATAGTTGGATTCTTCTTCATCAGAATCAGAATTTGAATCTAAAAAATTAAAAATTTTAAACTATATGTACAAACAAAACAAAAACTTGATTTTTTATCTCCCACATATGCATGTGTGTGTATGCATAACAGGTGGTTATGAAAATAATGGCAACAGATATGAATAAAAGTAACCATAAAATAAAATTATAGCTACCAGTTATATATATATATATATATATATATATATATATATATATATATATATATATATATATCTTAATATAATTGAAATATTATGGCTTATCTTAGAACATTCAACATCGAATGAATATCTTTCACCTGCATCTCTCTCTGAAATTATGCAATATATCCATGAAGAATAGTTCAGCATTCTTCTAAGTTCAGTATTCCTTTATTTAACACATGCATGAACCAATTCCTATGCAAATTAAAGCTGTAACACACCATAAAAATAAATGATTCCCTATAAACCTGAGATGTTTCCATTATTTTGATACCTAGCTGTCTATATGCATAATTAAAACTTTAAATTTTTACTATGAAACAATATTTAATTTTTCATTAAAATAAATTATTTTATTAATGTAGATAAAAAATTAATTAAAACTAAGATAATTCATTACTAGCAAAGATTCAATGTGTTAAAATATTCATATAAGTGAGCTCTTCTTTACCACTATTTAAAATTTAGAAATTTTCATCGAGTTTTTTCTTTTCTGTTTAGCAAGTTAAATGAAATACTTGCTAAACAGAAAAGGTTTTTAAATTAAAAGTACCACAAAATATCATTATTATTTCAAATACTGGTTTAAATAAATTTTACTTTAAAAACTGAATAAAGTACAAGCTCAACTTTTTAGAAGCAAGATCATATAAATTCTTTATAACAATGCAATAATGTATAAAATAATCATAACATACAACTGGAAAATAATCTAAATGCAGGTTGCTTATCTACAACAGCGTCATTCATGATCTGAGAACTCAAATCAAGTCCAGGCACATGAACTTTAAATCCATTGAGATCATATGGGTCAGTAATAGTTATAGCAGTTTTCTGCCACAGAAGCAAATCATTACTTAGCCTGTATAAAAAAGTTTAAATAAGAAAATAGCATATTAAATTTTACAAAACACAGAAGCAGCTTAAATTGTAAAATATATTACATATTTTTTAAAATTTATTTCATATTTTTTAATATGATTTGTAATTTATCAAATGGTATCCTATTTTAAATGAAATACTTTTAAAATATATGCAGACTATAATTAACTATCAAGTTTTAAATTATTCTTTAATTAACTTTTGTCCCATTTTAGAAGGGATGTTAAAAAATTAATTGGAGCAAAAAATTTGCATATTTTTATAGTAAATTCAATGTGCTGATTAAAGTATAAATCTTATTTTTTATATAAATATATTAATTTATTTTTCTTCAACTGCAATAAACTTATATGACACTCTATGACTAAAAAGTAGTATCTAAATACATTTAGATTGTATTAACAAAGCCTCTTTATTAAAAAAATCTTTAAGAAAGCAAAATAACCTAAAACCATAAGACCAAAGCTGTAATCTCTCTAACTTTCAGATCTTATTTAAGGTAGTATGTTAGCACACACATTAAAGGAATCCATACTGCACATTTCAAATTAAGTTTTGTTCTTACTTATTCTTTATATGCAAAAAAATTCTAGTCATTCACAAGATCTAGAAAAGTCCATTCATTTAAACTAGCAAATCTAGGTTAATTAAATTATCATTACAATAGATGTTTCTCATTTATGTTGTAATTGATATTAACTATACTTTTGGAATATTTAAATCAATTGCAAGCCAATTTTCCAGGAAAATTTTCTAGCATATATACAAATGTTTTTCAAAATTTCAATCAAATCTGTAACTTATTCTTTATAATTTCAAAAATAACTTGATAATTTATGTAGAAACATATGATACAGTACTTTTTATTTTATCATGTAATTAATCCTTGACTGTAAATCTATTCAAAGACAATCCTGCTTAAATGTTGGGGGGGGGGTTAAAAACACTGTAACATAATTTTTACACTATTTTGCAATTTTTTTCAACACATACAGATTTAAAATTCCTTCTAATCTCTTTTATCATATTTTTATTGATAAAAGTTCTTTTATTAATTTTATATTTAATCAAATGAATACTTAGTTTATTGTGGGATAGCTTTCAAAATATTTATTTTATAATTACAAATCATATACTGATCATAGAAAATTGAAAAACTTTTAACTTTAAAACTAAAGAGCAACATAAAGTAGAATGCTCATCATTGATTGAGGGGGGAAAAACCCCTATCTTTATGTTGTATTTAATTACTTTTTAAGATATTAATTATATGCTTGAGTAACAAAACTTCATGTGAAAATCTAAATTTAAAATGTATAAAAAACTGAACTTATTGTCATAAAAGAAAATTTTTGAGAAATTTATAAAGATAAAATAATCGAATTATAAATATTTTGTGTATAATTCACGTCAAATAATTAAGAGAAAATAATTTTTTTGCAAATTATTCCAACTATTACACCCCCCCTCCACACACACAAAAGTTTTAGGAATCATCAAAAGTCTAAAGTTTAGGAACCTATTAAAATAAAATATAATCATTCAAAGAGATATTGGCACGTGTGGAAAAAGTACAAACTATATTTGAGAATTATTATGTACTTCTTTTTCACTTTAAGTTATAATACAACTTTTCACTTCCATAAGTGTTATTTAGTTAACATTCTAAAATGTAGATAATTTGGATTTCATAATTAATTTTTTCAGAAGAAAAGAGGTATATCAACCACAACACAATTAAAATAGAAATTTATTCATTTATTTCAAATGAAAAGTATTACATTATCAGTCTATATTATTATTTAAAACTATTAACAAAATTTCATAAATATTTAAATACAGAAAAAAATTTCACAAATCTATAAAATTACCTGTTATATACAAGCTCAAAAAAATCTTTTGATGGGAAAACAAGATTTACAGTAGGCAGGGAAAATTCAAACAACAATTCACTTTTACTAGTAGTTTTTTCGATGAATTTATGAACTGTTTCCTTATCAGCTGGTTTAATTACCTAAAATAAAATAAATGTAATCTTATACA
Organism: Latrodectus elegans; assembly: GCA_030067965.1. Lineage (NCBI taxonomy): Eukaryota > Metazoa > Arthropoda > Arachnida > Araneae > Theridiidae > Latrodectus > Latrodectus elegans. The sequence continues at coordinate 42,464,182 of CM057822.1, forward strand.
CAAAGGTCATGATAAGTAACTAAAAAATACATTTACCAAACATAAATTAATACCACAATAATCTGGATTTCAGCTAATCTGAATCACACTCAAAATCTAAATGGATTTAAATCAATAAAATGTTTATTTTATAAAAATGAATTCATATCAAAGTATAATGTACGATAGTAATATTAAATAGTAAAACAAAAATTAAAAAAGGCATAAGTTTTATAAATTCTTAACTAAAAGTTCTTACAGATATCCTAAAACTGACTTCATGTAATATGATATTGCAATAATTTTTAGTTTGGAGAATTTTAAGCAACACACATATTTCTCACATATAAAATAATAAAAATTAAAAAGAATTATAAAAGAAAATTATTAAATTTGAATAAATAATTAATAATTTTTAATTCATGTGATTAAATTGTCTTCGAAATAGCTTCAACATAGTATTCTTAATTTAAAAAATTATATATTTTCAAAAATATAAAAATTTTTAACCTCTTCGTGTTCAAGAGAAGATTTTGGATTTTTTTCTTCACTATCAGGGTGATCATGTAACTTGGAACCATACAATGCGGAAGAAGAAAAAGGCGATATATCACCAGATAAATTTGACATCAAGACTTCGCCCAAACTGTAAGAATGAATTTCTTCAAGTTCTATTAATCCAGATTGCAAATCACCATTTAAAATAGGCGAAGTTTTGTGTATGACAAGCCTAAAGTATATAAAAACACATTTAATTCAAGTTATATATAAGACAATAATATTTATGAATTATGTCTGATAACTTCATATATTCTACCAATAAATTTTTAATATGCATTCTACAAAGAACAAAGGCAAAATCAAATATTATATGAATAATAAAAAAATCCTCATTTAAATATGTGTTAAAATTATTAGACTACATAATCGAGTCCAAAGGGGAACCAAATGCCAGATTTTTATGGTATCATGAATTTCTAGTCAAGAGATGAAATTGATGCAGTGGTAAAATTTTTTAATGATCTTGTTATTAGTTTGAATGAGAAGCTGATAAAGAAAAATAATACTGTCTTTTATTGTAAAATGGAATACAATTGAAAGGAAAATGTATTTCAAAAGTTAACTAGAGAAAAATACAATAACTTTATTATTATTTAAGAAATATAAACTAATTAAAGAAACAATTTTCACAACATTAAAACTTGAATCTTCTACAATGAAAAATTTATGCAATACAATATATTTATTAATTAACATATCTAAAATAAATTCTTTAAACGTTGGATAGTTTACACTCAAGTTAACATTCACAGAAAAAAACAATATATTAACATTTCTAAATAACAAAATAACTAAAAGATTGTATAAGTTCTATTATGCTAGTTTAGAAAATATAGAATAACAGAATGGCATACCTGCCTCAATTTGGAAATTCAAATAAATGTTCATAAATAATGAAATTTAAATATATTGATTTTAGAAAATATTCCAAAATGTATACAAATAATTACAGTCTTCTATTACTTATTAACTAGAAATGTGGTTTGTTCATTTAAAATATAGTTAACTTAATATAAAGTAAAATCAAAGCTTACCTTGGCCAATCAAACCCACTATCTTGGGAAATTTCATCAACTTCAGGATCAACACATACTCTAAGAAAAGATACTGCATCAGATTCCTCAGACAAATGAAACAAACCTACGTTACATATGAAAAAAATATATATTTTATGAGAAGGCAACAATATTATTTATATCATTATTTAAAAACCAATACTATACATACATTTTATTTAATTATAATTGTAAACTAAACATTAACTTTGAAAAATGAAAATTTTTTTTTGTCCATTTATAATTTATTTAATAATTAGCCTACTTACTTTACAATGATAAAAGAAAAATGTGTAATTGAAACATACAATTACTACCTTCAAAGAATTAAAAACATCATATATATATTTTTTTTCAACTTAATTTTTAACCATTAAATCGTTAAAGAAAAATATTTTGTGCTCCATTTCAGTGAATTACAAAATGCACTCACCATGAAAATCTCTGCACTGTACTTCATATTTGGCTTGTGTTGTATCACCATCCAAAGTTGTGCAAAACGTAAATTCTTTTATATCCATAATTAGGCTTTCTTTGTGAAGGTTTTGTTGCCACCATGGAACACGATCCATATCATGAATGGAGCGTAAATCTGGAATGGGAAACCTACAAAAAGAATAAAAAAATATTTTAAACTATATTAGTAATAATACTTAACTTATATAAATAGTAATTTCATACATGAAACAAAGTATATTTATCAAAATGAACATAAGCAGACAAATAGCATCAAGCCTCTAGTACAAAATTAAAATAAAAACTAGCTTAACTAAAGATAAAGTGGCAATAAGCATAATTTTGAAGTAAGAGTATTTTTTTTTTCTTAATGGAACTAATTTAACATAAACAAACATGGCATTCAATTACATAAAATTATAGAAATAAGAATTAATTTGAAATATTAAATAATATTAAAATGAAAAGACAAAACATACTGTGAATAAAATTAAATAGACATTCAAAATGTAATTTACTATCACTTATTTAAATAAGCAATTAAAAAACAATAGCAATTCTACATATAATTTTATTGAAAATGTTATATTAATAACTTTTCAAATAAAAGTCTTTCTGCAGCATAAAGTTCAATTTATACCTCAGTTTAATGACAAGATTTGGACTAGAAACATTCACATCAGTTTTAGGACTATTTCTTGTAGATGTCACAACATTGGAATTTTTCTAAGAGAAAAATATACACAAGTCAAACTTACATTAATTATTATTACAGACCATACTAATTATTCATTCATTAAAGTTATTTTTAAAGTAAAAAATATCATAAAACTATTGGAGATCAGGGATTTTTAAATTTAAACAAGAAATAGAATTCTAAAATTGATTCATTTAACAATTGCACAAAATTGCAGAGAATGAAACCAATAGAAAAAATAAACTGAATAAAAATGAAATGAGAAACTAAATAAATATTCTCTAATTGCTTTAAAATGAACATCTCTTAACAAACAAAATGCATCCTTTAATAATAACCATACATTTATTCAGCTGAATAAATTTCCATTCATTAACATCTTAATGCACATAAAACAATTAATTTAATAAAAATAAGAAATATATACTTTTGGAAATCACTAATCATAATTATTTCAATGATATATATATAAATATTGTATATAAATAATATTTTTATGGTACTGGCTTGATTGTGAATTTTAGGCTTGACTATGAATAAAAATAAAATCAGAAGATAAATGTAGAAAATTAGGGAAACACAACCAGTAATTAAATGTAATAAAATTGGTGTGATAATTTTAAATTCATTTACATACATTCACATACATAATTTCAATATAGTTCATTAAAATGAGCCATCTCAATCAGAAAAAGAATATGTACATTAAAAATTAAATTTCAAAAATAAAGCATTCAATAGCTTTAACAGAAACATATATTCACATGCAGATAACAGGAAATAATAATTATTATAGCAATAGTTTCATTGAAACAGAAGCAAGACAAGTCTCTTACTAAAAATCACGAAACTTTTAATCACGGACACAACAAATATAAAATTTTATATTGACTACAAAAAGGATTAAAATAATAAAGCATAATTAAAACAAAATAAAAAGAATATTAAAATTTTTGCAATAAAATGCTTTACACACATTAAATGAGTAAATATTTTATTGAAAATTTATGCAAAAGAAATTTCATGTCAAGAATATTTTGATTAAAAAAATTACTGTCAATATAAAGTGAATATGAAAACCTACCCAATCATCATTTTTAGAATGATTTTGATTAAAAGAGCTCTGGAAGCCAAGCAATGTTTGAATTCGATCAGTAATTGAAATATCAATTTCACATGACATCGGTCCAAACTGAACATCCAGTTTGGTAGAAGGAGGTTTGATACTTCTATTCTAAAAGATTATATGTAAATCATTGAATGAATACTGTGATTTCATTTTATAAAAAGTGAAAATAAGCAAGTAAAATTTAAATACTGTGTTAAATGAATATTTAAAAATTTCATATACCAATTTTAAAATACAATAATGGGGCAGTATCACATAGCAAAATGTATTTAAAATAAGGCATTCTTAATTCTAATAAAATATACTTATTTATGTTATTAGTATTTTTTGAAGTAAACAACAAATTTATATATTTTATTAAATTACTCTTGTCCAGCTTTCAACAAGATAAATTTGCTATAGCTTTTACAATGTGCATAGAAAAATATTAATTTCAAATATATTTTTCAAACAGTTAAATAAAAAAAACTAATATTTTAAATAATATAGTTTTGTTATTTCAGTTTTTTGAATTAGCAAAAAATAAATAAATAAGTTTAAAGTAGAGATAATCCTAAAACTATGTAATTCTGTTCTCTAAATTAATCAAGTCTTTATGAAATCATACCCGAAACATTAATTTTAATTTTAAAACAAGAAAAATGGTAAGTTGTGATATCATTACTTCTAATTAAAAAAAATTCTGATCAGTGAAAAATATCATTAGAATGTATTTCTTATGAATTCTCTCCATGCATATGTACTTTTTCATAAGTCCATTTGAAATATTTTTGAAAAACAACTAAGTTCAAAATTATTTTTCAGCAACAAATTCAATTTTGATAAATGAAATATAAATTACAAACAATCCATAGTAATTTTACTATTGGCTACAAAATTATATTCATACAAAAAATTACAAATAAGCAATTTGAATATGTGAGAAAATACCGAAGAAATAATAAGCCATTCAGTTACATATCTAAACTATTAATCGGACAGATAAATATATTATTATAAATATACAATAAAATAAATAACATAAATCTTACTTCAGCCATATAATCTATCTGTTGATATTTCAATTTCAAACATGCTTCTTTCATTTCTGTATGATTTTCAGTTCCAATAAGTTTATTTTCACATTTCAGTATCTAATTAAGAAAGCAACATATTAACTTGGATTGCTTTCAAAAATTAAAATAAATTAATCTAAAAATGCAAATTAAAAGTACATTAAATGAAATTAAATACAGTTTATAAAAAAGATGAAAACTAGAAAATAAATGCTGAAAAAAAAATGACAAAAAATCTAGTTTATTTTTAATTACATTATTCAAAGCTATGAACAATATATTTTATTGATAATAAAAAAAAATTCATGTTCAATAAATTTATATTCATTTAATATATTATAATGAATAAATTATAGACATAGAAATTGTTAGAATTTAATAAGAAAGATTTTTTGAAAAATTATATTGATTTCATATTTTGTAATCAATTTTCATAAAATGGTTGCATAAATGAAAAAAAAAGAAACAAAAAGATAAATATAAATGCAGATATTTCATTTATAAGAAGCCTGCATTATTCACAAATGAAATAAAATGTATTTATGTGTATCAACTGACTGAATATGTATCAACTGATTGATCATTAAGGCTTTATAACGATTTCTCATTAAAACACAAATAAAATAAAATATTTTAAAGCTTAAAAATATGAATATTAAAATCTAAATCTGCCTACCTCAACATACGTAGGAGATTTTTGATTTGGTATGTTAACAAGATTAGCTGAATTGAACAAACATTCCAATACTTCAAACTGAAAAAGAGCCAGTGTAAAGTTTAATTTTCTTTGTACAGAAGAAGATTTTTCATTGCCATCTATAGAAATTGAAGAGGCCATCAATCTAAAATGAAGTTTAGAATTACCAGAAACAACTCCTTTAAACAAGTATATATGACGCAAAAATAATACATAAAAACTGATAATTAACACAAGTCATCTTAAAACATAATCTATATTTAATAAGCATTTATTTACAACACTTAAGACCATTAAATATTTTAAAATTCTAAATTTCTTCACATTAAAATTTTTTAATATACATAAATACAATAAAATATATTAGTAAAGATTATTAAATTTAATAATATCAGATACATATCAATAAAATAATACACAAGTTGATAAATGACAAGACAAATTACTTTGAATCTTATATTAATAAAATTAAGTGTTTTCTAAAATGCAAAGTAATTTGTTTTTAAATGTAAGGCATCACTTTCAAAATAAATGGAAAAAATATTTGGTATTCAAATAAACTTAAGAACATAAGAAATATAAAGACACATGTTTCAAATGTTTTCAAAAAATCTTATTACACTGATAAGATGAAATACATAATGGAATCTGAATTTGTTGCTTGTACAGGCAACAATTCTCTCGCTTAATTACTTTAAAAAAAATTAAATTATTTTTTTTAAAAAAAAAGTTTTATAGAGATTGATAGGAAACAATTTACAAAAATTCTAGTTTTCCAGGAATAATATTAAAAATTTCTATGACTTGTTGACATCCAGAATAATAAATAAATATTTTTCTACCTACAATTATTAGACAAGTATACCTATAAATATGTGACTACAGTATTTTTTGCCTAAGAATAGAGAACTGTACAATGGGTAAAATGCGCTAAGCGGGCGATAAACATTATAAATTTTACCCATGCATAAAAGAACTCCCCATAATGCATGATTTGTAAGAAAATATAATATCACATTAAATTATGAACTTGCAAATCCAATGATTCAAGAACATGATATTTCATTTCATAAGAAACATGACTTATAAAGAACTTTAATAATTCTCTACATATTTTTCATAAAATTATCAAAAAACTTTTTTTAAAAAAAAAATTTTATTTTTAATTAAAGTAACTAATACTTAGAAGTTTTTTTTTATTTCCTGAAGTTTTTTTATATCTGATCAAGTAACAAAGTGGTTGGTTGGGTTTAGTGGAGCAAGATCCAAAATAGGACAAGGTGCACCAAAAATATAATTTCACATAATAATAATAATTTTATCAAAACCCAAGCAACATTAAAAAAGCAAAAATATACTTATTAAGATCAAGAACAGAAGATACTTTAATAAAACAAAAAAACTTATTCTTCTAATATTTATAATTGCATAAAACACTGTTAATTAAGTTAAATAGTAAAATTATTCATGAATACTTTAGATATTACCATGAGACACTGAATCATCTAGAAACTAGAATGCAAAATAAAAAGAAATTTAATTTCTTTTTGTTTCACATTGAATAAATTTCAGAAAAATTTACTAATATCATAATTGATAAATTAGTAATGGTTGATGAAATAGCTATAAAATACTTAAAACTTACATTTTTTTATCTGCATCGATTTTAAAGGAAAAATGGAAATTCTCCTTGGTAATGAATAGTTTTTACTAAATAGGAAGCACATATATACATACTAAGATTTCTAAAACTCAGATGATGAACTTTTGGAAAACCATTAAAGCAAATCTGAAATTTATCATGTTTTGATACAATTCTTATAGCACTATAAAACACACTATTATTAAAATAAGTTTCTCTGAATTATGAGCAACAAAATTTTTAAAGTTTAGTGTTACAATACTCAATTGTTTTTCCAATTTGAAGGGCACTTTCTTTTTTCCACAAAGTTTCTATATTTAAATTTAATGTTATCTCTTTTTTTTTTTTTTGTTTTTTTTTTTGTTACATTTTAAATGAAACCTACGAATATATAAAAATATTTCTCAGGTGAAAAAAATGCTTCAGCACTAGTAATTAATAAGTAATTATTAATAAGTAATTTTGTGATAATTAATATAAAATATAATTTCCATATTCAATACATATAATTAATTTATTTTAGTTTGGGATACTAATAAGTCAAGAACATTTCACAAAGTTAACACTAATTAAAAAAAGAAAAGAAAAAGAAATATTGTGTTCTGTCTTTTTCAAAATTTTTAACCAACTAATTAATTATAGTAAATTTTATGTCATTGATAAAATTAAATTGCAAGACAAATAATTATTCCTATCCAGAAAAGCTGATGTGTAAACTTGTCTTTCCATTTTTGACCATTTGAAAAGAATTACTTAAAACAATTTACAGAAGTTAGAAAATAATATAAATAAAGTATATTAATTACAAATGAAAAAATAAAGATAAATAATTTTACCTTAAATGATTTGAATCACAGAGTTTTGAAAAAGAGTCTCTTGCAACATAGAAATCATTGTAATTCAATCCATTTAATTGAAGACTAGATAAATCATTGAAAAAACACTCTGCTCTCTCTTTCAACGAAATAGTTTTATTAGAATTGGTTAAAGTGGAATCTTTTGAAGCTAAAGAATAGGATTCTTGCACACTATCATCATGAAGAATAATAATGTAACAGCTGCTGCAACTGATTTTAAAGTGTGTTAATTCAGAGAGCTGATCTTGTAGTATAGCTTGAACAGTAGAATCTAAAATAAATTTAAAAAATATCAGCTGAAAACTATTACTTTTAGCATATATATCTTTGAATACAAAATCATTATTTGGATTATAATTTATATTGCTTCTATTATATGATACATAACTAATTTAAACAATTAATAAAATAATAAATTTTTATTAACCATAAGGTGATTGTTTATTTTGTTCCAGTTGAGAACATGATTATGGCACGTTATTGTAATTATCATTGATTTAAAATACGCATGAAACCAGATAACGTTTCATCCATGTCATAGAGAAGGCATCATAAATCTGCTTTTGGATGAATTTGCAGCTTACCTTCAAATTGCATTTTTAAGTGGCATCAAACAAGGTGAAATTCACTAACAAATATCTAAGTTTTGCCAGTGATGAGAAAAAAATAATTCATGATTTTTACTAGTAAAGAGAAGTATTTTTTATTTATAATTTTGTCCATTTGTAAAAGTTTTCAAAATCATAAAAATTACCTGTTGTTTTAAATAAATTTTATATTTTTAGCAATTAATGCTTTAAAAATTGAACAAAAGAAAAAACAAAATAAAAAAGAATAGACAACCTACTTTATGATTAGCTTAAATCTAGGAAGATTTAAATTTTTTATCATTTTATATTTTAATTAAACTAGCTGAATTTACTAGAAAAAGATCAAAAGTCTTTTAATTCTTTTACCTATATTTAATATGGGTAAAATGTAAAATTTTCTTTTTATATTAGCATTATATTAAAAAATATTGTCCATTATTTAATTCAACTTTTGCATCAACAGATTTTCATGAGAGTTTCACCTATTTTCATAATTTTTGATTATTTGCAAATAAAAAAAATAACTAATCAGATTATATAATGTATAAGAAAATATGAGGAAACTTATATGCTATTCATAAAATATCTGTACGATAATACAAATGTATTAGGATATTCTTTTAATTTTCAAACATATCACAAAATTAATTTTATTTATATTTAAATAATCAATATCAAAAAACACAAAAATCAACAAATCTAGTTATATTGTATAAATATTCAAAATATGCAAATAAATGAAGATATATAACCACTCAACAATAAGATGGAATATACAGGGCCCAACTAAGATCATAATGCCATCATTAATATGGCATATGGAAGTTAATATTAGTACTGTTGTTGTCTGCCCAAAGCTTTACACTTCAATCTGGGTCCAACAACATCAATTTAATATTCAAAGCATATTGTATTATTTGATGAGTCGTTTCTACTTGCATCAAGTTTACAGATAAACAAAGCAGACCTCATGAATTTATGGATCTTACATGTTAACAGAGGAAGTAAGACTTGATAATATTTTTATATTAAGTTTTAATGTGATTATTACTTATTTTACTTTATTTGTATTTTACAAGTTATATAATTTCAATATATAATGAATTTTTATTTATATATTTTACACCTCATGAACTTATCATTTAAGAAAATTAAGTACATCTTTTTTTCACAAAATTGACAATTTTCATTGCAGAATACTTAAAAACAAGAATTATGTCCAGAACCATTTTATGTTCTTATTCAAAATATTTTTAATGCCCAGTTACTACATTAATGGTGGCAAAGGCATGTAAAATTTGTTATGGCTGCCACATCCTCCAAATTAAACGATACTTTTGGGTATGGTATATCAAATCTGTTGATCTTCAATTAGGTTGCTGCTTCAAAACGATCTCATTTTTCAGACAACAATCCATACCCACTAAATGTGGCAATATACAAGATTGCTACTAATTTTGCCCATTTTACTGCTGAAAAATCTAAATAGTATTAGAAAGAAAAATATAGAAATTTTTAAAATTTTGAAAGTTTCTTTTATTTATAAAAAGTTAAATAAAATATAATATTTTATTATAATATGAAATATAAAGATGTACTTAATTTTCTTAAATGATGTACTTAATTTGAATGAATTTTAAGATACTAAAAACACGACAGTTTAACATGACAAAATTTGATAACTCAAATATTCATGTAGTAAAAAAAGAAAAAAAATTTAAAATTGATTTATCATTTGAAGGCTTCAATATTAAGATTTCAATAATTTCAAACGCATTAAAAAAGGAAAGAAATTATACTTACTGTTTCTACTTCTTCTTGTACTAATAGCAGTGTAATTTTCTATGAATAAAGAAATTTAATAATTCATTTAAGAAGAAAATATATAATATCACTGATACTAACTAAACAAACAAATCAAAAAATGACAAGCATTTTTTTCCAATTTAAAAGAAAGTTTCTTTTATTTATAAAAAGTTTAATAAAATATAATATTTTATTATAATATGAATTTAGTTAAATAAATGATCAACTTATTTACAAATATTAAATTCACAAATAAAACATTATAGAAAAAGAGTTAAACAAATTTAAAAACGAAATATTTTTTGTTTGAACAAATTTTATGTAACACGAGCTTTATTTTACATTTTTTTAGAAGACTGTAGTAATAGTACTGTTTTAGAAGACACTGTAAAACAATCAAAGATTTGAATAGCTGTAAACAATTTCACTTTAAAAAAATAAAAAATAAACCATAATATATAATTTTCTCGGAAAACTTTTTATTAACAATTAATCTTATTTACATATTATAAATTGAAGAAACCAAAAAGTCTTGATGTAAAACATAATAGATATACAAGCAGAAAGTAAAATGCTGCAGCTATCTATCAACATTTATATATGACTGGAATTTTAAAAAAAATTGGTTCCTTCTATTCTATATAATATAATTCTACCAAGAGACAATGGATAAAATCTTTATTACATATTCTATACATAAGGATTTTTATTAGCACTGTTTAGAACTAAAATGTAATAGGAAAAAAATGCAGAGTAATTTTTTTTTACAGATATGCCTGATTTAAACTAATAAAAAGCATTTCTTTTTAAAAAATTAAAAACAAATTAGGTCATTACAATAAAAACTATAACTCAAATTCATAACTCACTTAAAAGAGATTATTGAATTATTTATTTGAATTTGAAATCCATTATAAAAATATACTTTTGGAAAACTGTAGAATAGAAGGCAAGCTGAATCAATTGACAGAGGAAAAATGTTTATACGTTTCACAGAATTTAAAAAGGAAGCTTCAGTTAATTACAATAAGTACTGAATTTTTATTTTTTAAATCAAAATTCAATTAGTTAAATAAATTCTCCCATTTATAAGAAAGAAACAACTAAATAATAACCAATTTAAAAATGACTTTCATTCATTGATTATAAGAAAAATATTTTTTAACACTTTGCTTTTAAATGAATTCAGAAATAGTGAAATTTATAAATATAATTAATTACACCCATATATCATTCTGCAATTTAAGAGAAGACCAATAAAAACTATGTAGAAGGTATATTATGTAAAATTTTTTGATTGTTCACAATAAGTTAAATCCGTAGCATTGTAGAAGTTTGTGTATTGAAAGAACTAAAAATTGAAAGCACATCTTTCATACCTGTGATGTCAGATCTAGTAAAATCACTGCTAACACTACTACTCATAGATTCATTATAATTTTCCACATAATCTATAGTATGCTTTTTTTCCATTGCCATTAACTGAAAACCATCATCTGAGCCTTCTAAAAATTATGAAAGAATAAATTAATCAATATAGAGAATGGGTATTGGAAAATTCAATTTAAATATATATTAAGAACATTTAAAGTTAAAAATTTACAGTACCATCTCACATTTTTTATGTCAAAAATTTAATTTAATTTATTTTTATCCTCATTTAAAACAATAAATTAAAAGCTTTGAATTCAGACAACAATGAATAACACTATATCTCTAACACAACTTTAGATATATTTTCAAATAGTAAACATTTCATCAAATAGAAACTATATTATTTTAACTACAAATTTTTCTTATTTTGTAACAACATAAATACACATTTAATTTGCAAGAATAGCAACCTAAATAGCTATAAATACAGCTATGCTGTAAAGCTAATTGCTCATATTCATTAATTGATAATAGATAACTGATTTATTGCATTTATTGATATTTAAATGATTCCTGAATTAAAAATAATTTCAAAATAGGCATATTTTTAATATAAATAGAGGCAAAATAAAGTGAAAATTTATTTAATACATTTCACATTTATAAAATGATTTTTAAGAACACAATAAAATAATAGTTACATTTTAAGAGTGAACTTTTATCTTTAAATTAATCTCATATTTTCAATGAGACCAAATGATTATAACCTTTTTTAAAAACTTTATTATTGACAAAATTTAGAATCTTTGAAACTACATCATGTAATATTTGCTTACCATAAGGTCAAAGTTTAACATAAAGTCCATTATTTCTAATTTTAAGCATATTTTGGAATGTGTTATAATCTAATGTTCAATAAACCATCAAAAATTTTGCTTAAAATATTTGAAGAAAAATTTTCTTGCTTAAAATGTAATAACAAATGCTTTAAATTAAAAGTTAAACTGTAATTATGTATTTAATTAATACATACAAATACTAAGACAGCATTTTACCTTAAGAAATTATTTAATACAATAAAATGAATAAAATTACCTATAGAAGGTGATGACCAACCCCGATTTTGTAACATTGTATTTGGAATTTCAAACTGCTGTTGCTGTCTCACAAATTCTTGTTCTACAAGTGCAAAGTCAGCTGGTCTCATTGGTTTATTAGCAACTGAAGGCGTCGACCTCTTGCAATCATCAATCATTGAATCTAAATAAACAAAAAAAAAATCTCTATGGACCTCATTACTTTAAAATATTACATAATATTATCAATATTTTTGGACATTTTATTATATTGATATAAAAGCAATGTAAATTAAGTTAAACAAGTTAAATTACAATCTGGAAAATTGCTCCAAACAGTCTATTTTGATATATGTATAGAAAAATCATTATTGATTTTCCATAAAATACATTTGTACTTAAGAATAAATGGAAACTAGAAAATTTACAGATTACCATATTAATATATTTAATAACAAATAAAAACTATTTACTTGGTTGCAAAATGCCAGACAATAATTCATAAAACATATGCACTTGCTTAGGTATGAGAAATAAGTTGAAAGCTCCTAAATTAAACTCCACATCCACCTATAATTTTAGAATTTGACACTTGAATATTTAAATTAAAACATGGAAAAATTTAAGAATTGTAAACAATGATATTCAGAAACATGCAACATTTGTAAAAACTAGAATCCCCATCTGAATCCTATTAATGCCAATATTTATATAATTTTAATTTCTCTAAATTTCAAGACTTATTTTTCATACAATGTATGAACTTTATAATATGGAGGAACAAATATATAAGATTTTACATAATGATGTTCAAGGGGATAAAAAAAAGAATGCTTGCTTATCTTACTTAGATTATACTCCTATCACTTAACTGAAGATATAACACACTCATTAAAAACTTCAACTCAAAATTTTTTATTAATGACTTGATACCAGAGTAAAATAGTGTCTAAAAATCTATAAAGTAAAAAAAAATGTACCCAATCAAGCTTGCTATTTCACATTAAAATACTTTAATATTTATTGAGAATAAATTTCTGTTTTAGAACAATTCTGGTAATTAATGTTGTATTATGTTTTGTAGTTTATTTTAATTTCATAAAGTGATATATTGTATAATTAAATATCATAAAATGATACTTAATTATGTGATTTTAGAGCTGCATACATGATGTATATGATAATGCATTTTATTCTTTTATTGTTATTTTCTCTTTCCCTTCTTTCTGGACTAATTTCACGTTGAACTGTCTCATCCATTTTGAACAGAAAGTATAATATATATTTTAAATTTATCAACTAAAAAATTTTTAGTTGATAATTTTTTTTTTTTTGCTTAATTTGGTTTTTATTTGCTTAAAGAAATTTGTAAATGTGTTAGGAAATAATGAATATTTGAGCTATTTTTTTTTGGGGGGGGGGCTGTTTAGTTTTATCACTACTGTCTTTTAATGTTAAGTAATTTTGATCAATTTCAAAGTTACAAAATAGCAAAGATTTCATCAATTATCAATGGTATTTGGACTTTTGATATGAAAAGAATCAAAAAGTGGCTTAAATGGTTAAAATATATTTAACTCTAATTTTAAATTAAGTATTTAATACAGTATTTTCAAATGTGGGTATTATCAAATATTAAATAAAAATAACTTTAATATTAAATTGCACAGATAATTAATAATTTATAGTTTTTTAAATAATTTAGTTTTGTTTAGTATGCGATAGATGATATATGCTGATGTAAATAAATTAGAGATTAAAACTGTAAAATTTTTACTTCATAAATATGCTCATATAGAAAAAAAAATCATAAATAACATTGTTTTATAATACTATTTTTTTATGAAAATAAAAAAAATTATATCACTTGATAACAACACCTCACATTCATTTGCAATACTTATTTATTCCCTATTTAAAATATTACATTATATAATTTATGTTATGTAAATTCCATATTTAAAATTTTATCAAGTCCTTTTAATAAATAATGGAGAAATTATTTTTATAATCAATATTTGATAAGCCATAAATTTACATCACTATTTTTTCGTTTAAGTCTGGTCACAGGATCAGTTTCTTTAAGCACAAATGCCAAGAATTCATCATATTCAATGTTAAATAACATGATATGAATGCTGTATTTTTGCTTTTGGCATACATACCTGTCAGAATGGTGGTTCAGAATTATTCTAGATTTACTTTTTTTTTTTTTTTTTGAGATGTGTAAATATGACCCAGTATTGGTGTTTAAACACTGGAAGAAGCAACACACCCCATATAATTAAATTTCTTCTAAAACTTTTGAAGTTTCTCACAGAAATTTTAAAAAAATTTCTCCTAGACTTTCATTTATTTTTAGAAAATAATTAATATTTTTTCTGACAAATATTTTTATTCTCGATACAGATGTTATTAGCAGCAAAATTTTTGCATTGAAATAAAACAATTCTTCTATACTGCATCATAAAAATTATAATAAATGCAAACATTAGAAAAATACTGTTTAACATTTTATATTGATAAATATTTCCAACAAAACCAAACCAAGAATTTGTATATTACAGATGTCTATTAATACTACTTAAGGGTAGGTACTTGGACATTTTAAAAATATTTACTTTCAACAATCTTATATTAATATTTAGTAATCAATTTTCAAGAAATAATCACAGTTACAGTCAAACTAAATTAAAAGTGGAAGAAAATAGATTTTGAGGCTACAGAAATAGATTTCCTTTACAGCAACAACTTAACGTTTTTCTTTAAAAATATATATATATATATATATATATATATATATATATATATATATATATATAATTCATTTTCGTCTTTTCTTAAAAGTTCTTCACACGTATGCAGTATATGTTGAATAAAGCTTAAGGAAGACTTATAATTTCAGACTAACTTGACAAGTTATCAAGTTGTACAATTTTACTGCTAGGCCTAAAAATCTAAAAATTTATTCAAAAAAGTGTATATTGTTCTGCTAAACTATAGAAGTTAACATCAATAACTGACACAAAATTCTCTGAAATTTATTATTTTAAAAGCATCCTCTATCTCATGAACTATTCAACTTGTTCTTGATTTTATAATTTAGCAATTACAAAGCATAATTAAGAACACTGGTATAATCATATCAAGAAAAATAAAGATGAAATGATTAATGACAATAATAAAAGGCAAAGTACAAATGTAATAGTTAATAATATAAATAAAATACAAATGTAATAGTTAATAATATAAATATAAATAAAATGTCAGACAATCTTAGACATATAAATATTGGACTAGTAAGCTTTAAACACATTAAACAAATTTAAAATCACATTTAATAAAATCTAATTTTAAATTTACATACATTTGATTAAATAAATACTACTTAGTATACAATTAGTTTCTTTGAAAACTTCACATAACCATCAATTGTGATTTCCTGCAGCTTATTCATGTTTCAAAATGTAATCTATTCTATTTTAAGTCTGCTTTTATCTATAATTCGAATTAATTTTTATTGAAATTTTAGTGGCATAGCTTTCCATTAAAAAGCGCATACACAAATTTAAGGAAAAATTTGCAATGTGGAAAGATTAGCTTTAGTAACACAAATTTGAAATGTTTCTCTATAGGAAACTAATAGAAAGTGCGTAGAGAGTTTGAAAATTCTCTTTAGTTATAAAGTTATTAAATATTGCCTTCAAGATTTCTTGCATATGCATTTTAAGGTACTTCCTATCAACAGTATATATATATATGTGTGTGTGTGTAATTTTCAAAAATGAAACAAAGTAATTAACATTATTGTAATTTTTTAAATTTACTTTATGAAGGAGAATTTGATAGCACAAATTGTTTCTTGATGTACAATAAGATGATTATATAAAAATAAACAATTTTGCAAAAAGTTCAAATCTGTATTAAAATTAATTACAAGCATATTTTTATTAATTCTGATAAAATTTAATAATGAAAATACTTTTTCTTTTAAAAAAGTTTTTGAACAAAATATAGGTTCTAATTTCATCAATCAAAATGTTGATTAAACCAGAATAGTTTAATCAACATTTTCATGTAAATTTCATTCTATTCTGTGGAAATTTTTGCATTCAATCCTGGATAAAAACTTGTTGAATAGGAAGAATAAGAATTTTACTTATATATGTTTGAAAATATTGTGAATAGACTAGGACATATTGAGTAATGCGGATTTTAGTTGTATTAATAATTTTTTAATATAAAAATGACTTATTTTTTAATTAAAAGGAATTAAAAGGAATAATTTTATTATTTTAATTAAAAGGAAAACAAATTGTTCTTTCTTTGATTTTGGAAATAAAATTAAAATTTTATTATTATTCATATTATGTTTGTTAAGAATAAAGCTATCTATTAAAGTTTTTTAAATTAAATACTAGTAAATAAATTTTAGCTTTCGAAATGCTAACACTTAATATTCATTTTAATTATATTATAAATAATAAAATCAAGCCTGAAATATTAAATATGAAATAGATTAAGAATTAATAAATATTATCACAAAAACTATAACACATTTTTATTTTTTTAATTAGTTAAAAAAAATACATGAAATACTTCAATAATCAAATGTTTTATTTTGCAACTCAATTTCTCATTTTAAAAATGGAATGAATGAATGTTTAGAAAATTGTTTTAGAAAATAATGAATAAATTTATTATTTTCCATTATAATTTCTTGTGTTCTTTAAATATTTGAAAAATAATAACAAAAAATTAATTTGAAACATTAGAAATAATATTATTAAAATATACAAAGGAAAATGCAACCATTGTCAGAGTTACAGACAGCATGTGTGTAAAAATTGGTCCAAGATACATAAAATCTTAAAAAAATAGTATTTTAAGAACAAACATTTTTATTACACATAAAATATAATAAAACTATTTGTCCAAATACTTATTACCTTTAAAATACCTAAGTGATAGTCACAAAAAATATACACATAGCAGTATTTACATTTATTAAGGACATAATTCTAATAACTATCCACTAACTGTTTTAAATACAGGATTTGATCATTAACTTTATAATAAATATATAATTTCTGGAAAATCCATCTTATATAGACAATTTATCATACAAATTTACAATTTCCCTAATTATTTACAGTTTGTCATTTCTAAATACATAAATTTTATTTATTCAAATGGGTATTATGAAATATGAAAAAAATCTTCTTGAAATTTTTAAAACTAAGAGATTCAGATACTTTATCAAACTTCATAAGAAACTTGATTGTACAAATATTAAAAAATATTTCACATCAAACAAAAATTGTTCAACTATTTTGTGCAAGTTTTTGTTTTTTATTCAATAAAGATTTAAAAGATTACCTTCGGTCCAACGACGCCCTCTTTTCGCTTTAGTTTTAATCTCAATTCTTGTTCACCAGTAAGTTTAGATATAAGAATAGGTTCTTCCTGTACTTCAGGTTCTCCTGTTTTTTTCATTGGAAGAGAACAATGTGGTGGGGGCATTTCTGGAGAACCAGGTACAAAATTTGACGGATCCTAAAATAAAAACAAATGCATAGTTCATTTTCCTTGAACAATTTCTAATAAAAATTTCTTATTATATATTTACAAAAGATTAATATATATATATATATATATATATTTATATATATATATATATATATATATAATTTAAATGTATCTCTACTTTTATTTCTCATAATTTAAAACTCTTTGTCCAAAATATTTATTGGGAATTTAAGAAATTAGAAACATTTTTTATTCATCATGTATATTTAATTTTTTATTTTAGTTGATAAAATAAATTTGATTAAGAATTTAAGATTTCTATAAATATGTTGCTTGTTTTTACTTAATATATTTTATTATTGACTCATAAAATTTATTTTCATACAACAAATGAAATATCATCTTCCTTAATAATTCTTCAATTGCAATTTTGCTATAGTTACTTTCTTTCCGTTTGATCTATTTTTAATAAAAATTTGATTACAATTTATTTTCTTTACTCAAATTACCATTTCAATTACATTACAATTTTGTAGAATTCTAAACATTATTCATAAAATTAAGTATTATGAACAGTTTTTTATATTTTAAAAATCAGATATAAAATTTTATCAAATTGGAAGCAGGAATATATACAGATTCATTTTACTTTAAAATAACAAGAATGGTTTTACCATAAAAAATTTATAATAAAGTAATTTGAGTTAAGTAAATTGCTCTAAATTAAATTTTTTTTTCAATATATAACAATTTCTCAAAAAACTAACAATTTATACAAAATTTCTTTTCAGTTGAATTTAAAATTTCCCGATTCAAATTACAATATACAAAATTAAAACATTTTTTAACAATAATTATTACTCATTTAATTATTACTAACTCTTAATAGCAAAGTCAAAAAATGTTACTTAAAATTAATTATAAAATTAACCAATTTATTCCTTAAACACCAATTCAAGATCAACACAGCAAATCAATGGAAATGGGTTGGTTCCAACAATTTGCAAAATATAAAAAAATCAAAAGTAGGTTTATAAATTACAAAAGTTGAATATCGTAACTGATTTAATCATAGAAGCACAAGAAAGCTGTTATTTTAGGATAACTGAAAAACTAGTGCTTCAGTTATAGCTTAACTTGATTAAATATATATTAACTAATACTAAGGAAAAGTTTAATTTGAATTATTTTTACATGATCACTTGAGTTAAAAGCAATAAATTCAGAATTTTATTCTAAAACATAATAGTATATAATTCTGATTTTCTAAAATTTTGAAAAAAAACAAATCTGTTCCTAATAAGCAAAAGAAGCACTTATGGATAGAAATGAACAAAAGCTCTAATATTTTTTTTAATTTATATACAGAACAAATACTGTACACATCAACAAATTAAAAATAATTAAATCTTCAGTGTAAAAGCTGCTGGAACTCTAAAATACAACATTAAGTAAAGTCCAAACCACATAAAATGCATATTATGCAAACATATGCTGTCGTCGTTTCTTTCATTTTCCATTCAAATATAATTCTTTTTATTCGCAAGCACAACTTCAAATAAAATCTAAATTTTTCAGTGGATTCCAAAGCACTTTAAACCTCCAAGTCAAAGGGGGAATTGAAATTAATAAACATGAACATAAATTAATGAACATAGCCCAGATCATAAAACATTTACTTGGCATACTGTCAATTAATATTGATTACAAAGCACTTTAAACCTCCAAGTCAAAGGGGGAATTGATCCTAAAAATTAATGAACATAGCCCAGATCATAAAACATTTACTTGGCATACTGTCAATTAATAGGGGGATAATTATAATTTCATTGTAGCTGCAGCCTCACTTACAAACAATATTTATAATACCAAAAAGTTAATACTAAAAGGCATCATATATCTGCATCAAATGCAAATGAAATAAATTGTGGCAGCAGGTATGATTAAAATTAGTTACCGAAATACACATAGTAGATCAACCACAAGATAATATTTCATATAATGCAAGGAATAATGTTTCATATGATGCAAGGTATTCCCAACATACATACAGACCTAAAAAAGTCACAACACTAAACTGCATTGGCAGCGAAAAAGGTAACCCATTACATTATGCACACACATTCAGCTATCCTCAATTCAATTACCACTTTAATAAACCACTAGATGAACAACTGCCAACAAGACAAATCAAGGAAAAGAAATCCTGAATTATACTAGGTTATATTTTATACATTACTTCAGTACACAAATATCTGTAAGGGATGTATGAAATCCTCTGTCTAAGATACTTCTCCAGTAATTTATTGACAAACAACAAAATTTTATACAGGTGTGACTAGATAAAAGCTATCAGAACACTACATGAATAGAAACACAACTTAATAATACATTATTTAACAAACAAAATTTTAAATAATAGTTATATAAGGATGTAAATAGTAAGTAGATAGTGCAATATAGGGGGAAATAATAAAACATCAGTCCTATCTGAAGTAACTTAAACTCAAGAGAGAACAAACAACTTTATTAATATTTGAATTTCATTTAGTAAACTACCTAACACTTCATGTCCAACATTCTAGTTTCATGTCTTTCCATTAATTAATGATAATAGCTACATGTTTAGGCGTCATTCTTATGAGTTTATAAGTTCATGATTGAGTTTTGATTAAAGTAACTAATAAGGGTATTAAATAAACATTGGGATTCTCTAATTTCTGTAATTAAATAAGAATTAGCAATAATACTAATAAAAAGAGTGATAAGGAAAAAGGATATTTCGTAAGAGATTATTTGGGCAATTCTTCAAATTGTACCCAGGTGGGCGCACTGAATGCGAAAATCATCCAACTCATAGAATACAGTAAATTCTGAATTAGGAATATAAAAATATCATGTCTATTATGATGAGGAGAGAGGTAGAAAAAAGGTATGGTGGAAGTAATAAGAAGGGCTAGGGTCAGTGATAAGGCAGGGGAGAAACAAAAAACTGAGAAGTTTGAGGAAGAAGGAATAGTGAGATTTTAATTAAGTTTAGAAGGACTCTTAAAGAATCCTATCTTGTTTATTCCTTTTCAGATTTGAATATATCGAAGAATTTTTTGCTCTAAAATAGTAATAGAAAGAAACTCTAAGGAGTAAGGAGATTATAGGGATACTTGAGTAAACAATTGTTGGGATGAAGGTTATTAATTAAACTTTTAATGCAATGTTTTACCACTAATAATATACTAATTTATTTATAGGTCCTTTCATACTGAATAAAAAGATAGAAATGAACCTGGTTTACACCGGTTTGAACTCAATTCATGTAATTTATAAAAGTTCAAACAATAAATGATGGCTGCATCATATAGGAAAATTAATTCAACATCGAGATCGCAAACTCTTATTTTTTGGAAGAACTTTAAAATACGAATAACAATGTAATCCCTGCAGTAGTTTGTTCATGTAAATATGTTATTAGGACATTTTTAGATATTGAATTAAAAATTTTTATTAAATTGCTACCCCAGCCAAACTGAGAGCAAATTTTGATATGATTTTGCCTCCTTTTAACAACATAAAAGAGGTAACATTTAGTAAAAATTTACAATTTTAAAAAAATTATAGAAATAAAATGTTAAACCTTTCATTCTAATCCTTAATTAAAGAATAAGCGATTATGCTACCTTAGCATATAAACTGCGATTATCTAAAATTTCATTGAGCAGGTTTTACTAAAAATTATTTCTTTTAGAAATGTTTTTGATAAACAGTCATTTTATTAGGGAGCATCAAAAATTATTATTCTTCATCTGTTAAATTAGCTTTTCATAGGTTCAGATCATCTATTGATAGTAGGTCTCTATACAAGTTTTATATGTACTATATATATATAATTTTATATATGTCTTTACCTTTGATGAATTCCACTGTTATTGCCAATGTTCAATAAAATAGTTATGAAATTTGTTATTTAAGAAAGGATTTTAATTTAGAAGCTCTTTTTAGGATTCATATCTTCCATGTCATAGCATCTTAGCCAAGCATAGCCTTTGAACCAGTTTATTATCAAATTTTGCTGTAATGCCGCAGTTTATTAAGTAACACTGAATTTCATTTATATGACTGGTGTGATCTGGGCTCCTGATTGCTAGAATTGCAGATTGTGATTCTGAATGAATCATTGATTTTTGTTGGAGATAAGGTTGTACAAAATATTGCAAGGCCTTAAATATTGAAATGAATTCTTAAAAATTGAATTATGGTCTTCACATTTTATTTTCTTATGGAATTCTATCTCTTTTTACAAAAGCACCTCTTACCTTTTCATCTACTTTTAATCCACCTATGCAATTTAATTTGATTTTTTTTAAGTATTTTGTAGACAGAATTAATGAATATTTTGATGAATTTTTGCTATGGGAGCACTGAACTCTTATTATTTTACTTTTCATATTCATTTTTTATTTAGTCCTCACTTAATATGTCTGAATACAATTGAAATATTAGTTTTTTCAGTTACTATAGCTATACAGATTATTAAGAGTAAAGTATGCAAACCTGGTAGAACAGTAAAATCTATTATTGCTATTCTATAAGCTCTGATGAGGAATAAAATATGAGCATGATATACTTTTTAATAATTTTATTTTCCAAATTGTCAAAGGGAGTGTCCATGATGTAATATTTCTGATTTTTTCTACTATTTTTATGAACACTACTTTTAAAATTTTACTAATCTTATCCTATCTGTGACCAATAGATCTTAAATTTTGTGTTATCAGGAAAATACTAATTTTCAAATACGATAAAGGAAAAATTCATTGTCATATGACAAATAGTTAAAGACTTTGTGAGAATATAAATTCTTGGGTTGGAATGAAATGAATTTTTTAACCTCACTATTAATACCACTGATTGATATAGTACTGTCGTACATTCTACAAAGTGTTAAGAGAATTTTTTTGACTGATTACAATTATTTTTAAGTTCTTTCAATAATTATTAGTAATGTTATCAACTAGTACACTAAGTGTTGTACAAAAGTTTCTTAAATGTAGGCCACCACATTAATAAAAAAGCTTGCTCAATATCCATTCTTTTTAGTGCTGCATATTTATTATTTTATTTTTATTGGTTTCACCTAGTAGTTTCTGTATTACATACTCTGTTGACATCTCCAATCTAAATCCAAATTGAATTTTATGAATAATGTATTTCAATTATATATATAACTACTTTATTCTAATATAAATGAATTTGTCAAGGATTTTGCTTGAAGTAAACATATTGATGATGGTGTGATATGATGATGGATATGATGATGCATGATGATGGTGTGATATTGGATCATCATACTATTTCAGGAAAAGATGACTAGATATTTTTCAATTTTTTGAGACAGTATGATACTTGCAAATATGAATTTAATATTTTGACAAATAATCTTGATATTTCTTTATACTATTTTCCTTACTTGATTATCCAAATTATCTTTTCATAGTCTTAGTATATTTACCTAATATTTTCATATTCCACAACTCCTTTTGAGAAAAACAAGCCTGGAGATATAAAATTATATTCTTGATTTCAAGGAATTTTACCATTTTATAGATTGTCCTTTGGAAAAATATCATTATGCAGTTCTTTGAATATTTCTTTTACATTTTGGGTGTTTATTTAATATTTGAAACTTTGTAAGTGTAGATACTTTTCTATCATTATTTTAGTTAAAATTGAATTTAAAATCTATACTAACTTTTTTGAGGAGTATATTAGGATATTTCATTGTTGTCCAATGTTAACTTGAATCTTTTTTTAAATACTTTTGTTTTCTCTTTTTACCTTTGTAATACTGTTTCATAGTCCACCAATTTATGTATGTATTTATTTATTTTTTATTTATTTATTTATTTTTGACAAACTTTAAAACACAATCTTCATGTGCTCTTTTAAAGAGAGCTAGCAATTTAATAATTATTAGTAAACGGGATGATTTTCTGGCATCAAAATAGATCTCGACAAATTTGAGTTGATTATTTTTTGTTATATCTCTTTATAGTAAATATTTTAATGTTATACAGGGATGCTCAAAACATATTTCTTTAAACAGAGTTCAATATCATATACAGTAATTAATTAATTCTTTTGGTGTCATTTATATTGTTTCCTCACAGAATATTATGCAAGTTAAAAGTCCCCACAGATTAATGTTGGTTTGTAGTAAAATTTTCTGGTTATTGCATATTTGATTTATATCTTCATATGTAAAGAAATATACTGGTATCAAACTGATGGATTATATTTTCGTTTCTATTAGTTCTATTAGTACAGGAGTAATCTCTCTTTTACAAGTTATAAGAGAAGCATTTATTGTATTATTGATAAATACTGCTGTTCTTGGCTTAGGCAGAATTTGACAATACAATTTTCATTCAATAAATATTCCTTTCCTTTTTCCATCCATTGCATACAGTTCTTGCACTAAGACTTTGTATGCATATAAGCTTAGTTAGTCTATAATATCTATATAATAGTTTAATTAGATTACTGCAGATTTATTTGAATAAATTTTAATTCCGTATAGTAAAACAAATTTTAATCCATAGTTAATATCCATAAAATTCATAATGTATATTGATTTAGATAGTGCAAATTTGTCAACATTTTTGCAACTTTATTATCTGATTAAAAAACTTTTAATGCACCAGATACCTGATAGAATGTGCTGGAAGGTTGGTTGAATACTGACATTCATTCTTTGAAAACGGGCAATTTATACATTTAGGGTGAATTGTTATGTTTCCATTTTGAAATTTTTTATTTTTATAATAAACTTCTATTATTTCAGAAAAAGAATTTTATAATGCATTAAAATAATGCCAAAAATTGAAGAAATTGGAAACTCAAAATTACTGTCCTATAATCAGAATCTTAAGGAAAAAATAAATAATTAGCAGTTGTAATGAAGTATTAACTTAAGGAATGAATTCAAAAATTAACAATCATATTTACAAAAGCAATTAACCATGTTTATATTCTACATATAAGAGTGCCACTTTAAAAATACTGCCAAGATAGAAAATCTCTAATTAAAATATTTAGTGATCCTTTCATCAGGGTTGTTTGTGGCACCCCGAAAAACCACCTGAAACTTTTACAGACTTACTAACGACATTTAGGAGTTTCGAGAAGGAGGGAGGGAGAAATAAAAAATTACAATTATGAAGTATTGAATGACCTAATTATAAAAGTTCACTGAATTACTTTTTTTTTTGCAAAATTAATAACCATAAATTTTCAAACATATAAACTACTACATTTTATGTAAATATTTTAAATTATCTAAATTAATTCTTTAAAAAAAAATTAATCTAATTTCTGCTGCTTTTTTTTTATGTTCTGATGTTTGTGGGCTTGTCTTCCTTTTGTGGAGAACTTCATAATTGCAGAAAGGTTGACTTTTATTTTCCTAATTTACAGTTGAAGAAATTTCTTCAAGAACTGCACATGCAGGGATAGAAGCAGTTTGCTTTTCTGCTAATGTAGAAGGTTTTTCAGAGACTTTTATAGGTGACTAATCTGAAATACATATTTTTAAGTCCTCTTGATATGTTTTCCAACTTCTGTTCATATTTAGCAAGAGATTTTCACATATTCCATATTTTTCACATGAGGTTTCTTTAGAAATCATTAAATCGTATTTAACAGTCTGCACTGCATCTAGGGAATCAATCTTAAGAGAGGTTCTATAGTCAGTGACAAGTGTATCCAATAAGTTGAATGTACTTTCGACTAATGGGCCATGGAAGCAGCTAAGGCAGGCTTTGACCAATTTAGCCAATGTAGGATACTTATAATCATTTGTGAAATCATCTTTTAAATTAAAAACTTTAGACCAATATTTATCAATTGTACACTTGACTCGATTTCCACTTTCATCAGATATGTAGAGCATTTCTTTGGTGATATCAATATCACTCTGGTAAAATCTAATTTCAGCTTCTACTTTTGACTTTTCCTTATCACTAATAATATGGGACATAAAAGATGATAATTTTTCAAAAGCTAATATTGTACTGGTTTTACCTCTTAGCTCTGGATCTAATGCTGTAAAACTAATTAGATATGAATTTTTAAGGGGTAATTTCTGTTTCATATGCTGTGCTGTATTAGTATAAGCTTTCATCAGAGAAATTTGGAATTTTTTTGCTATTGGATGATTTTTTGATAATTTCTTCAGGAGAGTGGAAGCTTCTGCACCTGCACCAGTAAATATTACTTTGCTAAGTAGATAGAATTCTGGATTTGTGACATCAACCTTTAATAAATCATTATAAGATATGCACTCTTATATTTTCTGGCTTCATAAAAAAAGAGAAAAATTTTGCCATCAATTTATAAATACTGGAATGTATTAAATGAAGTATTGGTTTTTTTTTTCTTTCAAATATTTAATAAATGTGTTGAACTCTGGTAATAATGCTGAATATAATACCATTTGCAATAAAGTTTTATTTTGCGTAACAAATAGCCCATTTAGTATTCTTTTTTTCTGAGCTAAAGCATCCTTTATGAGTTGCTGGGAATGCAAGCATGAATACACCCATTCAACAATTTTTTTCTGAGCTACAGAAATATTTCTTTTATTGTATACAGTTTCAACATAAGAAAAATAATCCCCTTTATCAGTTTTATCCAAGTAGTGAAAATAAAATGCAATAAGAGCATCCCACAGATCTTTGATTCTTTCTAAAACACATAAGATGTATACCCACCTATGGTCTTGTCTCTTCAAGGGCTTGTGTTTTTTAATGGCAAGGGATTTACAGATTTTGAAGAAATTCTCTTTTACTGCAGCTTTTCATATTAAAATTGATGTCATCAAACAAATCTTCTAAGTATCTATCTAAACATGAAGCAAATTTTTTTGCACAGTTATTAGCTATGTGACATGTGTCACCATCAATATCTAATAAGTGGGGTGCTTTGTTTGATCGTAGTTTGGTTTCAACACCCTTTATTTTCCATGCATGGTGTAACACGAGTCCATTAATACACTAATTAAGTTTGCTTATGAAATATTATTATCAACTGCAACAATAGTATTAACAACATCTGAATTGCAAGATTCCATCTTTAGAGATGCAAAATGATGAACTACAACTTCATTTTGATTGTTGTCATAAATCTGCACCAACATTGCCAGTATACTTTCTTGAGCATTACTAGTACTTTCATCCAAATTTAGAGAAAACGGCGTCTCCTTTAAAGTTTTAATGATATTTTCCTTAATAATTTTTGAGAGCCCATATTTCATCTTATAACATACAGTAATCCTGGACATTTCCAACAAGTTTAGTGCCATCTGATCGCGGATCAACTGTTTGCAGAGTTCAATTAAATTGGGAACTACATTGAAAGAAAGAGAATTCTCGGAAATAAACAAAGTTATTAATACCTCTTGGCGTGCTTTTCTTGTCACTATATCCAATGGCTGAGCATCAGTCTCCAGTAAGTCATCAGTATTTTTTTAATTAGCATAATTACTTAAATTCATTGAATGTCTAATGCACTTTAAATGTTTTATGTGCATCACAGTTTTAGAATGATATGGGAAAGCCTTGAATCCTTCCCCACCATACTTCAGCAGTGAGTCACTAAAAACACAATATGCTTGTCCAGCAACATTTATTTTCTTGCACCAGTGCTGATGGTATCCCCATTACCATCTCTCCATTCAATCCAATTCCACCTAAATGAATTCCAGACACCTTCTAATTGTATAACTATTTATATTAAGAAATTTCATAGTGAAATTCTCTTACGTACATAAATAAAAAAATATTTCAATAAACTAAACAAAAAATTTACATATGCATCAATAAATGAAACAAAAATTTTACACAGCGGAGAAAAAAGTTGCAAAGCAATCAATGACAAATAGCTAACACGGGGAAAAATCCCCCTTCTCTACTTATTGGCGCCACGCCAGGAGAGATAAAACCTTTGAACCCAGAGTTTTTCTGCTTTTTTTTTTCTGATGCACCTACTTGCCGAAAAGAATCCAGTAGAAAATGTCCGAGAACTGGGGGAATGAGTCATAACTTGCAATAAGGAAAGAACAAAATAGAATAGCACTGTCTTTGGAGAAAGAAAGGAAAAGTTTTCACCACACACACTGACCTTGCGTTTTCTGCTTTCAAAGCAAACAAAATTAACCCAGATCAAAATAAATAATTCCTACTTCCTTTTGAACGACGATCCTTGGAATTTCCGGGTATCAAGTTCAAAATCCCCGGGTTTCCCTGGAGCACAAACACCCCTGCTTCATGCAGTTATACAATATAATTAATTTGTACTATCAATTAACATTTTTTAAAAAATACAGCTTTCTGTTAGTAATAATATAAATCAGTTTCTTTTGTATACTATATGGTGTCTCAAAAAATTCATACAAGTGGAAGGAATTAGAAAATGTAAAAACTGTTAACAAATAAATTCACACATATTTTTAATGAAGAAAAGAATATTTCAAATTTTCATAAATAGAAAGCACTTTATGGATAAAATCAATCAATTTGCAAATTATAATTCTATAAAATAAAATGTGTACAACTGACAATCTTATGTATCCTTATGAATCCTTTTATATTGTATTGTTGTATTATATTTTGTATCTTATGAATCCTTTTATTGTATTGTTGTATTATATTTTGTATCTTATGAATCCTTTTATTAGCTCAAATAAAACATCCAACTTGTGATGTTGAATTGAAGTAAGTCATCTTTACAGAGTTAAAGGTCATTCACCACAAAATCTACACCCATACAGATATGCTGCACACTGAAATTAATGGACTTCTTACTAAGCTGCTAAATATAAATTTGTGTGCTGGCTTACATGCTGAACAATTAATTCCGTGATATGCTTATTAACATTTGACTAGCTAATAAATGTAAATTTAAGTAAAATTCTGTAACTTTAATGCATGAAGCACTTCTTTAAAAAATGTTGAAACAAAAAAAAATTATCTCTACCAAAAAAATTCTCTCTTTGGGTGTGACCTACTTTATTATTAACTGCTTTTTCCACAATATTTACTATCAAAGGCTATATAATTTTTTTTTCTATCTTTTTTATATCTTCCATCAGCTTTCTAACTCATATTATTATATCACTTTTATGAATGAACTTTTAAGGTGTTTACAAATTTATGGAACACTTTATATGTATTTTAACATTAGACTCAAAATTTGATGAATTATTCCTTAGATTTTACAATCAACAAATAACATAGTTAATATCTGAAATTAAAGATTATGGTGTGAGAAATCTATTTGTCTAAAAAGTTATTTCACTTTGTTAGGTAAAATTTTAGATAAATTTCACTTCTAAAGAAGCTCATTAATTTTGGTATTTGTGCTATTCATGTGTTTCGTAGATATAAAAAAATACATCATTTATTGTCCTGAAATAAGATTTTTATGCAAGTTTGTTTCTTGATAAACTATCCAGAGAGATTTGAATTGTAATTTTATCCATGAGTATAATTTTTCCCCTCAGCAATCTACAGCATTTAATAAACAGATGTACCAAACATATATAAATTTATAGCTGTACTGGTAACAGAATCTTTAAATTAAATAAAATAAAAAAATAAAATTCATGTACTGTTTACATTCAACACAAAAATAAAAACAAAAGCTTATAAACTAGCATGAACTACAAAAGAAAATAACTTTCATTATGAAGAAATCTTTTTAATTTATTAAAATAAGATAAAATACATAAGTACACATTAAAAGAAAGCCATTTTCCTCTTGGCTTAATAATAATATTAAAATCAGGTCATGTACAGATTACCAAAAGTCAAATTCCAGGAGCACGAACAAAAATTTCCAGAGGTAATGACATTCATATTAAATAATTTATTTTAAAAATTGTTATTAACCAAATATACATATAATTGTATGTATGCAAAATTTTTCACTTATATTTGTAAATAACAGAAATAAATAATAGCAAAAATTAATGAGAATATTTTTTATTTAAGTTAGAATTATATTTAACGATTACTTAAAAAGCCTGCAATGAATTTAGTAATAATCGAAAAAAATCAATATCTTATATGAATAACTATTTTTTTATATTACTGGATTATATATTGTATAAAATAATAGATCATTTTAGAGTGTTTAAATATCTTCAATAGATTTCTATCTATTAATTTACTGAGTATTTCAAGAGGCATATAACAATCTCTTTTCAAATATAAATATACTTTCAAATATAAATCTAATATAAATATACTTACTCAAAAACAAATATTAGATAAAGTTTCCAAGGCGACTTTTTTTATCAACAATTATAAAAACAATTTTTAATTTTTCTTCTGTTCACTTTTAAACTTTTAAAACTATAAATTTCACATCCATATTCTAGGCTCCTTTTCTATTTCTTTAATCATTCAATAGATTTTAAAATTTCTTGGTTATTTATATATACAAACATAGGAAACATGTATGTATGTGTGTTTATATATATATATATGTTTGACTTCTTAAGAGTCCACTAGTCATTGAAAAGATACTTTACACCATACATATTAAACATATTTATTTTATTATGTGAATCTGGGGGAATTTATTTAATTAATTTAAATTAAATAAATTCCCCCAGATTCACTGAAATTATATGGAATTTTTGCCAAGGAAAATTTACTTTAATTCAATTTTATATTTAAATACTAATATTCAGTGAGTTTTATAAATAAATCAAAAATAAATAGAAAACAAATTAAAATCGCAGGTCTGATTGCACAATATGATGATCTTATTGGTGATTATTTCATTTCATTTTTGCACAGAAATCTAAATTCTAATCCTGTTCTGATTAAATTGGTTTATTCAAAAATTATTGGGGCTAAACTGGACATTTATTTTAGGCAACAGTTATGAAACAACAATGTAACATCAATCATGCTGCCATCTAATGGTAACATTTAGAGCTAATATTCCATTGAATTTTCGGATAATTTCATTAAAAATTTTAAAACAAAAAACAAACAAAAGGGAAATGAAAAGAAAAAATATAATATTTTCCATCAAAAAAAAAATGCATCAAGGTAAGTGAAAATTCCAGGAGTAATTCACGAATTTCAAGAAGTCACATTAAAATTTTAGGATTTTTAAGAACCCTTAACGATTTTTCAAATTCCAGGAGTTTCAAGGAATTTCTAAGAATTGTACAAATCCTGCATATTATTATCTTTTTTTTTTCTCTTTTTCCAAATCCTGAAATTTTCTTACAAATTCTATCATTTCTCGATCTTATTCTCAAGTCAATACATCCCATTTTAAATTCTTTTCCATGTAATAAAAAAACTCATAAAATAAGCTATGAATATTTAGTTCATGAACTCTTTCGCACACAGAGGCTTTCAATATACAATCGCAAACTAAGCTTGTTTGAAAGATCGTGTTGCTTGAAGAAAATGATGTTTATATCTGCAGTTTAACTAGCAAACATCACAATTATTTCCTTAAAAATCTAAACACAAAGCCTCTAAGAATTATGTAATTGGGAACCATATTCCATTTAGTATTAAAAGATATTTTTTTAAAGTTTTTTCATCCATTTTTTACCTAGACATGTAATTGGGTATATATCAAAAGAACAGCTTATTACTTTAAAAATATGAAATGCATTATTTCTTTTATTTTAGGTTCACGACTTTTCTCTTTTAGAATTAAAATGCGCATTCAGCAATCTTTTTTCCTAATTATCAAAAATTTAGTGATATTATTTTATGAAATCTTTTCTTCCTCAGAATAATAGATTTCAAAGGGAGATGGCACAACTAGTCTTATCCAATATTACCCAGACTTTGCTCAGAGAACTAATTACATTTCAGATTCCTTCAGAGCTAGTTACATTTCAGATCTGCTCAAGATGTTACTTTAACTAAATTACTTTTAAATATTGATAGAAAAGAGATTTTAGACTTAACTGAAAACATCTCTTACAACTAAACTTTTAAAATTCTAACTTTAAAAAATTTTCATGATAGAAATCTGTCTCCAGAACTGAAAAGCACCCTAATATATGATGATTATATATATGTATAAACAGATATATACTGAAACCAATCAGTGCAAATTATGTATTGGCATTATCTATTATCAAGTATTCTATTGCTTTTTATTAAGAAAAGAAAGATTTTTGGAATTAAAAAATAATAGTTACAATAAAACCATATTAAAGTCAAAATAAATATATAAATGTAAAAATAGATATATAATGTTCAACTTTAAAAATGTATAAATTATTTTTCCTTATTTTATGATTAATACAGTACTTCATTCACTGTTAAATTCTCAATGGTTATATAAATGATTATAATTGAATGCTGTGACTTTAATCCTAGATACAAATGGCATTTTCTTATGCAAAAAGTTTTACATCCGAATAGAGCATTGTATGATGCTAAGTGAAAACAGCCAGAATTTAAAATTAGGGAAAACATCATCAGCATAATCATAATCTTGACATTTTTTCTTATAAAGTGAAAAATTCTGGTGTTATAAAAATGTTATAAATAAATCAAAAAACAAGATAGGAAAAATAATGACTATGAATGGAAATATTTTATCAAATATAAAGTGACATAATTTAAGGTGATGCTAGGATTAAATGATTAAGATAGTTCTGTAGATTTCTGGGAAAAAATACAGTATCCAAATTAACAATTAAAATACTTCTGCAAAAAATAGATCAATTACTTAAAATGTGTTTAAAAAATTCATCTGTTATTAACGTTATTAAGCAAATACATTGAAATTTACAAATATAAATTTTTAAAACAGGATGAAATGAAAATTTAAACTTCTAAAATTAAGTATTTCTATAAACAAATTAAAAATAAT
Source organism: Latrodectus elegans (assembly GCA_030067965.1). Taxonomy (NCBI): domain Eukaryota; kingdom Metazoa; phylum Arthropoda; class Arachnida; order Araneae; family Theridiidae; genus Latrodectus; species Latrodectus elegans. The sequence goes on from CM057822.1 coordinate 42,497,601, forward strand.
TCTCCTTAATCAATGTTCCATTCCCAACTCTATTTTATCTGTTTACTTTCTAAAAACACAAGATGTGATGCAATTACTAAGCAAAATACTTTAAGACAGTGCTTGGAAATTCTTAAGCCTTTTATGCAAAGTAGTTTTTAAATTTTAAAAATAATTCAACTATTTATATAAACAAGAAAAGTTAAATCATACTTACTATACAACCTGCAGAAAAGGGTGTTAAATTAAATTTTCTTGACTGTGCTGAGAATTCTGATGTGAATAAGCTGACACCTTCAAATAATACTTTCTTTAATGAGTAAGACTGACTATCAGATGTATTTGAATCTGTATTAACATTACTGCTTGAATGGGAATTCAATCCAGCTTCATCAAAATATTCAGCTCTACAAATAATTTAAATTTCCTCAGTTTTAAAATATGAATCCCTTTTTAATAAAAAGAGTAGTAAATTTAAAAAATTGAAATTATATCAGGAATCATAAAATCATGCAATTGAATTAACATCAAAAGAAATTAGTTTTACAGAATAATTTATTATAATTAAATGAAGATAATGTATATAACAAAGGGAATTAATTGCTAATTTAAAGAACTTACTTCTACAATTAATTTTTATTAGTGAAGAAATATAAAGGGCTGGAATATATTCAATAAAATTACAACGTCATCTACACATATGTATATTTATATTCATGTTTTTAATATCAGAATTTATTCAAATATCATATGAAAGTATATTATTACCATCTTTTTGAAGCACAAAATAACAAAAGAAATTTAATTTTAATCATTCATCATATTTATACATTAAATTTCTCAAGGAATTAATTTAAAATACTTTATTAAACTTTAGAAGTCTAAATATAACATTAAATATTTATTGACATTGTTGCACTGTTCATTTAAAAATAATTTGACATATTGCAGTAGATTTTATGCAATTTACAATATCAGATTAGTTTTATCCAACAGAAGACTAAGTGGGGAAATAATAACTTCTCATCACAAATCTTATCAAAGAATTGATGAAATCAAGAATACATACAATAAACACATATTTTTATAATAATATTGATATTAATAAAATACGTAAGAACCATTTTGTGAGTATACTTATATGAATTTAAAACAGGGTTGGTCTGTACAAGTAAGGTAGAAGCAGCTGGATGTCTTTGTAATTCAAATGCAGGGTCACATTTTTATGCAAAATTAAAGAATTAAGTTAAATTTATATAAAAATGAAACAAAGAATTGCATAAAAAGACAATCATGCATATCAGTTTGAATCTTTTCTGTTTCAATCATAGTTTTATTTTTAAATCACATATTTTATTGAAATTTATATTTTTAAATACTAAATTTTTCAATCAAATGTCGATTCCTAATAAAGGGATCTCTTTTTTTATTTCTTCTTTGAAATTCTAAACAATTTTTTTTTGCATCATTAAATTTATTATTTCACAAAATCAATCCATATTATTTGAAGATTTTGATAAAAGATATTCAAGCACAAATTTAAATAATTAAAATTTCAAGTTTTTTTTTTTTTTTTTTTTTTAAGCAATCAGTTTTAAAAACTGCAACTTAAAGGTTATTCCTTTAGTCTATGGATTTATATCTGAGAGAAATACTTAATGTTTATTATAAAAATGAAAATGGCTATGTATGAATACAATGAATAACTTACTTTGAAATATTAATTTCCAAAGCAATGCCACTAGATGAATTCTTAGGAACATGTTCAATTTTGAACGAAGCATCCTGAAGTCGAACTTTCATATTGGCAAGAACTAGAAAATAAGTTTTTAAAAATTCATTCTATTTTTATGAAACAAAAAAACTATAAATCAAAAATATATCAATCATTAAATTTAAGGAAATTGTTAATTGCTATTTTTATAGGAAATAATAATTATAATGTGATGACTATATAGTTTAGTTAATAAAAACAATTATCAAGCAAGTGAAAAATAAAAATCTAAGAACAATCAATTGTAAATAAACTTTTAAGCAAAAGTTTGTAATTTTATAACTGGACTTCACACTTTCATCTTAAGAGGATTACTTTTTTACCCAAAAAGAAATTATCTAATATGAAAGATAAGATTTTTATAGTAACAACCCCTTTGTTCTTCAAATGAATTGCTATGGCATAACAATGTCATAGCAATTTTTCCTTTTGTCTTTGAAGGAAAAAAGGTAAAATTAAAAATACTTAGATTTCAACTATGGCAAATGAAAATATGAAAAATTTTCAATGATTTTCAAAGATTGTCAGAAATTTGAATGAAGAAACAAGAAACTTGATTGAAAATTTACAATTTACATATTTATAATTCATTATTTAGGAAATAAAATTACAAGCACATTTCATTGTAAACTTTTTTAGTATACTGCAACAATTTTTTAGTAAATAAAAAGACCAATTTAAGAATAGGTCTTTTTTTAAAATATGTTTCATAAACAAATAATTATGCTTTGAATAAAATTATCTCATAATTATAAAATTTTTAAGAAATGAGTGTCAAAAACTAACCACTTTGAATTTATCTCTAAAAAAACTTTGAGGTATAAGAAAACAAAGCACGCAATTGGGAAACAATTTCCAAATTTTTTTTATGAAATGCTTTTCAATTTTCTTGCTGATTGAAGCAATATGATTTCATAAAATTTTGTATAACAATTGTGATTCTAAACACTTTTTTTCAATCTTTCAACCACAGTGCACTTTAAAATAAAAAAAGTAGAAAATTTATTTTTCATAATTTAAAATAATATTAATTGAAAATGTAACAAAAGAAATGTGAAACAACTAACAAAATCCAATGTTTATTTTTGATTAAAAACATATTTAAGTAATATTTTTTTAGAAAATGTTATTTTAATTATTTCTACATTGGCAAATGCTAAAAAACATGATATTGAGTATTGTCAAAAGTCTACAACCAAGCAATAATGCTATCAGTATCATGAATATCATCAATTTTTATAATACTTAGTTTTTAATTTAGCAACGACACACAACTCCTAAGAAAAACCTATTGTTTCCTAATAGGAATTAAAAAAGCAATAACACTAAATCATGGTGAAAATATTTCATTACATAAAATATTATATAAAAAATTTCTTTATAATTAATCTAATTGAACACATGCCTCAAAATTTCTACACGATATCTTACTTAACTAAAAGATATTTGATTTGATTAATTTGGCTTTGTGAGCGTTACTAGCATAAGAGCAAATATTAAACAACTTGGTATTGCAACAATGTTAAAACTAGAAGTGGAAACTCTATGATAAATGATGATTCAAATGAATAAAAGATAATACATTAAAAAACACATATATGCTAGCAATTCAGGAATAGTAAAATAACATGAACATTGCTTCTTATAACAAATTAAAATGCTCCAAAATTTCTATACAAGATTCAATTAATCTAGTTAAATGTTTAGAACATGAAATACTTAATTTATTGCAACTATTTAAAAACTGAATGATCTCATCATCACTTTCATCACAATTTTTTTTACATCAAATGTCAGTTTTAAAAATGTCATTTTCATCACAATTGCCTTAAAACACATAAATTTGTTTTCTGATTTTTTTTAAATTTTAAATTAATAACTCATATTTACAAATAAATTTTCAAACTTATGACTATAAGCTAACAAATAACAATTTTAACCTCATATTCTGTAAAACTTAATACTAATGAATCATACAGTGAGAGGAAAGGTTTGTCAGCGGTGCATTAAAGTTCTGTGCATGTTGGAATTTATTACAAAATTGTAATCAATTAAAATATGCAATGAAACTTGTCATATTAAGTATCCATTTAAGGTTGTATACTGTTGACTAAGCAACACATTTCAATTTTAGCATAGACTAAATCCAAAAACAATCCAATTATACATAAATTAAACTATTAAACTAACTATTAACAATACTAAATGAAATAAATACATTTAGCCTCTAAACAGAGCTTAATAAAAATTTTCTACTTAAACCTGTTCAATATAAGAAATTAAAAATTGGTTCAATATTAGGAATGATAAATTTAAATTGATTAATTTTATTTTCGATTTCCACAAACAATTTTACCGCTTTAACCTTCACAACTCTAGTTGAGTTTTACTATAAGATTAAATTAAATTCTGATTTCCAGAAACATTATTTTAAAAAATTTATTATGAAAAGAAAAATTTTCTTTCCCTGAATATAATTAATAGAAACATACGAAAATCAATAAACTGGGCTAATTTTTCCAATCCTTCTGATCGGTCAGAAACATCAAAATCTTCTTCATCTTCCTCTTCACAATTGGTACGAGCTAATTTGTATTCTTCAGCTAACTGCAAGCTAGATGTAGTACTTGCCCACATAGAGTCAAACATAGAGACTGTTTTAAGATATAAATACATTAGATTACACCATAATAAATCATACAAAATTCAATAAATTCATATAAATTTATAGTTGCTTTTATATAAAAATTTTAAACATAGCAAGTGAATTTAAGCACTTTCAATAATTATAAGTTTAACCATAGCAGATTATTTATATAAAAAAAAACTATCCTAAGTGATAGAATTAAACTAAAGAAATTTATGAATGTAAACAAAAATACATGACTACTGAAGAAAAAAAAATATTAAAAAATTAAGATTATTTCATTGGTATAAGACATTATTCTACTAATAAAACACATGATACAATTTTAATTTAGTTTTTAATGTCACAAAGCATGAAAAAGTTACAAAGAGGGTTCAATGGAGAATTAGCAAAATATTTACTTAAAATGCTAAAAATATCTTAATAAATTTATTACTTTTAACAACTAATTTAATTTTTTTTAAATGGAAGGATTTCTTATATTTTATTTATGTACTTTAGTGACGGAAAAGTTAAATACTCATGTGTTATCTAGTCAATTATTACAATAAATAAACATTTGTAATGAAATATTACAATTTAACACCAAATGTTGTAAATCAGTGATTAAACAGCTAGAGCTCTATTCATAGGTTTACATTTAATCTTAATCTTTTTTTTTTTTTTTTCCCCTACTTCTTGTGCATTGGAGTTTTTAATTTATGATTACACTTTTATAATCATGCCAATGTAAATATTGAAACACGAATTAAAAATAAATTTTTATCAATTTGTTTCAATGAAATTTTTCCCTCACACTTAGCCAACTTTTTTATGGCTGACAAGATAATACAAATAAAGCATAAGTACTTAATAGTTTACATTGAATATGATGCTTTCCCATTTTACTTTATTATGTTCTTCTAATTAAACTATTAGATCCTTGATATTTTTTAATTTAAGAAAAAAAGAACTATGACTACTACCTTTGCATAGTTATAGCAATAATGTAAACCTATAATGTTATGCAAGAACAGAAAATTTATTTTCACAGAATTTTGTCCTAGAAAAATGAAAGTAATTCTAAGTTAAATATGGTTGTTTTTCATTAAATGCAATGAAAATATTAAATTTAAAAAAATGTTTGAGTTATATCAAAAAAATGTCAAATTTTATTTTTGGCCAAAAAACTAAAATTGATAATTTATCATTTACACGTCTTATATTAAATATTTTAATTTCAGAATTTTAAACATTTTTGGGGAAATAATTTTATTTTACTATTTAGTTTTTTACTGTTAAAAATTATATTTTAAAGTTAAAAAGATAATTTTAAATCACACACATACACACACAATCACTTTTTTAAAAATTATTTAACATTAAAATCAACATTAAAGACTGAAACATTACATCCCCATATCAGAATTTTAAATTTATTAAATCTGTTGACAACCATTTTTTATATTATGATCTTACTAAAACAAATAATTTCTTTGAATGATGTCATATTTAGCAATCTTATATGAAAGCAAAAAATTTATAACTAAAAATAACTACAACAAAATTTATTCAAAAATTTTTTTTAAAAAATAATATTTCATTTTTTTATCAGGCTTATCCAAGATGAATGATTAACTTTCATTTAGTCTTTTAAATAAAAACTCTTCTCTAAGTTTCATAATTTATTTAATTTTAACTATTTTTAAATTAAATTTAACTTTTTTTTTTTATTCTTCTTAATACACACTAAATCATTGATGGTAATAAGTTATTTTCATTGGTAAATATATCTTCCTTGAATTTAAGTGCTTAGCCATTATTCAAATTTAGAATACTTTTTAATAAAACATGCTAATGTTTGCACAAAATTGAATACACATAAATTTGGCTTATATGTTCCTCAACAGTCAGTTTTTGCAAATGAGGGCTAATCAGACCAGCTTCCTAGTGTTAAAATGGATTCCAAATCACTACAAACATTCATATTCAAAATAGGACTCAAACCCATGAACTGTTGAATTGAAGGCAAGAGCACTAACTATTTGGTTACCAGCTCAGCAATAAATGCGTGATAAACTAAATTATTGATGCGTAAATTAACGAAGAATAGATCTGAATAATTGAATTCAAAGTAAAAATAGCCAAATTTGAACCAAAATTATATGGCAATCAATAAAATTTAATAATGTAAGATATCAGTATCTAATATAAAACAAATATTTTTTCAGCAATATAATATAACAATAAAAATACAATACAGAAATATAATTTTCTAGACATAAAAATAAGTTTAAGCAATTTTTTAACAGAAAGTAAATACATATTAGCAAAATCAACTTACCATCTTCTGGACGCTCTTTAGGTTGTACAACTAATTTAATGCCTTTTAAATCAATCAGGGAATTTTCCTGTATTATTGACTTATAAGGTATATAAATATAAACTAATTCAATTGATCCATGTAAAAACTCAATAGGAAGATTATATTCCGCACTACGTTCATTTAGTGCCTAAAATAAAATATCATCAAAAGATTTATAAGAATTTCAAACAGTGTTTATTTTTAAAATAAAATTTATCATTTACTTATCATTTTTGTTAATTAAGAATTTTTCAATAACTGACACAAGTTAAAACATTTATACATAATAACATAATTTATTTTTCAAGAAAAGTAAGCAAGAATGCTGAAAATATCAATATTGATGCAGAAAAAATTAACACACTTAAGAACATTTGAAGTTAATATTTGAAATCTTATTTTTTTTTTATTTATTTATTTAGATGAGAAAAAATTGTTTTATCATGTTTTTAAAAAGTATGTTTTATTATGTTGTTTGGTATTCAAGGGAGAAAAGTATACAACTGAAAAGCATTTAACAATTGATAACACACAAGATAGAATATTATGCACCTAGTGATTCGAAGAAATTAAATTTTGTTATTCTTGATTCGTAATTAGAATGACAAAGTCAAACCAACTCCATAAGTTTAAAAATTTACAGAAAATCAAATGTTTTAGAATACACTTAATCCAATTTTATATTAATGAATTTAAAATAGGCTCAGGAGAAGATTTACACTTGGTGCCAGTGTTAAAAACTTTCTGTCACTGCTCTAAAAAAAAAAAAAAAAAAAAAAAAAAGAAAGAAAGAGAGACATTAAGTGTCCAACCAGTAAATCACAAAAGATAAGTATATTGGCTTTGATTTTTTTTAAACTATGAAGTCAATTCAAATACATGGATACCATTAATAATTTCAGAAAAAAATTATCGCAAATTGGATAATCAATTTTTACCTCAAGAAATAATAATAACTTTTATTGGGGATAGTTGCATTTCTCACAATAAACCAGAAAATTTAAAAACAATCAAAATATGTTTGTTTCTTATGCTTATAAGAGTTTTTATACTCAAAACCAAAATACTATTAAAAAATTTAAAAGCAGCAAAAAAATTATTAGAAAAAGACTTTTGAATGAGAGTGAAAAATTTGTAGTTCCTATTTTGAACATAAAATGTATACTCACAGCAACTATAATTAAACATAGAAAAAAACAAATGTTTTTAAATATACAGATATGGTTTGTCACTCATTAGTCCTTTTCTTGCACACAAGAGCTGATTAAGCCTATGATTTACAATTTAACCTAGATTCCACACTATTATAAATATCTAATTTAAGGTGAGATTTGAATTTATAAATTGTTGAAATGACGGGTAGAGCATTAACCATTTAAATGGTAGTTTAGCTTTAAGCATATAGGATTTGTATCCAAATTAATTGATGAGCTAAGTGTTACAGAAATGAAAAATTCTGAATAAAATCTATTGATTAATCAAAATTAATAATAGTAAATTAAAACAAAATGATTTATAATTTATCAATCAATAATCATTTTATGAACATAAGTGCTAATCAAACTAAGCATTTACAATTTAATATGGATTAATCAAGAACAAATTCTACATAAAATGAGGTTATTCCTTTTAATAATTTAATACAAATTTTTTATTAAGTCTTGCACAGCAGCATTACAGGGATGTTCTTAAATTTTGTTATCTTTATTTGCAGACAAAACATAATTAAAATAATTTGATAACTTATTTCAATTTAATATTTTGTAATAATTATTTTAACAAGTTCTATAAAATTCCTTCTCTATAATCATTTTTAGAAACTTTGATGTGGTAAGAAAAAAGCAATATTCAGGAATGTCAACATCCAAAAGTAAAAGATTTTTCCATAATTTTGAAAGAAAAACATACAATAGTTGGTGGAAAAATTGGATATTGTATAAACTTATGATGAATAAAATTTAAAAAATGAACATTCATAAAATGTTAGTTTGGATACAAATAAAAAACTACTTGAAATGAATGATACTCATAGCTTTTAAATTGCCCCAGATTTATGACTTTGAAATTTTATCAGAAAAATTCTTTGCCTGAATTTAAAGAATCCTTTTCCACATCTAAAATACTTTTTAGAATAAATCAGCATTTGCTAAAGTTTCTCATAAACAAAGAAATACTATTGACTGTAACATATTGTCCTATAATGAGGTTTTATTAATGTAAGTTAACATAATAATGAATAACCAAAAGTTTGGATAATCAATAAATAAATGCACCAAAGTTAAAATATAAAAAATAAATTATAACTAATAATTTTTAATGTTTAAATGCGATATTAAATTTATTAAGGGAGATGTTTTTTTAACTATTGTAAAAGGATAATTTTGTAAAGCAGAATTTCAGCAATTTTAAAAATATCACATGCATCCAAAGTTAATTAATTATTATCAATTTTTCAACTTCAATATTATAAAAAAACTTTTATTTACAAAATTATTCAAGAAAATAGTAACTTTACAAATTTATGATATTCATAATATGAAATAAAACAATCATAAAATTATATTTAAATTCCTCTGAATTAGAAACTTATTTTCTTGACACCAAAAAATTCATTAAATTCTTCATATAGGCATGCATAAATAAGGAACTACAAATTTCACATAAATGTTAAAAATGTATACTATTGGTTAGTTTGGGGGTAAGAAGCATAATTTTTTAATTCGATTGTTTATTAAAATTTAAAACAAAACAGCAACATATAGATTTACTTCTTTACTATAAATTTATATATGTTTTTAATTTTGCACATTTTTTTAATTTAGTTAGAATTTGATACAAAAATTTTCTTTGAATACATGTTTTAAACAAAGAACTTAATACAAAAACTAATACTTATTATAACATGGTTTCTTTAATCATACTTTATCAAAATTTAGAAAACTATAAAAAACATCAAATACTTCCTCGTTTAATAGCAATGTAATATATTAAAGCGGATAAAATAAAAATACAAGTAAAAAGTAATTAATTTGATATTGGTTCGTAATAAAAATAGACAATAGAACAAAACTGACCAATTTCTTTGAACTTACAATAAAATATATAAATATAACTATCACAAGTTCGTAATATTTAATAGCACATTTTAATCAATCATGATTAACATGATCAAAATAAAAACAAAGCAGCTATTACGCATTCAACAACAAAAGCCATACAATACATTATGCAACAGCTATTTATGAATACAAACTAAAAAAATATATTTTATTATTACCTGTACGTTTAGTCGAACATTTTCTACAGATCCTTTCCCTTCATACCAGCTCATGTTCAAATCATGTTGAGATACATCATCCACATACTGTCCAATAAATCTTTTAATTAAATATCGAATTACGCGTTTGGATAATGTTTTCCAAACGCTCCCTACAAATTCCCACTTCATTTTGCTCGCCTAATTAAAAGAATCATGAACTTTTAAAAAATACAAAGAATCTACTACAATTTAAAAACAAAGACGCATTGTCAAAACAATAACATTACCTTCTAATACTTCACATTTGCAATAGCATTAAAAAAAAGAAAAATAAATATTATCATTAAGATAATCGTAGTAGAAGTTATTTTTCATTGCGAGTGGAAAAACAAAAGCAAAAGCGAAATACATAGAAAAATAAATCATACTTACCTTCGAGCATAGACGATCCGTCACAGAACGAAACATATTTTTTTAAAAAAGGTTCTGATTTTAAATAAAATTTTAACTTTAAAATTAGAAAATTGTAGAATTTTAAAATGCATGTATATCAATTATTTATAAAAATAGAGGAAAAAGATTGTGAGCCAAAATCATAAAATAGAAAACAATACACAGGAATCAAAAAATGGCCCTCGTGGACAAGAGAATCAGGGATCCCTGAATTTATAGGGGGCTAAACAAGAAATTTCCAGGGTCTCGAAGGAAAATACATTGTAATTTTGCACATCACTTCTGATTGGCTTACAAACCATTTAGAACCAATGAGGAGCGAATGCCTACTTATGACTCTTTATTTTTTGACAACTTGGTTGTGGCAATATTTTAAACTCCAAACATCAGCTTTTGCTTTTTGTTTGTAAACAATGAAAAGTTGTGAATTTTATTTTAGCAATCTACTAACAAAAGCCACGTAAGTTCTTTTAATTTATGATTAACCTTATGCATAGTATTTTCATATTCTTACCTTTACTTTTATTTATTAGTGAATGATTATAAAACTTAATTTTTCTGTATTTAAATTTATTAATTAACTCATTTTACCCATTTATCTCTGCGAAACGTACTTTTAACACAAACTTTAAGATTATATTAATTTTCTTCTAGCACAATTAAAAAAAAAAAAATTTTGTAATCTCAGATTGACAATTTTGCGTAATTGGAATTTTGTGAATTTAAGTTTGCCTTTTAACCTTTATACAAATCAATAACTTAGACCAAAATTATTTGCACTGTCCTGCAACAAAAATCAAGCATTTGCAAATGTTTTGAAAGGATGTTGTTTTAATTTGGCTGAGCGGTCAGTTGAAAATTTAACGCTGTGGCCTTCATTTTATCAGTTCATGGACTAAATTCCCACCTTCACCGTGGATGCTTATAATTGTTCGGAATTCATTTTAAATTGCTTAGGTTTTGATCTAACTGGCCCTTCAGTGTAAAATCTGGTGTTTGAATGATTAATAAACTGAAACTTGTAATTTTTTTCAGATGTGTTTCTTAATAAAATCCTACATTTTTTTTTCTTTGAAGAAAGAAACTTTGCTAGTAAATTTGGATTTCTTTTGGCAAATTATGTTGTTAATATAGTTTTCTTACAACCATTCTATGTGTTCATGAATTCTTAAGCTAGATATTGTTGCTATAATACCAATACATTTTTTTATAAAATATGAGTTAAAAATTTATTCATTCTGTAAAATAGCATTTTTGAATAAAATTTCTTGTTCATTTATATTTAAATGGTGCGTTCATTTATATTTAAATGGTGCATATATGTAGTAAGGGAAAAAATTAAAATAATTCTAATAATAATTTATCATTTGTGTTAATTATATTGTACCTGTTTTTTAATTATAAAGTATAGTGTTGCTCTTTTCATTTGTGAGGACCAGTCTTATTGCCAAACATTTTGATATAGTCACTAAAACAAATTTTTTTCATACGTATAAAAATCAAGTTGATGACAAAATCTAAAAAAACTTCTCAAAGCTTAAAAATATCTTACCAATTTTATGTGAAATATCCACCTGATAATAGAAACTGAAGTTTAAAAAATATACTACTGTAATATATCATATTTAAAATAATATAAAAAAACTGTTAAATTAACTGAGAAATGCTTAGAAACTCTATAATTCATTCATTATTGATATTGGTATTTATTTTTACATCATGATATCTGAATATATATTTAAACTAATCTTAATTTACTTGATATCTACTTCTGTAGTTAATCTTTAACTTTTTTCCTATAAAATGAAAGATTTTAATTAATAAAAGGATGCTTTAAATATAGGCCATTTTGCTCATTTTAAAATCATTATTGATCAATTGGAATTATAATAAGTAAATTAATTAAAACTTTATGATAGTCATGAATTTGCTATAGATTAAATTTTGCTGACTTAAATATTAGAATAAATATCAGCCGAGCTGGCTGTTGAATTGTTAGGCCCCTTCTCTTTAGTTCAACAGTTCATGGGTTCAAATCTCTTTTTGGTCCTGGATGCTTGTAGGGGTTTGGAATTTACTTTAAACTGTAGGTCCAAATCTAATTAGCCCTTGTGTACTAAAAATGACTGTTAAGCGACAAACAAACTAGAATAAATATCAAAACTAGTCAGTAATATAGTATCAACTTATTACATGATTAACAGTGTCACTTAGTCATGTAATAAGTTTATACTATTTTATTTAATAAGAATCTTGTTTAAACACTTGAGCTTTTGAGAAATTAAATTATTTTAAAAAGTATATATCAGGTATGGTAGAATAATGATATAAAAATGAATTATATACATTTACCTCTCTCTATATTTCTAGTGTTAGACTTTGGTTAGTTTTCTTTCTCTGGTTAAGATTCATTCTACACATTAAGAAAAAGAAAGTGTGCTGAAAGGTTCTTATTAAAGTTAATTTTTTATTGGAAACCAAGCATTCTTTAGTCACTTATTCATTAGCTATATTGCTACCATCAATGATGTTAGGTTTGTTAAGAAATGTTTTATTTACTAAACAACCATTTAATTTATAAATTATGTCTGATACTGGCAATAAAAATCTGATGAACATTATTATAAAGATTCTAACCAGAATTTAAGGTCATTAAACAAACACATGACGTATTGCATAAAGAAAACTAATTAATCTTGAAAATTATTTTTTCCTAATTTATTGTTCCAAGAATCCAATTTTAAACATTATTCCATCCAGGCATAGCTATTAGCTTTAATATTTTAAGTATATAAAAAAATATCTTAATAATGAATGTATGTATATGTATATAAATATTTCTGAACACCTAAAATATTCTGAAAAAAACTGTAGAATATTTTTAAAAATTTAATTAACTTAAATATATATATCTTATATTTTCTGTATCCAAATTTATTTATGTATGAAAGATGATATAAATTGGTTAAATATTACATTAAAAAAATATTCATTAATTACAAGCATTATAAAAAAAATACTGCATTATAATATTGTTCTCATTTAAGTTCATTGCTCTAGTATTTTTCGCCTTATTTATTTTTCCAGATTCATGTTTTGATTATCTTTATTCCTTTTGATTGTTCTACATCAATACATTGCCAAAAATTCCAATGAAACCAATTTAAGTAAACATCATTAATCTAATTCAACATTATATGTATAAAAACATTCACTAAATTAAGCAACTAGAATAGACACTTAATTATGTTTTATACATATTGAAAATATAGTTCATAAATTCAATTGAAATATGCATGATATTTATTTGCAAATTCAGTAATAATAATTGTTCTAAACAAATATAACGAAAACCTAATGGTTTCCCTTTGAGACATATGAGAAATTAATACAATAAATTGATGAAAACAGACTAATGAATTGTAACAAGATCATGGTTAATCCCCTTGATTGTATTGATATTAAATACCAGATAGAAATATTAAAGACAAATACATTACATGTGTTACATGAACATAATCCTGAACCTGAAGAAATTAGAATGTATATTGATAGTTTTAAAATAGAAGACATCACTGGGACTGGTGTGTACAGTAAACTCTTTTCAATATTCTCCTGTAGGACACCTTATGTTGAATTTTTATGCTGAAATCCTTGCATTGGCTTTGGAAAACCTCATGATAAAGATCAATTGTTTCTCTAAAGCAGTTAATTTAGTTGATTCTAAAGTAACTATCCAGGTGTTAGCTATAAATCACATGAAATAAATAACCAGATTATTATAGAAGTAAGACAAACGTTGAACTTCCATTATAAATGCAGCAAAACAATTATTTTTCAAAAAAATTCTATCCTTCACATGTAGATATCAATGGCTACAAAAAGGCAGATTCACTAACTAGGAGAGAAAGACTTGGGCCTCTAGACTACAAATCATATTCCCCATTGTCACTTAAAAAGTATATTTTTGAGCAATTAATGAATATTTTTAAATCTGACTTGATGGCAAAGTATTTTGGCAAATCCCGATCTAATATTCAAAATATTAAGAAAAGAGTTTTGTTACAAATATTTTATAGAGATGGCAAACTTCAGCCTGCAAACAGACAATGACACATCTTAATAAATAATTCCATCTAATCATCTATGATAAATTTTTAATTTGGCATCATAAATGCAGAACATCTCCTAGTATGCCCAAAATTGTATAAAGAATCTCATAACAGAGTGAGATCAGTAAATTATATTGGAATGATTGAATTTTCATAAACATGTAAAGAGACACCTCTTGTGTTCTTTTCCTTGTTTAAAGTTTTTATGTAATTTATGAAACATATGTAGAAATATTTATAAATTACTACATACAACTACAATTTTAAATAACACATGAAGTAAAAGTACTTATCTAATCTTCTCTCATTGGAGTATTATCGACACAGTTGAGACAGTATTGACATTCCAAATTTTAAAAAATGCATGTTTAATTTTCTATATTTTACTCTACTTTCACACAAACTTGTAAATTTGAATGTTTCAATTTTATACACTTTGAAAATCAAACTTGATTTTTCTATACCATAACTTAAAATATACATTTCAAGTATAAATGTAACAAAAATGAAACACATAACAAAAGCTTCTAATGTTGGAATAGTAAAAAGTAGGAATATTTTTTTTTACCAATCTGATACACCTTTAATATAAATCTTATAATTAATGTCACCTTTCAATTAATGATTAACTAAATAACACAAAGCACTAAATTAAAAAGGACAATAGTTTTAATAATTTCTCATAAACCTCAAATTAAATGATACAAAAAAAACTACACTTGAATATTTATTTTATTATTAATTTCAATGCATCAAAAGTTGATTTATATTTGCATGCTAAAGTATACTGATAAATATATTTATTGTTTTACAATTTTTTCATTGATGCTTGTTCAAGTTTTTATGTAATCTAAAATTGTATACTGATAATTTTAACATGTTTTATTTTTCTGATTGTCTAGTAACAAATCTAAGCAATAAAATTACAATATCATAAAATCAATATACAAATATTTGTGTTTATGTAAGTGTTTGTTTAATTTTACATTTGTAGGTTAATTTTTGTTCATTCCATTCCTTTTAGATATATCAACAAGTAATAAAGTATCTGCCAGTGAAATTTCATCTTTTATATTTAAATTCATCCATGTAATATAAAATAAATAATAAATAACAGTCAACATAAGTTATTAATCAGATGATCGAGTTATTGTATATTTTTAAACCTATATCGTCATCTTTAATTCTTGTTCTGAATATTTTGTTTTCCATCAATACTCAAAAGTATTTCACATAAGTTAGGAATCACTCATTTCCAAAGCAAAATATTATAAATGTTTTCTTTAGAGGAATTAACAAAAAGAATAAAGAGGACTTCTATAAACTTGAAGAAGGGGCTCATAGTTACCCAGTGATAGGACACCCCTCTTCTGAGTGAAAGATCTAAGGTTCTTCAATATCCTTGACACTAATAAACAAAGCATTCTGCTTTCTACATGTGTATCTCTCTGGGTGGGTGCTCTGGAAAGTTTTCTCAACTTTCTTGTTACATTTAAATCAAACTTATTATTCAAAAAGAATCCTCCCCAAAAGTAACTTATGTATTAGAAATTAAAATGCCTAACAACAATCTTTAGTCATTAGATTGTCCACTAGGCAGTATCAAAACATAAAAGAAATTATTTTGCTATAGTATTAATACAGTTTCTTATCATCATGCAAAAAAAGAAGTCAATAAAAATCAACTTTTATAATTGTTACTTAATTTAAAATAATTACTTTGAATTTCATTTTACTTTAATAATTCTTTGGTGCTTAATTTTTTTTATACCATTTTTCAGAAATGCCATTGATCCTTTGGAGAAGGCAAAAATTTAACTATTTCTAGTTAAAATAATTTTATTACCTTTGTTTTGTTTGGAAATTTTAATTAAAATGATAAAATTATTTATTTTGATTAAAAAAAAATCAGTATTCTATTTATTATAAAAGTAAAATGCTCCACAAAGATATATTACTGGTTATATTAAAAATTAGGAAATGATTTTTATTTCCTATTTTCTGAAGAAGAAGAATTAAAACAGCAAAACTAATTATTGTGTAAGCTAGTTAATAAGATAAAATTCCCAATATGTTTATTGTAACCTGTGGTATATCTTGTAAACATGTTGAATATATAGGGTACTTAGGCACTATCAATGGATAATAATCAATCATTCATCACAAATTCTTTTAATATATTTAAAATGATAACATATTCTATGAAAGTTGCTCCAAATTATAGGATTTCTTAGTCCTAGTGTCTATAAAGTTTTTTATACAGTTATATTAAGGAAAAATTATAAGTCATTATATATTGTTAACTATCATATCTACCCAATTTGTATCAGATAAAATTAAGATCATGTTTTCCATTAAAATAGGGAGCCAAATTCACATTAATTCTAGAAGTAGCTATTTTACAATAATTTCAATGAATTACAATATCTAGTATACTAAAAATTTACAATTATCTGTAAATAATAAAAAGGTTTAAAGATAAAAATAAAATAGGAAAATTATATGTTTCATTTCCACTCAATAAATTTCCATGAAGTTTGTCTGAAAAAATGTGTAAGCTAAGAAAAATTTATACTTTTCACTCTAATCAATATTAGTTTCAAAATAAGGGAATCAATTTTTTTCTCTTGCCCTTTGTGATAACAAAAACAATATAATGCAAATTATGTGATCAAAGAATTGCTTAAAAAGTTGTATTTAGTAATTTTTACTGAATTTTCTTATTCAGTAAAAATTAATTCAGTTACAAAATCAGACTTCAATGATATACTTCTAATTAAAACTAAGTTGTATCTATAGATATTGAACTTTTTTTTTATTTCTTTTTGGCCTATTTATGTTTTATCATTTTTTTATGTTCCAGCTCAACATACAAACTACTTGGACCGTTTGTTTAAAATGAATTCCAAACTATTACAAAGATTCATGCTTAAAGGAAAATTCTAACCTATTAGTTATTGAACTGAATGCTTGGTGTGTTTTATACTAAAAGCATTTATTTGTATTAGAATTAGTCTATTTGATCGACATGTTTCATTTAAAGTTGTATTTTGTTAATAAATATCTATCTGTTAAGAGTATAATTTTATATTTTGTGTTATATATTTAATGCTTTTAATTTTTGAGCCAACTTGACTCAAAATGTATTAAAATGTATATAATTTACTTTTTTTTTTTTTTTTTTTTACTTTACAAAATGATTTAAATATAATTTTACATTTACTTTTACAGTTGTTAAAAAATTAAATTTTTTGTTTAAAAAGTACACTATGTATTTATAGAGTGTGGTATTAAGGAACAACTTAATGAAGTTCTAATTATTGGATGACAGATTTTACATAATAAAATGTGTTCATCAATATTTATAAAATTAAATATATTTAAAGAATAAAATGTAACCAAAGTTATTTTTTCAAATATATTCTTTCTCTGCCCTGGGTGAAAGCGTACCAATAATATTTTGAGAAATTAATGGAAATCATATTTGTTTTTTCTTTTATTGTAGCTTATTATTTATCTGAATTTGATAAATATTAAAGAAAAATAAGTATTGTTTATATAAAAGCTTGGTATATTAGATATTTTTTTCTTAAAACTACTTTTAAATGGTAGTTTTTATTTTAAATTTAACTAAAAAGATACAAATTTAATTTTTTATGTAAATATTCGAAATCATAAAAAGTTTTATTTCTTTAAACTGTTTTAAAATTAAATGATTTATAAAATAACTAAATTTAATCTATTATCCTATTAGTAAATTTAATATTATCGTATCTTCTCTGTTATATGACAATGATTGACTTATTTTTTCTTAATTTTATAGTAATAAAATATAAATTTTTGTGTATGTTTTATTGTTTACTGAAAAAATTTTAAAACTGTGTCCCAAAATATTTTTTTTTAATTTTTAGAAAGAAATATGACTTTAGTAAATCTTCCACTTGAAAGCTTAGAACATATTTTTCATTTTTTGGATGGAAAATCATTCAGTAAAGCTAGAGAAGTATGCAGGACTTGGAATGGAATTATCAAAGAAATGCAAACAAAGCATAAAATATGGAAACAATTTTGTTTTCGTGAAATTCCTGATTACATAATGAAAGAAATTTTATGTTTCAAGACGATTCCTCTCAATGATCCTTTTCTTAATTGGTCAACTCTATACAAAAAATGGTTTAAAACAAGGATGGTTGTTAAAGCACCTTATACATTGAAAAGTATTTCAACTTCCAATGAAAACTATGCTGCTATAACTTGTCTAAAACTTTCAGGTATGTATATGCATAGGAAAAATTTTTGTAAAGGTTGATTTTGATATTGCAATTATTCCTTTTAAAATTAAATATATTATTAATATCAAAAAGTAAATATAAATTTGTATTCCTAAAATTAAAAAATGTTTATTTTTCTTTGAAAGAAAATAATTTGTGTTTTGTATTATAAATATAAATGGGTATGTGTCTGATATTTATGTTTTAATTTCCCATAAACTTGCATTTGGCAAGTAGTTTAGAGTTCCAACTAAAAAAGAGTATATTTTTTAATGAATTTTAATGAATTATATCAATAAATCTGATATCAAACTTGTGCACAAGTATATTACATATCAGACATTTTATAAATTAACTAGCTTATAAGATAAGTAGTTTATTTGGGTTAACTAAAAAATTTTTAAGAAACCACTGCCAGCTGCTGAAGTAGGTGCTGTTTAAAAAATAAAATGTTACTCTGTATTTCAGCTTTTCAAATAAAATAATTAAGTTCTCTTAAGAAATTAAGAATTTTAAAAGAAGCAAAAAAATCAAATCTATTTGAAATTGGAAAAAATTTCAATACGTAATTTTCAAAATGTTGTTCCCATTGATGAAGATAACTATATAATTAAAGGAACTTAAGAAAAAATGGAATTTATCAAATAATTTGTACAATAATATTCAAAAAATAAAAATTCTAATTTCTTCAATCATTGTGATTTAAGTGAATTCTTAGAGCAGCTGATTTCTACGTGCCCTAATGATTAGTTAATAAATCTTGTGCAATATTGACATATGGTTTAACTGACCCAGTAAAATAAACATCAATCCCCAATTAAAAATGTGTTAATTTTTTAAATTTTATATGTGCTAAAGTTTTTTTTTTTTTTTTTTTTATGTGTGTAAATTTCATGCTGCAGTAAAGATATCAATTAAAAAAACTTAATTTTGTAAAAAAATTTAAGAATGTTCAAATTTTTGTGATCAATAATATATTGAGAAGAATCTAAAAAAAATCAATTTTATAAATTTGAGATCATAATTGTAACATTTAATTTTATGTAACAATCAATGCTCTATAATTACAATGTTTCAATTTTATAAAACACTATTTACACATGTTGTATGATACAAAAATAAATAATTTGTTGATTTTATTTAATTATTTTAAAAATATAATATATAACCTCCAAATAAAGAATTATTTTGCTAAACTAAAAATAATCATGGTAAATTAACAAAATATGGTTGATTTTAATTTTTATATGTATATAAAATGTAAATAGTTTTTATTAATGTATCTAATTTAACACTTTTATTATATTCACTTTTTAAACTGAAATGAAATTAATGTTTTGATTTTATTAAGCTGTTAATACTTTGTTAATCATTCATTCAAAATTTGTAATATACACATGTAATCACTGACTGTTTTAATTTAATCAAAAAATGGGCAGGCTCATTGAAGCCACTTTTGTTTGGGTAAAAAATATTACTAAAAACGCACAGTTAAAATTAATACAAAATGCTATTTAGAGCTATGGTTCATAGTCAAAACATTTAAAATTTGATTGCTTTAGGTGCTGGTTTAATTAGCCTTTAAATGATGCAAAAATAATTACTGAATGAGAAACAAACCACAGACCAATCAAAACTTTGTTAGTGCTCCTTTTATGTGAGAAATTTTTAAATGTGTTTTTTGACTGTTAATGTTAATTTACTTAATATAAAGCAAGCTATTTCTTACTTGAATATACATTATAAAAATTTTTATATACAAAGTTCATTTAATAACATTAAGTTTCCTTGTAAGTTAATATGTAACATTTTTTACTGTCCATATATATTTACTTCAAATGGGTAGACAACTGTCTGTAATGCTATTAAATTGTACCTTTTGGCAAATATGGCAAAATTTATAGTATCTTGTTTAGGGAGGCACTCACTGGATGTGTGATTGTAGCACTGAAATTGGATATGCTCTTGCAGTTAAGCTGGAACTAAACAAAAGGTGCCAGATTTAACCAACCACTCACAGGGATATCATTTCAATTAGTTGGCATTGTGACTAAACCTATTTTACATGCCTTAGTCTCTATTAGCGAATATAACAGATTGATAAAAAATTTGTAAAACGTTCTGATTGTGAGAACAATGTCTTTCATTACTAAATCACTACTACCACCTTTTTATTTTCAAAGATCAGTACAAAATTAAGTTTTAACATTACATGTTTTAAGTAAGGGCTCTTAATGTAATAACATGTTTTAATTAAAATTAATTTTAGTAAATACTGTAATTGAAAGTTTTACTTTGTATTTTTCTTGGATCAAAAAGTTACTAACATGAGAAACTTAGATATTAAAAATGAATTCAGGAAAAAAGATAAATGATTCTCAAGATAGTTATCTTTTTTCCATACTTATTTCATGCATCAGAATTTATTGAAAAATTAAATATATGAGGTTTTGGATTTTGTTGAAAGTCGTGATTCTAACTAAATGTTTTAAATACTTTATTTCTGAATTTGTTGTGCAAATTATGTCTTTGTACAATGAAAGAAATTTGCTAAATTTCTCCTTTTATTTCACTAAATATTAAAAAATTAATCTAAATTCAAAAGAATTTAATGAATTTCAATCTTATAATTTCAATTATTTATTTGTTGATGTGCATTGAATTTGCAGGCCTATAATTATTCCCATTTTTATGTTGCCTCAAAGTTTCAAATTTTTTCAAATTAAATTGCTTGTTTTATCAATAACATTTCCTTCCATAAACCTTGATTTTTAATTAGGGATGTGTAAATTGTATTAATAAATTTATATAAAAACACTTATTTGGAGCAAATTATAATTGTTTTGAAATACAATAAAACTTATTTCCTTTTTTTATTTGCCATTAGTTTATTTACAGAAATATTAAAAAAATTATAACCTACAACAATTATTTAATTTTGACATTTGCTAATACTTTATTCATATTTTCTATTTTTTCTCTATTTTTAATATGAATATCATTAAATTATACTTATGTTTCAAAATTTTCTAATGAAAACTTTCCCTTAATCATTTTTTATATATTATAGTAGAAAATGGAAAAAGTATTCCAACCTGTAAATTCATATTTCTTTATTTAAAAATTGACAAATATAAACTAAAATTATGTATTTAAAAATTTTATATTCTAAATATTATTGCATTATATATGATTGTATTATATTATTGTAAAATTATTATACAATAAAAACTAATCATTGCATCATGTTAACATTTTTCAAATTTAATACTTTCTATTTCTTTCAATATTTACTTCAGTTTTTATTACTATGTATTTTATTATGTTCATATTTCTAGGGTCATGGATTTTAGCTGGTCACAGCAATGGGTACTTGTCTATTTGGAATCAATATACTGGAGAACTTTGGCAAAAATATCTTTGTCATTTAAAGTCTATTGTGGATATGGCCTTGATTAATCTTCTCAATATCGGTAAGTTTTTATTTAGTAAGGTATTTAATTTCATTCTAGTACGTCCAGTTATATTTTCTGCATATATTGCAAACAAATTTTTTAATCAGCATTTTGATACCAAATCTTGTTTTCTGATATTTTCAAGAGTAATTTTTAATTGCTTTTTAAATAAAGCTAGTGGTAGTTTTACTTCCTTATTTGTAGATTATTAAAAAAAATTTTTTTTACATAAAAAAACCAGTTTACTGTTTAGACATTGCCTTCAAAGATGAAATATTCCATCAAATCTGAAAAGCCTTACAGTAAAACCTTGATATATATAATAATGTTATATGTACCTTAAAAGGATGTTGTTCTTAACAGTTTGAACTCTTCCTGCTTTATTTGATTCAATTTAGAAATTATTACATATATTTATCTTTAATTGTTTCATCATACTACTATCCATTATATAAAATTTTTTGATTTTTGATTATTTTACTCTTAACTTTTTAGAAAATCTTCTCAAAATATCTTTATAAGAAATAATTTATAAAAGTAATAAAAAAGATCTCAGCATAATTTTCATTATAATAGCATTATAAAAAATTATTGTGATTCAGAAAAATCCTTCACTTTAGTTTGCTTACTTTTTGAAGCATATGACACTTTCATACACATATGTTCCATTTAGAATTGAAAGGAATAATAAAAATGCTTGGTAATATTAAGAAAAATGTCCTGTGCCATGTTAATTAATAATTCTGCTTTCTTAGAGTAAATTTGTCTGCTCCTATGAATATTTAACTTTGTGACAACTAAAATCACCAGGTAAATCTGCAGTTTAATTTCTTCATTACTTAATCTAGTATAAACTAATAAATATTTTTCAAAACTGAAGAATCCTTCATCATTGGATGGAAAATATTTTGGAAGTCACTAATATATAGAAATAGATATAAACGAACTAAATATTTTTCTTTTCCCAGCACCAATAATGTTTGAGCTTTCGACATCCTTTTTGTCAAAGAATGGAATTTTATCCCATTGATTTGGAATTGCTAATTATTTAACAAAATATTAACTTCTGGAGATCTGCTTATGTATGCTTTTCTACATAGATTTTAAAAGGATTTGGAAACTTATCTACTTCAACTTATACTTTAAACTAATATTTTAATATATTTGACACTCTTGATAATGTCCAAATTTAAAAGTTATAATATCCAGTTTTTCAGGGTAAAAGAAAGTTTTTAAATATATTTTTAAGAATGAAATGTGGAAGTGTGAAATGCCTATAGTAAAGACTTATTTCCTTCTTCCTTTCAATGTCAACATCAAATAGTTAGTTATTAAAAATATTCACCATCATCCACATTTTTTATGTGGAAACATTTTATGATTGAATGTGAAATTTCTGATATTTATAAAATATCTGGGCAATTCTATTCTTTCCAGTGACTAAAGGCTTTATTTTATCAATTCCAATACTATTTGCCCACAACAGAAATGTCATCCTCTGCTTTGATTTCTTTCTCCTTTTCATTTTCAGCTTTAATTGCTATTGTTTTGTATGGCATGAAATGTTAAAATTGAAGAATTTCTTCTGCTTCAAACCATACTTATAAAAGAATCTGTCAATATTCTTTTTATCTCTTTGTTTCCAAGATTCAGCATTGTTAATAAGAAGCTAAATTTTTATCACCTGAAATTATCTTAAAAACTATGCTGTGACAATCACAAAAAATATCTCTAAATTAGCTTTTAAATCATTGGGTTATTGATTGACAAGTTGTGTACTTTCAATTCATCAAAAAAATTTTGTGTAGCCCTATCAACATTTTCTTTTATGATACTTTTAGATTGTTTCCATTTGCTGTCTATTTGACTTTTTAACTACATTTCTAATAGATTTTCTTTTATTAAAAGATTTTCTCATTTTTGGCTGTGAAATCTCCTGTTTTTGATAAGTACAACCACTTTTTAACTACATCAGTTTGCTTCATTCTCTTCACTCTCTAAAATTATTTGAAGTTTGTTTTATGCTCTGTTCTCAAAAGGCAATTTGTTTATCAGGTTATTTATCAATTGTGAGCAACTAAAGTTCAACAGGAACTCTACTTATTTAGAAAAAAAAAAATTCATGACTATCTTTTATCTATGCTTGAGAATTGTAAAACTTTTTACTTTTTTTCACAAAATCCTGCCAAACATTCTAGATAGTGATCATGTAAAGCTCAAGATAAAAACCACCTTTGCTTTTTCCCATTACCAGTCTTTATAGTTTTGACTTCAGTGTAAATCCTCTCTAATTGTAGAATATTAGGACATGTATAGATTATTGAAATAGAAATTTCATTTTTTATTTAGTTTTCTCTCCGTAGATAAAAAAAAATGAGTAGAAATATACTTTTAAGATTTATAATATTATATGAAATGAGAGGAAATGTTTTTATATTATATTTATTTAACCACTTTTTTTATATCTAACAAAAAAGATAATTATCAGATGACATCGATATCAAAAGATCATATTGTTTTATAAAAATTCAAAGTCCATTGAATAAACAAAAATTCTGAATATTTTAATGAAAATATCATTATATTCCATTTTATTGTCACAGACAGTTTCATTATACAGCAATTTCATTGTGTTTTTGTTTTTTATGAAAAGTCATAAATTTCCAATATCTATTTTATAAAGATATTTAAATAGTATTGAATATAAAAAAAAATCCTCACTGTCATATTTTTCGTTGATAATGTCATATTCATATATTTAGAAAGAAATTTTTGGTGATTTCCAAGCACGCACCTTAGTACAAATTAAAACTGTATCTATCTTATTTTTCAATAGTGTCTGGGATCAGATCTGGAACCCTCTACACAAAAAAATATGATCCTACCATGGATTATAGTAAATCCAGTAATCATGTTTATCATTATACTATGAAGCATTTAGTAATAATTAATTTCTCTTTTATAACTATTTCCCTTATTTAAAATAAGAAAACTTTATTCAACCCATGTTGCAACTTAATAATCAATTAAAGGCATTGTCTAAAACTTGAATTTGCTTTCTTTGTACTTTATTTATCATATTTATTAATCTATTCATGTTCTACAACTTCAAATTAATGTTAAAAAATATAATTGGATACCTATGGAAAAATTTTGACTTAAGTCACACAATAAACATTTCAAAACTCTTTAAGAAATTGTAATTGTCCTGTTTAATCTTGTGGTGCTGCAATTTGTATAACTCATTATAAATGTGGGCAAAATGCTTACTAAATTGTTGATAAAGAATGTAAATAAAGATATATTTCAATTACTCTTTCATTATAGTGAGAAAAGGCATCACATACAGCCATGTTTATTTAAAGCAAACAATTCTGTATGATTAAATTGGAAATGAAAAATCATTCAGTTCTAGCTTTATTTCAATTACTTATAGAACTTCAGTGATAAGTACCAAATTTATTTTGTGTAGAAATGAAATTCATAGTCAAAATAAGTTTTAAATAAACATTTGCAAAATTCACCATATTTAAAATTTGTTCAGTTTAAAATTGGATATCTATATAAAATTTTATTTAAAATCAGAAAATTAATTTAACTTGTTTACAGAATATAATTTTTTTACTTCTGTGCAATATCACGAAACTAACCCAATATCTTTCTTAAACAAACTCAAATTAGTGTATTTGATGTAAAATGTATTAAAAAATTTAAAAACATGGATGTTAGGAAAAGTCGAAGATCGCAGAAACTTGTCACATCATTTCATGCAGTAGATGAAATAATTAACATGACAGTATAATCAAATTTAAAAAATTCAGTAAATATATTATCAATGAACTGTATGATTTATGTAGTTAGAGTATAACAATGCATCAATTTATGGACGTGAGTTTACAAAATATTACATCAGATCAGTTCCATCAGAAAAATTCATGACAATTCTGTCTTGCTTGTTGGAAGCTTGATATTATTTTAAAACAAGTATAAATATTTTATAAAGCATAATTCTCAACAAACCATACTTGTAATTGTAGAGTAGTTTCTGCTTTTCAACTTTTTTTCTAAATTACAAAATTATTCCCGTCTAGTGATATCGAAAAAATTAGGTGTCAATTCTTACGGGCCAACACAACCTCTTTAATCCAGCATTAAGGATCAAGGTATCATCGATACAGCCAAACATGTTTATAAAAAGAAATTTATAAATGAAAGTTTAGAAATTGAAGAAGATAAAAGAAGGCAGAATGTATTACTGAATCTCAAAAATTATAATGTATGATGAATGATTTTGCAGCTGCTGTCAATGAAATGAAATCTTTAACTTTAATTATTGCTTGGAAAAAAATTAATATGAAGAGCAAACGAATGACATCTAGTTTTGAAACTCAAAATTTTCATATCACATTACATGAAAATGTAGAAACTGATGTGACAGTAGAAGAGAGTTTTGGTTAGAGGCTATTGAATATGATCTAAACTATCATAATTTAACACTAGACGAGATTGTTAAGAGAGTGACCACTGCAAAAAACTTTGAAAGGGATGAAGACAATATCGATAAAATGAATTACAACCCAAAGTTAAAACTTAGTGAGATTAAAGATCACTTAAATTTTGTGATAAAATAAATTAAAGACACCAGTATTAGAGACATCTGAATATTATGAGCTTGTGATATTTTTGTAAATTATTCAAAAAATGATAACTAAAGTAAGGCTACAAAAGATCAGTCATTTCTTCCAACTAGTGAACATGTCAAGTGTGATTAATGAAGATGATCTGGTACTATCGTGTTCAAAGTAATTCTTCTTGTAATATTTATGGTAAGAAAAATAATATATGCTCATGCTATACTTAATTTTCTCTTTTCCAAGTTTATACTTCATTCTCTTGAATTCAAAGTATGGAATTTTATTGTATGTGGTAGTTTGTTTATGTATACCTGACTTAATTTATAGATTATTTTGTTTAATCTGTATTTTCATCTATTCGAATGATATAGATCCTGTGTTAGTTCAGATTAATGATGTTCTATTGTACTTAAATTTTATGAAGTCTTTCACGCAAAATTGTATTTTTACGTAACTTTCTTTGTTTATATTATTATTCCAATTTTTCTTTAATATGTTTCACTATGAAATAACATTTATTTGAAAATTTTGACTTATAAAAAATGGGCTCAAGTGATTTTTGCTTTAGTTTCTTATTTTGTAATATTTATGAACTAAATTACTGAAACTTAATTATTAAAATTAAGATTAATACTAAATTAGAGTGAGATATATGTAAAATATACTTCTAATAAGAACTAACGTCATTTATAACTTAATGTTCTAAAAAATATAATGTAGAAATATTCACTTTAGCATTAGGTGAAAATCTACCACTAGATTATTTAAAAAACTTAATAAGAGTTTATAATTTATTTAATCATTATTTATCATTTCTATTTTATCTTGAAGAAAACGTTTCCAATTTTTTTCAAGTCTTATGAGCTACTTCATTTTTTAGAAATAATAGATTTTACATTCTTTAAATTCTCTGCAAAGTCACACTTGTTTGATTCTCAGATTTTTTATTGAAATATAAAAAAGGAAATTATTTCCTGTAAGTAAATGTGTATAGCTGGATATAAAAAAAATTATACTTGTAAAATAGAAAAATACTACAATGGTATAGTAGTTATATGAATTTTTCATCAATTTTACAATTATTATTTGTTTATAATTTTTACAATTATATACTGATTATAGTTAAACATTAAGTAATGTATTGCTATTGAACTATTTTTTATATTTTTCCAAACTTTCAATAAAATTACTTTTTTTTTTTTTTTTTTTTTAAGATAATATTAGTTAACAATTTTTCTGATTAGAATAGTTTTGAATTTAATAAAATAGATAAAAAATATTATGGTATTCAGGAGTCATTTTGAAGCTGCAAACTCACAAAGCAAATAATAAACATGTTGCCTTTTTCAGCCAATACAGGTTATGGACATTTCTTTGCAAATAAATCTTCAAAATGATTTCATTTCTAAATGATCAGGTGAAAAGTGGATATATCTCCCATCATTAATAACAAAGTTTTGTGCTCATAACAGGGGGAAAGAACTTTCTTTGCTGTGAAACTAATATTAATACCTTGAAGCAAAAGAGAAACATACCTTTGTCTCTTTCTCGGAAGGCTGTGGAATTGGATAAGAAAATTAATGTAATAAAATGGTTAAATATATTTACTTAAAATCAAATTCAAATTTTTAAGAGGACACTAGAAATAAAAAAATTCACTGAAAAATATTTTCAAATTTCATGACTATATTACCTAATTTTAGGTATTATTTTAGAGTTTTAAATGTTTATACTGCTTTTTTTAGTTAGATTTATACTATATTTAATAAATAAAAACTTTATCTTTACAGATTCTTATTATGGGTTAGAGGATCTTCCCTGGAATCATCATCATGTTATAACTATTTCTAAAGATAGCTACATCCAAGTCATATCTTTGCTAGAAAAAATATCTTTCAACAGTCTGAATCATCTGAACTATCATAGCTCAGATCTGATTTCAATAAGGTAAAATCAAAATAATTTATTACGCAATGAGTGAAACTTAATATCACTCACATGTATAGTTTTTTTATTTTTCTAAATAAACTTTTTAATTTATTCTAACATTTTTAAAATTATTAAATTTTCTAAATTTAACCATTATTGGAAAGGGAAATAAATGTTATATACCTTGTTTTTTTTTCCTCTGCTCACTACTTAATTAGTTTCCATCTATTGATGAGTACCATTCTTCATATGATTCTCTTCAATGAGTATGATTATGTCTATTGCTTAAAAGTACTTAAAATACATCTCATATCATGACGAATATTAAAAGGAAAAATAAATAATTGATTTATGGATCAAGTAAATACAAAGAAATAAGTAACAGGAATTTTGTCAAATATGGAATTTTTGGTGAAAGTTTTGAAAATGACTATATTATTGGTAACTTACAATCAGTTTGCATAATGTGGTAATGTATATAATACATTCAATTTTTGTTTAATTTTAGTTATAAATTAAAACAACAACAGAGTTATACTTTCTACATAAATTATATTAAGTGGAAACACAAATTTATTCCAATATGATAAATAAGAAATAAGTTAATTTAGAATATAAATGCAGTTTTAAGTCGTATTGTAATAAACTTGAATAAATGTCCTTCTTTATCTAGTTTATTTTATTAAAAAGTTTTATTACTAAAAATAATCTTTTGAACTAAAAGTAATTTTTATATTTTGAATTATAACTTAGTTTTAAATAAATAAAGAACCAAATAAAACTAATTTATTTTTAATATATGTGTAATTTTTTTCTATAAATGTTGTATATCATTACTTAAAAATATTTTAAATTCTGAAAATAATATTAATATAAAAATTAATAGAATAGAAACCTATAAATATTTTGAACCAGATTAATTTTTCAGTTATACTTTTTCTTGCATTTAAATGCCACATCATATGTAAATGAAGTTAAATGTTTTTAACTTCATTTACAATTTTTTTTCCATAATGAAAAACTATTCAATTCATTAAAAATTATTTTTTAATAAAATTATTATATTAGAGATAATTCTCGAAATAAAACTAGATTATTATATATCTGTTGTGTGCATTTCAACTTGGTGCCTAAATAAAATAAATAAAAAGTGGGAAACTTTTAAGCATCTTATTTTAAAAAATTTTTTATTTTTTAAATATTAATGATTTTATTCAAAATCTTTCAAAACTTACAATAAATACGTGTTTTGAAGAATATATGTTAAGATTAAATATTTGATATTCTTTTGCTCAATTTCTATGTGAAACTTCTGTCTGATGGTTAGTAAAATTAAATTGCGTATTTCACTGAAACAAACATTCATATGAAATATGATGAATTAGCCAAATGGTAAATAGTAAATGAATATTTTTTTCAGTGATTAATAACTGTATGATGTAAATAAAAA
Source organism: Latrodectus elegans (assembly GCA_030067965.1). Classification (NCBI taxonomy): domain Eukaryota; kingdom Metazoa; phylum Arthropoda; class Arachnida; order Araneae; family Theridiidae; genus Latrodectus; species Latrodectus elegans. Next base: position 42,527,908 of record CM057822.1, read on the forward strand.
ATGTTTTAGTTCATTAAGATGATGATATTATAACAGTAAAATACCTGCTAAGATACTTACATTTAAATTTATAAAAAAAAAAGTTTTATTTATATCAATAAAAGGGATTTATGCTTCCTTGGGACAGTTTCAATGATTTCACTTACTATGATTAAACTATGGGAGTTATATTAAATTTTAAGTTAACCTCAACTCTTCTCTGGTATTGATAGCATTTTTTGACTCAATAGTATTCTTTTTTCAGAAAAAAAAGAAGGCAGCTTTATCTTTGGTAATTTGATTTTCTGCACTGAAATTTTTTAAATTTGAAATTTTCTCAATTTTTTGTGAAACAGTTTATTAAATACTTGCTATTTAATAAAATAATTTTTAGGATTTTTAATTGTATTTTATATTTTAGAGTGTTTGATACTTTATTTGCTGTTAGTGGTGCTGACAACACTATATCTCTCTGTAGCATGAAACTCAATAGAAAGCCGTTTTTTCATTTAAGTACCACATTATTGCATCGAATAATCGGGCCATTAGATATTCTGCTGAACATCGAATTATGGCATGGTCAAGTATGTATTTCAGATGTTTTTCGATGTTTGAATGTATAGAAGTTTTTCATATTTATATTAGCTAGCATAAAAATGTCAAACTACTCTTAAGTTGTAAATCATAAGGTTACATCTCAAATATTCGATAAATTGTTTAATTACAATGATTGCAGCAGTTGCAAGATGAATTATTTCCCAGTGACTGCTAATTAAAATTGTGACGATTAGCCTATACAACTTTATTTTAATCGAATGCTGTTCATTCCTTATGTGATGTAACTTGCCTAATTTGCTTACTTATTTTTATACTTGTAACTTGCCTAATTTGCTTAATAATTTTCAAACCTTTATGAGAGGTCTCGGTATTGATACCTCATCCAGTTGTACTTGCCGTCCTACCTTAGCTGATTTTCACATTTGGGCTTGATAGTCTGGTAGCTTGTCTGTCTTAAATGTTTTACAGCAATTTTGAATGATTTGATGAGAAAAACATGATTGCCTGTGGGAAAATGATATTGGTACAACCTTGCTACTGATTATATGTTCTTTATTTTACATTCATTGTATAGTAAAACTGTCTCACAAAACACAGCATTAGAAAATTGATCCACATGAGCATTGACTTGCTACAACCCAATATAAGTTTCCTTTTTGTGATTGTCCCAGGTGAACAGACATGAAAATTCTTTATGTATTTCCATTCGGAACAAAATTCAAATAATGAGCTGGTAGTTAAGTTGTTGAGTGCATGCTATGCTATTTTATGCAATGTTCATATTGTCTACTCTATCTATAAAGATCATCAGTACTCAGATGCAATTCTCAAGTTCTGCTCATTGGAAATTACAAGTAATACCATTTTCCACATTATGCAGCTGTGATTTACCTAAAAAATATCATTTCCCCTTCCATTTAAGTTTGGTGATGTCACAGTGTAGGAAATCATGAAAAAAAAACATGCATTTACACTCTTCAATTCTTTACATTAATATCTGCATGCCTTTTTTTTATTAGTATGTACGTATAAAATAGTCTTTCACATGTTATTTAAAACTTACTTGACGTTTTTATATCCTTTTAAAAATCTTTTTATTGGAAGGCTTTAAAGAAATGGATTTTGTTTCTGCATTAAAAGTAGCTATGAGCACTTAAAGTTAGTTCCTTGCAGAATGTAAAATTCAATCATAACTGAATATTTAACAGTATTTTGCTGGTAACCACTTATTTCATTTTTGTGAAGATCATGGCTTATGATTTGCAAAAAATGTTGTCGTGATAAATAGGTTTTTTTATAACTCAATCAGAAATAGATACATTATGTATTATACAAGAGAATTCATTCTTTTATTTTTCACAAATTCCTTTATTCTCACCAAAATAAAAATAAAAAAACGTATGTTTGGTAATTAATTCAAGAACTCAAATTATAAGTTAAATATTATTAGTTAAGTTTTAATAACAAGCATAATTGCTTCTTCAGCTTAATTAAAAGAATTATATATATATATATATATATATATATATATATATATATATATATATATATATATATATATTGTAGCATATTCAAACTGGTTACACTAAGGTAAAGAGTAGGCAATGCTAATGCAAGAATCATGCTCACTTATTTGTTAAATTTTATATTAAATATTTATTCACAATCAATAAATAATTAGTATAAATATTTACATGTTGATACATATTTTTTATGAAGCATCTATCAACTTGTCGGCTCCAGAAAAACTAAGTTTTAGAATTTAAGAAAAATTCCACTGATGTTACAGATCAATTAGCTTTGTGGCTTGGAGGCTAATTACTTAGGAAAGTCTCGTAAATCCAATCATCTAAGATTAACAGTCGTCAGTATCATTTTCAAATCTGAAGGATACTCAGTAATCATTTCCAGAGAGTAATGACTGCATGGAGTATTATCACTCTGACAGGCAGGTGTCTTCCTCAGGTATGGTTGATCAGAGACTTAGAGCAACTCACTTTGCATATTTTCAAGACTTTTGGATTTGTCCGCTATGAAGCACTTCTTAAAGTCAGAAGCCAAGGTGAAAAGCACAGTCAACAGTCCCTGAGCTTCACAGTGGCTCCTCTATTTATATTGTTCTCTTTTGGTTATCAGGGACTGCAGTAACTTCTTGGACATTCCTCTGACATTACTTCTGCTTTATATGCTTCCAGTTAATTTAAAGGCAACTCTGCCAGGCAGTTTAATACTATATTTGATACTCAGAAATTTTCTGCATTAAATAATTAAGAATTTATTATAGGGCCACTACCCTCATTGAAATGGTAAGGGGGAAGTAAGTTCTCCAAAACTCATTGTAAGTAACCCTTGTTGAATGTAGAGCTGGTCACTTGAAAGATTGATTCCAATTTTAGGCAGATTAATCACTTTTTCTGCTAAGGATTTTATGTCTCTTCATGAGCTATTTCTGTAGCTTTCAAATTATCTCAAACCACATTTAATTATTTTTCTCTGATGCTGATTAGTTCCAAGTGATATATCCAGAAAAATCAATCTCTTTTACAGATTCAAAGAGGGTAAAAATCTTTTGGATACTGGGAATATCTTGGAAGGTTTGAAAGTTATAGCGATGAAATTATAATATATATTTATATATATATATATACATGAATTAGTTTTATTTTTAAGGTATAGAAGAAAATTTAAAATTTGTATAAGGTTTGTAACATCTTTGTGATGCTGTTAATTTATGTACCTCATAAAAGAATACATTTTATAAACAAGTATTCTAAAATATATGTTGAAAATGAGACATTATTTTTCAGATTCACTGTATCTCTTACAGTGGGAAGTTACATATGTATAATACTGACGTAGAAATATGGACTGAGTTAAGATGTCTGAAGAATACTTATTCTGATATCACTAGTAATAAAGTAGTCACTATCACTAATTCTTTTCTCTTCCGTGATAAAATTGTTATATTGTTTACAAGTAAGTATTTTTTATATTTATTTTACTTTTATCATATATGTGTCTAAAATTTATTGTTCTTACATCTTTAGTTTGGATTTTTGTTATATTTTTATTATTGTTTATTTAAAAGTTAAATTTGCTTTATTTTTATTTTGCTGAATATTAATCGGCTTTTGGTTCTCATAAATTAAATAAACAGTTTATGAAAAAAGGTTATATTATTAAAAAAAGTCATTCATTTTTTTAACTAAAAATTCTCTTTATATGCCTAAAAATTTCATTTTTAATCAATTCAACTTTTTAGTTTTTAATAATTTGATACATTTTTTTAATTAAAAAAATCTACATTCACAATTTTTGCAAAATTCACCACTATATTCATTTTTTCTTCATTGTATTAACATACTGTAAAATTCATTGAGATATATGTCTGCATGAAGTCTACAGTTTATAAAAAATTCATTAGATTTGATATTTTTTCATTGCATCAGAATTTTGATTTGTAATTTCATTTTGACTCTGTTTTCAAAGGAATGTACTTGTTTTTTATAACTTATTTTTCTTTTCTATTTGTACTTAACATGATCAAACTCACAAAAATTTTATTAGAAAATTTGTATTTATTATGAGCTTAGTTTGACATTTTTTATTTTAATCGCTAGGCTTTTTTTAATCCACTGATTCTGAAATAATATTAAAAAATACTAAATTGATTAGAAATTTAGAAAATTTGTTTTATAAATTTTGAAATTTTCATGTGTAAAAAAAAAGAAAGAATTTTTCAACATGATCATCCTGGAATTATTTAATTTAAATATTGCTTTTTAAGCCATTCTTCTTTAAGGTTAAAATATATTTATAGGAGAAATTTGTTTCTTTCATTGTTTCACAAGTAACTCAAAATAAGTAAATATAGAATTATTTTCAAAATTTTTAAATAGTGAAAAATTTTATTAGAAAATTTGTATTTATTATGAGCTTAGTTAGACATTTTTGATTTTAATCACTAGGCTTTGTGGTGATGCAATGTCTATTTTGTAGATATTTTCTGTTCTTTTCTTGGCAACATCCAATTTGGTATTTTGTGTATATAATGCCTCATTTTAAAATGAGTATATGCATATGTGTGTGTACATTGTTTATGTAATTTTGGTGTAATTTGTGTATTGTATAATAAATGTCAAATAAAATGTTATATATTGTTCAAGTCTATTCTCCAGAGTTACAAAGGCTTTAGGAGACATTTTTTAATAAAAACATGATTATGAAAAAATGAAACCAATTCCGTAACTTCAACATATTTTCAATTGAATCACCACAACAACGATTTTTTTAGATGTTCCTGGTATAATGTTAAAAATAACTATTTTTAGCATAATCTCTTATCATTTATACTTATTAAATTTGAGTTTTATTTGGTTGATGAAATAACTAATATTAATTTCTCTGTAGATAATTTAGTAATCTTTATTTTCATAAAGATAACCAAATTATCCACAGATCATGGTGTTGAAGTTTTCAACTTACTGAAAAAACTAATCAAATTCTGCATTTAGAAATTTTTATTATTTGTAGTGTTTACGTGTTTATTTTCACTATAATTTAAGATATCTGAAATTATAATTAAATAATGTGTGAACTTACTTATAAATAGTAATTAAATAGGATAAAATTTGTAATCATTTTATGTAAAATAAAAAATGATTATTAACAAAAGTGTCATTTTAACTAAAATGACTGTCACTTTTGTTAAAGGGAACTTAAAATATACTTAAAACTTCTAAACTAACTATGTAAAAAAATAATAATAATCGTTGTCTTTCTAGATTTATATTTATTAAAAGATTATGAATAACTAAAATTGATTGAATAATAACCTGCATATTTTTAATTCATAGTCTTTCTAATTTTATTTTGTTTACATGTTTTATGGATTGTAAATTTCATCTCTACAGTATTATATAAATATAAAATCAGTTTTTATATATGATTAAAAAGATTATATGCCAAACCATTCCCAATAACCCATAAGTATCAATAGTGTGTTATTGAAATTTTAATTCTTATTATGATTAATGTCTATATTATTATAATAAGTGCATTTACATAAGGCTAATTTTGTATATTATATTTAACTATTTTTATTCTAAATTATTAAACACTAATTAGAAATGTTTTATTTTAAATAAATTTTGTTTATTCTTTCCTTTAATTGTGTCTATTTTAATTTTTTTACGTAGCATGATTATAAATTTCATTGAAAAAGAACTATTTTTTCTTTGTTTTAAAATTTTATTTAGAACGGTATTGTAAAAAACTCTCAGAATAAATGAAAAAATATATAAGTTTTTTTCTGTAAGAATTGTTTTCGTTTAATTTCAATCTTTCTTTATTTTCCATTTAAATCTCAAAATTATGGATTTTTATTAAAAAAATTTAATGGATTTTTTTAAAAAAAAAAATCAGTTATTATTCTTAAATATGCAATAAATGAATTTACTACAACAATGTTTAATATTATCAGCCTTATTTTTACATTTTGAAGCATTGACAAAACTTAACCAAATGTTTAAGTGTAATTTTATCTTGAGAATTATTAAATAATTTTTTAGTTTGTTATCTTCAAGAATCATTCATTAAATATTCATTAGTTTGTTGTCTTTTGAAAGAACAAATAAATTTTGTGCAAGTTATGGAAAAATGAATTAATATGAAATAGTATGAATGTAGTATCAGTTATGAATCAGATTTATTATTTTTCACTTTATTCTCCTTAATAATATGTATCTCTTTTCTATCAATGTTTTTTACACTTTATGAAACTAAAATATTTCATCTTATATTTAGGTGATGGTAGAATGGTTATATCTATCAATGATAGATTTAATAATCAGTATTACATGATGAAAAGCTTACAGACTATTATTGTTAGTGTTGCATTAAAAGGAACACTTCTTGCTCTTGGTGGTGAAAATGGAAAATTATATGTGTTTTACGTCCCAGAAACTGAAGACCTCTTAAAGCTTAATTTGTCTTGTCCTTCTTACACTGTCAGACTCAGTGAAGCTTCCATAACGTCCATAGATATTTTTTATGATGAGAAAACTCCAATTATTATTGGAGGTACAAATGAAAGTTTATATGTCATAAAATGGTATTCATCTATTGCTTCTCATCAAGAGATTAAAGCGAGAAAATTATTTCCAAAAGCATTTAATAGTTGTTAATTAATATATAGTCTCCCAAATAAATAAACTTTATCTTTCTTCATTACAACTTTAAAGGTTATATTCTTATTTATAAATCGTACAAAATTAAATATTATTATAAATGAAGAAATTAACAGAACAATAATTTATTTCACTTCTTAATGCATTTTTTTTAATACATTTTGTGAAATGTTATAGGAATATTTTAATAGCCTTTTCGTATTTTTATTTTGTGTATTATCAACTTATAGTACAATATCTGTTTTAAAATTTTTACTCATAACTTAGCCCAATAATATTGTCTACAAAATGTTGGGAAAAAATTATTCTTATTTTAATGATTATTAATTTCCTTATCTCTGAAAAATAATTTTTGTATTTCAGTTGCAAAAATCTTTATATGTATGCAAAAATATTTTTACATATTGTTTTTCTGCCTATTTTATTTCTTTCTTTCATTCAATAATTTTCTTTTGCTATTTTATGTAACATTCAATTTACCCTACATAATTATCTTTACCTATTTATTTTTAACTTCATCCATTAATTATGAATATCTATCTTTGTGAAGTTTTGGTAAATATTTCTTAATGCATCATGATCAACAACGCAAGTTAAAATTATTGTCTTCATTAAATAAAAATGGACCCTAATTCTTGGTATTTTTTGTAAAGTTTAAAGTATATTTATATTGATTGCACAAAGGTTCATTTATTATATTTATTATTATGATTGCACAAAGCTTCATTACTTTCAAGTTTTTATCTACACAGAATTTCAGTTTTCTAATTCTAATTTATGTAACTTATTGTTCCTAAAAATATATTTCATTTTTGAAAAAACTTACTTCATTTGTAAAATATTGTAAATAAATAAATATTTATAATATTCGAATTGCATATAATATTTAATGAATTGAATAAATTAAATATCAAAAAAGCAATGATATATTTAAAATAAATTACTTGAAAATTTAAATAAACAATTTCAACATATTTTCAATGTATTGTTACTCATCTTGTATATACATACTTGTAGTGTATAACTATTTTATAAATTTTATATTATAAACAATTGAATTTAAAGTATCTAATCATTCATTTTTGATTAATTGAATTTAATGTAAAATCAGTATACATTAATTCCTTAAAAATTCATGATAAATTTGAAAATTGTCTCTATACAGAAATTTTATCATAAATTCTATTATGAGTTAAATGCTGAGAGATGGGATTAGACTCAAAAACTAAACTAAAAAAAGTAAAAATATTGCAATATGCAAATGATCTTACAACTGGTTTTGATGTTGTTTCATATTCCATATCTGATTCTTGGACAGAAAAAATAAACCATATATCATTTTAAGTTTCCTATTTAATAGGGGAAACATGAACTTATATTGAAGATATTTTAGTCTTAAAGGAAAAATTAAATGTATTGAAATAATTATTGTGTGAAATTTTTCCACTTATCTTAAGATTGCAGTAAATATAATTCAAATTATTAAAAATCTTGTAAACATTTTACGGAGTAAAATTTATAAATAATTGTGTCATGAATGTTTTGTACTAGTAGAAAATGTGTGGCTGTTTTTCGGACTGTCCATATTATTTTAGAGAATCAGCTTGTTAAATTAAAAAACTAGAAATGGCTAATGCATATTGTTACTATGTAGATCTTAAAGAATTAGGAATTAAAGTCAAGCATTTATTAAAAGCAAGTATTTTATGATGAATGATTAAAATGTGTAGCTTAAATTGCTGAGAAATAAGATATTTTTCATTCTATTCTTTTCTTACTTTTTCAAATAATTGATTTTTCTTCAGTATTTGCTAAAAGCTTGTAAGTTATTAACTCTGGCTTTCAGCATAAGGATTGCCACAAATTAGTCCACTGGCTTGTCAGTGGAGGATTTCTGCTTGTATTTTACTAGTGTATAGTACACCTGTAACAATGTAACTAATTACATGACTAACAATATCACCTGAAACATTAACCAATGAAAGTTGGTTAATTTTTCATATAATTTCAATAATAAATGCAGGATTTCTGGAACGAGGCTGTCGATTTGTCGGCGAAAAAGGATGCAAGGGTCCTCCACAGATTTTTGAAAAGTTTTGACAGATTTTTGAAAAGCCACTCTTTTTATTCAATGAAACTCTTGATAAAATGAAGATATGCCTTAAAGATAAAGTAGAAAGTATTGCTTGACTCTGCTAGTGCTTCGCTGCTTAAGGATACACACTCCACCCCGATTTCCCTAGAAGCTCAGTTGTGACTCTCTTCCCCCTGACTATTGGCCATGACTGCTTGCCTATGTATTTGCATAGGTTTGGACTTTATGACCCTCCCATATGTATTCTGTGCAGACAACATCAAAATTTTAATGCTACTCATGTTCTGCACTTGTGTTTTTAAACTGTAGAGTTCAGAAATATTGGAAGGGTAGAGAAATAATGGCCTAATAACCAAATTTCTGGGCATTTGTAATAAAAAAATGAATTTCAATAATGGTTTTAATATAATTTCAATATGCTCATATATTAAAAAATGCTTTCGATATACCATTTTCAAAATTATGCAGAGAATCTGTATAAAGTGAATTTAAAAAATATTCATTTTGTTAATAGCTCCTAAATTATGATAGCAGATCTAGTACTTGAATGGTTAGTGCTCTTTGCCTACAGTTAAAGTATTGGAATATCACCTTGGCCATGGATGTTTGTGGTGGCTTTTTACTAAAATTCATCTAAACTATATATGATATATTTATTATTTAATAATTATCAAGTTACATTTCTACAATGGTTTACCTGCAATGATGATCTATAATTTTGAAAAATATCAGAGACAAGTCATGTCAGAGACTTTTTTTCTCAAATTTTATATTAGTTAAATCAGTTAAATATTGTACAAGAATTTAAATTATTAAAATAGTTTTCCATCTCTTGAATCCTACAACCACCTGTTATCTATGTAATGATAAATGCCTGTTATCTATTAGTGTAGAGATTAAGTAGAAATCAAAGCAATAATTTAATATAGATTTAGCTTACGGAATTTAATTAATAGTATCAATAGAAAAATTATTTGCAAATTAAAGTTACATGTGAAGTTATCAAAATTGAGAAAATAACAATTAGACATCTTTAATAATCGTCTTCTATTAACGTGTCCGTCTATTTTTTCTCCCATCTCCTTCTCGCTCAAACGGCTAGGTGCCGCTTGGCTAAAGCTTAGCACTGTTACGTCATGTTCCATCCGACTTCTTATTGGTTGGAAGAGTCGGTAGAAAACACCGGCGCTGGATATAGCTCTCCTCTACACCGTTTTCGATCACACTCGGGCATTCTGATGGCTTTGGACCTCCAAAGCTTGCACAAAGAAACAAAAAAAAAAAAAAAAAAAAAAAAAAAAAACAAAAAAAATAAATATTTAGAAAAATTTAAGAAAAGAATAAAATTATCCACAGGCGCCGTCTTCAATAGCCTGTTTCTTGTTGCCATTCGTCTTCTTTTTTAGCAAGTTTCATTTTTCTTTTGCGTCATCTTGATTATGAAAACCTTCTAAAAAAAAAAAGAAATAATTAAAATATTTAAAAAAAATTTAGTAAGAGCATCTGTTTATCATAAGTCCGTTTTTCAGAAAAAGGGTGTTAAACTGAGACTAAAATCGTCGTTGTCCATTTAGTTCCAGGGCTTTCATATTTTCAGCTCAGTTGATGTGTTATTCGGGCCTTCATGATTTTCGACTTAAACAACTGCATAACGATCTCGTTCTTTAACTGAAGTTATTTCGTACTTGCCGAACAATTTTAGACGTAGCTTTTATCCTGTACCGAACTGGATTCTTTGTATTGCAACTAAATCTCCGACTTTATATGTTCGAGGCGACTTCCGTTTCCGATTGTATTGGCTTTGGTTTTGTTGTAGTTTCAGGATATTCTTTTTAGCTTCTTCTCGAAGTTCCTCTTTGTTTTTTATCTTGCTTGCTTGGTACTCTTCCTCGAGTAGTTTCTTTATTCGATAATCCTCTTTATTTTTCATTTTCACTCCAATCATGTGTTCGAAGAGGGAATATTTTGTATTGGTAACACTGTTCAGAATTCGTTGGACATCTGGGACATATTTAAACCATTTTGTGGGATCATCTGCAGAAAGCTTGTCAAAGATAGGAATAATGATTCAATGGATGCGTTCTACTTGTCCATTACCTCGTGCAAGACCAGTAGTTATAGTTACATGCTCAATTCCTTGCTCGGAACAATAATCGGCAAAATCTTTAGAAGTAAATGCTGAATCTTTGTCAGAAATTATTCTAGATGGATTCCCAAAAGTTTGAAGAATTTTCAATTTTTCTATTGCATCATTTGCTGTTGTTGATTTTACGGGATAAAACCATGTAAACTTTGTGAATGCATCACTACAGAAAATAAGTATTGATACTTTTTATTTGAAGAGGAAAGTGTACCAAGAAAGTCTATGAGAAAAGTGTCTAAAGAAACGTTACCTTAAGGTATTGGGTGAAGATAACCTTCAGCTTTTCTTCGTTTCTTATATAAAATACAGTGTACACAATTAACTATTATATTTTCAATTTTAGGTCGCAGATTATAAATATAAAAATCACGTTGTAAAATTGACTGTGTTTGTGCAGAATAAAAGTATCGTTTGTTATGAGCGTGTTTAATAATATCATTTTCCATAGCTTGGGGAACAACTAAAAGCTCGTTGCCTTTTTCATGTTTGTATAGGATGTTATTTTTGATATAGTCATTCGTATTATTTGTTTGGCATAAAGTTTTAAATGCCAAACATGTTATCATCTGTAGATTGGGCTCGTTCAATTTTTAAGGTCATTTCTGCTTGAGGTGTAATGAAATATACTGTGTTAAGACTGAGGGCATCATCATGAGGCATTTGCTTACCAGATCTATGAATTATTTCGTAATCAAAATATTCAAGGATCGTTTGCCATCTGGCAATTTTTGGAGTTTAATCTTTCTTTTCTATAGTCTGTTTAAACGCAGCACAATCTGTGTGCGTTAGATCTTTTATAGTAAAAGATCCGCCAAAACTAGTGTTGTGTGAAAGGAAGTTAGTATTTTGCACCTGACGTGGGAGAGAAAAAAGATTAGCAGACAGCCTTTGTGAGTCATCTTCGGCTCCGAATCGAGTAAAAGTATTGTTTGACTGCTGTCTGGGCGTTGTTTACTGTTCTTTTAAAAAAACCACTGACACTGCGATTCTGTGAAGAGGAATTCTTAATTAAACTCACTGGATTTCTAAGTTTATTATTAAAAGTTTCTACCAATTCTGTTTCACTTTCGGTATTGGATTCAGCATTTCGAAACAAATTGAAATTTCTTACATGTTCAAAAATCAAATTATCTTTTGCATTAGATGTAAATTCAATATGAAGCACATTACACATAGAAATAAAATCATTTTCACTGAATAAAGTTATGGCTTTTGTTTTGGCTTCTTCAATAGGATAGTCAGAATCAAAATCAGTAAAACTTCGTAAAATATTTCTATTTCTTCGCCCTTCATCTGTACCAAATATTAATTTATGAAGATTTTTAATGTTTTTAGTACTACTGTTTGATATTGAGATAGCAATTTTCTTAAAACCTTTTAAGGAAGTCATATTTCTTATAGTCGATAAATAAGTTTAAAGCTGACTCACCGTTTTGAAGGAGTCAATCATCGGCATTTATAGTCTTGGTTGCTTAAGAAGGCCTTAGAGTTGCTAGGCTGTCTAGGGTATAATATTTTAGGTAAAAGAAATTCTCGTAATCGGCCGGGCTCATGTAATGAGGGAATATAGAGATTAAGTAGAAATCAAAACCGAATAATTTAATACATAGCTTACTGAATTTAATTAATAGTGACAAATAGAAAAATTATTTACAAATTAAAGTTAAATGAGAAATTAACAAAATTGTGATAATAACAATTAGACATATTCAATAATTGTCTTCTATCAACGTGTTCGTACTTTGCCTCCAATCTCCTTCTCGATCAAACGGCGAGGTCCTGCTTGCCCAAAGCTTAGCGCGCTGCTATGTCATGTTCGATCCGACTTCTTATTGGTGGAAGAGTTCGGAGAAAACACCGGCCCTGGATATAGTTCTCCGCTACACCATTTCCGATCACATCTATATATATTGAAAGAATGAATTAGTACCATATAATACAACAACCACTTGTTATCATCTATATTATCTAAAATATTCAACAATAATTTTGCTATCACTATGAGAAAGTTTAATATCAAACTCGTTCATAACGTTAATATTCACTCAGCCAAATGGTTCACAATCTGTCGTCTTCAATTCAACAGTTTGTGAATGTGATTCCCATTTCAGACATCGATGTTGTAATGGTATGAAATCCACTTTAAGCTGTTGGTCCCTATCTAATTACTCTCATTTGCAAATCCATTGAGTAACAAACAAACCAAACGTAAATTCGAAGTAAATATGCATGCTTTCTTTAATTATAGGAAAAATAAATTAAAATGTTTAGTACTTAATATGATGGATGACTTTTCCATGGATTTGTTCTATGTGATGCTTTCACAGCTAGCTGTTTGAATATTTCACAGATATTTTGTAGTGTCTAAACATCTGGGCATTTGTGGAGGTGGCGGAGGCTCTAACGATACATGGATTCGATTACTGCTTTCAATATAAATATTTTTAGCGGTTCGGCAATATCAAAACTGATTTTTACTATTTTCTACTTAAAAGTAACCTTTCTGATTTTCTTGCGAAAAGTATCGTTTAAGAATTTTTTGTTTAAAGATATATTGGTGGTCATGTCCAATTTGATTTCGAAAATGTGAAAGTTTAAACAATTGATTAAATCATTCTTCAGTAATTCTATTGGGTTAACAACTAAGTAATTGTGGATTTTTTTTAAAAAATCAAAGACAATTTTTTCATGGAACTAAATAACTTTATTCTGTAATATATTGCCCATTTTGATCAACTACCTTTTGCCATCTTTCAGGCAGCATTATAATCCCGCGTTCATAAAACTTCTGGTTTTTATTAGCAAAAAACTGAATCATGTACGATTTGATTTCATCATCATCATCATTGTAATTTTTAGAATTCAAGGAGTTTTGTAAAGATCGAAACAACAAGTAATCAGATGGTGCAAGGTCAGGTCTATATGGTGGATGTAGCAAAACATCCCAACCAAGCTCCAATAATTTTTGCCGAGTGACCAAAGATGTGTGTGGCCTTGCATTGTCATAATGGAATACAACACCTTTTCGATTTGTCAATTAGGGCCGCTTTTCTTCAACTACATTGTTTAATTTCGTTAGTTGTTCAATGTAAGCATCAGAATTGATCGTTCGGTTGGGTGGTAAAAGTTCAAAGTAGACAATTACTTTGTAATCCCACCAAACTGATAACAAAACCTTCTTTTGATAAATATTAGCTTTTGTTGTTGTTTGAGTTGGTTCACCTGGCCTGCTCTACGATCTTTTCCGCTTGATATTGTTATAAACAACCCATTTTTCACCGCCAGTTATTCAGCCGTTTTAAAAATGAATCATTTTCATTACGTTCCTTTAGCAAATCGCAGCTGTTAATGCGTTGAGTTAAATCCTTTTCTTTCAGTTCATGAGGAACCCATGTATCCAGTTTTTTTAATATAGCCCAGTTGTTTTAAGTGATTTTCAGTGCATGTATGTGATACATGAAGGTTCTCTGCAATCTCACGTGTTGTACCATGACGATCCAAATCGATTATTGCTTTGATTAGGTCGTCATCAACTTCAATTCGACGACCAGAGCGTTTTTCATCTTTGAGTGAAAAATCAACAGAACGAAATTTAACAAACTAATTTTGACACTGCCGTTCTTTTAAGACTTCTTCACCATAAACAGAGCACACCTTTTTATGAGCTTGCGATGCGTTTTTCCCTTTGCGGAAATAAAAATGCAAAATATGACGAAAATGTTCCATTTTTCAACGAACACCAAACGCAAACTACGCAACCGATCAAAAAACTTTTTTTGCTGATTGACAGCTGAATTGCTAACTATCAAATAACAAAATGTGTTTTACATTTGTACTCCGTCTGCAAAACTAAATATTCAACTAAAACTATCTATGAGTGAAATCCGCAATTACTTAGTTGCCAACCCAATATAATTAATTGTTAAATAGCCACCAGAGACCAATAGAAAATGTGAAGAGAATAGAAAGGATTATTTTTTTTTAAGTTTTAAAATTCAATTGAGAAGAATTATTTTCACCGATTTAGAATAAATGTTCAGTTTGCAGTTAAAGCTTAGTGTTTAAATTTTTAGAAATGTAATAAGGACTATATAAAATTCTGACTCTTAGAAACAGAAATTGTGGTAGAAGTAATTGACTATAAAAATGAAAATGGTTGTTTTAAAGAGTATTAAAAAAATCTGTTTTCTTTATTTTGTTCTTGAATAATTTTGGGTTACTACTTGGAGAAAGGTGTTTAAAGAATGGCACACAGTTAATTAAAGATTGTTAAAAATGACTATATAATACGATTTAAGAACCATCCTGCTTCAAAAGAAAGTTCTATCATAGTTCTAGTATTTGTATACATGGAGAAGTTCATTTATTATATAAAACAACAGATTGTTTACCATGGAGAATTAAAAGTACAATAAATAGAGAAGTGATAAGTTGAACAGTCTGTACTATATTTTATTGCGAATTTTCAGAAAAATTGGTGGCAGACTTGCGATATATGAGACTAAATTCAAGAAGAGCATTTCTTTAATGTGCAAATTTTGCCAATCCCGTTTTCAATCATCCCTACACAATTAGAGAAGTTAATCCATTAAAAAAGTACATTTATGTGTTTGCGTCCTTCGTAATGAAAAAGAAGATGGTTGCTTATACGATGTTACAAAAAAAAAATGTAGTTATAATAAAAAATATATATTTCTAAGAGAGGTTAATATTCTAAGTGCGAAATTCGATACTGTTTTTGCTTGTTTAAATTTCTTTGTTTTAATATGTGTTGCTATTTCTAAAATTTCTTTCAGATATCTATCAACCATGTTTTTGTATTTGATTTTATGATCTTCTTTTTATTTAAAAGCTGTTCACACACATATAGATGCTGTCAAGGATAAAAGACATAGACAACAAATTCTTACGAATTGCACTTCATATCACATACTTCGAGTAAAAATCGATTAGTGTAGGATTTGCAAGGAATTTGCATTTTACTGCAGTCACATTGTAAATCCATAAATTTTATTAAAATCTAGGCTTAACATATCCATTGAAAATGATGATAATGTTCTCATAAAAACTTCATTCTCACGAAAATCGGAAAATCTACATTTATATTTCTCTTTCAATTTGAAGCGCACACAGTCATTTGAATTCTGTGTTGTAGAGTTCTCTTCATACACTCCATCAATTTTGTAAAATAATTTAATTCTTATTTAGCAAGTGACTTTCGATTGAATTAATTTTATTTAAAAAACTTTTTTTAGGCTTGAAACATTATATATTATTTGTTTGGAAAATACAGTTTAAAATATTGAAATGATCTGTTATATGACAAAAAATAAAGTCTCTTATAAATAGGAATCTAAAATCCCATGAATTATTGAACTTCATTCTTCAAAGAAAATAAATGTTAAACCAATTTCCATTCAAGAACTTAAAATTGCTTGTAATTATCTTTTATCAGTTTCACCAAAGTACTGCCATAATAAACAAATCTCAATTCTTAAATTGCTCGGGAGCTGCTGAAATAGCCTGTGATTAAGTTTTTTAGACCAGAGAAAATTAATTGCTTTTACAACAGTTATTCAAATTTTAAGAAGTACTTTTTATAGATTTTCTTGGGTGATTATACCCTGAATTTTCACTTTCACTCCAAATTTGATTAGATAATGAGTTATTTTTATTTTCTCGCCAGTCATAAATTTAGCATCTTTCGTGATTATATGAGTCATATTCCTGAAGTCTAATTCACATTTACTGCCATAATAGCCAATCTCAACTCTTAAATTGCTGGGGGCTGCTGAAATTGCCTGTGATTAAGTTTTTTAGACAGGAGAAAATTAATCGCTTTTACAACAATAGTACAACTTTTTATAGATTTTCTTGATGATTATATCCTAAATTTTTACACTTTCACACCAAATTTGAGTAGATAATGTAGTTATTTTTATTTTCCCGCCGGTCATAAATTTAGCATCTTTTGTGATTATACCAGTTACATTCCTGAAGTTGAATTCACATTTATCTGAAGTTTGTTTCAGACTGGTATGCACTAATCTGTTCTTGTTGCTAATTGTTCTACAATTATGAAGTCGTTAATAATGTCATGCATAAAAGTGATGGCTAGTGCAGTGTCTGTATTTGTTACATCCTTTGATTCATCTGTGACTACAAAATAATTTTTACAATTGGATTTTCATTTATTGAATAGATCTGAAGCCAAATATTTCACGTGTTTTGCTGTTGCTACCAAACAAATTGATTTTAGTGCAACTTGTTTCTATATTACCATCGACACACATCAACTGCATTTGAAAGACATTCTTTTAAAACTTTTCATATCCGATAAAGGATTTTCAAGGCTTAGTAATTTTTCTACTAATATAGCTAGCTACCATGAACACTATTTATAATTTTTTTATTCGCTGAGGTGAAAAAAAGACGACAATTTAGTTTTATAGTTAGTTTTTTATTCATTCACTTTATCAATTAAAAAACGGTTTTCTGATACAGAATGTTTACCATTGTGCTTAGTACCATAGTATCTCTTAGTTTTGTATTCTTTTATCTCGGCTAAACACACATTATTGGAAACTTTTATGTTCAACAAAAAATAAAGATCTGTCCACTCTCTCTTTTATGGAAGCAATTACACTTATCCTTCAACTTTTCATTTTTGGTTATTAAGGCTTGATATTCAACGATCATAATCTTTCCTGAACTTCAGAATGAGAAAATGCTTGAGAAAGCTAGATTAAAATCAACTATTTAAAAGCTACTCATGACCAATTGAACATGTTGTTTACAACTATCAGTCTATTTAGCAACTTATTGCAATATAGGAAAAATATAATGTTCATTTATTTCCTCCGTACCAGCGTCATACTCAAGTCACCATTGGTAGAGTATTGGTGAAAAATTGAAAATTGTTAGATAAAGAATCCAATGCACTTTTTTTTAAATATTAATAGCAGAACATTTTTAGAAAACTTTTATCTTGTTAACTTTTTAAGCAAAAAATATATATATATAAATTTTAGAAATGACTAATTTTTAAATATTAGTTCTTAAAAATTACGGTTTGTATAAAAAATGTTTGTATAATATTGATTAATGTAAATAATATTGAACAGTAAGAAATATCCTTTTTTAAGTAAATTTTGTGTGTGCATGGGTGGCAATTCCTTCTGCAAGATAATCTAATTTGAATTCTATTGAAAAAAAGGATTAAAGTACTATAACATTTTATTATTATTATTTGCTACAATAAAGACTTTAAATATATAATTTAAAGAACTAAAATATTGTCGAATATATCATTCAAATAAAAAGAAGAGTAGTATTACGAAAAACTTCAATGAGATACACCCACGCTAGACGTCAAACACTGAATAAAAAACAATCGATTTAAACATTTATTCTGAATGATGCTTTGTTTACAAATATATCGATTTGTAAATAATGATGCATTTATTAAAGACTCTCTTCTTTAAAGAAAGATATTTCTACCCCGTCCATTACTAAAAATGTATAAGCGTGACCATACTCAACAACGAAAAAAATTTTTCATTTCAAGCTTGCGTTTTTGTTATCGGCGAATGAGGTTTTGCGATTTCACTTTGGGTTGATAGGAAAAATAAAATTGGATGAATGCATATTTTACGAAAGAACATGCCTTAAGAAAAATATTGTTTTCATATTTTTATTGAGTCAACAAATTAGTTGAACCTTGATTTCCAAGGAAACGGAAAATTCGACATAAAAACTTTGTTAAACAGAAGTATTAGAAAATTGTAATAGAAATGTTTATTAATTATTTGTTTACCTTTTGTAAAAAAATATTCTGTAATAAAGGTTTGGCAATACCAAATGTTGCTATAATGCATGGTCTTAGTTTATTTTAATTTTCTGGACATTTCATAATTTTTTTAAGCATTCACATAAAATGTATATAAATATAAAATGTAACTTAAATTAACTTAAACTTTGTTTAAGTATAGAGATCAGAAAATATATAGAGGCATATGCTGACGCATATAATAATCAAAATAAACAAATTCTTAGAGCTCAAAGCTCCTGGAAAAAATAACAAGCAATTTTTTTAAAAAATGATATATTAATTTTAGTGAAGTATGTGGAAATATAAGCAATGAAAATAGTAGGAGTTGTAATATGTAAAGTAAGTATATAAATTGCCTTTTTAGGGGATAACTAATCATTTGAAAGCTATTTTTAAAACAATTCAAAATCAGCTGTGTATTTTTATTTGATCACTTTCTATCGTATGATTCATAATCGTTGTAAATATCGTCACCCATATAATTATCCATAAAGTGGTTGTTCCTTTCTTTCCAGTTAAGATTATGATTACGCCATTTTATTGCGATTCTCATTGATTTAAAATATCCAGATAACGCACTTCATCTACGTCACATCGTTTTTTGAGACAGCATCGTAAGTCCGATATGTCGACGAATTTGCTGCCTGCTTTTAAACAGCATTCGAGTGGCATCAAACTGCCGAAGTTCATCATCGAATGTCTGAGAATATTGTCGCGCGCGAAGCTCATTTTGTTAATAAAACGATTTCTTATATAAAGACCAAAGCATCTGTAACCTGTTAACACATTGACAATAGAACAGAAGAAAATGCAAGACAAAACATCCACTTTATGGTTAGTATTAATCGGCAAGAATAATTTAAATCTTGAATCAGATTTATTGTTCAGTCACCATTGGCGCGTTTTTTGACACCAAATTTGGTGAACTAGTATTTTGGCAACTTTATTTGTCATTAATTTCTTATGAATATTTACCAATTTAAATTCATTAATATAAAATTTAATCAAAAAATGTTATGGATAATTTAGCATATCAACTTTATTATTTTACCATTGATGTTTGAAATCTATAAATCTGCATTTTTTGTTAATTTTGTAAAATTAGTTGAGCATATTGTTATATACCAACAATATATGAAATATGTGTCACAATTTCAGTCATTTTTTCCTCCCGCCGTTTTTTCATCGGAAATTTTGCGTACCCTTGGCGACTTTTTTGAAATTTTGTCAAGGCTGACCGTAAGGTAAACTTTTACCTAAATGTTTAAAAATCTCATTAAAATAAATAAAATTCTAAATCAATAATTGAAATATTTTTGAAAAATCTCTTTTAAAACTGACTAATGCCTTGCTTGTGTTAACATTGAATTTTTTTTTTTTTTTTTTTGTAATTATCACCAGCGAGTGTTATTATTTCCAGGTTTTCGTTATTTTTTTTTATTATTATAAAAAACAAAGATTAGGTCCAACGTTATCTTTATTTCTGGGATGCCTTCGTTTGAAGTTTTATTTTACACGATGTTTTATTCAATCAGAAATTGAGGAGAATGACAGCACAATAAGATGAAACTCAGGTATTATGATTGTTCATCAAAATAAAATCAATGATACAAAAAATGAAGTTCAGAGGAGTATCTCAGAGTGATCCTCTATTTAAAAACAGTATCTTGTGGTCGAAAATGAAGTTTCTATAGAACCAGGAAGCGTCTTAAATAGGGATTATCTATACGTCTTTGCACAAGAGCTGTTGATGTAGAACGTGTCAGAGAAATATTCTTACAGTCTTATGAAACCTGTGGCATATCAGCAGAAAGAGAATTGTATATATTAATTTCGCCTGCAATGCTCTTAAGTTTGCTTATATTTTAATAATTATTTTGATCGTGTGAGTTCCCTGCTGAAATCTTGTATTAATGGATATGGTATAGTTTTTTAATATATTGCTTATTGTTAGTAGAATATAAAATTAAACTTTTTATATTGCAAAATATATTTTATCTTGGATCTGATGTGATGGACTTAATATTAAACTTAAATAGTCTTGAATGCAACCAAAATTTATATATTTTCCAGTGAATAATTCTCTAGAAAATAAATTAATCTATATATTTCTTAGTTTATTTTCTTTTTGAGTAAAATTTATCTTGTAAAATATGAAAGCTTCCTTTCTTTATCTATATTTGAGTGTATTTAAATAAGATCCAAGAGCTTTGAGAAATTACTTATTTATTACAGTTATTGAAGGGGAAATTATGATTAAAGGTGAAAAGCAGAAAGATAGTCCATCAAATATTCTATTTTTATATAAAAGTGTTGATAAGCGTGGTATCTACATTTTCTAAAGTGGATTACGAATTGTTGGAAGCACATCATGAGGGAGTTGAACTCATCAAGTGCTAGATTGAAAAGGGTAAAATGGAGATATGAAAATTTGATACCCCAAAATGAAAAAAGGAAGAAATATTAGATTTTTTAAAAGGAAAAAATAACTTCGCACATAACTTGCGGGTTCCTTATTACACTTCTCTTCTTTAAAAGAGTTTTTAGATAATAAAATTCTATTACCAAAATTTTAATTTTACTTTTTGTTTTGAATAGTGCTTATAAAGATACATCTTCTTAAAACTAATATTTAATTCTTTTTGTCGTTTAACATCAACTAAAGAAAATTGAATAGCTAAATATTTTAAGAACAAATATAACTATATATATATATATATATATATATATATATATATATATATATATATATATATATATATATATATATATATATATATATATATATATATATATATATATATATATATATATATATATATATATATATATTTTAAATATAAACTTACGTAGAGTCTCAATTAAATCATAAAATTTCGAGAAAAGTCTTTGGTTTAATTCTTATTAATTGATTTTCAGCAAAGTAACTATTTCTTTAATTTTAAGCAATAAGAAAGTTTGAGGTAGAAACACATCTGATATATATTTCCAAAGTTTTCTTCTTTTATATGTACTTTCATTACATAAAATATCTTAAGCCCCTATTACATAAGAGTTGCCAATATTTCAGTTTAAGCAACTCCCGCGTAGACTTAACATTATGTGACGTCAAATTTCAGCTATTCATCCAATAATATTTGGTTGTGTGAATAGCTCTGATATCTAAATCTAATGATTTAAGATAAATAAAAACTCTTTATTTTTCGTAGCTGATTCACCTCACTGATTTTACGTCTGCTCTCCTCAAAAGCAATAACTCAACTCCCTCCTCTCTCATAGTTTTTCGTTTTGTTTTTTTCACATACAATGATGGCGCTGATGTCACAGCGCTTCATGGGTACGGAACATTCCATCCCACGTTGCAATGTTACATCCAACCAATAAACATACAAGTAAAAAAAAAACTTACGCACAAAAATTAATATAAACATTACATAAACACAAAAATTAATATAAACACAAATTATTATAAGTGATACATAAAATATAATAACAATTTATATACTAATAGGTAAAATACGAATTTTTGAAATGGGTCTTTTGAAAATTTCAGAAGAAGTTTTTACTTTAACAACTCTGACCCGTTTGTCATCACCCAGATAGAGTTGCACTGTTCAACCTAATGACCATTTTTGAGGAGGTAGATTTTCATCTTTGATGAGCACTATCTCATTGATTTTAACATTTTCTTTTTCGGTTCTCCATTTGAATCTCTGTTGTAAATTATTAAGATATTGCAACTGCCATTTCTTCCAAAAAATTTGAATAATTTTTGTTAATTTTTTCCAGTTACTCAATTTATTTTCATTAATGTCAATTAAATTAGGTTCAACAATAGCATTTAAAGGTCTACCAATTAGGAAGTGACCAAGTGTTAATACATCATACACATCAGTATCTGAGGACAGAGGTACAAGCGGTCTAGAGTTAATACCCTCTATCTGAGTAATGACAGTTAAAAACTCTTCATAATTAAGTTTAGACTTGATACACACTCTAGTAAAATAAAATTTAAATATTTTCACACCAATCTCCCACAAACCACCAAAGTTTGGGGCTCTAGGAGGAAGAAAATGCCAATCAATTCCCTCTGTTGACATATAATTTGCAAGTTTCTCACCTTGTTTTAAAACTAAATGGTGCAGTCTGGACAATTCTTTATTTACACCTGTGAAATTTGTTGCATTATATGAATATAGTTTTCATCATAAACCTCTATAAGATACAAATCTCTTTCAACACGCAATGAATGCTTCTGATGTCAAATCTGTCACCATTTCAAGATGAACGGCTTTGGTAACCAAACATATAAAGATACATACACATACTTTGTGCAAGAACCTTTTCTTTGATGTTTATATTTTATATATTAAATGGTCCACAGATATCAACTCCTGAGCAATTAAATGGGAAATCAGGATTAACTCTCTCTTTAGGCAAATCACCCATTAATTGCTCAACTCCTATAGGTTAAACATGTAATACAATCAAGCGCAATTTTTCAACACGTTGTTTTACCTTATATAGACCAAAACTTTTGTCTGACATAATTCAGGAAAGTAGTTGTACCTAAATGAAAATATCATTTATGATACATTTCTATAATGATTTTTGTGAGCTTATGGCTCTTTGAAAGAATAATTGGAAATTTACTATTGAAATTTATGCTTGCATTTTTTATTCTACTATTTATTCTTAATAATCCATCCTGATCTAAAAAGGGCATTAACATTTTATCTTACTTTTACCAGGTACATGTTTTTGTTGACCCAAACATTTCATTTCGGAGGGAAGTCTAGTCTCTGAACTTCTTTTACTAAGAATTTTTCTACTACCTTGATTTCTTCTATTGACAATCCTCCAATCCTCTTTTTAGTAGAGCTTTTTAAGTTCTATAAGAATCTGAAAATATAACTTACAACTTGCAATTAGTATAATTATTACTAATATTAAGTAAGTCATAAATAAAGGAATTTGAAGTTAAAATCAACACAGATGAGTCATTTTGAGGTATATTTCTCTGTTCAGAAGTAAACTCATGTTGTATGATTAATGAAGGAATTTCTCGGTTGGGATAGTCTTCTTCAGCAAGGAAACTGGGGCTGTTAAATCATAGTTCACTTTCATTCAGTTTATTAGGTTCCATTCTTCTCGAGATAAGGTCAGCAGGATTGTCCCTCGAAGAAACGTGGCGCCACTGATGAATCTCAGTCAAGTCCTGTATTAAAGCAACTTGGTTGGCAACAAACGTCTTCAGCAGGTAAGGCTCCTTCCGGATCCACGAAAGAGTTATAATGGAATCACTCCACAAATAAATATTCTTACTGCATTCCTTAAGTTGTAGGGCATCTTTAACTTTTATAATTACCTTCGCTAAAAGAACTGCTGCAGACAGCTCCAACTTCGGGATTGTAACTCTCTAAAGAGGCGACACTCTTGACTTGCTACAAACCAAAGTCACTTCAGAATCTCCAGTCTCTGATGTTGATTTGTAATAGATGACACATCCATACGCAGGCTCAGATGCATCCGCAAATCCATGAAGCTCAAAGTGCATTCATTTGTCTATCAATATGCATCTTATGATTTTAACATCGTTGGTCATTGGCAAAGTTTCAATAAAGTTCTGCCATTGCTGGAAGGGCATTACTCCACTCTAGATTTAAACACCAAAGTTTTTGCAAGAAAATCTTTGCTTTAGTTATCACTGGACCCAAGAGACCAAGGGGATCAAAAGGTCTTGCAATTGTTGAAAGCATTGATCTTTTCGTTGGAAGAATTGCACTCTCAAGATGCATTTGAAAAGTGAAATGATCAGTGCTTTGTCTCTTTCTGGAAATGGTAGTCATTATCAGAGCCTGTCTTTAATTCATACTTGTTGCTATACCACTTGTATAGTGTCATTCCTCCACTCCTGAGGATATTTATCAGTTCCATTTGAAGAAATTTGATTTCTTTTATAGTGGCAGCACCACTAAGCACATCGTCCATGTAAAAGTTTCTCTCTAAAATGGGTGATGCTAGGGGGTACTTTTCCCTTTCATCTTTTGATAACTGAAAAAGCACTCTAGTTGCAAGGTATGGTGCACTAATTGTGCCATACGTAACTGTTTTGAGCTCATAATTTTTAATTGGTTCATTCACTCCCTTTCTCCAAAGAATTGTCAAAAATTTAGTTTGATTAGGATCAATTAAAACCATTCTATACATTTGCTTAATATCTGCTAGAAAAACATAAATGTGCTTACGAAACCTCACCATTATTGAAAAAGGATCCTCTTGTAAAGTACCACTAAATTGTAAGGAATTAAGTGAATTTGCTAAAGTTGTTTGAGAAGACGCGTTAAATAGTCCGCGAAGTTTTGTAGCACTTTTATCAGGGCGATAAATATCTAAATGGGGTATATGATACGTCCCTACTTCTTCCTCACAATCTGGGGTTTCTGTCATGTGACTCGATTTTTCATGCTCTCTCAAAAATTCTAATATAATTTTAAATATTCAGGCTCTCTTAAAAAACGATTCCATAACGAATTTAAATTTTTCAACGAAATTTCTTTAGATTTACCTAAATACTTTGGATCTTCTTTTAAAGGCATTTTAACTATATATCTCCTTGTACTGTCTCTCTTAACATTTGTTTTCAAATGTTCTTCACATATTATTGTTTCTTTATTTTTAGAAATTTTAGTTTCAACATTTTATATTTCCCAAAATCTCTCTATTGCTTCATGTAAAGCAGTATTATCTTTAATAAATCCGCAATATGCTTTTCCCTCCATTGCAGTGGGTAAGCTCCCACTAACTTCAAAGCCGAAAAACTAAATCACTGTTTACTTGAAAAATCTGATCTGGACGTAATAATTTCAACGCCTAAAAGTAAATCTATCCAACCTGGTTTATTGAAGTTTTCATCTGCTAATTTTACATATTTTAACTCCGATATATTAACTTTAAGTATCTTTGACGGCATGAAATCAGTAATTTTAGAAACAACTAAAAATTCTCTCTTTTTTTTAAAATTTCCCTCTAAAGTAGAAATTGTAGTTTCAGCCACCGATTTAATCGTTGTGCATCACCTATACCACAGACTGTCAAATTTGTTTTATCTCGCTTTAAGCATAAACTATTTATTTGCACAATCAGTCGTTATATAATTATTCATTGAGCCTCGGTCTAAAATAACGCGCGCTCTGTAAAGGTTGCAGGCGGTAACTCCTCAGTTCTCGGAAAATACAAAGAGCAATGATACCGACTTTTGACTCCCTCTCTTTCACATAAATAACATGAAAACCGCGATTTACAGTTATTTACTAGGTGTTTACCAAGGCAGTTAAAGCATTAATTATTTTTCTTAACTATTTCTACTCTATCAGAAACAGGGAAAGCCATATAGTTTTTACATTCCGAAGATATGATTTTCCGAACAAAGAAGGCATTTTGATTTCTTAAAATCGGATAAAAATACTCTAGAAATATTTCTTTGATTTGTGAGGAGTGTTTTCGGATTCACTAATTTATTTTCTACCGTTAGCGGTTTCCCTCAGGATACATAAAATAAGTCAATTTCTTTTGCTATTCGTATGGGTTCAAACCAAGTATCTGACTGTCTAATACTGATATGAGCCACGGTTTCTCTATCTATTGTTTGAAATAATTTATCAGATACAATTAATTGTTTTAATTTCTCAAAATCAGACACTTTTCTAAATTTTAAGTAGTAATCAAAATTTGTTGTTAAGCGCGAAGCGAACTGTATATGATTTTCATTTGGGTGTTGTATTGTTTTTCTGAATTATTCTAAATATGATTGGGGTGTGGGCACAAATTCCCTGAGAATAATTTCTTTAACTTTTTCATAATCATTTAGTTCATTGTTGCCTATATAATAAATTACATTTGATGCTTTTTCACCAAGCAAATTTAAAAGAATCTCTGTTTTAAATTTATTTGTAATAAATGCTCTCTCCAAAGAAGTAAAATATGATTCCAACCGTCTGGTTTACGCGGTATTTTAATTGCTAATGTTTTAATACTTTTTATTAAGGAATCTAAAGAGTTGCAGTCCTCAGTTTCATTTCTGTGAATTAGTTTCTACAATTGTTGAATCTATTCCCAAGCGTGTTAATTCTAATTCAGCTTTCATTCTCTTTAATTTTATTTGCTCTAATTACAACTCTGCTTAATTTTCTCAATTGTCTCTAATTCTAGTAAACGGTTCTCTTTCACAGATTTTAGGAGATTAGATATATATTCGGGTTCATTTTTAAACGTGACAATATTCTTTATAATGTTCGTTAACTCTACAATTGTCATTTTATCAGTAATGACCTCTCCTAACTCTGTAGTCGCAACTTGCTAATGAATTTTATTCACGTTTTTAAACATTTTGAAAAGGGGACAAAGAATTCAATATTAAATCTATATAAAATTAAATTGATCAACAACACAAATTATAAAAATAGTTATTAAGCTCAACACAATTAATTCAAATTGGTAATATAAATTATCTCATGGGAGTGAATGACCAAAAAAGCTCAAGCTCATGCCTCATAGCAACTGATACCGCTCTTAAAAACAGTTAGGTTGTTGATGTGTACTCATTCTCGCACTTATTGTAGGCAATATCTCATCAAGCCTCCGGCGAAGTAGACCAGATACGGTTGTGTGAATAGCTCTGGTATCTAAAAAAGTGGACTGTATGATTTAAGATAAATAAAAACTCTGTTTTTCGTAGCTGATTCACCTCACTCATTTTACATCTGCTCTCCTTAAAAGCAATAACTCGACACCCACAGTTTTTTGTTTTGTTTTTCTCACATACAAAGATGGCGCTGCTGTCACAGGGCTTCATGGGTACGGAACAATATTATAGAGATTTTTGACAGTTGCCCATTTGAAATTTGTACATTATTTTGTTTTTGCCAAGTTTCATGAAAAATGAAATTAATTGGCTTTATAAGTTGCTGAAAATTAGCAGCTTTTCTTGTGTATGCAGCAGCAACTCGAGCAATTCATACCGTTAATGATTTTAAAATCTGATCAAGTTTTGTCTTTTCGCCAAGCGGAAATATTTCAAGAAATGGTTGTTTATTTTCATTTCTGTTGTCATAATTCAGTGTTAACGAACAATCTTGAAGTTGTCAATTTCTAAACAACAAATTTAGATTTAGAATGAGAATATTAATTTCAATATAAAATAATTTAACTGCTCAAAAATTTTATTACATTTTGACGAATATTTTACAATTCAAATTGTTTTGTTTAAATAATTTGAATGTATTTCCAAATATTTATGCAGATATTCTTAATAGGACATATTTTTAATAAAAATGTCATGTGCAAAATTTAAAACTTTATTATCGAATATAATGAAGAAAATATCGAAATTTTGTATTATTAAATATTTGTTACTTTATATTATTTTTAATTAACTTAATTTAAATTTTATACAATTTGAAACCTAAAAATTTTAATTTAAAACTGTAAAAATAGCATTTTTACAAAAGATGTTCTATTTTTTTAGATTTTGCTAATATTCTTAGTTTTGATTGATACTTCCAAATAGAATTATTTTAAAACCCTATTAATATTTAATCTGGATAACTAGAATGAAGTTAAAACAATGCATTGACCAGACTTCTGGAATTTTTTTATTATGTGGTATTTATATTAAATATACTTAATGTTTTACCCTCTTTAAGAACTTAAAATTCATAAAAATTGCTTTTTTAAAATACATTTAAAAAATCTAATTAAGTGCTGAATGTTCAATAGGTAGACATAAATATCTTATTATACTTTTAAAAAATGTTTATTAACAATAAAAATTGCATTTACACTTTTCTTTTCATAATATTTTTTAAATCTTGACTACTCAAAGCTTATATATGTAGTGTATTCATCAATTTTTCTTACCTAAGACTGTCAAAGTTAAAGAATGCTGGCAAAAATCTAATTCTAATTTTAAAAAAAATGTGCATTTAGACAGTCGTATCATGTCAAACGGTGAAGTAATGCCATGGTATTATTTCACCATCTGTCTACTTCTCTTTCCTTTAGTATTATTTTATACATTTTCTGTATGAAATAATTCTAAAGGAAGTAGTTTTAAAATGTTTACTCAAGGTTATGTTTATATTTCCAAAAAATTATAATATATAAAGACTATAATAAATTTAATAAATTAATACAGTGAAGAACTTGTTTTATTTTCTTAATAAATTGTGAAGGTTACAGAAAAAGGAAAATTTTTAATACATTGGTATATTTAGACAAAATATTTTTACTAAAGTGATATAAGAAAAATAACAAAATTTAAGAGTGAAATTGATTCAAACAAAACAAAGAAAACCCATTTTAGATGTTCATATAAATTAATTAGCATTTTAAAAACTTGGCTATAAACAAAATTCCCAAATAAGAATTTTTCATAAAATCTGGAATCTACTAGTTAAAATGTGGCAACCTTAAAAATTGTATCTAGAAAACGATTTATTATTAAATCTAGTAAAGCTGTCATTTTCTTATAGCAAACCTGAAAGAAATCTCAAGCATTGATTGGTCGACTGGAATGAATTGCCGAAATTTGAGCTGTGACGTCACGTAATGTTAAGTCTTCGGGAGTTATTCAAACTTAATATTGGCAACTCTAACATAATATGGGCTTTAAGCCCATATTACGTTAGAGTTGCCGATATTACTTATAAAATCCGATTACATAAGCTTATTATAAAAAGCTGTAACGAAAAATGATATATTTTAAATCATTAATAAATTTTAAAAATAGCTATAAATTATTAAATGCAAGGAAATTAAGCAATAAAGTGAAAATACTTATTTATTACAGCTTTATTACTAAATATGTTATTAACCATAAAATGGTTGTTTCTCTTTCGTTATACTTGAAAACCTGAGTACGCTACTTTATTAAGATTCTCAATGGTTTAAAATATTCATGACGTCAGATAACGTTTCAGCCACATCACATCGTACTGAAACGGCGTTGTAAATCCTACTTGTCGACGAATTTCTTCTAGCAGTAAAGCGAAATTCAAGCAAAGCGAAATTCACCATCTAATGTCTGAAAACATTGTCGAGGTTTATTTTGTCAATAAAACGATTTCTTATATAAGGAACAAAACATCGGTTTGTAAAGCCGTTTTCTATTGATTCAAGGCATTAACATGGACAATATAAGAGCAGAAAAATCAAAATAACAAAGACATGACAAAACATCCACTGGCGCAGGTGCCGTATAATCCATGATTCCAAATTCTAAATTTTTTTGGCGATGAAGAAATGTTGCCAAGATGGCATATTTTGACGTGCACTGTGACATAAATACAAGAGTTACCAAAATAGAATTTTCTGCATAAATCTTATAGGTCTCAATATGTATGACAAAATAAAAATGAGGTTAGCAGATACATAAGAAAATCTGCCAAAAAATAGCCAAACTCAGAATTTGGCATCTTGGATTATACGGCACCTGTACCCATACACTTTAGTTTAAATTTTTAAAAAAAATTCATAAATTAATAGAATTTTAAATTATTAATTGCAATATTGTAAGCAATCTCTTTTTAATCTTATGACTATTGTCTTGCTTACGTCACCATTAAAAGTTTTCTTTTAATTAATACTGCTGAAATAATAAAAAGTATATTTGTAAAACATGGGCTCAAAACAATCGTCGAATTTCTTAATATTATTTTTTTCACTTTTCATTTTTTGTTTCATTCATTTAAATTTGAAATTGTAGTTATAAAAATGTTTATTATTGAAATAAAGTGAAATAGAGGATGAAGAAAAGAACTGCCTTATATATTTTTATATATATAAAAAGATCCTTTTTTATTTAAAAGTTTTAAGAGAAAATCATAAGTTTCCACCATAAATATTTTGCTCTTTTCTGCAATCTTTTATTAAACTGAGAGCATATACTAAAAATATATTTCTTATATAAGCCTGTGAATTAAATTTTCTTCTCTCGCTACTTCTTTATTATTTTATCTACATAACAATAAGCTTCAATTACAGTTCAAAACATCAATTTTAATGTATAACAGTTGTACATATGTGATACTACTGATGTCAAAGCAAACCACGGTTGGAGTAACATAATCGTTGAAAATAAACGTCATGGATTTTTGGTGTGTCACGTATTGTTAGTATAAGACGCGCTATGTTGTTTGCGATTCTGTGAGGACTCTATTCTAAGCATATAACAAACTGAAAATAGGTTGATACTCTGTACTTGAAAAACAGAAGAGTATATTTGGAAACAGTTCAACATTAGTTATTTACTTCTTTTTCTTCTTTTCCAACTCTACAATTCCTTGTTGTGTTTTGGATTTCTATACAATCGAGGAATGATACAGAACTTTCACTTACTTTCATTCTTTTTCGGAATACCTCAATCTGATCCAACCATCTCAATTTTGCTCTTCCTCTTTATGCCAGACTCTGAGGCCAAACCTATAGTTGTAATTCAACCTTCCCCATAATTGCGGAATTCGTCCGTGTCAGAGGATTGGTTTTAAGAAATATGTGTTTATGGCCAAATTTTACATTTCTTGAATAATTTTTTCCTGGTACATTTCTTGAATAATTTATCCCTTTTTTTAGTGTATTTACTTTCTTCATTCTTTTTACGCAATCTACCCGTTAATTTTTTTAGCGTTGATAAATCTTATTGAATATTTTCTTTTGATTTTCCTTGTCATGATTGTATTTTCATTTAAATATGTTGTTTTCGTTAATGGATCCGCTTGAAATCTTTTGATGTTCAAAATTTCTTTTTTTTAATAACATTCAGATTTTCAGATTTCGAGTAGTTCGATTAGTAACTCTTAGTACCATTGAAATATTGTAGATTTGAGTTTTATAAATTCTTGAGATTAATTTATTTTTTGAATTTTTTTTATTTAAATGGACTGTTTTATTTATATTTTATACTTTATTGATACAATCAGGAATTTTATATTTATAATTAATTTAAATTTCAACTCCAATAGTTATTTATTATTAGAAGCATTTTGAAAAAATTTAAAATGAGGCCTTAAGAAAGACTAAACTTAGAAATGGATGGTTTTGTATTTATTTTGGATAATCGAAATTCTTGTAGTTTTCAAATAGATTTAGAAAAAATCCAAATTAGATCAAAACAAGTGAATACTTCTAGAAACATTTAAATATACAATTAAGTTGAAGTGTTTTACAATATATGACTCCATTTTTTATGAGAGAGTATAAAAAAAGATAACTTTCTTTTTTCGAAATGAAAATAAGAGGGAAATAATATTTTTCTTGTGATGATGCTTAATAGCAAACTTGTAATACACCCCTCAGAGTTCTATATTTCAGTAAGTGGTGGATATTAACATGCAAGAAAATAACTGAATACTGAGCTTGAAATACGCTATTAAGACTTTTTGCACAGTTGGCTGAAAAGAATTTATTTGTTTGGGATGGCACCTGAAAAACTTGAGAACTTGTACTTTTTTTTTTTTTATCGGAGTTATATAATAAGTTGTTACATATGTTGACATAATAAGTCATAATACGGTGGTGCATAAGATCAAGTGATCAAAACAACATGCTGTAGAGATATAATTCATGCTCAACCATAAAAAAAAAATGACAAAGCTATATGGGGCTCTGACAACCATACAGAAGACTTTATGATTACCTACTATTTAGAGTCCTTATCTGCCTCAACATTCATATCATCCTTCTTCATACGATTTCAACTATTGGATATTGACAATAGAAATTTCTTTCTGTTCCTAGGAAATTTATGATATCTGTTTGATTTTCCAAACAAAAAAAGTAAGATTTCGTCTGGAGGTTTTTGAAAAACTGGCAGTAAATATCCAATAAGGAAATCTAATATTAATGTTTCCAGCAAAGAAGATTGCTAAAGGTGTTGTAGAAGCAAAAATTCTAAATTGAATATTACAGATAGAATTTTAAATAAAATGTTTAAGATATTATGAGTATTTTTTAGTATGGACATAACCATACCAAGGAACATTGTTTAGCATTGACTGACATTGTTCATTTTGAGTCATTTTACTTTTATAAGAATAGTGAATTGCCAATATCATTATACTTTTTTAAAATGTCTTTATCATTCTATTTTAATAGACTTCCATAAAATATTATCTATGAATACTGTAAAGGTTGAAAAATACTGGATTTATTCCCGCAGGAATATTGAGAATTGCTAAAAATTTTGAAGTTTTTTTGATGATATGCAAAATTTTGAAGTTTTTAATTAAACATTTATTAAACTAAATAAAAAAAATTATTACAGTTAAATTCTTAGGAATCATTAAAAAATCAAGTGGTGTTTTTTTTAATAAGTTTTCAGAACTATTATATATTTTTCAAATTACTATATATATATATATATATATATATATTTAAGTATTTTTCCATAATTTGTTTTTCAGGTATGGGGGTATACGCTATTTTTTTCCTTATAAGTAAATTAAAGAACATAATTTTCCATATAAAGAAAGCAATTTAACAGTAATTAAAAATCTAGAATAATTTTAAAAATAAATGTCGGATAGAATAATTTTTCTCATAAAGCACTAATTTATAACAAACAAAACATGAATGTCAACGTTTATTCTGAAAGTCCTGAGAAATAAATCTTTTAATATATTTTATTAAATATTAATTCATTGTTTTTTGTTTCTTCACTGCGCGAAGCATTATCAGTTAACTTTCTTATTAGAAGTCAGAACATTTTTTGCTTCACAGTCATGTAGTTTACTTCACTTCACTTCTTATACAAAAGGTAAAACAATCTATTGATAGAAATTTGATTTATTGAGTTTATTTCTTCAAAATTCCAAAGTAAGTTCCCGTGCTTCAAAATTCCCGGAAATTTTAACATCTAGATAATTCGTTAGATTTCTAATATGATTAATTATAAAATATTGCTAATACTTTTTTAATACTCAGCGTGCAATTCATTTACTCCTAACAATAGCTTCATTAACATTGTTATGCTTTAACCAAAATATGAGATGTTCCATCATGAAAATGAAAAATGCTAAAACATTCCCCAATCCTAGAACTACAAAAATTCCATATAAGTCATTAAGAGATAGATTTTTCACATTTTCTGTGTGTACAGATATTTTTGTTGTTTTTAATTTCTTTCGGAATATGTAATCTTTGAAGCACTTCACATAAATGCCAGCTCCGTTAGTTATTTTTAAAATTTTATTTAATTGTTCTTTGTAGGGAAAATCTTTTTTCATTGCAATTGCCGATGGATGCCTATAAAAAGTATCATCAGAAATGTAGAACTTGTCTTGGAACAGAAGTTGGAAGATCTCTCGGGAAGAAATCAGAGCGGATTTTCCATCTTCCATGTACTTTTCCACAAAAGAAATACTGAAGTCTAGATACATTTCGTTTTCAATCATAAAACGTCCGAGTATTTTTTCGTCTTCTCTCATGCTTCTAAACAGTGTTCCAGCGATACTGGAACCTTTCTGTATCGCGCACCTGTACTTTCCTTGTGACACTACTTTTGACAGTTCCTCCACGCTGCGGATTCCTTGTTCTTTCATGGGAAAAGTCAGAAAAGATAGCAGAAAGCTGGTGTAAAAATATGAAATAAAAAAAGAAAAAATATTCCATGATATGAACACCAATCTCGAATCCAGTTTCCGTCCTTTGATGTTAGCCGGCTGCCTTAGCAAAATTCCAGTGACATCCAGAAAGTCTTTGGATAATGAGTTCTTATTTGTGGGATAAACTCTCAGGAACAGCATGAACGACACAATAGTGACGAAGAAGTAAATCCACAGTATATTCGAAAAGGGATAAAGAAATGCTTCAGCTTTGGGCAAGTTAGCAGGCTTTTTTGTTGAGAACGTGACATCATACCAAGTGTAAGGATTACTGAACTCTATAACGGATTTTCTCGCTTCAGATATGAACATGGAGCCAATGGCAATATCTGCCTCTTTACGCTGCAGTGTTCCAACTAATCCTGTCCAGTTTCCATCTTCAGTCTTTTCTCCCCAAGTTTTCTCCTGAGGTAATAGTAGTTGATACTCCATTTGAAGCCCCCTGATTATCATGTCTAGTAATTCTGTTTCAAAGCCATCAATGACGACAATTGCACCGTTAGGTTTTATATCGACTATGAAAGGTTCGGTTGGAAGAATCGCTATTTTTAGAATCTCAGCTGGCATATCGTCCACAGCCTAAAAAAATAGGATTAAATTATTCCTGTGCATAATTAAGCTAAAAAGTTAAATGAATAATATTGCTGAAAATAAATAATTACAATTATTTATTAATGAAAATGAATTATTGCAAGTTTTTAAAAACAAGTTGCAGTGTTTGTAGATTAACTAATGATTTCTTGCTTTTGATTTAGATTTTAAATTTTTTGAATTTAAATTTACTCACTGTATATGTTCTAATAGTGTACGCTTGAGAATTCTTTTCCTCGATATTCTAGGTATCGCAAAAATTTAACACAGTGTCAGAATATTCCAGTGGGGAAAGACATTGTTCATATATCCGAAATAAAGAGAGTTCTAACTCTGATCCACTCCAACACCGTGCTGAGAAAGTTAAAATATTCCTAAGGCTCAATACCCTAGATTTTATATATCATGTCATGACGAAAAATGTGCCTTTTAAAGTCAAGCATTCCACTATGATTTAAAGTTAAAAAAAAAATAGATTGTATTTAATGTATCGTCACAAATAGGCATCCTGAAATATAAAAAAGTAAACTGAAATTTCTATACAGTATTAACAAGTCAATTTTCTTTATAACTGTAGTCAGATAGAGAAGGATAACTTCCTTGAGTACGAAAGGTAGCAGGTTTAATGCCCGACCAAAGCAAAGCCCATCATGCAAAGGAAGATTATGTTCATTTCAAGTTTTGCAGAGTCCAATATATTTTCATTGGTAGTTTGGGATGAAGTGGAGGTAGTCAACTCAAGTATTGAACGTATTTGCGATCCTGGTTCAAAATAACAAAATATTTCTAAGGGCTTCAGTCGGCAATTGGAGAAAACTATTAATTCAGTAAAAAAAACAACCAATATATATATATATATATATATATATATATATATATACACTACTGGCCATTAAAATTGCTACAGACGTGAAATTTATACGAAAGGAAGAAGGTGCTGTGATATGCAAATGATTAGCTTTTCAGCGCATTCAGACTAAGCAGGCGCCAGTAGCGACACTTACATTGTGTTTAAATGAGGAAATTGTTCAGCCGGTTCCTCATAAACAAATTGCATTTGAACGTTGTTGCCTGGTGAAAAGTTGTTGTGATGCCTCGAGTAAGAAAAAGAAATGCGTACCAGCACGTTTCTGATTTTGATAAAGGTCGAATTGTAGCGTACCGGGATTGCGGTTTATCTTATCGCAGTATTGCTGCTCGCGTCGGTCGAGATCCAATGACTGTTAGCAGAATATGGAATCGATGGGTTCAGGACGGTAATACGGAACGCCATGCGGGATCTCAACGGCCACCTATCACTAGCAGCTAAGAAGACAGGCATATTATCCGCATGGCCGTAATGGATCGTGCAACCACGTCACGAGCCAGGAGTCAAGAAACGGGGTCGTTTGGAAGACAACAAGTGTCTGCACGAACAGTTCGACGACGTTTGCAGCAGCATGGACTCTCAGCTCGGAGACCATGGCTGCGGCTTCCCTAGACGCTGTGTCATAGACAAGAGCACCTTCAATGGTGTGATCAACGATGAACCTGGGCGCCCGAATGGCGAGACGTCATCTTTTCAGATGAATCCAGGTTCTGTGTACAGAATCATGATGGTCGCATCCGTGTTTGGCGGCATCGTGGTTAACGCACACTGGCAGCGTGCATTCGTCATCGTCATACTGGCCCATCACCTGGCGTGATAGTATTAGGTGCCATTGGATACACGTCACGGTCACCTCTTGTTCGCATTGACGGTGCTTTGAACAGTGCACGTTACATTTCTGGTGTGTTTGGACCCGTGGCTCTACCCTTTATTCGACCCCTGCGAAACCCTATGTTTCATCAGGATAATGCCCGACCGCATGTTGCCGGTATTGTACGGACCTTCCTTGATACGGAACATGTTCGGCTGTTGCCCTGGCCAGTACGTTCTGCAGATCTTTCACTAATGGAAAACGTCTGGTCAATGGTTGCCGAGCGACTGGCTCGTCACCAAACGCCAGTCGCTACGTTTGATGAAATGTGGCATCGTGTTGAAGCTGGATGGGCATCTGTACCTGTACATGCAATCCAATCTCTGTTTGACTCAATGCCCAGGCGTATAACTGCTGTTATTACTGCCAGAGGTGGTTGTTCTGGGTACTGATTTTTCAGGATCTATCCAGCCAATTTTTTTTAAACTTTAATCACTTGTTATTTCTAATATAATATATTTGTCCAATAAATATCATTTTGTTATCTGCATTTCTTCCTGGTGTAGCAATTTTAATGGCTAGTAGTGTATATATATATATATATATATATATATATATATATATATATATATATATATATATATATATATATATATATATATATATATATATATATATATATATATATATTCTGAACTACTGAGTTCACTACATTGGCCACAATATAAATATGATTGAAGCATTAATTATGAGACATTTCAACATAAATATTATTGTTGCCAACGTTCACATTGAGTCTGGATAAATATTCATAGAATATTACACCTGATGAATCATTGCTTGACATAATTTTCTAAACTTTTATTTCCAATTGTTTGTTAATAATTTAACAATATAAAATTCGAATTGTTTGTATTGCAGTTCTGATATTGACAGTAATTTTGATTATGAAATACTCGCAAATGCTAATGGTTCTGAATCCCATGAATTTCGCTGTCCCCGACATTTTCGAAAACTGTGCCAAACGCGTTACATATACTAGGATTTTACCAAAACAAGTATTAAAATAGATTTTAAGCTTTGATGAATTTGTCCTCCCCTTCTATGAGCATGTGATGGTAAGACGAAAGGAAGTTTCCGGATTTTGTCTTAGACTCTGTTGAACAAACTGATACCTATAATGTATTTCCGCTTTCAGCACGCATATTGATTGGGATGAGAACAAAGGATTTTGTGAATTGCCTTTTTTGAGACATTTGAATACAGTCACTGTCTTCGAAAATGTTTTCTTGAAAGCAGCACAATGATTGATATAAGCCTGGAAAGAGCTTTCAACAGTTAAACTTTCCATTATGCGATATTAAACTTAAAACAGCGTTCTTACCATGGCATTATAACAGGCTTCCATCTTTGTGATGAAAAGTCCCAATTTCAATCATTCATTACTAATCAATTGGCGACAAAGGCTATGCATTTGCTTACTGTAATCACATTTGTTTGAGTGGAATTAAGAAATAAGGATTTTTCATTATTGTGTTTAATCAAATAACATAAATACATTTCTTTTGCTTATTAAATGTAAATATATTTATTGTCAGGTCATATTAGAACACATTTATTAGTTACAAAATCTTAAATGTCTTTTATTATTACTTTTAAACTGTAATTTCATTAAGGGAGTAAAGATTTTAATTCGTTTAACGTATGCTTATAATATGGAAGAAAATAAAGCTCAGTGAAATATCTTTCCGGGAGACAATAGGGTTATTCTAATATTTCGAGAAACAATTTTCGTCTAATAGATTGTCTACTCTCCCATCAAAACTAATCCTGTGCTTTTCCAAATGGAAAGTCTTAATTTTAATTTAATTCATTTGCTTAGCTTACCTTATTTTTTTCTAGGCACTAGAATCTGTTACTCGAAATCTAAAGAGATTGAATTAATTTCATATACAAAACGCTTCGCTGAAAGCTAAAGAAACTATATGTTGAGTTTTCCGTCATTGAAGTAAGTGACGTGATACAAGCATGCAAACTTCATTTTCCTTTGTTGAAGTATATGGAAACAGAAACCTAATGTTTATGAGTTGAAATTTAATTTTTTAATATAAAATTAATTTAGTTTAATTAATTTAATTTTTTAATTAAAGAATATTTTTTAATGTTCTATGTGAAGTTCATGTGCAGTATTTGAATATTGGCCATCAACTACTGAATGTCCTGAAGGATATATGTAAGAATTGATAAATTTTAGATATAATAAAGACAATAATCACAAAACACCAGGAATCAAATGGAGATCTTTAAATAAAAATCAAGAATAATAAAAAATTTAAGATAAATGTAAAAATATAAATAAAAAATATCCTAAATATATCTATATAATAGATTAATTTTTTTATAAATGTTTTAACGGGAACCAGAGAAAACAAATTTGCTCAATTCTATATTATCTGCGCAGGTGTGATTGATGTTTTATCAGGGTAGATATTATACTATAGTAAAACTTTCAATAAGGAATGATGTTTAAAATAATTATATGAAGTTTAATAAGAGAAAAAAAATAAAATATTAAATTTAATTTAAAAAAAGCACAACGAAATTGTTTTTTTTATCTTTTATTTCACCTCCTTTTTTTAATTATTTATTTTTCATTTTGATCTTTTCTCAAATATTCTGATATTAATATTTTCATTTTTTTATCGCTAATTTCACGTCTTTTATTCATAAAAACAACCTTAATCACAAGAGTTTTACAGGAAGCAATTTCATATTTTCATTTCGCGGGATATTAGCATTTTCTTATATAAGTATTCATGTTTATAATTTGAATTTAATATTAGTATTAATCGTAATCGATTCTTTTAAAATAGTTTAATTGGATACAATGTTGTAAGTGAATTTTTTATTGACATGACAATTTTTGGAAGATTATTCTTCACCCGCTAAAAATAAAAAGAAACATGGATTGCAAAAGATAATTCTGTTCCTTTTTATTAGGAATTAATGTATCCTTTTTTAATATTTACCAAATAATAAGAGATGACGAAATTCAACTGTAATGACTTTTAAATAATATAGGAATAGTCTTTTTTAATGGAAAATTTGGGAAAATATTCCTTATTGCTTAGAATATGATTCTATTTCGAAAAACAGTGCCAAAAATGTAAAATGAAATATTTAATATCCTAATCTTTTTAAAGTATTTATATTGTGAAAACAATTTAAAAAAAAATATTGCTCATTTTATCACTGATTAATGTCATCCGTTCTCAATATAACAAAGTATGTCAAAAAATACTATTAATTAACTGTGTTTACAAATCTGTAACTTCAAAGGCTTTTTTGTTTCTTTTACTACTCGTTTCCATAGAAACGGAATTGAAGGTTTTTAGATCAGTAATCATTGACTTACGTCTTCCGAGCAAATGTTTTCTTTTAAGGACCACTTAATTGCCTCTTTTACTTTGGCTTCTCTAATTATCAGACCCCTTGCGATGAACAGGCAATCGATCGAACAAGTAAATAAATACAAGCGCTCCCACACTGTGAAGTTATTTACGAGAATGTGCTTATAGCAAAGATTTATTAATAACGAAAAAAAATAAATTGTATGCTTTTCTGGTACATTTGGAAACGAAATTGAGTTTCATTTTTCTGGTCCGCTTACCTAAATTTTTTAATGTTATAGATAGTAATAAAATCTATCGGATATTATCATAGAAAAACTATAAAACATCTTAAATATATTATGAAAAATAATTATGGTTTAATATAATACCATTGCAAAAAATTTATTATGAAAAAATATATACAGGCATATTTCTTTTTAGATTATTAATTGTGAAATAATTGGATACAGCTTAAGAACGTTTATCAGAATATAAAAATTCTATAAGTATAAGAAAACAAATATATCGAAATATTGATTAAAAAATGCATATATTTGTTAGAAAAAAAAAGAAATATTTTTTACCTAAATATTATTAAGTTTATATAGATGTGATCACACACATATGTTTTTTTTATTAAATTATTCTTTTCGTTAACCTAGTATATGATTATTAAAAAAATTGCCATTTTATAATTATGATTATAAGCAGTTGTAGAAAATATGAGATTAATAAATAGATTTTTTTGAAGATTCGAAATATATACATTCAATGAAATTTTATTTTTCGAGTGTCTAATAAAATATAAAAGGCAATCAAAAAATAGAGAAAGTACAGCATGTGTTTATAACCTTGGAGTAGACAATTTCTAATCAGTTTTTGTAGGTTAAAAATACGCTTAAAGCAAATTTACGTGTTTTGATATTTTGACTTAATATGAATATTCTTTTTTATTTTTAAAATTTGATCATATTGTCGTCCATAAACATACCTATATTTTGTTTCCAACTGACGTTGATTTTACTTTTCATTCTATCATCATTTTTGAATCACAATATTTTTGAAATCATACTCATAAGTCTCATGTACATGAAGTAAATTAAATTATTAAATTTATTTCTCGAGAAAATTACTGAAATTTCAAACTGAAAAAGCATTTTTATGTAGATTATAGACATTTAAACCTGAGGACCGTGGTGGCATGTTTGGTTTGGGCTTCGTTCTCTCTATCGGAAGGTAGGAGATCGAATCCCGACTTAACAAAAGATCCGTCGTGTTCACTAAGGGCGTTTAGAGCACGTTAAAACTGGACGTAGTCGCAATGTCATCTAGTCCAAATGATACCTCTAGGGTTGGAAGGCTAAGTATTAGGAGTTCTCTGCTTAATCCCTGCTTCAAAATCCAGAAGACTCCATCCGGCTGTTTCTAGCTAGCTGATAGAGCCTAACTCAGGGCCATGTACAGGGAAGCTGCAACTAACATACTTAAACCTTCATTTCCAAGGAAAGCTAAAAAAAATATCTTTTAGTATTTTTATCGTCGTTTATTAAAAAATTAAGTTGTCAGAGATGAAAATTCCATGCATATCCATTTCAATTTTCTAGAAAATTGAAATGGATATAATGACTCGTAAATTTGAAAAAATTATTCTCATACATAAGTCAATTAATTATTAATTGTTTTTATTATTGAAAGTTCTTTCATGTGTAAATACTATTTTATTTACAAACAGAATAGAAAGTTTTAAAGATTTCGAGTTTATGAGGTGTAAGTTTCGTTGCGAACACACATTCGATTTACAAATTTCGCAAATTTATTTCTTTCACATAAAACAACATTTTTTTTCTATTCAAGAATAATTTAAATCAGTTTTCACTTAAGAACATTTAATTCTTTAAGTACAAACAAGAAACAGAAACATTCCATGGATTTATTTTAATTTTTTACTTGTATAACACATTTTAATTGGAGAGTTTCAATTTCCAACATTGAATAAAATTGATTATACTATTTCAGAGAAATACATTTCCTTTATAAATATATTTTTGTATTTGTTCTAACAGATTTCAATATGTCTGTATATATATATATATATATATATATATATATATATATATATATATATATATATATATATATATAGATATATATATATATATATATAATTTGATATTTACATATGTTCTAATATTGATATATATCTTTATATTTGCAACCTTTATTAAGTGATTTGACATTTAAACAATATAAATTAATTTTAAAGTTCTTACATGCACGTACATATACAGAAAAATTTTCCATTCACCAAGTTCCAAACCATTTTTATAACAAGCTAGATGGGTTTCCGGCTAAATTTTAAAGTGTTGAGAAATATTAATTTATTTCTAATGTAATGCACACGAGTATGCTCGTATTTTTTAAATAAAAATCCTGCAATTAAATATATGAAATTTATCTTTAGCAATCATATAAACATGAACTAAAAATAGGAAAAAAAAATTACTGAAATTTGTCACCACGTTTTGTACTGAAAAAGTTTTTCTCATTCACCCCTAATTGGTCGTTTTCTCATGTCGTCACAGCTCTTTCCCGTTCAAGTGCTCGGACCTTGATGTCTCGGTGGTGACGATAGTGCACAGCCTAAAGGCCTAAGACATTTTAATATTCACCACGTAATTTTCCTTCCAGGAGGACCTCATATCGGACCTTCCAGGAGTAGACCATATTCATACGTCGCAGGGGAAGTAGCCTGGAAATTTCTCAAGCACTCACCACGAAAAAGGTGCATGTTATTGCTACTATTGACCAGCATATTTCCCTCTGTAAGTAGCCCACAGATGGACTCTATCATTTAGGTAGAAGTAGACGGATAGGAAATTTTGTAATTTAGAAACTGGAATCAAATAGAAGACACCTATTATTTACTTTCTACTCCCATTATTTCACTTAGAGAACATTGCAACCACAAGAACAAGGCCCAGTAGCTGATGCATGTACCAGGGAAGAGCCAAAATATATTTCTTATTGATCAAAAATAGACATGTATGTGTCAAAGATATTGGATCACATGTAAGATATATGTGTGTCTTTGTGTTATTGAGACCTGATATACCTTAAGCTTTAAGGTATTTTCTCTCTAGATGGCTTGTAAAAGTTTAGTGGGGATAATGTTAAATCGTATGGTACATTACTGTTGATTGCTTTTCATATCAATTTGTAGAAATAATTAATGAAAAATAAATGAAAGAAAACAAACGTCATATTAATATTTACAGCCAATTTTCAGAATCTCTGCTGGAAGAACAAATGATCATTGAAGCATTGCACCAAAAAAAAGTTGTTCATTCAGAAATAGCTTTGTAAATTCGAAATTTTCTCAGGGTATCAAGTTATACATTCAATACGAAGAAATGATAACCAATAAGCGTCAGAATCCGATATATTGGAAACCATTGTCTATCAAAAATGTGGATTTTAGTTTATTTCATTGTTTAGAACTTTCCAGGTCCAAATCCACCCACTGGCATGTGAATATGGAATCAATTTGATATTGAGCGCCGTACTGAATGGAATACAAGATTTAATGATTACCCGTGATTAATGCTCAAGAGAAAAACATACTGTGAGAATGGCTTGCAAAACTGAGACATGTAACTATATCATGGACCATTAGTGGGTAATGGGCTCGTTTGCAACACATCCAGCAACTCCTCGTGAAGTGTAAAGATGTTTACAGAACACGACTCTCACTATACTCATTGTTACTTGTCTTCCGTTTACGATGCGGTATGGAAGCAAACAACGACTCAATATCGTTTTTCC
Organism: Latrodectus elegans; assembly: GCA_030067965.1. Taxonomy (NCBI): domain Eukaryota; kingdom Metazoa; phylum Arthropoda; class Arachnida; order Araneae; family Theridiidae; genus Latrodectus; species Latrodectus elegans. The sequence continues at coordinate 42,571,845 of CM057822.1, forward strand.
AGATAAATTCAGCTGTGTGTCAACGTTTTAATGATCGTATTCGTAACTGGTGGCTCCGAGGAGAAAGCTCGTAATCTAGTTGAATACAATAACATAATAGGGTCCCCACGCCTGGTGTGATGGTACGAGAAGCCCTTGGGTACATACTAATATTTATGAATCATTCCATGACTTTAGTTCGGATCAATAGTAACTTTATTGGAAATTAGTATATATTTTACACTTCAAAGCCAGCATATATAATCTTAACGTCTAGGTTTGTGAAATGATATCGCTTACAAGATTATGAAAGGTCACACATTTAATTCAGGTTCCAGCTTGTGTTGATATAGATGATATTCGATTATTGTTCTGGCATGCATGATCTACAGATTCTCATCAATTGAAAACAACTGGTAATGCGTTGCTGTAAACTGGACCGCAATCCTCTTCAAGCTCTACAGTACATGAAGTATGGCATTTTCCTTTCCAAGACCAGTTATGCTTAACCGGATAAGGAGCTTCTTAGCGATCAAAATCAATAGTTGTTTCTACTAATTTCGCAACTCTGTGAACTTCCAAATTTCTTGCAAATTAAGTTTTTTCATCGTTGTGTAACGCTGTTTATGTGTGCAATAAATATATTTTTATTTCCTTACATCATGATTTTGCAACTTTAATGGCCTGCAAGGAAGCAATCATGATTCTCAAAAAATGGTTTTGCTAGAATTTTCAAAAAAAATCTATCAATTATTTGAGGTACTTTATAATGTATACATTTATTTTATACGATTTCAATGCACAATTACTTTTCTTAGTGTTATAATTTTTTATAAAGTAATTATCATTTGTGTGTTTCTCTCTCCATTTCATTTCGTGACAAAAATAAAGGAATTTAAATCGTCTCGTTGTCATAACAATCCATGTAGTTTCTTAAGTGTAAATTATATTTTGTTAATTATAAAAAGAACGCAATATAAATTTTCAATAAAGTTATTGATATATTCCATTTTTTCTCAGAAGAAAATTAAAATTTTTTCGGAATTATCATGTTAAGAAAGATTTCTCAATGCACTAAAAATAAACCCTTACCGCTGAGAGATCACTACAAGTTTTACCTATTGCTTGAGAATTATTTTGCCGAAATTTTTTTTCACGAAAAATAAGGATGTGTGTGAATGAAAATCATATATTTGAAAATAATCCAAGAAACGCTCTCACTTTCATATTGAGAACGTGAGGTTTTTTCGAAAAATGAATGTGTGTGTGTCGTCAAATGAATATTTTTTCTTTGTTTACGACATTCCTTCAAAGAAATGCAGTTCACCAAAAATTTTTTGTTCCCAATGTTAAAGTCATTGCGATGAGAAGATTAAAAATGCCGATGAATAATGCATAAACAAACTTACATTTTCAAGATAAATAAAAGATTAAATACATTTCTTGTACCCTATCTGTCATTAAAAGCTTTTTCGATAATCAGCAAAATGTTTTGATAACATGTATAAATGTGGGGGCGTACTTGAAAACGTAGGGTACGAAAATAAATAAAAATGCTTACACATTTTTAAAAACCTGTTTTTTTTTATTTAATTATTTAAAAAAAGATTTGAAATGATGGGTGTTTTCTCCAGAATACTAATTTTGCCTATTTAGAACACCCCTTGGTGAAATGTAATTAAAAAGAAGAAATTTTTTGCCCACAGTATTAATGTTATTGCGATTTTCCATAACCATTGGGCATAAACGCACATCACCTTTATATTAATCTTTCTCAAAATATGTTCTAAAAATGTTTTTGTAAATGAATATCAAATACATTTCGTAATAAAGATTTAAACTATGCCACACGTTTTTGCATGATAATTTTAAACGGTAAGTAAAAAAACAAACGAAGCTTTTAACAAATCAATAGAATAGAATGAAAACAAAAAAATTAAAAAAAAACTGGCATAATATTCTAATGTTGAGAAATGAGAACATTTAAGAGACTATAATTTGGTAACGAAAACTGCTTTGAATAGTTTGCAAAAATCGGATATGTAGTGAAGTTAAAGATAAAGCGGACTCAATAAATATCAACTTCTTTTATTTATATATATATATATAAATTTAAAACGAGAATCTTTAGATCTGTAATTTGGAGAAGAAAGTTGCATTGGTTATTTAACAGAGACATATTTTAGAACAACTGTTGATTCATATTTATGGGGAATAAATTCTTAAACCTGGAAAACGAAAGATTTTAAAAATCCTTAATGTGACGAAAGAATTGGAAAGCTTATACAAAAATCATTTTATGTATTAGAGCACCAAATACCTAATATACAAAACGATATTTTTCAAAATACATGATTAATTCAAAATAAACATGATATGTTTTACTTAAAATTAAAAATGTTTGAATGCCCTATATAAATATCTTAAATATCAAATATTTTAAATATTTTTATAGATCAAATAATCTAAAGGGCATAGATAATTTTAATTCTAAATGTAAGATATCTGCGAAACAAAAATTCATGTACTATAAGTAATAAACCGCATAATTTTCATAAATTAATACAATCATTTAAAAAAATAAAGGAAGTAAAATCTGTTCTTAAATATGTATCAATAATCGGATGGTAACTACGTGTATTTCCTTACCTGATTGAGCAGAGGAAATTTAAGTTATTCCCTCTTCATCTTCCCGGTGCGTGACCGTTCATCACAACGCAGGCGAAGTAAACAATGATCAGAAATGATTGGAAAAAAAGAACTGGGCGGGCAAGTTCATTGTCGTGGGTGTTCAAGATTTGTTAACAAAAGTAAGTAAACAAGATAGACTCTGATTTAACATTTGGGTATAAGCAAATGAGAATAATTTTTTCAAATAATTTCATAGGTATATACATTTTTTATGTGGAATTCTGTATTGTTAATAATTATCTCATTAATATTTGTTTTCATCTTACTTTTTATGTCTGATTAAGATGGCAGATATTTTTAAATATACATTAAATATATTAAAATAATAACCGTTAAGTTCATCTTTTCTAGATAAGATAAGATTGTCGGTTTAAATTTTATAAAAAAAATTTTTTTTAATATAGAAAATGAATCTCAACTTTATTTAAATCCAAACATAAAATTTTAAAACTTTTCGAATTTCATGAATATTTTCAAATATTCTATCTAAAAACATTCAAACGATTGGAAAACGAGAATTCATTTTTTCCTTGCACCTGAGAAGATTTTAACATAATTTATGCAAAGTGTTTAAATTTGAATAATAAATAAAGGAAAAGTAAAGAAATATAAGTGCTTATAAGTATATATATATATATATATATATATATATATATATATATATATATATATATATATATATATATATATATATATATATATATATATATATATATATATAATTAGTGGAATTAAAGCGAACTTATTATATATATTAAACTTCTTATATTCCTCAAGTTTGGCAAGGTCGACTCAGCCGTTTATCCCTTAAGTGGATCGATAAATTGAGTATCAAACCTGCTTAGGAACAAAGCACTGGGAATTCCTAATTGGAATATGGACCTCGCACCCCAGGCTCTCTTGGTCAAAAGAACAGTGATGGGCACTGTAGGCCTTGATCCACAGAGTTTAGTTTAGTTAAGACTCCTTATATGTCATTCTGCAATACATTCTACCAGGCATCAATTCTTTCTATAGATCTACGATACTTTAGGAAATCTTGCAACTAATCTTGTTCCATGCATTTTCGATTGGTGAAAGATCTGGTGACATTGCTGGCCAAAATAGCTTATTAATTGCATGTCTGCAATTAATAGATATGCAAGCCGTAAAGCTCGTTCTTATTCTATTGGAAGTGGCTCAAGGATAAAATGGTATAAAGATCTATGCCATGCCATACTTCCCGGATCTTATCAGTTTATCTAAAAAACTGTAAGCAGAATCAGTGTTGCATTGAAAGGATGACTTGTAGAAGACTTGTTAAATAATAACTAAAACAAACAGACAGTTTCAGAAAATTTCAATTTTACTTTGATCAAAATGTTGAGAGACGATGAAATACTTCACTCTTTAAACTATCTGAAATGGTTACTTAAATATATAAGTAAAAGTTATTTTAGATTGGAATTGTTTTCATCTTTCCCTTGATAATGATACATTCGAATTTAGAGAGACTAATTGTCACTTATTCTTTTGAACATCCGTATTTCATTAGTTTAATTTTATATTGCAATTCAGTGAAAGCATCATTTTGATATTTGGCTGCGTATGTTGCTCAGGATGCTGCTCACGATGAAGCTTTCGATGTATGTTGCATTTTCCTTTTGTAAGTTAGAAATAAAACAATTTTATTAAGTTTCTCAAGAAAACCAAGTTTTATAACTTTGAAAATGAGTCTTTAACACCAGTTGATATTCATAGTCTTTGGCCACATCTAATATAAAAAAGATGATTTATAAAAAAAAGCTTTAATTTATGAATTATAACTAGATGTTTCACAGATAAGAATTGCTATCGAAATCTAAACAGCTTAGGAAATAAGTCAGTTAAATATTATTTATGTCTATTGTATCCATTTGTTTCGAAAATTTTGAAAATGGGTGATAAATGATTGTCTGTGATTTTAAGGTTTTGTATTCTCGTTTATTGGCAAGGAAATAGTTAAGTTATTTCGGCTTTTTCAGAAATACAAATCATGCTTTATGGAAGTTAGCATCGTTACAGATGTTAAATATATTTACTTAAAAATTTATGTAATTGTAATGAAGAAGAGCTTTCGTTTTATTAGAAATTGTAACATGACTGTACAGATTTAAGTTTTATTATAATATTGAGCAATTGAATGTAAACAATATTTCTAAGAAATTAACCTCATTTTGCGAAAGGAAGCTAATATTGTTATGTAATACCAATTGGATTAAATAATTAATATATGATATAAAAAGCAAAATTAACTATTAAACATACTTAGGGCACTCAGAAAATTTTATATCTCACAACTGAAGAAACTTCAATTTGATATAAAAAGAAATCAATAAATTCGTCGAAGATATTACAGGCTTTTATTATTGAATATATTCTATTTCATCGCTTGAATAAACTCACATAGGCAACCATGTAATATTAGATTTTAGTTATAATAAATGAAATAAGTTTTTAATACCAACGCTTATAAAATTATGTATCAATTTTATGTAATTTTAAAATATTTTATAACACCAATATAATCTTTCTCGTTTTTTGTATTATTTCTCATCAATTCTTTTCTTCATTCAATTTGTCAAAATTATAATTGTTCGATGCTTTTTAGAAATAACCGCCATCGTATTATCATGGTTTATCTATTCGTTTCTTTAGATATTTAGTAGGTTTCTAACTTCCTGATTTTTTACAGATATTATGAAAAGTTATGCAATTCCTTTTCATTATTTCAGAAAGTTTGAAATAAGAATACTTGAATATTTAGAGTAAGTGAGATTTATTGGCGACGTAATTTTTGTGTTTCACAATTGTGCAGAAATTTTGATAATATAGTAATCACATAAAATGGATAATAGGTAAATCATATGTGTGTGTATCATAACATTCAAATAATTATGGTGTATATCATAGCATGTATGAAACTATAGAATCACTGGACTTCTAGCCGATTAAATGCATTGACGGAAACGCAATCATATTTTCATGCATGGTTTATGATCAAAACATAATTTGTACGAACATTTTTCAAAAAAGAGTAAAAATCAAAAACAAACTAAGATAATTATGATTTTTAAGATATTTTATGTGAACTATCAATATAAATTATGTCTCCTGCTTCACACTTTTATAAAATAACAGCTTCAAAAACTTAATTCCCTGAATAACTATCAAAGTCATTTTTAAATAAAAAATAAATTTTTGCAAAAACAAGTAAGGAGAAAATGGACTTATGATTTTAAAAAAAAGTATAGATGATAAAATGAACTATAAATAGAAGCGATAACGGTGATAACACATAAAAATAATAGAAGTGATGTTCACAGCTATGCAAAAATATGGAAATTGCATGCAATGCATAATGATGACATTTATAGATTTTTATATGCAGAAATCATTATTATATCGCCGGTACGCTGTTATCACTACAAATACCGATCATAAATAAATTTATCATCGTTAAAAAAATATCAAATAAATGTTTTGCACAAACTTTTTAATACTTTGAATAATTCTTTAAGAGAATTTTAAAAATAAGTAATTACTAAAATTGTTCGCGAGGAAAGTTTTAGGTATAATAAAAATTCTTATTTTTCTATCATTCGTTGCTATGATTTATAGTATTTCAAAACAAAAAAAGCTATACTTATATATTTCAATTAATCAAATTAATTTATGTTTATTTTAACTAAAATATGTACAAAAATTCTACCTATTAGTTCACATATTAAACATTAACATTAACTTTTAAAGGGTCTAAGACTATTAAGGAGGAATTGCTTTACCTGATTTTTAAGATATGGAAATTATCCTCTTTGATTGGTGTTGAAATTATCATCGCATTTAAAAACGAACTGTGTATATTAAAAATTCATGATTGAAATGAGGAAGCCCGTAAAATTCCTAATTCACACCCACTTCCGCAGATGTATATATAAAAATCAGAAAAGAAACCCATCATTAAACAATTATTAAGATGAAACCAAAGACCTTCCACTCCGGAAAAGGCAATCCTGATATAAAAATATTGCAAATTTTTTTCATTATTAAATCTCGCGAAGTAAACGACTTTAGAGCTGTGAAAGTAATTATTTAAATATCCGTAAAAATTTACCTTTTTGTTTCATCTTTATAGACTTTTTCTGGAACTGGTCATATTCACTTATCGCAAGGGAGAAAACTTGGAAGTCTTCAAAGCAAATGATAAACGTCACAGATATCCTGTAAAACACCAATAAACGCTCATGCTGAAAGTGGAAGTGAGATAGCTATGTTGTTTAATAATAACTGCATTTGAAACTTTAAACTTCGATTCTATCACTTCGTCGTAAGGAATGTATATTATATTATTGTTAATAATAAAATATATTTTTATAAGTATTACAAATGCACAGTTTATTATGCTCAGTAGTACTCTAATCTTGACAAAGAAATTTTGAATACTAGAGCCTTTAAAATTAAATAATAAACTTATAAAAATGTCGTATAAAAGATCAAAATCCATTGGCTTATAGAACACACGATAAAAGCTATGAGCCAAACCTGAAAATGTCACATTCTTTTAAAACATTAGAAGCTTCAAAAAACAATTTTTTTCGAAAATATGATTAAATTGTCATCATAAATGATTAAACAGTAGCGAAGTATAATATATCTATTCTTTTTAAACTGGAAAATGCCACATTCCATCCTAAACACAGTTGAGTATTTAACTGAGTGTAATTGGCATCACCTAGTGGACATCCAGAGAGCGTTGTAAGGTTTCTTAACATTATTCTAGCATTATTTAAGTCCATGAGAATTTTTCATTGATAGTGGGCCATATACACATACAGCTATGAAAGATACCAGAAAATTTCAAGTATCCATCCTAACAAATTCATAAATAGAATGTAAACATCATCTTCTATCTCTCTTTGTCCAAGTGCCTATACTCAAACCTTGGATATTACAAACCAAAGAGAACAATTTTATTACTAGGCTCCAACAGTATTGGAGGATAAATATTTCATTTCCACTTTTAGCTTACACGTCTATCGGCGTGGATGCCCGATACGTTCCTGGTATTCTTCGCTTACTATATGTGAATATAGTAAGGGAAGAAAACAATAATATAGTAAGGGAGAGAGAAAAAACAATAATATATAGTAAGGGAAGAAAACAATAATATAGTAAGGGAAGAAAACAATAATATAGTAAGGGAAGAAAACAATAATATAGTAAGGGAAGAAAACAATAATATAGTAAGGGAAGAATTATGATACAACAACTTTGAATTGGCAAATTATCCATTTTGAGGTACTATATTGCATTCTAAAGCCATTGTAAGGCTTACAAGATTACTATAACTAGCAATGTTTTTGTAATGTTAGAGTTTCTATTAAAATGTACACATAGTTGATATTTAAAATATGTGAACTATTCATGAATACATGAATTCATTTTGAGTGAGGTTTAAATCGTTTGAATACGTCCGATATCAAACCATTTAAACCGCACGCATAAAATTTAACAGGGTAAATTTTTCTATTCTTGGTATAGAAAATATGATTAATGCATCATGGTAAAGATAAACTATTGCAATAATTCAATTTATATTTATTTCAGCTAGTTATTGAATGCTTCAATAAAAGTTAAACAACCGATAATCATGTTGTCAAATGTAATAAAAGTTTTGTTGAGTATTACCTTTAAATGACAATCAATTCAAAAGCATAATAGAAATCATGATAGAAGAATATTGTTATAAAGTACGATATCGAAAAAAATTAATTCTTTGAAAGTTACAAAAATAGCAATGAAGATTGGGGGCTTCAAATGTTGTAAAAATAAATGGAAAAATGATGTGCATAGTACAGATGGAAAATAAAAAATTTCTATCAAACCGAAAAGCAGTACAGTATAGTGGAATGCTGAAAAGGAGACGGAGAATCAACGTGATCTAGAAAAATGACTCTATATAAATAGCAAGAAAGCATTGATCTGTGAGTTTAGAGCAGGGATGGGCAAAGTTTTACAATCACGGGCCAATAATCGTAAAAAAAAAAAGAGAGAGAGAGAGGTTGGTGAGCCAAGATAAATTTTCTAAAATGTTAAAAACAATATATAAGTTTTAGAATTTAAATATGATAATGGGATGAGTGAAATTACGATTTTTCTTGTAAAATTTCCTTATAATTGACGTTCAAAATGAGATGTGCTGATTCTAAGGAATGAAGCTAAATGCTTCTCTGTCAGACTACTTCTGAAATGATTCTATCTAAAGTTCACAATTAAAAACACTTGTTTACCTATATAAGATGAACTGATTTTCTAATCTGGTTGGAGCTTAAAGTGCGTAGTCTGCTACATGTGAGGTCTAATTCACCTATGCTGGATTCCCATATGTCTGCTCCCCCAGAAAGAGATAACACTTGTTGCCGCCCGTCTACAGCTATCATTAACAAAGAGCTTCCACTTTTAACACTTTAACGATTACTGCTGTCTGTGCTTGTTATTTCCGTCTATTTATGTTTTGTTGAACAAAAATAGAGAAAGTAAAAAAACCATCAGTTCTTTGAAAAAAATAATATTCAAACAAAGTAGAAAAGGAAATGGATATATAATAAATGAATCATATTTTCTTTTAATTTCCATTGAATCGAAAAATTAAAATTCTATCTGAGGGCCTCATTAAACCTTCCGGCGGGCCGTAGCTTGCCCATCCCTGGTTTAAAGGCTATATAGCGTGATTTGCAAACCGAATGTTAAGTTTAAAGATTGAGAAGTATTCTAGTACATTTGATACAAGTGACCAATGGCTTTGTCTCCACTGTCACTGAGTTTTAATCCCTTGGAATTTTCTTTTTGGAGACATTTTAAACCAAAAATCAGTGTGTGTACAGGTAATGAAGTATCTTGTAGAACGAATAGAAGTCGATTGCGTTCATAAATAGCCGAGACAACTTGTATTAAGAGCATCTCTGACAATCCTAACTCCAACGCTATGGGTAAGTAATTTTTATGATCGCAAGTCGTGAATTCATGATATTATTTCTTTTCATATACTATCGAAATAAATATATCATTAACTTTTTACTGTTAGTTTTTTTTTCCGCACCAATTTACGTCACTTTTTATAAAGTATTTTTGAGACATTCACTAGTAAAATTATATTTGTGATATTTTGTTTTATGGCATTTTCTTTATTCCTAATAACTACTATCAAACTTTAAATTTGTCGCTTTGTCAAGAGAATCCTTACAAAGTCAAAAAGTACACACAATACTGCCTTTGATATAACAAAAGACACGCGAAATAGAATCGCGAGCTTCCGGCAAAGCTTTTAAATATACATGTTTGAAAATTGTAATATTTTAATCATGATAATGCATATAATATTAGTATTTAAATACAATGACTTATTGAAAAATCAAAATTTTTTGAATTTTAAATAAGTCATTGCATTTAAATACCAAACATTATAAAAATTGACCCAGTGAGCTACTGCAACACATTTTATTATACGATACTTTGTTTATCTTCAGTATTTGCACACATATTTCGATAATTGTATGAAACTTTGCTTGAGAAATATGATGTCAGTTTAGAATTCATACTAAAAATGTCAATAAATGATAAAACACCACTTTCAGTTAATTTGCTTATGTGAAAATAATATTTGTCTTTCATTTTTTATTTCTTCAAATAAATGCTCTGGTAACATACACTGTGATTTGTAAAATTTTAATTTCCGCAAAGAACGATTCAAAATTTAAATTTTTCCTAATAAATAATAGTATTTATCAGCATATAAAATAAATGAATTATAAAAAATTTATGTATACCACATAAAAAATTTCCAGTTTTAATAAACAGCATAATTTAAGAAATAAAAAATTATATAAATAAAAAAGATTGGAACTTGGAACTGCTTACAAGATTCAAAACACTCATATATTTTTAATGTCCTTTTAGAGAATATTTTAGAATCTAACTGTCATCATAAAAGGAGAATTGTAATATATATATATATATATAAAGAGGAATATGCAAATTATATTATTAATTCGTAGGTGCAAACATTGAATTTTTCACGTTTATGAAAATTGGCTGCTATATTGCATTATTTGCTGCTATTTTATGCATTAATGCATAAAATAATTCCAATATATATCATATAAAATATGCTATAATGTTAAATATATTATATCTAAAATTTTGATTTTTTATATAATTCTTATATAAAGCTACTTATTTTTCCAAAATAAAAATGCAAAATAATTAAAATAATTTGGGTAAGATTTTAAATGTATGTTCGGTTAACGATTTGCGTGTATAGTATATGCTCATTTTACGACTTCTTAAAGACCGGTAAAATAATTCTTAAAAATCGAACACTTGTAAAATAGAAAAACAATTGCTAAATCTTAAAGCTATTTTTTTTTATCAAATCACTCTCTCTTTATAAATAAAATACTATTAGAAAAATTATTTAGTATGTGCATGATATAAAAGTATATGAGAAATAAAAGATTTATGCTTAAAAGGAAATTCTTATATTCAATTTACTGATGAAGCAAAGTAATTGCATTTCTATTTCACAAAACATTTTTTAAACACATTTTATTAATGTATGAAAGCATTTAACTGTTACTTTTCTCTAATAGTACTTCAATCTTTTAGCCTTTCATCTACTTGTGTTGCAGACAGTCGCAGTTCTACGTTAATTTCTTCTTTTTGGATATCTGGAAGTTATTTTTCGTTCTCAAATTCAGTTTCACTTTCAATCATTTACTCATTTAAATCTACTTCTTACGAACAAATTACAATCTATTTCTTACGAACAAATTACAATCTATTTCTTACGAACAAATTACAATCTATTTCTTACGAACAAATTACAATCTACTTGTTACCACCAAATTACATCTGAATCCAGATTCAAAAATTCTTGAAAGGAAATTTCGAACAACAATAGGTTTTTTTGTCAAAGGTGTTGGATGATTAACTCCTCTTCACTCAAATCACGTGACAAATTTTCCTGACTTTCTTCAGTGGCAGTGGTTTGTTTAATAAGTGCATGCGTTGAAATGATTGAAATATCGTTCCTTCTACAACACCATTCCAAACATATGTTGATCAGTGCATTGTGCCAAGAATGGCAGTTTTGTTAGGCAATTCTAAGCCAAGATCACTCAATGTAAACTCCCTATCATATTTGACTTGAATCCATTCTTTATACTAAGATACATGGGTTGTAAATCAAAAATTTAAAAAAGAGATATTCCACACAAATTGCTGCAAAAATTTCAAGATTACGATATCAGCACTGTACAGTAGATTATCTCTAATTCAAAGGGTTTCCAATTCTCGAATAAAAACGTCGTCATAAATTTCTTAACCATAAAATAAAAATTGGATAAAATTCAGATGCAAACAAAAAAAAATAAATAAATAAAATAAACGCAAACGAAAAAATGGATAAAAGTGAGTTCGTAAATGTGAATTAAATTATCGTTGTTTCTATGGGATTATGTTAAAGACTACCACTAATTCATAAATTATAAAATCGTAAGAACAAGCGCCTACAATATCATGGCTAAAAGGCTGGAATAATTTCATAAGATGAAAATTGTATGAAATATATTACTAATAATAAATTAATGTGTTAAATGGATATTTTTCCAGACATATTTCAATTATTCGTAAATTTGTGAACTATTTGCATGATTTTTAACTATGGTTATTGCATACATAACTCTTATATTTCATACAAATTCTGTTTTTTTTGCTCGGTGTCAAGGACATGTACTAAAACAGAATGATGGTGATACTAGGTGAAGGAAAATGAAATGATATTTAGAAACGATAAAATCGAAAAAACCTTAAAAAAAAAAAAAATATTTACATTGACTTTGCTTTACTATTTTCTCTAATTGCTTGAAATGAAACAATATGGTTTAAAAGTAATATTCAAAATATAAATTATTTACAAATTGACTCTCTACAATGCCACAATGGCTTTTCTTTTTATTTTGTAAATGTAATTCTTGTATCATAAAATATTGATGAAATGGTAATATTTTTTAGCAATAGTGTCAAAAGATTGGCGAGTAATAAAGTGTGTGTGTTTACCTTTCATTTCCAAAACAATAAATGTGTACTATTTATTTCATTATACAATAGATATATTGACACTGCATACTTGTTCTATACTATTTCTCAATTTACATAATAATCAAGTCATCATATTGTACTGGAAAATAAATTGCATAGTATAAATACTCATAGTAAGTCAGTGTGTTATTTTAAGTTATTTTTTTTTCTCGTTTACTATCTTGTATAAATGTATATTGTCTCTGAAATTTACCATGCTGTAAATGAAATCTGATGTTTGTTCATCCAAATTATTGCTTTAATATATAATATAAATTCTATTATTTATTCATAGTAATATTTTCGGCATATTAAGATTTTAGATAGAATCTTTTAGGCAGTGCTATAATTTAGTGATAAGGTAATATAATTACTGCCCAGCTAAATGAGTTTAACCTCATTTTTAATACTGTTTTACGATATTATTGTACGATGTTGGATATATCAGATTATATTTATTAGGAAGAGCATTTTTCTACTCGATAAATTGCAATGAAAATCTGAGATGATTAAAGTTTTTTTATTATTTTTTACAAGAGTCACCCTTACTTACAGTTGTACACAAAATATATAGTTTTTCATCAAATCTAATAATCTTAAACTTGTTTTTATAGATGCTGTCAGTTTTGTAGAAATGTTACATATTTTTATATACATATTTTATCAGAAGATTGTCGATCTGCTTAAAAACATACATTATCTTGACATGTTAAGATTTACCAAATTCAGAAACTCCTGCGCATGTGAGAAGCACATATCTTTCTTTTTTTGTTCTCAAAAAACCACCTGTTTGAAATATTTTTAATTGTTTATAATAAAGCAGAATGTTTAAAATGTCCAAAATAACGTTTGCTTTCTTGCAAGACACTGTGAGCTGAGAAAAGTTAACATAATTCATTTTACTTATATATATTCTTTTCGTTTCATCGAAATTTAGATTATTATAACTTTAAGAAAAAAAAAGAAAAAACAGAAAAGTTGTCAAAAGCTTCGAAATTTCTCATTTTTCAGTAAAGTTTACCTCTTGTTACCTTTCGGAACACCTGAGACGCATTTATTAAGCATACATTAATATTTTTCTCAAATTATCCATAAGACAGGCAAAATCTGTAAATAATTTCTTTCTCAAAAGAGATTGAATAAATGAAAGAGTGAGAGTTTAACGCGATATATAACTTTACTGAACTGTACTTATTGCTGAATTTTGAAGTTTTCTGTTTGTTCTACTTTATGATATGTTTTGGTATCCTTTTTGAATTTATATTGCAAATAGAGTGTGTTTTATCGATTCTCCGCAGTGCTTTTACCAAATCACCAAACCCTACAAAAAACGTGTCACCAGCTCATGGTCACCAACTCAACTCGAGATACGATTTTTTGGTCCTTTCTGTACAATGCACAAAATTTCGGTCTTTTTCTTCATAACAATTTCTTTTTAAATATCAAAAAATGTTTCTTTAGTTGAATTGATGCGAAAATCGAATTAATTCAAATAGAATTATTATAATATATTTCAAAGAAAACTGTCCATATTAATTTTTTTTTAATAATAATAAGGGTGTATTATGAATAAGGGCATGTGAAATTAGAGTTTAAGACGGTGCCAACTGCCTTCTTCAATGGCAAGAAAGTTATCATCCTAATAGCGTCACAAAATAAATTGGATGTCTCGATCTATTTTTCAATCATTTCGACAAATTTCTTGTTCTGAGAATAAGTAAAAAAGCTGATTGTTCACTTTAATACAGCTGAATTATAAAATCAACACATGTTTCAAAACATTTTTGGCGATTATCACAGTTAATTATAAAATTTTCACTTTCTGTGACTTAAGAAATAATTTTCTATGTTAGTAAATTTTGCTTCTGTTCATGCATATGTTGTATATATGATTGTACATGTCAGAGTATGTAATTGAAATTATATTTTACATAAATGAAAACTTATTTATGTAATTCGATATGACAAATAAAATGTTTATAGTCTTAGTAAGTATATTTTTAAAATTATTTCATTTTTTATTCAATTATTATCTTTTATTTAATCTTTTATTAATATCTTTTATTTAATTTTTAGAAAATATTAATAATTTCTTGTGTTCATTTCAAAAATATTAATTAATGTTTTTGAAATGAACAATTAATTAATGTTTGTTAAAAAAGAATGTTTGTTTTGCGTGACATTAATTTAAATAATATTTAAAATCCTTACTTTTATTATATTCATCTTTATAAAATTTTCATTCACAGTTAGCTAATAATTCGTTCTTAATGATGAATTCAAGTCACCAAACCAACTTATTTCAATTGAAAATATTTTCTAAATGAGTATTTTTAGAAAATATATAATTGACATTAGATGGCAGCAAAAGTTTTACATTATTAATTAAAAAGTTTCAAATTTATATTTAAATTTTACTAAAAATATTTAGCGTCTTTAGTAAAACAAATAATGATATATTTGGTTTCATAAACAATTTTGAATATTTATCTGTGCCTAAGTAAAATATGCTGCTCGTTTGTTTTCTTTTGAATCATGTTTGTATTTATGCTTTATTATTCTTCAAAAATTTTATAAAAGATACAATCAACTTAAATCATTACATGTTTTTCTTAAGCATTTTTTTTTGAAAAAAGTTGCATTATTTAAACATGAGGAATACACCTGAAATGAATTTGACATGGAATAAATGGTTAAATTTTAAAAAATATTTTTTTTTACACTTTCGATTTATTTTTCTGTAAAATTTTATGTTTTTAGGTAATACATTCAAGTTTGTAACGTACAATTCACCTTGAGTACTTTGAGTTAAAAAAAAAAAAGTCTTCTACCGTAAACCCTGATAAAATCTGACGTCCTTTTAACATCAACTACTAAAATTTAATGTATTCATAAATGAATATATATGTATACATAATTATACATTAAATTTATAAAATAAAAAATTAGATTCAACCAACAAGTTTTCTTTTAATGAATTGAAATGAGTGTTGTATCATTTATTTCAGTAAGGCCTTAAAGGGTATAAAATTTTAGAAATACCCACCACAAAAAATAGATTAATAAGCAGAAATTATTATGATTAACTTTCGAAAAAGGTAAAACTTATAGTAATATACATAATAATGAATTCTACAATTATTTAATTCAGTAAATGCTAAATCAGATTTTAATGAAAGTAGCGAAAGAGATAAATCACAGAAAAGAAAACTTTTTAATACCATAACTAGACACGAATTAATTTTTAATAGGAATGAAATAATTATTTTATGTATCAGTATTTCAGTTAAAAGTAGAAATGTTATTATCTTGAATCATTACCTTTCCCTCGGATGCAAGATATCTGCATTTTAGGAATATAATTACAATAATTCATTTTGTTATATACTTTCACAATAACTCATTTTGTTATATACTTTCACAATAATTCATTTTGTTTGGCAGTAATTATTTGTTTATGTAATAATAATTTTCAGTTTTTTTATTTTGGTAGATAAGTATTATAACTGATTATTTTTTGCATGAAATTAATATAAATATTAAAAGCTATATTTTAAATATTCGTTTACTTTCACAATAACTTATTTCGTATGGTACTTGAAACAGAAACACTGGGTAAAGAACAAGCTCTGTTTCTGAAAAATCCACGCTAAACAAAATGTAGATGTTTAATGTATGTTTATATCACTGCATATGAATAATTACAAGCTGTTTAATTATTATATGGTGATTTGATGACTTTATTGAAATAAAAGATGGTTGATAACTAAAAAAGTAAAAACTTTTCAAAAATGAGAAATTTTTTATTGAAATTATATAGGAATCTAAAATATTAATAATTCTTTCTAAATAGAGAGAAATACAACTTTGATTTAGAAAGAATTATTAATGTATCACAGAAGAGAGTTATATTGTTCGAAAAATTTCTGAGAATACTAACCACCTGTTAAAATAATTCTTTTTAATCAGATTGAAAGTAATTACAATTAAAATATTTCATTCAATAAAGAATTCAGTCACAAATAAATTACTTCCTTGAATTAAGAGTTATTTACACAATTAATAGTCTCTTTTAACTTAACAGTTAAATTTCGATAACCGAAAATACAAACTCAATGCAAATTGTTTTTTTTAAACTATAAAATTGTTTTTAACATACACGAAATCACTTACTTAATGGAAAACAAATCGATATCCTAAATGGATAAAGTAGAAATTTCAAAGGATCCATATTGATTGCTTTTAGTTACATTATAATTATTTAAAATGTGTAAATTTGCTACTAAAACTAAAAGGTTTCAATAAATGTCAAACACAATATGTACAGATATGTTCCATGAATGTTTCAATTTTGATTTTACTAACATGATTTCCATTAGTCTAAATAAATTTCGTGCACATAACTTTTTTTTAAAGTTTTTTAATCTTGAAGAATTTTAGATGAATTACTGTAAAAATTTAAATGTACGAATTAGTTAAAGGCCGAATTAAGTTATTTCAATGCAAAACACAGGATAATAACAAAGACAAAATTCTATTCTAATGTTTCACTATAATTCTCAAATTAAAAATAAAAATTAACATGAATTGATTTGAATTTTTTTTTGACTAAATTAAAAATTATCTTAGTTACAAAAACCATCTTCTTTATTCTCAGTTGAAAAACAGACTCGTCACTTTTGTCATCGCAATCAAAATGTTCTTTCTTCACTCAATGTTATTATAAATTCCATTGTCATTCAGCGTTAATCAACTCGCAAAAGTATATAAAAAATTCTTTAAAATTAATATTGCGCCAGATTTACTATATAAAGTGAATTATTATAAAATATGTTTTCTATATATATATACAAAATTTTCATTTTCATAACAAGAGTATATTTTGATAATCGATAACAAAGAGAATTTTTTCTACAAATTTTTATGTATTGATAACTATTAAGTAAATATATCACTCTGTTACGAATAATTTTAGATTTATGTAGTTTTCAAAATTTCCCGATATTTTGGAATTATCTAAATTGCTGAAATATCTGCAGAATATTTTTTTTAGATTTTTAGGTTTTTTAATAATGCAACAAAAATATGGTAGTTTCCATGTTTTTCGATTTGAAAGATAACTGCTTTTATACATATAAAATAAAATAAAATAATATCAACTAAATTATTTAAATAACAGTGTGTAAAATCTTTTAAAAATTTTTAGCAGAATACAAAGTAACTAAAAGCACTTGAATTAGAAAAGATTTTTTAAGGGATTCAAAGGGTTTTCTAATAAGAATAATATAAATTATTTAGAAAAGAAAGGAAAGCAATGAAAATAAGAATGGAACAAGTAAAAATGAAAGTTAAAAACAAGAAAATTGAGAAGAGAAAAGTAATTATTGAGATAATATGGAATAAAACTTATCACTTGGAATAAGGATAAAAGAAAACCATTTAGAATTTTGTATAAAAATTCTGAACATTAAACAATACACAAATGAAAAGGTTCCGCCGCTTTTGAGAGATGAATTTATACAAACAAAAATTTAAAAACAAAAGTCTCTTATAAGAAACTACATAAAATATAACTGAACATGGCGGAATTAAAATATATAACAACAAAATACTTAAAAAAAACTAGGATAGGAAACGGAATTGAAGATCAATTTACCACGAAATTCTTGGAGCCAGATCTTCCTAATAAAGAATGAATATAAAAGACAAGTTAAATGGCTGTTGCCAAAATGCTGAAGTGTGTTGCATTTTACGGGTGAAATATTGCAGTTAAAAAGGAAAAAGCTGAAAATATTAGAATGTTAAGAGATTAGAGAAACGTATAGAGAAAAAGAGAATTTTAATGATTAAAATTTAAAAACTTCATAATAATGAGTGTGTAAACATTCTATGGTAATAACTAAAATTCCAGGATTCGTCAGCAACTGCGCTAAAAAAAGAAATTGTTAGGGAATAGTAAACCATAAGCAAAAAGATAAAATCAAGCAAAAATCATTCATATGTAAAAAACTTTATAATAAGACTTCCGTAATAATTCTTCTTCTTTAATAGAGTAACAACCTATTACAAGTCTTAGTTGCTTCTACAGCACGCTTTTTCCAGTCCAGTCTATCCAGAGCGACACTGCCATTTCAATTTCTTCCGGTCATTTTCAATGTCAACAAGTCATCCTCGGACACGGGATCCTTCGAGGTTCTTAAACGTTGATATTCTAATGGAGTTGTTTTCCCGGCTTCTCCAGACATGGCTAAACTACCTTAGTCTGCTGCTTCTGATAACTTGGGCAATCTGGGGCTGGTTATACAACCTATACAATTCAAAATTATATCTGGTTCACCAGCAACCCTGTATCTGTACGAGCCCTTAGATACCTCTTAATATATTCCTTCCAAAGGTTTCCAGGGTTCCCTGTATATCAACATTTAATGTCCACGTTTCGCTTGCATTCCGAAATAATTACAGTTAATAAAGACACCCAAAATGAACTGTCTCGGAAAGGGCTTTTGGAGCAGATTTTGATGTGGTTTTCTAACCTAAATATATTTTTATAAATTTTTTTATGTAAAAATTTGGAAATTATTTATAATCCAACAAACTGGACTAATAAAAAAATTTTAATATTTTAATTTAATAAAAAATTTTCGTTATGAAAATTCATAAATTTAATTAGAATTAAATTGTGTGTATATATTCTAAATTATTATTTAATCATATAAACATTTTAATTTAAATGTTCGATTATTACTAATTTGCATCTGGTGATTCAGTGGTTGTGTTGAATAAACTTGGCTCTTTTAAGTAAAAAAAGAATATATAAGAATTCATGTTTTCTAATTTAAATATACATGCGATTGTGGATTTTACGTTATCAAATATGAGAACTATTTTGTTAAATACCTTAATGAATAAACAAAACTTACCTCTTTTGAATAATTGCCTGAATTCTAATTTAAGAATTTATTAATCAGACTATCATGCTCAGTTATTAGGAAATAATGTACCAATTTAAGTATAAAGCTTAAAATAGTAATAATAATATTAATAATAATAATAATATATACGCATTTATTCTTTTACTACAATATTTTTTCCTGAAAAGCATTTTAATATATGCAAACATATAACATTTAATTATCGTTATTCTATAATTTCAAATAGTTAATTGATATTGTTTAATATATTCCTAGTTACTTAACAACCTTTATTTACATAAGAGTTTGTAAATTTTTTATTTTTAAAGAAAGCAAACAATTAACACACGAGAAAAGTAGCATTGATTTCAGACGTACGTGAATACATCTGTAATCAATGCTGTTTCATTGCTAAAAGCAATAACACACATTTAATCATTTAAAATATTGCACTGTTATAAATTTTTATGTACATTTTTTCGCATGTATATAACCATAATTTCAGTCATATACAATAAGTAAAATCTAAATAAATAAAAGAATATTTTTAAAAGTATTTTGCCGATATCAAACAAGGCGGTTAAAATTGGTTACAGTAATAAAATTTAGCTTCGTATTTATTTTTTGCTCCAACTTTTGCTTATGGTAAAATAGTAATTTTACAAATTAAACAGTACAGAAATTGGTTACATTAATGTATTATGAATGTCAAGATCGTCACATACATAAAATGTCAAATGTTTCCGTATAAAAGAAAAATTGTAGGATAACGCCATTTATATATTATAACATGTTGGATTAAATGCCTGCCTTTTTTTTTTAACATTGTCACGAATATAGCGTTTGTTTTCTGCATGTATATCTATTGAAGTGTGTACTTGGGAATTTTCCAGATTTCCTACCTTAAGACATGTGAATATGATTGACTGTTTGTTAGAATTGTTGGGGTACGGTTGAGTTCCTTAATACACGTATAAATTAAAAAGAAATTGCATTCACTTCTAAAATGGTAAATTAAAGAGTGTTTTCTTCCCTGTGAAAAGTGAATGCTTCTCTTTATCCATAAATAGTCACACTACGTGATAAATATATAATTAACTTACAACGTCTCCTAATATCCACAACATAGTTTTAATTTTTACAATATCTATACTAAGTGGCATCGGAAAAAAAAAAAAGAATTGGATAGAGACCCAAAAAATGTTAAAGACTACTTACCAAAGGATAGATTAGTATATTTTTATAATTCGAAGAACGAAGAAACCGTACGTCGTCCTGCTAATCCACGCGTTTTGCGTGTTCAATTGGACCACTGAAATGAAACCATAATTCACGTTCATTTTTCTCCAAAGTACGATTGTTGTTTTGATAAATCTCAGAAGAGTAATTGAAGCTGAAAGAGTCGCATCTGCTTAACCCTTCTTCAAAATAAGCTTCAGTAATCACCAGAATGCGTGACAAAATCATTTTGCAAGTGGAGAAGATAATGATATGACACTCTTTAGCAATTTTATCGCATAAAAACCACAGCCGATGGAGGTTTATAAAAGAACAAAATTATCCTTAGAAAATAAACTTTTATAATACAAAAATAAAACTGAAAATGTTTTTTATTGCACCAGTAAGAGAACTTTCTAAGCATACTGCAATTTATTATATCTAAAACTAAATATAAATGAATAAAGAAAAAGAAAAAAAAGTGCTTTTGGATTACTATTAGTTTGAAAAGGATATGCATCATTCAGATAATTATTTTGAAAAGAATACGCATCATACAGAAAATTGTTCATTATCTTAGTAAGTGAAAGCATTGTTTTAATGTTCGAAATAGAGAGTTTTATATTTGACCCAGATAAATAAACTTTTTACAGTTAAGAATCCTATATATATAAATTATATTCTTACATTCCTAAGTTTATTTTTAATACATTGATCTAATGTAAAAGCTCAAAGCAGGGAGGAAGATCCGTTATTGGAATAATTTCTTATAACACAGAATCCACTAGAAACCTTTTTAAATCATATTTTCTTGTTGAGTTAGCCCTTATGAACACATCGTAGTCTAGAACTGTGTTAGTATTTGGATTAGCAGAACCTGATTAAAGCAAGGGTATACGGGGCAATTGCTATTATCTTCCAAGTTTATTTTATGTTGTCAGTAATCTAGTATCGTTGCTAAATTGTATAGGAAGTTTGCTATTGTGAAGAAGAAAGGGACACCCAAAAAACGTTTTGGCCCCTGGCCTTAATTAGGCTAAGTCTAGCCTTGCAGATTAGAGAATCTCTGATTTTACTTCAACTCCAGTTAGACATCGCGAAATTCATGTTTTCTTACTGATTCCTTCATGCACTTTTATTGAAGATGGTTCCTATGTACTTTATTTATTTATTTATTTTTGAATTTCCTTTCTTACAACACGAGAATATGGCTCACTATCTATGAATCATCCGAATAGAAGGCAAAATGTGGTGTTGTTGTAACTACTTGTGACACTTGGACAAGCATAGTTCTCTATGCGAATTTAAGTCAGCAGGGTGCGCCTCACGTTTAACCAGAGCACCACAAATTTGAAAGTACGACTTTGCTCATTAGATCCTCCGATAGATGGCACCACCAGAGGATTCATTTCCTCAATTTTGACATTGAGCTGAAGGGGGGAGAAACTTTCCGCAGACAATTTCATCCATGCTAACAGCTCAATGACGGACCATAGAACTTACGATTCCACAGATTTAGTGATCACGTATATCCATTGTACTCGGAGGGTCCTTGGCGACATTCGAAATCGATCCCCGCCCTTCCGGATGGAAGGCCGATACCCCCAACCACTAGGCCACCACGGCCACCTTGGCTGATGCCGTAACGACTAGGCTATTACGGTCTTGGCAAAATGCCACAGATGTTGAATGCATTCAGTTATCATACCATGAGTCAAAATAGTACTCATTTTGAGAAATTAATCTCTTAAAGTGTGTGTGCAATCTAAACTATTTGTAAAGATAAATTTAAAAAAAAATCCCAATTTAACAGGGTACTCATTCTACCACGCTCGCTGAATAATCTTAGTTATCTTTTGTTGAATATTCTGAATATCCTTAAAAAGAAAGTACTTTTTTAATGTGTGTGTGTGTGTGAGCTGTTTTTAAATTCAGCAATTTTTCAATGGTGTTGTTTTGAAGAATATTTTCAATATAATTATTTAAAATTATATCTCTTTACCCTTTTTGACTTCATTTTACTGACGTGTTCAAATCAATCAACTTTTAAGCAGTACACTTTTTTCTTAAAACTGGAAATATAAATTCCAACACAGATATATTTTTACATGAGGGCAGCATAATTCTTACAAAAGTATTTTTTAAAAATACCTAATTTTTAAATAGCTTGGCTCTGAAATATAAAAAAAATACTCATT
The DNA here is from genome assembly GCA_030067965.1 of Latrodectus elegans. Lineage (NCBI taxonomy): Eukaryota > Metazoa > Arthropoda > Arachnida > Araneae > Theridiidae > Latrodectus > Latrodectus elegans. The sequence continues at coordinate 42,594,997 of CM057822.1, forward strand.
ATTATTTAGTTATTCTAGAATAATTAATAATCTTTCGATTTATCTAAAATATTCAGTGTAAAAGAATCAAACAACTTTAATAAAAAGAAACAATTAATTCTATCAGTATTTAAAAACAAATTCAATGTTTAAGAGAGATACAAATATTTTGAGCCTTATGTAAAGTGAATCTATGAATAAGTGACAAGCAACCAAATTCTATATGAGAGGATATAATTCAATTCACAAATTTATATTGTGTGTATTCAGTAAAGCTGGATAAACGTTAGCAGCGCCATGAAAATGTTACACATAGTTAGATTCATTAGAATTCATACGATTGAATAAATAGCTCAATGTAACATAAAATGAAATTTAAATTTAAATCTGTTATCATCATGCTCTTTTTCATTTAGAATGAGAACGACAAAAATTTAAATTAACACGTGTGATACGTTCGAACAGTAGGGAATGGTCTGTTTTTATTATTAAAATTATTATCTGGAAATAAAAAAATTATTTCCCGATATCAGTTTTATAATTCAACAAACCTATTTTTGTTTATTATCAGTATCATAGCCTTTTCCTTTGTGCTCCTTGCAGTTTCTCTTTCATTTTCATTCGCATCACATTCTTTAACACAACATTCATTTTAAATACGTTTTTAAAAGATTATTTTAAAAATTCCTTCCCTTATTTCTTTATATAATTAGATGGTTAGTAGGTTTATATTCTATACTGAATATACTGTTTCGAATATTTTTTGGCGAAAAAATTTATTTTTATTACAATATAGATCTAAATTAAAATTTTAGCTTTATTTAACTTCATTTTTAATTAAAATTTAAAAATTAAATATAGGAGATATTTGAGATGTAAACTTTTTGTTTTTGAATATAAAATTTTCCGGAAGTATTTGTTAGGATTATGTCGCAATAAGTAATAGATAGAGCAAATAATGCGATTTCCGTAATATCAAATCCGAATTTTTTTTTCAAATCATTTGGACATTTAATATATGATGTGAACTGATTTAGCTAAGGAATCATTGTTTCATGCCATGTTTGCCGAAAAATCGCCAAATGTTGCGCGATGTCCCTAAATTATTGATAGATAAAGAAGTCAGTGCAGATATTGACCACGTCAATTGATTAGAATTTAAAATAATATGCAGGGTGTTCAGTGGCTTTGATAGATAGAAATCGCTAACTGGATACATATAGCAGAAACTTGATTTAAAAATGTCAATGCAAAAATTTAAAAAATGTTTTTAAAAATATTAAAATAATAAAGCATAAAGATTAGACATGAATTTTATAAAAATTTAAAAGTGTGTTATATTATGTAATAAACTAGTATTTATATTTTATTATGAACCTAAAATACAATTATACAGCAAAAATCTTATACATTTATAATTACAATTATTTACTATAAGTGTCTTTAATAGGAGAGTTGGTAGGATAATTCAAGGAAGAGGGAATCAGTTGGTTTTTTTTCCCTGAAGACATTCATTATAACATGCATCAGTAAATTGTAGAGTTAATTTTGCACTTGAAGGAAAAAAAGAAAAGCTGATTATATCACCATATTTCAGAAATCATTTACTTAACCTAGTCGATTTTTTTCAATTATTTATAAAATATTGCAAAGTATAGTTTTATTTAGCACAAGGGGTAATAAACTTATACTTCACGTGGTTAAGGATTAGAATGTAAATTTAACATAAGAACAACTTTTAGAAGTCAATCAAGTGCTTTAAATAATTCGGATCTGAATTTTTACATTGTTTGGCATTTACATCTGTTACAATCCTTCCATTCTTTAATAAGAGTTACTAAAATTTAATCCTTCATCTTTGTCAGCAAAGTTAAGCAAAATATGAATCTTTCTTATTCTCCTAAGAGAGTAATGCTTGTACATTTCCATTTAGGGAAGGTGTGTTGGATTCAGTCTATTATTTCTAAAAACGACTTTTCTCAAACCTAAAATCAAATCACAATGTATAAACGTAATATGTACTTTCATACATTTGTTTTTGGAGTACAACGTAGTGGCTCCTAGTGGCGTACACTGGGAACCGCCTTACGTGGCAGAGTGGTCTATAACTTCGGCATGAAGTATCGTGGCTATACTAGGCGTGATCGGAAAGAGAAAATGGCGATAAATATATTGCAATGGAATGATGATGGTCTATCATAGCCAAAGAAGGCAGAGTTAATTCAAACTTTTAAGCTACCCCCAAGCAATTAGTTCGCAAGAAAACAGTATATTGGATAATGTACTCCAGTGCTGGGAACTCATCAGGCTTCTAGTACTGAAGAACAAAACTGTTATCATCCAGTGGGTTCTTAACAATCTTGGTATTGTCGGCAACGAGGGCATTGACTTCTTAGCTCGTAAGGGCATTCAGGTGATTCAGCCAAATTTCTCTGGACTGTCCTACCATTTCGTGAAAGTATACTTAAAACAAATAATAACTCTTCTTGGTTGCAAAAATATTATAAAAAAACAAAACACGAATTGAACTGTTGGGTGATTCAGCCAAATTGAGGCAGATATAGAGGCAATACCTCACCGAGACTGTAAGCCTCTTTCGTCTCATAACAGGTCATGACTGGCTGGGTGAACAATTATTTTGCCAACGGATCTATAACCATCTTGTTTGTCGATTATGTGGCTCTAAAGAACCCATACATCATAACCATGTCCCTCGCTGCAGTTCATTCCATGGATTTGACTCCTAGATTGCTAAATATTGGCATGGACATGCGAGAGAGCTTCTGAGGAAATGACTTCGGCCTTTCTTTTACTTTTTGAGTCTCTTTTTGAATGTTTCTCTTTTATTTTTCATGGTTCTATTTATTTGCTACCGGCTCCCATTGGAAATATAAAAAAAGCATTTGCTTTTAATATTAAACCTATTTGTTTCATCATGAATTCAAGATATTTTCATTTAAATGCAGTATGAGGAAATAAGTTGTTACATATATCAATTATGATATTGAAGTGATTACCACGGTTAGCTGATCACATCTAATTGAAAGCTATTATTCAATAGTTGATAATGCTACACGCAATGGCAACCTACCGAGAAAGAGAGAAATCGTCATAATTCCTTCTCTATTCTACACACTCTCTCAAGAGTTTATTGAATTGATATTTCCCTATAATTTCTGACAGATTAATCCAGACTAAGAAATACAATCTTATGGTAATCGTAAATGACTAATTTTCTATGCAAATAAAAAAGGATAATGTTTAAATATGATTCAATGTTGAAATTCTGAAGGAATTGAGGATAAAAATTCACTCTTTTTTTCTTTTCATTTTTCTTCTAATTTAATGAACTAAACCGATTTTTTTTTATCAACTTTAAATAAAAATGAAATTTATAGCATTAATGCAATGCTTCGGTAAGTAGATGGTAATACTCATTATTAAAATAATAATTGTAATTACCATTCAGAAATAGTAAGTTTTTTGAACAAATTCAATTTTTGAAATAGAAGTAATACTATTTCAAAAACGATGGTGTGGAATAAGAATTAGGGGAAAATATTGTGAAAAAGATATTAAAAATTCCTTCTAACATATATTTTATAGACAAATTCATTTTATTTATTCTGAGTATAATGCATATATTTTTCATTTATAAGTTAATTAGTTTCCCTTTTGGTGGAATATGCGTTAGGTTTATAAAAAAAGTGTCTCTAAAAACAAAGACAAAGCTTGTGATAGAATAAACAGGGCAGTGGAATTATCTTAAAAAGTTGTGATTTAATCTCCTTAGGATAATAAATAATGACTTTATCTTATATATATATATATATATATATATATATATAGATTTATATATATATATATATATATAGATTTATATATATATATTAATTGATGTAATTGTTGTTTTTATAAGATAATAAAACATTTATCTGAAGTTTTAACAAATTGCACTGAATTGATAACAACAATGAATTTGATTAATATTATCAACACATCAGCTTTAATATTACTTTAACCAAAATATACATGTATGTATATATAAACTTATATACATAAATATGTTTAGGTATAAGTAATTAATATATATTTATGAAAAAATCGTAGAAAGAAACATTAAATTTTTTCACGTTTATTTTACCATTTTCAACATGAATATTTTTAAACTGTCTTATCATCTTTTTATATGGAAAACATAATAGTTTATATGGTACATAATGTCTTATATGGAACACAATAAATATTAATTTAATTATTTTTATACCTTTTTATAAGAAATATTTTGGCCATCTATATTATTCTGTTCTGAAGTTTATTTTGATTTATTATGATTCTGGAACCTATATATTTCTCATATTTTGCTAAATATTTTAATAGCTATAAATTACTGATGCATGCAGTTTGTGGAATAACGATTTTTTATTTTTGAAAACGACATTGTTTTCGACCATGTTGAAAAAAGACTTAAAAAAAAAAAAAAAAAAAAAAAAAAAAAAAACAACGAGGGGTGAATAACAACTTTATTCTTCTTTTGGCTTATCACAAATTATTTCGAATGTATAATCTTCACTATGATTGTATGAGACCATCCCTGTGAAATTGATGTAAATTTCTAAGTAAATATCAAAGAATATATTATCATATATGAGGGAAAAGAAGGAAAGAATAATAAACAAGCCGCATCAGTACCTGCAACTAATTTCTGATCAATATTTAATATATTTTGAGACGTTTTTTAACCTTCTTTTTTAGATTTATTCTCTTACCTATAACAGACATGATTCAGATGTATTTTAAATATTTACCAAAAAAGCTTTAATTCTATTTGAAAACCTGAATTTTAACTTCTGAACTACTGACTAGTTTAAATTATATATTGAAAATTGTTGTTTCTAAATAGATATATTAGAAAGAGAATAGCCTTTTTTTTTCACAAAACAGAGTGCAGTATTGCACCAAGTCGTTTTAATGTTTACTTTCGTGAAATAATAGAATGAAAAACACGATTTTCCCGCAACTAGCATCTATTACGAAACATCTTGCGACATGTTTGGAAAGACATGTTTAAAAGTTGTGCTGCCTAGTTCCTCTGCTATGTGCTCATTCTTAAAGAAATCTACTTATGTAACTGTTCTAATAATCCCGTGCATACATATGAAAAGAGTTATGAAAACTTTTTAGATAAATACATAAAAAAATACGCGAGTCACATTTAATTACTAACAAAATGAATGGAATAATTCTGCATTTAAATACATAATTTATTTCTGTTTTAGAAATAATATACATTTTACTATCTGTTTATAAAGAAAAATTTATATAATGGCATTTTTTTTTCTTTCAAAAGCATAGCAAGTAACCTCCATTGAGTTGTTCGAAAAATTAAATGGATATATTCTTTATTATTTTCCTTCGTGAATAGTTAAATTATTTCTACCAGCCGAGAAAAATAAGACATTTATAAAATATCTAACACATTTTTATATTTAATAATTAATTAATTAATTAGTTTAAATTCATATTAGATATGGAGGTAGAATGTTGACATCCACTTTATTAAGGTTTTAATTCTGGCAATTCTGTCATCGATGTCCAAAACTTTCCTTTTGAAAGCAATGTCCTTCACAAATTCAATAAGGAAAATGTACAACAGCGTTATATCAGATATAGTTAGAATAATCAACTAATTGAGGCCAATCCATTTTCCAGTGAAATGGTCTCCACACAGATAATAAAGGAAAAAATATTCAAACTGGAAGAGAAAATTATGTAATAATTTTGAAGAGAAAATTATGTAATAATCATTGATAGCATACGCAGGCAATATTTACAAAATTAAATTTATTTAAATAGGGAAAGAAAATAGAGTTAACGCACGGAAAATTTCTCACTATAAGAAAATGTGTGTTTTTATGAATAAAAGACATAGGTTTGGTAGCATCTTCAATATTTTATGATTTATTAAATATCAAAATGTACCAGACATTTTATAGATTCCCATAACTTAAAAATAATTATAAATGATCTTACAAAATCAACTGTGGTTTATTGTAGACTGGTTGAGAAAGATACTGTTCATACGTTCAAAAACAGTTTTCCTGCGAATTCGAATTTTACCAAGACGATGATCAATGTATTGATAGAATCCAAGGGCATTAATTAGTATTGATCTAATATACTTTCATTGATTTTCGAAGTAATAAATTGAGTTTAGCCATACGAAACACATAGAAACAGTTAGCCGAAAGATTAATATTATAAAAGTTATGTTACAATTCTAAAAAGTATCAAGTTTATTGCGCCAAGATAGATCGATTGGCAAAGCATTACCTATGAGTTTCGATTTAGATTACAATGGGTCCGATTTCTGACAAAATTATTTTACATAAAATTAGTTTCTGAAGCTAATTTTTTCAGTCAAGGGGTTTTAAAGTCCTTTCCTATGTAAAGGAATATATGTTGCACAAGGTTTCACCAGAAGTGTTATTTTTATATGATATAAATAACTGTCTCATTATCTTCAAGCTACTTTGCAAATTCACATAAATTAATATATTCGTATCAAATAAAAGGTAAAGTTTTATTAAAAATAAAATAAAATAAAAATTGGTATTGAGAAAAACGCGCTACGCAGCTAAAATTAAGCTGTGGAATTTACAAATTAACATTTTTCAGCTGCTATACGAAGACGAAAAAATACATCAATGGTGCAACGAAAAGGTTTATGAATTGAGAAGTAAAGCAGTCAAATTTTGCATTAAATAAATTAAAATCAATATCTGTAAACACATTAAATATTATTTATAATTCCTGAAAAATTTTAATATATTTACAATTTGAGGAATATTTTTTCAGATGATTGTGTTAATATGTTAATTTAAAAAAATCATACAGTCAAAATATTTTAATTTTCGCATTATATTTAATAATCTATAAGATTAAAAATATATTAAGATTGGTTTGTGTGAAAATTTAAAACAAAATAATAAGTGGTATTGTTCAATTTTTATGCAATTTGAAAAATTATTTATTATATTCCGTATTTTTTATTTTTCACAAAAGAATTGTTTTCAGAATATATTATTTTTATGAAATTCACGATATAGGTGTACATGAACAGAAACTCAAATGACTTCACAGTGTGAAATTAGATTTAAAAATTAAAATTATAAATTAAAAGAATAAATTTGATAGCATTTTAATATAAAATGATGTAATGGTCTTATTATAAGAACAAAATAAATACCAAATCATAAGAACACACTATATTTATGCACTTAAAGTTTGATTACATTAATTTTTTTAATTCAGAAAAATTAAAAAGTAAACTTGGAAAAAATTTAAAGTGAGAAGATACGTATACATGTGCATCAATAAAATCTTTTATTTCAGATGACCTTCATTTTTGCTCATCATAAAATACTAACTTTTTAAAGTCGATACAGAATATCATATCGCAATTATTTTGTATTCATAAGAATACAATCATACACACTTATAATTGAAGGTATCAAAAATAAAATTTATTTTATAACACACCTGTATAAAAAAAGTTATCATTCTATTCCTTTAAAATAACATTACTTTAATTAATTACTTTAAAACGATAAGATTAAAATTCTGCCCCTGCAATTCTTCCTAAAACATCATCAAATTTTTAAAGTAAAGAGAATGAACTATATATTATCAAAATTATTTTAAGCAAAATAGTTCCATCAAGAAAGAGAAAAATAAACAACAAAAAATTAATATTACTGGGTGAAGAAACAAGCGTAGAATATATTCGAAAATAGATATTCGATCAACAATTTGCTATATAAAATCGTTTTCCCATAAAAAGTTTTTAAATTTGTCCATAAAACTACCAGTTTTTTTTTTCTTCTATTTCTGAAGGTCTTGTATATAATATTCAAAATCAAATTCAGTGATATTACTTCTTTTGCGTCTATACACACACACAATTTCATGAAAATAATATATATGTATATGTCTATGAGTCTATAAATGCATGCACGTATGGATGGATATATATTATTGCATAGTCTATTTGTAATAATGAATATATATTAAATAGGTCTATATTTCTTATGAAGTGAGTTTCAGAACTTTAATTAAAGAGTGCATAAATTTTATTTTAAAGTACATTAGAAAAACGATTTTGATTTACTAAGTGTATGTCTAAATCAAGATTATTAGATATTTTTTTTAACCTGAGTGAAGTTATGTAAATTGTTGGACTCTTGAATCATATGAGCAATTATTTTCACACGTACTAACTTTACCATTTATAATACAAACTAAAATTATGAAAATTTTACATTGTTCTTAAAAACCATAAAGCGAATCTTTATAATTTTTGGTAAAAAAACCATAAGAATATAACCCTTAAAATTTATTAAAGGTGAAAATTTTTACATAGATTTAAAAAAAATACCTGCATTTTAAATTCCGAGAATATCATCTCAGTACAACGTTTATAACCGCATTTGAAATATTTTTATAATTCCTTTCTGATAAATGTAATAACATATAAATGTAACAGAGCTTATTTCTGAGAAAGGGTAAAATAAAGCATATTCAGAATTCAATATGCATAATAAACTCTTAAGTTTCAAAAGATATTCTGTTATTATAAGAAAAGAAATGGAAAAAAAATATTTCGTTTTTATTTTAATGAAAATTACAGTTTTCAAAAAGCAGTGACCCATTACAGAAAGAATTAAGGTTGAGGAGCCACGTATATAGAGTGGTTCGATTAGCGTACTAACCATCCAGTTATCAGTTATGGCGATAATAACAAAAAGTTTCTGCTAAAAAATAAATTTAATTATATTTGAAATGAATAGAATTTTTGAGTAATTGATTCTCAACTAAGAAAACTTGCCTTCTTGTTTTTGTATAAAGTAGACTTCTGTTATTTAGTAGAAATATTTTTAATTCTCCCCGATAATTTTTAACAAACTAAAAAGTTATCGGGGAGAAATAGTGGAATTTCATCCTTTGATAAGAATGTGTTTTATTCTCTTCTAACATTGAATAAACCATGTGATATCTTCTATACTTCGTGATTACATTCCTATCTGAATAAGTAACTTGGAATTTTCTCAATTTACTTCCTTGTATCACACATCAATACAACCATCAACAACGTCTCAGCAAAATATTGTGAATGTAAAAATCGCGAAATTTTTAGTTATAAATCTATTTATTGCAAAGATTGAAATAATGTTTTTAAATCACGTTATTTTCTCGAACACTTTTAATTGGATAACTAAAAATTAGATTGATTTCATTGCTAATGATTAATGTAAAATTTATTTTTTCTGACACCGAAATTGTAAATATAATAAGTAACGAAAATTCATAAATTCTATTTAAAGTAAATTATATAAAACACATTTTGATTCAGTTATCAAAATATTAGTTAATTTTACATCTGTTTTTTTATGCTTAATCAGAAACATCTGTTTAAATGAATATTTCAAATGTATGTAAAGCGGAAATAAAAATCTTTTCTTTAATTTTTTTTTAAAAATCTAGAAAATTGTTAACAAAATATTATCATCAACCCATTACGCGCAACAAAATTAATATTACCAAACAAATTAAGTTTATTATAAGCATTATTTCTTATCGCACTCAAGCTATTGTGACTCTTTGATGGTTTCTTTATATAAACTCTTTTTATGTATAAAAAATACACGAAAAAAAATTCTTTATGAAGAAAAATAGTTATACATTTTTTCATAACATTTCTATCTGCGTATTTCTGCTAACTGAAATCTAGTTTCAAGGTATATATTAATTTGTAAACTAGCGCTAAATATAGTCTCGTATATAATATCCGTTCAATCTTTGTACGTGCCGAATTTAATATAATGATTTAGTATGCGGTTTTCCTTGTTTTCAGTCAATCCTATAACAAGACATCAAGCTCCATCAAATTTTAATGGGCATAAAAGCTTTACACAGCACAAAATTTTTCAGCTGGACAAATAAAAAAATAACTATTTTTACTAAAACTGTTTTATTTTTATCGCCTCAGGCTTTCATTTTTGGAGGAAAAACACACACAAACACTCACACACACAAACACTCACACACACAAACACTCACACACACAAACACTCACACACACAAACACTCACACACACACAAACACACATAAACACTCACACACACACACAAACACTCACACTCACATACACACAAACACTCACACACACACACACACAAACACTCACACACACACAAACACTCACACACAAACACACATACAAACACCCACACACACATACAAACACACACACACACAACCACATACACACAAACACACACAACCACATACACACAAACACACACAACCACATACACACAAACACACACACACACAACCACACACACACAAACACACACACACATACAAACACACACACACATACAAACACACACACACACAACCACATACACACACACACACATACAAACACACACACACATACAAACACACACACACACACACATACACACACACACACACTCATACACACACAAACACACACACACACACACACACACACACACACACACACACATACAAACACACACACACACACACATACAAACACACACACACACACACAAACACACTCACACACACTTTTTAAAAATTATCTTTTTTTATTTTAAATTGTTTTGGAATTCCTTTCTTCATGAGATTAGGTTCTATCTTGTAATTTGCTTTATGATATCAGGAGCAAAACAAATGCTCCAATGTCAAGTTGTGGTCTTATTTTTTCTTGCTTTTCATTCAGGTTAAATGATCTTATTTTTAAAAGCGGCTTTCTTACATTTTTCAATGTCAATATTAGCTTAATTCTATGAAGATGTTTCTATAAAGATGTGGTCACCAATTTTTTTCATCTTGATTTGTGAGGGTTATCGAAATAAAGTACTTGTACTTTCGCTACACATGTGAGTTGGTTTCTTAAACATTTACGATTTTTGATTAAAATATTCGGAAAGTTAAGTTTCAATATAATTTTCCTTTAAAACATTTTTGAGACCTGCATAAAGAAAAAAATAATCACAAAAATTAATTTTGTTTTGAACTAATAAATTAAGTTACATTTCAGTATGAGTCCTTACTTAGAACATAACAAAACTTGATGTGTATGGTCAAATTATATATTCAAATTTGAAAACAAATCTTTATATTATAAAATAAAACACTATTTTTAATAAATTATTTTAGTATGGAAAAAAATATTTTTCATAAATATACAGCAAATTTCAATATAGAAGAATAATGCCAAAACAAAGAGAAGAACAATTTCTAGTTAGCAATTATGCGCAAGTTCACCACTGGATTAAATCTACTACCTTTAAATTCAATAATATGAGTAGTTAATTCTTTACCATAATGTGTACTTAGTTTCTTTTTATAAGCCTCGAAACTTTTTCCTGAGAGACCTTATATAGAATCAGAGCACAGTAATATGTATTGAATGTCTAGAAGATATCCGAAAAATATCATTAGTTATTTGGTATATTTCTGCTTTTCGTAGTTATAAAATTACTGAAAAACATTGCCTAAAAATTTCATAATAGGATCAAAAGCAAACAATTCAAAATTTAATGGTAACAATTAAATAAATCCAATACACATATGAAAGAGAATCTAACGTAGAGTAATAAAAATCAGGCAAAAATTTTACATGGCCCTTCTTACGATGAAGCTGGTTAATATATAAATTTACTTGTAGATATATACAGTATGTTTCCTTACTTAATATCCATCAAATTTCAAAATTTTATTAAATTACGGTTCTGAATTGAGAAAAATATATTTATAGTTTTGTTCTTCGTTCTTTATTAAATAAAATGCTAACAGATAAAAATGCCGAAAGCATAATTTGTAATAAAGACCGAAACCAAAAGCATAGCTTTATAAAATCGAAATGTAATCTATTTAATTTTCCATTTCCTCATTTTTCAGTCAGTTCCAAAAAAAAAACTTAGAAAATCATTATTCTTTAAAAGAAGTCTTTGGACTTAGATTAGAAAAAAAAAAGTAATCCCTCTGTGAAAAGGAGTATCGGTAAAATTTCATTAGCATTAACTAATTTAAAAACCAAATTAACCTTATATATTCAATATTTTCAGTCAACTATTTAAAACAATCAACTAATTTAAAATAATTTCGCAAAAAAAAAAGTTTTTATAATTATATTTTTTAATTCCTATATAGCAAAATAATTACTTCATTAATGATATCTCTAACAGTTCTTACGCAATATTCAAAACAATTCAAATAAAAATTCTCTTAAGTTTTTATGACCCATTAAGTATAAGCTCGTTAATATGCTCATAAAAGAAAAACAACTATCAAAGATGCATTCATTAAAATTCTACATCCGTTTTGACCTTTTAATATTGTTTACAAAACCGGAAAAGGAGGTAATCAAATTAATTATCTCTAATTTCTCGCCAATGTCACAGATATTGTTCTAAATTGACCATAAGGAGATAGATAGATTGATTGATTCTGGGAAGACGAAAGAAAACACAATTTCTCTTTTTCAAGAACAAATCCTTTACTGAACGAACAGATAGCGGAACAATAAATCCAGAAGAGAAAACCTCGATTTGTATTCAGGTGCAAAATGAGGTGTCAAGCAACACGCTTGTCTTTCCTGTAGCATTGAAAAGCACGTGTTTCCATTGTATTGGCGACATTTGACGCATGGCGTAACGTCCGAAAATTACTTTCGATAACCTTTCTCTTTATGTGGAAAAAGAAGTAACTGGATTTGAGCACGACTTGTACCTTTACTTTCTTACTCTATCCCACCTTAGTTGAGTTTTATTTCATCCTTTTATTACGGTTGGCGTCAAAATTGGCGATTTCAACTATTAATTCAGCAGTCTTGAATGAAAGCAGTTTGTTGTGAGTAAATTACGACAAGAATATTTTATACTGTCTCCGTTGTATGGAATATTTATGCTGGAAGTAAAATCATATGAAGAATTTTTCGACTTATGTATAGTAAATTATTAAATATTAATTTTCCTTTTTAAATCAGTTATTCGCAAATACAAAAGATGGATTTGTAATCTAGAGAAAATGCCTAATGGTACGTAAGACTTTAATTAACATTTTTATTCAAGTAAAAAATTACATCATGAAATAATCAAAATATATGCTCTTTTTTATATAATTATACATTTATCTTATTATATTATTTAAAAAATTGTTCTATAATTGTTTTGTTTAAATTTTCTTACTTTAATCGAAAATGGAATATTTTGACTAAAATTTAAAATTTTTTTCTTTAGAAATGAATACAAACATATGACACCCAGTTAAATTTACATTTTATAATATAATTAATTTCTGTAAATTTGATTTAAGTATTATGTTAAAAATGTAGACCACATAAATTAGTATTTGTTAATTATTCGAATGGTTACTTATAAATGTGTATAAAATATTTGTATTCGAAAATGGGCAAAATTGAGAATTAACTTTTGATATTCCAATATCTGCACATTTTTGTAAATGCCTGAAGTTTTCGAAATTATTGATTTTCTGTCTTTGAAACTAATTTATTCATATTTTTTTATTGAAAAATGTTTTAATTATTTTTGTTTTAGGAGCAGCGTTTGATAGAAAAATGTTTTCTTAATTAGTCTAGTAAATTAGATTTAACATTTCTTTATGTTTAATAACTTGTAGATGCGTAGATTAATTAAAAGATTAATTACTTGTAGATACATAATTAATTTCTCATATTTCATTCCTTACATTAACTCGTAACTTCATAAAAACATTAATTTTTTTTTCTTATTAATAAATTTTGTTTAAAACATTCATTATACGAAATTCCTAATGCTTATAAAAAATAAATTACGAATTTTATGAAAATGTATTTTAAAATTTTAACATTGAATAATATATATTTTAAAAGATTATTTTTTTTATCATTTGCATGAATTTGAAAATAATAGTTAATAATTTAAACTTAATGTATTATCTTTATGTCGTCACATTAATATATATTTTCAATTAATTTTTACTCTCCTTGAAACACTATGTCCAAAAAAAATTGGCACAAATTTTCATTTAAATTTTTTTGTGTAAAATAAGGGTTTGCTAAAGTCTTCTGAAGGCAGGTAAAAACAATCTATAACAGAACTGGAATGCTTCAGATGTAATTGAGGATTACTGAACGTAAACAGAATATCTAAGAAAAAAATAGAATAAAAGTTTAAATAAATACTTTCCGTAATACAATTGCTTTGAGATCGAATAAATGGCAGCTAAATTAAGAAGGTTCAAATTTGTTAAAGAAAGAAATAAAAAAAGAAAAATTTACGAAAGAACTGTCTTTGATGACAAATAGTAAAAATAATTGATTTAGTAATTAATTTCCAATTTTATGTTTAAGATTATAGTATATGATGTTATATTTAATATTATTCTATCATAAATATGTATAAATACCATAATCTTGGAGAATTTTAGAAACATCAGCATATTTTGAAACTATTTTATAAGACAATATTTATGGTATGACTATCAAAATACATCTGCGTTCATGTACAATTTGCAAATAAACCATGGGAATTAGAGTTTTAACCAAAAAATTGGCTATGTGTATCGTGTTATTGCCTGTATGTTCCAATTTAATAATCTAGAATTCTAATTTAAAATCACAGTGTAACAATATTCTTTTTGGCCAGGCGGCTCAATTTAACATGCTTGAATTTGCTGAAAAAAATATTTTATTTAGAGATGAACGAAAAATCTTGCTCTAATGAATAAAGTAGTTTAAGTAATTATTTTTTTTAAACTTCTACCAGGAATTCAAGAAATTAAACTTTGCTTCTCTCCGATGGAATAAAGAAAGAAAACGAGATAGCTGTACTGTTTCATTTTTCATTCATGTGAAAATCCTTTCTCAATAGTACTTTTTTTTTTTTTCGTTTCTAAATATAAAAATTTTAGCAGTTTGAGCAAATGGTTAAAGATTCAATGAGACATAAATTCGCTTATATAACTCTTTCAATCGCATAAAAATATTCACATCAATACAAGTTATGAATAAAAACACAATGGCTCTTTGTTTAATAATTTTCTAAGTGTATTTTTTATCGTATTGTCACTTTTTAAAGGACTTGAGTCACACTTTCTTAATATCCTCACATGAAAACTTCCTATACGTAGAAAGCCTCATATTTGCAGCCGAAGAGACTGCAGAAATCATATACCGTTATCTATATATAATCAAAACAGTTCAAAATGGACTAGCATCGAACTTCTAACCCTTAATTTCAAAGATCATAGTTTAATCTTAAAGTTCTTGTAGATACAATACTTCATATTACATTCTCTGGGTAGTATAAAATCCGAAAATTGTCTTCATAGTTTACCAGAATTATATATTTGCTTACCAGAGCTATCTGATGTTATAAGTCATAATAGTATATATCAATAGCTTGAAAATCCGGAAATTTTTCACACACACTGACGTGTGTAGATACTAAAAATATGTGCTATCTACTTTCCCATTAAAACTGAGTTTGACAACCCCATTGAACATATTTAATCTTTTATCAGTATTTTATTAATTTCTTTTATAAAAATCTTTATAGTAAGGATTATATATTTGGGGATATTAATCCATTATAGGTAGAATATTTTGAAATTAACTTATTTTAAAGTTTCCTTAAATGCAGAAAGTTTTGAGATTTCCTGTAAGAAAAATTTTAAATCCATTTATGATAGAAATTTTGGAAAAAAAAATTATCAGCAAAAGCAATGAACATTCTAATAAAAAATGTATATTTATAGCAGCATTATGAAATGTCATCATAATGTGGTATAATATATAAATATGAATGAGATTTAAAAAGAGAAACTTCGTGTAGTAGTATGCATTGATACATTTGCGTATTCATTGTTACGATGCTGTTTTGCAATGATAGTCATCAGAATGAATTGCAAAACTTAAAACTTCCTTAGATATGTCATTAGAGTAAAAAAAATATAGGGCAGAATAAATGATTTTTTAAAAAGAATTTGTATGTGTAATTAAAAGAAATGCTTCGAATGCATTAACATAATTCGAATTATTTTCATCATCATTTTAAGAAAAATTACATCATTATAATCTCGTAAAAAATCAATTAAGCAAAGTCATTTAGTTTTTGCTCTGGTTGAAAATTGCCACTTGTGCATTTGATTCAAAACTTTTCTAGAAGTTATTCATAGCTCCAGATTCAGAAATAAAGTTAGCATTTCACTTTTTCATAATCACATTTTGGACTCAAATTCCAGAGGAGGGGGGAGGAAATTAATGGTCAATAAGATTTTCACAGAACTGCTCTTATGTAAGAAATATCTGAACTGCTTCACGAAACCTTAACATTAACTCCTTAGTGTAGCTACTGAGCGACATTGACATACAAAATTACCACAATTTGTAGTCTAACAACAGTTTAAAATCTCATTTATTAGAATAATTTTTTCACACATTCTGCAATATTGCCTAAATAAAAAACATTTTCAGTGGACGTTTATCAGTAAGACAGACACATTTACTCCTCAATTTTTCTGTTGCAAATAACAAAAAATTTTTGCTTAATTTGTTATATTTGCGTTTATTAGATGTTTCTATATAAACTATAAAACGGTAGGAAAGTTTTTGTGGAAGGCAGGATTGAGATTCCATACAAATTACAGCTAAATAACGAGATATATCTTTAGCCGCATCATTCTACATACATTTCTGTCGGAGTAGGTATATACGAGCATCCTCCTGGAGGCAAATATGGCACGCAGCCTACGAAAGGAATTTCCCGAAATGCATTGCAAAGTATATGTATAAATACATCGTACTTGTTTTATAACAGCTTTAATCTATCAAGCTGTCCACTACGCAGTTTGGTTTATCATCGTAATGTTGCTTTTTAAACACGAAAATTATCCACCCTATGCGGCATAATATGCTCTTTCTATTTTCTCTCTAATTACCACACTGGTAACTGAATGGTAGCTTTCCTTTTAGTTCAACAGTTCGTGGTTCCTATTTCCACGTCAATCTTAGATGGTTACAAAGTTTCGAAAATCACTTTATTGCTATCGTGCAAGAGCGATAGTTAAAGAAATAAGATATTGATGATTTATGTTTAATCTTTTATTTTGTGGAATGGAAAAAAAAAGCATTTATTATTCCGTTTTCAAGTCTACCTAGCAGTTGTATGAGAATTGAGTTTTTGTTTCTGTAAAAAAAGATATGTGATCCTCTACTGCAATATAATTAAGTTTCTCAAAACTTCTTAATCGATAAGGAATAGAAAACAAATTTTCGAGTCACGTCTAGTTTGTCATTTTCACTTTAGCTTAATGTACGTAAATCAAATATTGTCACAATCTCATGAAAAAAAAAGATTTTTCTCTTTGAATATAAGTTGAAATTTTAGCTTTTTTTTCTTCTAAAATTGAGCTTTTATGTTTTAAAGTTATTGAAATGACACCACATAGTGGTAAGGAAATACAGCAGTTTTGATTATATATATAAATATTGCTAATTCCTTTAAAAATGTATACACATATTTTTATGTATATTTAAAGAATATTAAAAGAAATTTAGTCATTTCAAAACTTTTCATTCTCCCCAGTTGTACGTAAGGTTTTAAAATATATATGTGAACAATAACTTTAACAATGTTTCTTTTAATTAAAGAAATTATACATTTGAATAAACAAATATTTGACATTAAATAGAAATAAAACTTAAGTGCATTTTAAGGTTACATGTACGATGACTATTTTGGACACAAGGTCTTATGTCATTCTGTAAGTTTAGTGCAGCTTATTATGAATTTTCTGATTCACTCCTTTTAGACCTAAATAACTTTAAATATCTAATTTAAAAGCATGTAGCAGAATGAAAGGAAGAATCAGATTAATAATCAGAACCTGTGTGTTTCATATTTTTGTAAATATTTTAATTTTAAAATTTATTTCATTCGATCTGATCAGCCCGCAGTTCAAAATAGTTAATTAAATGTTCAATTTTTCTTATGACAAAAAGAGAAATTGAACATTTAATTAACTATTAATTCTTTGTACTTAACCATAGTGTTAATTTAGTTACAAAACAAAGTAAGTTGTAAGAAAGTATTATTGTCGCTGCTATATTCTTATGTCAAACAAAAAGAGAAATTGAACATTTAATTAACTATTAATTCTTTGTACTTAACCATAGTGTTAATTTAGTTACAAAACAAAGTAAGTTGTAAGAAAGTATTATTGTCGCTGCTATATTCTTATGTCAAACATTTTACTATATAGAATAAGATATTTACAAAATGTCTCTTTTAAATAGTGATTTACACTTAAGGTTGTTGAAAACTACCTATCGGGATAACATACTTTAATGCCGTATATTGGGTAATCTTATTAAATGAAAAACTTTGTAAAGTGCAGCAGACTATCTTTCGATGGAAACGCAGCGTTATGTCACGAAGGAGAAAACCTACAAGCACCAATTCCGATTTTCTTACGTATATGAAATATAAGTGCAATGTTTATTTTCAAGGATTTCCTTGTGGCTGGGATCAAACTTAAGCCCATCAGACGAATGTAATCTTACCACTAGGCCGTGGTGAGCCCTAAAGTAACATATTTTTGATTCGTTGTAGAAGATGGATTAGAATATTTTTATACTTATTAACTGCCTATTTGTCTTGAGCTCCAGTGACTCCAACCATAGCTTTACGCCGCTTCCCGTTAAGATCAGCAAAGTGAAGAATCATTTGCATCGGGCAGGAGGGTAATCACGTACTTTCCCTCACTGGATTGCTGCAGCTCCGTGGGTTAAGGAAGTGTCCACGTTAATATGTGACGTCCAAAGTCCTTTCACTGGTATGGCGTGGATGTGGAGAGGAGGGTGCCGGCTCAGATGTGACCTCGTCACCTGATCGTGAATCAAAATTACGAGACATTTGATGATGGGCGAATATTCTAAACCACTTAACTTAAAGATACAGTACGAAGATCGCCTGCATCGCTATGTATATGCCTATTTGTCTTCAGGGAAGATATTAAAAAAGTATAATGCCTATTCATGTGTTTCAAAGGAAGAAGGTATCCAGAAGGCTCAAGAATTCACTCTGATAAACAATGATAGAAGGTAGCAAAAATAACATTATCCTTTTGAATTTAATCTTTTTTATATTAAAAATATATGTGTATTATGTTCTTCTTTTCTAACTGTTCAAATAACTTTTAAATTAACTTCCATCACTGAGATAGAGATGCTTACATTATTTCTCACCATTACCTTCATATAAGTTTAACAATACGATAAAACTGAATTTTTTTTATTGAGAAGATATTTTAAGTTCCAAAATATTTTATTAAAATATGTGTCTGGAAATAGAAATAGATTAGCACACGCACAACTACAAAATATTGAGGACAAAAAATTGTCATATCATCTTGGAAGACATAATTAAAAAGAGAGATGTGAATCGAAGTTTCTTGGGTAAAATGAAATCAACGCTTCAGTGATTTAAGCTCAGTCAATGGATTAAAATGTTGATTTGTTTAAAGTAAATAAGTTAAATTGAAAACCAAACTAAATTCATTAGTATTAAATAGGTTATGCACAATGAAAGCAAAACTGACACGCAAATCAAAAATGGAATGTAATAGTTTTATGAAAAATATTTTATTTTTATTTCTTTAGAAAATTAAAGTTGAATTTGTTTTCAAAGCAATTAAATATTCCAATTATTTATAAATTTCCGATTTTATATTAAATAAATTTTTTAAATTAAAAGTTTCTACCGAAATAATTTTAATTTTTTCTAATTTTTCAGTTTAATTACGCAGTTTTATACCTAAGAATGCTATAAAAACCTCGTAAGTAAGAATAATTCTTTGATTGTTATAAAGGCAATTTATTTTTTTGAAATTAAACTAAAAATATAATTTTTTTTTTATATTTCCTCTTCTATTTCGCTGAATGACAAATGAATGATTAGCACTTAGCACTGAAATACAGCAGCTAATTAATTTCACTACACTTTCTAGTTCATAGGTTTTATTTTCATTTTAAATAGCCAAGTTGGCCGCCAAATTGTATCGCTTTTGCTTTCGGCTCAACATTTTGTGGCTTCGAATCCCATCATGGGTTTAAATGCTTATAGTGTTTCGGAATCCAATTTAAAAATGTAAGTCTTGTTCTAATTAGCCGCCGTGTGCAAAAATTGAGAGTTAAACCAACTCAATCTCATTCTTGGTATTTTCATTCAGAATATATCCAAATGTATTCATTTAAATACTGGATATAATAGTTCGAAATCTCTTTTAAACAGTGGATCCCAGTCTAATTGGGCCTAGAGTGCATAATCTGAGCATTGAACGACAAATAAATCCATGGACTATCAACGTAAAGGTTCATTGTTTTGGAATACACTTTAAACTGTGGATCTGTCTCGGTGAAATTCGCCCTTATGTGGACGTTTGCTGTAAGGCAGGCAATATGTTATACAAAGAGCTTGAAACAGTAATCATCATTCACAAAATTTTTGTAATCAGTTTATTCAGAGTTGACAAATAGACCAAGTTGGGACTCTAAATATTTTCATGATACACAAATATAGTGAAATTTATACAGTGGTTTTTAGAGTGAATGGAATAAAATAACTTTTTAAATGAATACAATGATGCTGATTGAGTAATATACTACATTCTGCACTGAAACATTTTAAAAATTATACATGATGCTAATACAGTAATATAATCGATGGTTGATTACAGTGGAAATTCAAACAGCCATCTTGGAAATTAGCAGAAGATGTTCTATGAAGGTGAATGACAAATGGAAGATAAGACTTGAAACTGTAATTCACTTCCATTTAATTTTTTTTCCAAACAATTTTAAACACTCTTGAAACAAACTCTTAATATCATTAACGACTTAAATTATTCATTGAAAGACAGAATACTGATTCATGAAAAAACAGAAAAAAAGGGATTTAATATCTAAAATTTTAAAATGAGTTGTTATAGGAACTGAATGTTTTATTCAGTAGTAAAAGATTATATACAAGTTATAAGACATCTAATGATTTTTGGAAGGCATTTGATTTTTTAAAATGTGTATTGAAAATATAATTTTGGTTGGATTTGCTGAAAATAAGATACAGATAATATTAAATAAATTTCATTTCTAAAAAGATATTTTTTATAGATGAAACATGCAATTTTTATAGCGTTTTATATTCTAACTTTATGTAGTTTAGAGCATCAAGTATGAGATTTCACTCATTCATTCTTGGCCATTTACGATAAATGTACACTACTGGCCATTAAAATTGCTACACCAAGAAGGCGACATGCTACAGACGTGAAATTTATACGAAAGGAAGAAGATGCTGTGATATGCAAATGATTAGCTTTTCAGCACATTCAGTCAAAGCAGGCGCCAGTAGCGACACCTACAATGTGTTTAAATGAGGAAATTGTTCAGCCGTTTCCTCATACACAAATTGCATTTGAATGTTGTTGCCTGGTGAAAGAAGGAGAAATGCGTACTAGCACGTTTCTGACTTTGATAAAGGTCGAATTGTAGCGTACCGGGATTGCGGCTTATCTTATCGCAGTATTGCTGCTCGCGTCGGTCGAGATCCACTCACTGTTAGTAGAATATGGAATCCATGGGTTCAGGACCGTAATACGGAACGCCATGCGGGATCTCAACGACCACCTATCACTAGCAGCCGAGAAGACAGGCATTATATCCGCATGGCCGTAATGGATCCTGCAACCACGTCACGAGCCGTGAGTCAAGAAACGGGGTCGTTTGGAAGACAACAAGTGTCTGCATGAACAGTTCGACGACATTTGCAGCAGCATGGACTCTCAGCTCTGAGACCATGGCTGCATCTTCCCTTGACGCTGCGTCATAGACAAGAGCGCCTTCAATGGTGTGATCAACGACGAACCTGGGCGCACGAATGGCGAGACGTCATCTTTTCAGATGAATCCAGGTTCTGTGTACAGTATCATGATGGTCGCATCCGTGTTTGGCGGCATCGTGGTGAACGCACACTGGCAGCGTGCATTCGTCATCGTCATATTGGCCCATCACCTAGCGTGATGGTATGGGGTGCCATTGGATACACGTCTCGGTCACCTCTTGTTCGTATTGACAGTGCTTTAAACAGTGTACGTTACATTTCTGGTGTGTTACGACCCGTGGCTCTACCCTTTATTCGAGCCCTGCGAAACCCTACGTTTCAGCAGGATAATGCCTGACCGCATATTGCCAGTATTGTACGGACCTTGCTTGATATGGAACATGTTCGGCTGTTACCCTGGCCAGCACGTTCTCCAGATCTTTCACCAATAGAAAACGTCTGGTCAATGGTTGCCGAGCGACTGGCTCGTCACCAAACGCCAATCACTACGGTTGATGAACTGTGGCATGGTGTTGAAGCTGCATGGGCATCTGTACCTGTACATGCAATCCAATCTCTGTTTGACTCAATGCCCAGGCGTATAACTGCTGTTATTACTGCCAGAGTCGTTCTGGATACTGATTTCTCAGGATCTATCCAGCCAAATATTTTGAAAATTTAATCACTTGTTATTTCTAATATAATATATTTGTCCAATAAATATCATTTTGTTATCTGCATTTCTTCCTTGTGTAGCAATTTTAATGGCCAGTAGTGTACTTTTTATAGCCGAAATTGACATAGTTTTGCAACAATGATTTTTTTTTGCACTTTTCTGCTTTAAAACTACGATTGTTTAATTTCCAAGAAAATGCTAAAGCAAATTAAAGCACCCTTTTATTTTTACAATTTTAATTTCATTTTATACAAATACATATTTATTTTATATTTTTACGTTAAATATATACTGGTTGTACAATTAGTGTGATCTTGTCGAAAAATAATTATCCAATTTATATTTTATAAATCTTTCCACGGCTTTGATCTTACAATTTTTTACTATATGTCTAATGTGTACGAAAAAACTTATTATACATAATTAAAAACTCTAACTTGTCATCTTTTGGTAATCTTTCATTTTGTATGTTTTTAAAATGTTATGAAGGAGTTAGTCTGCTTCAAAACTTCGCTTTCGACATTACGCGCTATAAGCACGAATAACTTGGCAATATCCGTTAATTCTCATGACAACAATTTATTTAATGTATACGTTTTGCAATATAAGAACCACTGCTAATGGTTGACCAAAATTAATCGTTGAATAATTGAACACAATATTTTTTTTTGATTTTTATAATTATTTAATTTGAAATATAACCATTATCGTATACCGTGAGCAAACACCTGTTTGTATAATAGTGAGTAACTGGCGTGAGAATTTCGAATCGATGAATGCTATATATTTTAGTTTTAAAAGGTTAAAAATACTCAATTTCCAATCAAAAATAATCGAATGACAAAAATTTAATCAGTAGATGAAATTGTTTCAAATTTAACAAATACTCTATATGTATGTATAAATAAAATTAACGATATTTGATAGCAATGAAAAAAGTGAACTGTACACGGTAAACTTATATTTTAATGCCATTTTAAGGAAAATATTACTATAATTCAAACTAAATTTTAGTAACGATTTTTCATTATCGAAAAGAAGTATTAGTGCATTATTTATGCAAAAAACAATTCATGTTTTAGAACAATTCGACGAAAATTGTTGTGTTCATTGGATGTAAGATATTTAAAAATTTTATGAATTTAAAACAAAATAGTAATTTTTAAAAATATGTTAATTATATATTTTTTCAGATTTGTTATCAATAACAATAAGCTTAAGAAAAATTCACTTTCCTTTGTTCAACCTTTAAAGCCCTGATTAAACGAGCTGTATAATGATGAATTACAGTCTATTTGACCTTTTCAAAGGACATTCACTGTTCTGCATGGCTTGGATCGCATTCATGGATTTTATTCCAAAAAAAGTTAAAAGAACAAATTTCTTGAACCGGAAAAACATTTTTCATGTATGCCACTCCCAATTTTGAAGTTCTAAAAAAACCTTCAGAATAGTTTTTAAAGTAAATACCTAGATTGAATAGCCATTGTGGTAATTTAATCGGTGGAACTTTATTTTAATTCAAAGTATCAATGTATGCGTATACTGTGATTTTAATGTATATGTAAATCGTGATATATATTCAATTAATTTTTTGTGTGATAGAGCTTCTTATAACTTTCTTCTTTCCCTCATTTTAATTGAATATTTGTGTGACACCGCATAATGCATAATTTAACTTTCAGACTTAGAAAACTTTGTTAATCGTCTACTGTGTATTTTTCTTGTGGTGGGAAGTACACAATTTGCAAACTTACTCGAAAGGACAGGCGTGTTTTTAGAAGGTTAGAATCTCAACCAACATCCATCACGCATCGCTCAATGATAGCTAGGATCGAACCCGTGATCTTCTAGTCCGAAATTCAATCTGACCAGTGACCAAGAAGGCCAAAGTGGATATTTGAAACATATTTAGATTATGTAACAATGCAAATACTTATGTATTGTTGATTCCAGCTTCTATTTCTGCAAACCAAATATTCTGAAACAATTATGTTTAACTGCTTCAATTAGCAGAAATGGGGTATAGCAGTAACCAAATTATTCCAAAATCGAAGCCGCTATAACCAATAACTTGATTACTTTGAATAACAGTTAAATAAGGAGGTCCTTGCATCTACTGGTATTCTTTTCTCCCCATTTATATATGGCAAGCGGGCAGGTGATGGTTTTGTTATACCACAATATTTAAAGAGTTCCCTCAGGATAAATTAATTAGATTAGTTAATTGAAAAGGAAACAAACAAATCTTCTACGCTATGCCAGAACAAAAACATTAATTCATGTGTAAATTTAATTTAACCTCTTAAATTCGAAGGTATTTGGTATGATAAGGCACCAGTTCTATATTTCCGAATCAGCAATTTAAAATAATCTTCAAAAATTACTCTTTTTTATTAGTCAACTGTGTCATAGATTACAGTCGCAGTTATGGTCACTTAAACCACTATAAATTTTTATGATAGATCTTTGTCCTCCCCTAATAAAATATTCGATCTTTCTTATACGCTGCTGAAAAATTCCTCTAAGACATAATTAATTCTCTTTAAATTTGTTGTTGAAATCTAATGAATAATTGTGTATTGGCTGGATAATAAATGAAATACTAAAAGCTTGATATTTTTTATCTGTCTTCAGAGAGTTATAGTTACCCAAAAGAATTTTAAATACAGAAATAGTTTTTATTTATAAAAAATATTATTCAAACTGTCGAAAAATGTCTTTAGATTCTAATTGAAAAAAATAACTAAGGAGTCACGCAATGATAACATTTTGCACTTTTAAATGTGATACATGAATGCATTATTCTGTTTAAATAAATAAAATCCTGTAATTTACGAAAGGGTAAAAAAAGATTATATGTTGCTGACTTATTTCAAGGATTTTCCAGGACTTCTACCTAAATATGGCTTGATACGAAATGTCCTTCAGGAAGTAATTACAGTTCCTAGGTTCAATTTCTACCCCTGGTAACAGTAGTTCGGAATCTGATTTAAAGAGTAAATCGCGGTCGTAAAGCTCTCACGTTTAAAGTGACTAGAACTACAATCAACAAACAAATACGATATTAAATTATAGGTTTTCAAAACATCCAACTTGAACTGTAAAGCTATTCTATTATAGCGATTTAAACTTTCATTATATGATGGTGAATTTAAAGATCAAATATTTAACTTCTGTACAAACAAGAACACATTTATGCTACTAATTTTTCAATAAATATTTCTACACTTTTGTTAAGTAAAATGAGTGTAGGTGAATAAATATATTTCGCTAGTGTAATAAAGAAGTGCTTAATGATGTGAGACTGAATTGCACACTTAGAAGTAATAATACAACTTTATGGTGGCCTTGCATTCGTAGACAGAACTGTCTTTACTTAAGTCACACTTTTAAATAACTTGAAGCAGCCTTGAATTTCTTGAAACAAGAATGCTTCGTGACCTTGAACTTTTCACCATCATTAACATTACAATTCAACATAAAAAGATACTAAAAACACATCAATTCGTTATTCTAGAATTGGAACTATTCATTCATTACATTTTCTTTTGGAAACAATTTGTTTTTGATTCCTTTTATTATTAAATTTTTATTTTTATTAGTTCTAAATATTAAAATGAAAATAATATTTTTACTATAGAATTTTTCTCTATCTCTTAAATAGTTCTATAAAATGTTTAATTTTTTAAAAAGTGATGTTAATTCAGGAAAGAATATTATTTTCAACAGCGAAACAATATGAAACAGTTACACAACAATAAGAAAGCTCTATTTTTTATGATTATAAATTTCTACGCAAATTATAGAAAAGGAGTTCAACAGTTCACAGTATTGTTGTTGTTGTTTTCGTATGCCAACTAGGCTGGCATTATGGGCTGCGCTGCTCCACTTTTCCAACTGAACCATATTAAGGTGTGGAGTCGACACCGACAGGATAGATAAAGTACATCCATGCTGGAACCGGGATTCCAACCCAGGATTTTCCTATCCGCAGTCAAACGTGCTGACCACTGGACAGGTTGGGCGGCACAGTGTTATATAATCTAAATTAATGCAATTAAAATACTAAAAATATTATCAGCTTCATAACTTTTTTGTACACAATTTATTCAGTTGGGTTTCATTATTTGCAATCATTTTTATAGAAAAACGTCAGATCAAATTATTGAAGAATCTTTTATTAGAAGATCATAGACGATTAACTGAGCCAATAAAATTCTGATAACAAATAATATTTTAACACATATTTTTAATTTTTAATACAGAAGTAAATAATGTAGTGAAAACAGTAAATCATATAGACATTTCATTGCTAAAACTTGGCTTATCACAAAGTACCGCGAAAACTGGCATTTTTAAAATTAATTTAACACACAAGAGAAATTCAACAGACCGCTAGGATTCAACTGTATCGGCTATTGAGTATTTGGCATTTATAAAATGCTCTAAAACGGTGAAATTGTATTAAAATTTAAGAAATATTTTTACTGCAACAAAATAAAGTTTTAATCAATAGCTTATTTAATCGGGTGTGAAATACCTGTATAAACCATTAAATTTAATAACTTATCCTTTGTATAAAAAAACTTTAATAGCAGTTTTATTTGCTTTATTGCATTACACAACAAAGTTATTCATTTTTATCATATTGATTGGGATTGTGGACAGATAGACACATGTTGGCAAAAAGTGTTAGATGCCGATTCAAGATTAAATTTGGCCGATTCAGGTTTCTTCGAAGGCTTACTTTCTGTAAGATATTTTCTTTTTGGCCATTAAAATCGCCTTTGTTGACTACTAAATAAATTTTACTTTTAATTACATTTTATTTCCTGAATATTCCAATTGAAGCATTTACCTGATGTAACTATTCATTATTACATTTCAGATATTTCAATAACAGGCTGGCAGATTTATCTTCTGGTTGAATCTAAAAGCTTTAAATTTCTTTATCGAATTTTTAATTTTTTAAAAATATCTAATGTAGTTTTTACATAAATATATAAAATTAGAAAAATATTTTATTGCCAATTGCGTTATTTTGTGCTAAAAAAAGTAAAACAAATAAAAAAAAAACTTCAAAATTTCATTATTATTACTAAAAATACATTTTTAATTGTAAATAATTTTCCTTCATTTATTTAAAACTTTATTTAATTTTTTTTAACTTATTTATATATATATATATTGGTTATTGCTAATAATAAACTGAAAATGTTTTATTTTATATTGAATATTTTATTCAATACTTTGTATAGTTCAAATGTTAAGAGTTTCTATATTTATATATATATAATCATTTAACTTAATAAAGTTTTAGATAATTATCCAAATATGAATACCGTTGAAATATTAATTTGAGCTTAGAGGCACAATGAGCTGAAAAGAAATAAAAAGTTAATATCTTAAAGTTTAATAGATCTTGCACTGAAATATATTGACGATGGATTTTAGCTCAAATTATTTTTAGATCATCATGTGAAATTTTAGATTTTTAATGGAGAATATAGCATCAAATTTTTAAAATAATTTTAAATAATTGCACATAAAATCTTAAAATGTGAAACAATCAAATTCATCATACTCGGATCCAAATATTGTTTAATATTAGGCAGAACAGTGAGAAATACGATTTAAGACTTTAGTGGATACTCTTTTACTTTAAAATAATTTCGAAATGGATTTCACTGAAGACTAGGCTTTTATTAATTTGTTAGGCAATTTAAAATACCTACTGATTTCGAAAAACTTTGGAAAGAATCTGAATTCACATTTAAGACTCGAGAACATTTTTTTCAATTCTTTTTGACAAATAGTAAAATTAAGCCTAATATTTTTATATGGCAATATACCAATTTAAGAATGATTCTTAGTGGATTGGAGTTTTCCTGTTTAAAAAATCTGAACGAATTCCTGTTTTACAAAAACAAAAACTATCATTGCTGTCCAATACTAGGACTATACAGACAATCCCCATGACACAAAATATCTGTTCAAAACTATCTGAGGTTCAAATGCTATGTTGGAAGTGGTTGAAACACACTTATACAAACTGACAATAAATACGAACAATATAAGTTAATCTTATTACAGAAAAAGGAATAGAAGTGTTTTTTTAATTTATTAACTAATTATATGCTAAATAAATAAATAATATTAATTTGAAATTAAGTTTTTAAATGTAAAAATATCGAACAGCAAGAGACTATTGATGTATTTTTAACACAAAAATTGAATGTTTCATTAAAAGTTAAAAAAAAATATTAAGAATCTTTATTATGATATTTGGATTAATAAAATAAGGAGGAAACTATGTGATATAGTTAATCTATGGATTGCTTGAAAAAATATCATCGAAAGTTATGTCATAACAAAATAATTTAATTACTTAAATTTTGTCTCTCTCTCTCTTCTCTGAAATTTTTTCCATCAAATCATCACTTTATTATATATATAAAGTAAGTGATAAATCTGATAACAAAAATTAGATATAAATTTATTAAATACGCTACTTAAAATATTTAAAAGTCTGTTAACAAACTTAAAAAATACCAATGCGGATTTTGTAAGAATTGCATTGCGATTTAGATAAAATATAGGCACTGGATAAACTTCTACAGTTAGGCATTATTTGTTACTGGTTAGACAGTTTATATAAAAGCCATAATACTAGTTGACTTTTGTTGTCTAGTTTTAATTAAGTTTTTTTTATCAATTTAAACAAGCACTTCGAATCATTGGAAGAAAATTGTTTCAAATACTAACAAAAACTATGTAAAATATGGAAGAAAAACACAATTTATAAAATTAAAATATTTGATAATCACAATGAAAAGTGCCATTATAAATATAAGAACTAAAAAAAATTGAATTTTACGAAAGTGTTAAATTATGTCACATTTTTTGTTTTCTACTGCTTTATATTAAGGAATATCATTCGATCCAATAGAAACTAAATTTATTAAAGCATTAAGAATCTGAGTCTATATAGGTAGTATTGTATTATTTGCAAGGAAAAAATATAATTAACAAAAGAATGGGTAGAAAAGGTAAACAATAGTTTAAATTCATGACTATATAAAAAAAATCTGAAAAAAAAAAAGTAGAAGATTAAACGGAGATGACAAAAAGTTTAAGGGTACCAGTATTTTTATTATTTAGAAAATCAAATTTTAATAATTGGAATAAAATTCATAATTACATAAATAAACAAATACAAAATGGAGATAAATTAGTGTATACAAGTAATAGAATTTTAAACAATATTAAAAACTTTAAAATTATATAATACTTTAAGACCAATAGTTATTTGTGGATCTGATGCTCGAGTATTATTAATCAAAAAAGATGGTATATTAAGAAATTTCGAATGTAGAATTATTAGAATAATTTATGTAATAATTATTTAAAGAAACTAACACATGGAGACAAGATAGTATTAAAGCTAAAAAAAAAATTTTGAAAGGAAAGATTAATTTACTGATAATATTTACTGAACCAAAGCCAATACAGTGAATAGGATATGTTGACCTTTCAAAGGTTTAAATGTGGAAAAGAACATCTTAATTCTCTAGTGAAAAAAAAAGGCAATCGGGAGCAAAATTTTAAGAATGGGGAAAGATACTAGTGAATCTCAAAAAACATATTTACTGACACATGTAGTCAGTTCACTGGTTCTGTTGTTTTTTTAATATAAAATATAGTTTTGCTTATTGGCATATATATTTAGTTTGAAGTTTTTTCTGTTTCTGAGATGTATTTAATTGTTAAAATTCCATTCAATATATATCGATTTATCTGATATATTTTTTAAATTTCTTATTAATTGCTTTAATCTGTATTCCACACATCTGGCAGATTAATCATTTGAGTTCTGGCTTTCAATTTTTATTTTGGATATGGTTTTTTAAAAAAAAAAAGTGTTGTGAATCCCTTTTTATGAAGCGGTTACTATTGAATTAATTTGATTGTATAAAAAAAAAAGTAAAGAAATAAATCAAATATTTGTATTGCATTGGTATAGTTCTGTTTTTTTATAATTATTAAAAATGAAAGAAAATAAAAAAAAAATTAGAAATCTATAGAGATTATAGAGGCCAATAAGTATTTCAGTTACTAAAAAGTTGGTTTGTTTGAACTTTCTTTGGATTCCTTCACATATCAACAGAAAGTTGATATGTGTAGAAGTCCAAAGAAAGTTTTCGCAATAATTGGTCGGCGAAAGTCGTTCACAAATTACTTTGGAATTCCTGAATATTAACTAGAACAATAGAATGGTTACCTTTCGGCCCATTTGTTCAATAGTTCATGATTCGAATTCCAACTTTGGCGTGAATGTAACGATTCTATATAGACTTAAAACGGTAGGTTCCGTTCTAATTAGTCATTATGTATAAAAAAGTTCGTTTGAGCGTCAAACAAATTATAGTAAACTCGAATATTTTTATAAATCGAAGTAGTTTTCATGTGTTATTCAAAATATTAAACCTCATTCTTATTAATATAAAATTCTCAAAACAAGAGAGAGCCAAGGAAAAAAAACAAAACACTATATAGTCGATTGCACTTTTCTCTTTCAAATGAATAATAACGTCTGCTCATAAAACTACTGTTTTTTTTTTAATCACAATAAAATAAAAACGAAATGACCAATAATGATTTATCTCAGATTTACTAGAAAGCTTTTGCATTCAGTAATGCAAAACGTATGGTTTCCTGTCGTCAAAAATATTTCGTCCGTAGTAACTCATACGTTTTCATAAATTACTAGTAGTTGTCATGAGTAGAAGTTTTCATGATATATTTCTTTTTCAGCTTTGCAGTTTAATACAACCAAGTCTGAAGAAGTAGCTGAGCTCATTGAAGCAAAAAGTAAGTTGCTTTTTTTGTATGAATGATGAAATTATTGGAATTTGTTATTCGCTTAGAAGTCGCCAAACTCTTTTTATTATTGCCGCCTAAATTTCTGTTAGCTACCAGTGTACTGTGAATATTAATTTCTACCTGTTCTTTCAACAGAATATATTTTTCTGTTTGATGAAAAACCTGCTTTCTATTGTGACAGGTCCTTTTTACATTCCAATTCATATGCATCTGTATTTTATGTATTAATATGTAATCAGTACATATGAAACTTTTTCTTGATGCTTATGAAACTATATTTTTCCAGTTTTCTTCATAATATGCTTCCCATTTATTGCAATAATATGCTCGAGTTTCTCATAATCATGAAAGTTTTTATGTATAATATTGTATTCTCCGAATATTCCTGCTTTGCATTGTACTACAAATTATATCTTATATAAAAGAAACATTATCACTGAAAAAATAAAACTAATTATCTATAAATTTTTTTACCGTTTAATAATTTAAAAATTATAGGTAGAAAGAAATCAATATAAAATACCGACAAAAACATTAAAATAGAAAATGGCAGAGTTAAAACGCCTTTTTTTTTGTAAGTACTGAAAGAAAATCTATTTTAATTGCTAAATATGCATTATTAACTTATAACCATTATATGTTATTTATGTTGTTTTTACTTAATATATGTGATCAGTACATATTAAATAACAGCTTTATTAAAATATACTCTGATATTTTAAATGATACATCTCATGCAACTTTCATAATTATTTGATTAACTTATACTTTTTCTTTAAAAAGCTTTCTATTTTTTTCAGGTTTTTAATAATTTTATCAAAAATATGTATTATTTGAAAAATTCTCATAACTGATTGTAAATAGCTATTTGCATTAAATTGTTAGTCTAAAATTTTTGAAAATACGTAAATCAAATTTAAAAGATAATGGTGGGTGAAATCCATACGAGAGCCTGAAACTAAGATAAGCCTAGGTTTTTAAAGTTATATTTTCAACATTTTTGAAGTTTTTAATGTCCCCGATAGCATTAATGCACTTTTGTTACAAAATTTTCTAAGAATTGACTATCTCAAATACTTTATTAGAATCGATTTACTTTAAGCTGTATTTTTCCGGTGTAAATTTTGATTTTAAATCTGAAATAATCTCAGAGTTCAAATGCAAACAAATCATTCAAAATAAAGGTAAATCTCCGGGAAATTAGATTTTCCCTAGAAATGACTAATAGACAAAATGTATCCCTGGAAAATATTTCTAAATTTTTCGACAAATTTGGCATGCAATATTATGTTGCATTTTATAAAACTAATTCCAATTTTCTTTTTGCAGTTTCACTAGGAAAATTTTAAAAGTATAAAAATTGTAAATCCCAATCAATTTTAGTTATTTGCATAGTTTTAGTGCAAAAAAATCACTGAATATATGACTTTTTTTCAGTAGCACGGTATTTCAATTTTGCCGAGAAATTTGAATTTTGGCATACAAATGAAAAATGAATAGTCAACTTTCATTTTATAGTCTCTAGTATTATGCAACTGCTATGTGGTAGACAAAGACATAATAAAATTTCGAGCCTTTGACATTTTAACAAGGCATATAGAAAATAATGGAATTTTTGCAGCCTTATTTTATCATTTACTTTATGATTTTACATATACAGTTATATATTTTATGTCTTACATATATCTTTTTATGCAGGTTACCTAGTTTTTGTAAAACAAAGGTTGCTTTTCTGAGCAATAATATAGTCATTATAAATCAAACCAAACCATTATAAGGAGCAATACAATTTGTATTAAAAAATTTATTTATGATTAATATGTGAAAAATATTGAAAATACAATTTGAAAAAAAGCAAATTACATGCCTTTAATTTAACGATAATTTCTTAGTTCTCTTCTAACCAAAATATGATTTTCAGATAAGGAATATAGCTTTAAATAAAAAAAATGTAGTATAACATTATTTTGTCATTCTTGATCTAGTAATTGTGCAATTTTTAACTGTTTTTTTTTTTAATAATTTTTAACCATAGTAACGCATGAGACATTAAATATGATTGTTTCCTTATTAAACTGGGATTTTATTTTTAATTTTTATAAAAATGGATTTATCATTAATTTTAAGATATTTTGCTTCATTTTTTACTATAAAGTTTTTCCTCTGAATAACAGTTTAATAAATTATATAACTATATTTATGTATAAATCCATTCAATTTTTGAAAATAAATACTTGAACTACAATCTTTTCCTGGATTAAAAAAAAAATACTAAAATGCTTTGTGTCAACCCGGAAGAATATTTAGAAAAAAAATTGATTCTAAAAATGACTATAATTAAAACAGGTAATTTCCTTTTTTTCTAATCCTAAATTTTTAATTTCCCTCAGTCCCAATATTAGGTTGTACTATTTAAAGTTTTTCGCCTAGTTTAAAAGTGTTGCTTGAAAATTTCCCTCTAAATATAAGGTTAATGTGTGATACTTCATTTATAATGTCACAAGGCAATTAAATATAGTCAAAGAGATAAGCTTACAGAAGGATGATACAGCCGAATTTAAAGATAGCGTATTATCAGCGAATATTTTATTTTACAATCAGAAACTGGAACAATATATATCATGACTTATAAATCTGGTGCTTTTCATTACATTTACAAAAATAAACATTGATTCATATGTGCTTCTTCGGCATTGCTTATAACTGAAACTGTTGCAAAATTTTCAATATATCTGATACATTAAAATTTATGATCTGATTGTAAGATGAGCTCTTTTGGAATGGGGGAATTCCTAGATTTGATCATAACCACTGTTAAATTAAGGAAACTGAATGTCATGTTTGTGTCCATCCACATTATCTAATCGGTATTTCCTGGGTTTCTTTCCTTGCGATGCGTAAATCTGATCGACTATCGAAGAAACTTGAGGAAAGCAATACGAATGAGGAATAGCCTAATGTAAACTTTCTGTTAACGGTTATCTGTTATCTCGGTGAGAGTGTATAACGATGTGGTGAGACCGCCGACTTCCATTTGGTTTGCGGATTGAAGTAAATAAGCTATTTTCGTAGTTTTTAATCTCGGTTAAGTGGCCATGTTTAATTTTGAACTATCTCTTCTACGCTCACTACTTTGTTGTAGTAGTTAATGTGTTCCAAATAACAAAATTAGTTACTATGATTAATTACGTGTACAAACCTTTTACATGGCAACTTCTGATTGGGTCCGTAGATATGAATATACGTAGAATCAAATCTTTTCACTACTTTTGAATTTATATATTTTTGTTAAAAGCTTCGAGTTGATAACAGTAATAATGAATCTCAAACTTTATATGAACTTGTCCTGTAGTTTCCTAGTTGGGATTAACAATTTTTATAAGTTGTGTGTTTACCCTTCGAACTGAATCTTCTGAAAACACATGCACCGAATTCATTAAAATATATTAAATTGCATAGCATATTCTTTCGGAAAGCTAGTTTTGTACATCGTAATTAATTCTACGAATATATATATGAACTGTATATACTAAACATTGTTCTAACCCGTCAAGATATAAGAGATATTGAAATATCCTATTTGATTTTCTGTTTGAAATCTTAGCAATGTTTAAAAAGATAATTTGCCATAAAACAATTGTTTAGTTATGATAGCTATCGTTTCTGTTACAATTAATTATGCTGTTACAAAAATCATAAAAAACATGTATTAAATCTTTCGAATCTTCTATACATGTTGAATTGCATGATATACATGACCACATATTACCCGGCTTACTACTTCATTTTATATACATAGCCTATTATTTGCTCTAATTAGGAATTTATACTTAAATATTGGTTGAAATCTGCCCGAATATTCTGAAATTGTACATCTTGCCCTCAACCAAATTATTAGAGCTTAGCTGACAGTTGAATGGTTTGCGCTGTGGTTATCAGTTTAACAGTGCGATTCCCACGGTAGGCATACGTAATACCACATAGTGCAGTTTTATGGTCAAAGACCAGTGTAAGGCATTTTAATAATTACCACATGAATTTCCTTCCTGAAGGGTTTGTTATGTATCACATTTTTAAATGTCGCGAGAGAAAACTGTCAAGCATCCATCCACATAGATATGCGGGTGGAAGGTAGAACCGCAACATTTATCTTCCGTTGTTCAACAGCTGCAGGAATATCAAACCCGGACCTCGCACTGAGAGTTCTTTTACTTAGGCATGATGAGCAACAGGTGTGGATATCTTTAGCGTTTTGGCATCTATTTTAAACTGATTTCTGATTGAATTAGCCGTCGGGTACACAAAGCGACCATCGGGAAATAAAGACTGAACAAAAATCTAATTATTATATGAAAGTTGGCACTTTAGTAACATAATTAACCTATTTCTGTTATTAGATGATCGTAATATGGTAATACAAACATTTAGGAATAGATTTTTCAATTTTCTTACATATCATTAAAATTTGTCAAATCGTATAAGGGATCAAATAGAGCAATGATTCGTACGCAATATATTTTAACGTGTATTTAGAATATAAACACTGTAAATTTCATATAAAAAAAAATAAGTAATGTTTATTATTTTTTGCCTTTAAAGACGTCGATTTTAAATAATACTCACCGTATAAGAAATAAATTCATTCACCTATGCATATAAATTGTTTATTTATATATATTAAGAAAAAAATGTACGAAAGTTTTTGAACTATTTTATGATGTTTGTCATGTTATTTATTAAACACAATGTTTCCTTAATTTATGAAAGAACATCCTCATAAATAAATAGCGCAACTTGTCCTTGAAACCTTAAGCTAAACTTAAGGTTTAATGACAAGTTATTTATTAACATTAATTTTTTTCTTAACGTATAAATAGGATATATAGAGCAATTAACAGTAGAATTAACGGACATTTTTTTATGGTCAAGGAACGTCAATATATGAAAATTGATTGGGCTGAATAAATAAAATCTAAAATGTGTAAGTCTTAAGTTAAATTTAAATGTACTAAATATTTATCAGCACTTTCGAAATTCCCTTTCCAAATATCTGTTTTAGACGATATATATCAACATAGCTGTTTACTTTTATCACTTTTTTTGGTAAAGTATATCGTACGGTCACCCTTGGCAAATTATTAATTTGTCACTATTTCAAGAAGTTGCCAAGGATAACCGTATGGCGAATTTCCGATCGGGAAAAACAGCGGGAGGAAAATGGACGAAATAGTGACAAATATTTCATGCATTGTTGATATCTAACAATATGCTCAACTAATTTTATTAAATTAACAGAAGACGCAGATTTAATGATTTCAAACATCAATGGTAAAATATAATAAAGTTGATATGTTAAATTATCCATAAAAGTTTTTGATTAAATTTTATCTTAATGAATTTAAATCGGTAAATATTTATGAGAAATTAATGAA
The DNA here is from genome assembly GCA_030067965.1 of Latrodectus elegans. Taxonomy (NCBI): domain Eukaryota; kingdom Metazoa; phylum Arthropoda; class Arachnida; order Araneae; family Theridiidae; genus Latrodectus; species Latrodectus elegans. Next base: position 42,631,951 of record CM057822.1, read on the forward strand.
AAATAGGGTTGCCAAAATATTAGTTTGCCGGGTTTCTAGTAAAAACGTTAGCCAAATTTGGTGCCAAACAAACGCACTAAGGGTGACCGTACAATAAATCCGATACCTTTTTTTTATTAAAAACATAATTTTACTAATCACATAATTTTATTAAAAAAAATCGTATTAATTTTTTTAATACTCTAAGAAAAAATATTAAGAGGAAGCGCATTTAAGAATAATTAATTTATTTTAATGTTTTCATTTTCAGGCCATCAACTGATTCCATTAAAAGTTTTCAATAATTTTTAATCATAAACAAGAGGTGATGTTAACACCTCATTTATTTTTACTGTAGCTTAATGTTCTTCTGGAATTAATTTTTCTATTATTTGGTATGATAAAATTTTGTGCAAAATTTTATCATATTTTCTTTTTTTAATGGTTGTTTATCGCTAACAAAAAATCGGGGCACACTTAAATGTAATTTATCTAACATCTTGCTCCTTAAATTTCTAAACAGTTGTGGAAACCTGAGTTCTTCTAAATTTTCGTGAACATGAACCTTTAACAGAAAGTCGCTTATAACAAGAAGTAAACACACAAATCAGATTACATAGTCTTAATATGGTATGTTAACAATCCTTTGAACAAAAAATGATTCTAGATAGTTTGATAAAATTAATTTAACTATTTAAATAATTGAAGAAGTAAAATAAACTAAAAAAATGTCAGTACTTAACGTTAGAAATATTTGTTAGATTAATTCTTTCCAAAACATGAATGTTTGATCTAAATAACATGATATAAGCTTTTTAAAATTGGACCTCTTTATCTGTTTTATCCATCAGAGGTCGCTGTATACTATCAACAAACTTGCATTATGTTCCATATATTTTATTTTTTACATTTTACCTTTATAGACGATATAATATTTGACGTCTGTAATTTATTAAATATTCACGGTAATGAAAAAAAAGTAATTACGCTGAAAAATAGTAGAAAATGTATTTTTGTTTTGGAACTGGTGTCGTATTGTCCCACTTGCCAAATTCTGAGTTTGGGTGATTTTTTTTTTGGCAGATTTTCTTGTATATCTAGCAACCTGCGGTTTATGAAGTCATAGAGATGGAGATCCATAAGAATTATGCAGAAAATTCTACTTTGACAATACTAGTATTTACGTCATTGCTCATGTAACAATATGTCATCTCGGCAACATTTCATCACTCCCCCCCCCCCAAATAAAAAAAATTTAGAATTTGCCATGCTGGATTATAAGACATGTGTGTCCATTGTGTTTCCTTATCTATCTGTAAAAAATCGCTTAATATTTTTTGATGGGCACTTTATATACTCACAATCAAATGTTGTCCGTTTTTATGAAGGAAACGTGTGTCATTTCAAGTATTGACTTAATCATTTCATTAGTGGGAAAAATTTTCACGTGGTTGGCTATATTTAGTGGTTTGAATAAGCAAGATGGAAAGAGGATTCAAATGACATATAATTTATATAAAAGTAAATGTTTTTGTATTTGAAGAGTTGTAGAAATTAGTTTACCGAATCTTTTTACTCTGTGTTTTGAAATAATTTCAAAGATAAGTTAATTTTTAAAATCAGAAAGTGAACCGAACTCTGATGTTAAGTAAGAATTCGATTTTTACTGAGCTTTGATCTAAAAAGTTCAATAATTAAATATAATTTATGTTGGTTGTACAGAAAATGTATTTTTTGAACATGCTACATTATTATTGAATCAATCTGGACATATTTTTTCAAGAAAATCAAATTACACCTATTTCTTTATGAAAAGACTAAATTTTTCTACATTCTTCGGAATGTACGACAATCATACTAAAGGTAAAGTATAAATGGCAAATCATTATTAAACCTAAGATAAATATTTAGAACATGGTATAATTTTAAATAAATAAAAACACAAAAATATCACCGATCCTATGTTTACGTAACTATTCAAAAGATTGTCTTATAAATGACGCTATGCAAATAGAATGTGTCGAGAATGAGTTATAACGCTTGTTATATATTTAGCAATATTTCTTTTTTGTTTGAATTATATTGAACTTTTAAGAATGAATGATGAATCATTTTTCGAAAACACAAAATTTTAACTAACTTTTAGTAATGCAAAATATTTCTGTAATGTTCTATTTTCGCAACTTTAATATTTACGTCCTTAAAAAGTTAGTTTGGACATGTTAATATTTCAGTTAAAATTTCTTAATTTTTGTTTGAGTTTCATAAATAATTTAAGATTTTTACCTTTACGAATATTCATCATTCAGACTTACTGTCAGTATATTTTATTGACAAATATGACAAACTTTTATGAAGTATTTTTGGCGAGATTTTGTTGGCGGTCGAAAATGTTGCCACACTTACGTAATGAGTTCTGTATTTAACAGTTATATTCTCTTAAGTAAATTAATAGATTCTGAATGACAACAAAAATCTAAGAAAAACTAAAATATAAAAAATTTTAAGATAAAAAATTGAATGGATTTGTAAAAAGTCAAACTTCATTATAAGTATTTTTAAAGAGATGTAAACAACGAATAATAAATTAATACCGATTAAGTGTAAAAATTCAAATAACAGTGGAAGATACTAAGATTATAATGAGAGTATAAGGAAATAATAATAGACGTGCAAGAATGAATAAATGAAACAACTTTCGGCACAGGTGCCGTATGATCCATGATTCCAAATTCTGAAATTTTTTGGCGATGAAGAAATGTTGCCAAGATGATGTTTCGTGACGTGAGCGATGACGTAAATACTAGAGTTACCAAGATAGAATTTTCTGCATAATTCTTATAGGTCTCCATTTGTATGACGTTACAAAAAACAAGGTTGCCGAATACATAAGAAAATCCGCCAAAAAATCACCAATCTCAGAATTTGGCGCATGGATTAAACGGCATCTATGCCCAACTTCCTGAACATGAGTTCCTTTTCTTATAATTGATATTAATATTAAATGTTCCATAATATTTGTAAAATTTACTTAATATTGTCGATAGTTCTGAGGCAGTAAGTGTTCCTAATCAGGAAAACTGGCTAAAAAATCACGAAATTCGTAATTGCACTAAAAGGACTCGACAAATGCGCTATATTATAAATTTAACTCATTCTCCTTTTCATGGGGGTATTTGAATGTGTTTTCCAAATTCTTTTCTTATGTTTATGAATCTCATTAATTATTAAACATGAATTTCTTTATTTACATGTTTTTAGCCTTTTTTTAAAAGTAATAAATATATTTATCATGCTCACTATGCAAGCATTGATGAATTTTGCCGGCGATAAGATCCGTAATTGGATCATATGACATTTGGGCACAGGTGGCGAATAATCGAGATGCCAAATTCTGAGATTGGCGATTCGGATTTTTTTACGTATTTACCTCGTTTTTATTATGTCATACACATGGAGACTTATAAGAATCATGCAGAAAAAATTCTATTTTGGTAACCCTAGTGTTCACGTCATTATACGTCATCTTGACAACATTTCTTCATCGCCAAAAAAAATTCAGAATTTGGAATCGTAGATTATACGGTACCAGCGCCGATATTTGTTCTAATGTTGATTTTTTTTTTCTCAACAAAACTTTTGCTCAAGTGAACTTTACTATTGACAGTCAACAAAAGGATAAAATATCGTATATTACAAATTTTGATAGTTTTTTGGCATTGTTAAGAAAACGCCAAGTAATATTTGTCGTTGTCGAAGATAACCGATTAAATAATAATATTTGGGTTTTCAAAATCGAGTTGGATGTTACAAATTTTTATTCATCATTTAAGACCATCTGAACCTGAACAATGGATATTGTATTGGGGCTTATGCAATACTAGATTTATTACACTTCTGTAAAAAATGAAAGAGTAGTAATAGTTGATTCTGTTGTAAACACGCTGTTTTGTTGCAAATATAGAAGAAAAAGGAATTTAATAAGAAACAAATTTCTTTGAAAAAAAATTTGAAAGTGTATAAATAATGATTGTAATCATGAAAAAAAAATCTTAGTAAAACTTCTTAGTTTATCTAGGGACACTTACATGTGATCGTACTTTTGAAAGTGTATAATTAAGCGAAAAATATATTTACAAAATAATGTATGATAAACCAAATACTTTTAGCATGATTCATTGGAAAATACTTCACTGCAAGATGTATTTTGTTAAAGTACTTAAAGAAAATGAAATCCATAGGAAGAAAATCAGGTGTGATAGGAGAAACAGAAATGGCGTTTGAGGAGTCCATTTTTCATCCATTTCATTGATGTTTGCAATCTTTCATGAAATGTTAATTGTTTCCCATTAGAGTTGCTAGTTACAGATGTCATTCTCTGATCTGCTTGATGGAAACCATAACTAAAAATATTATTCCTACTGAAATGATTTGATTATTCATTATTTTCATTATATTACAATTATCTTTTGTCATTTTCCGTGAATACTTGACGGTTTTTTTTTTTTTTTTTAATTTTACTGCTAGCTTTGAGTTTAAGTTTTGATTTAAAAAGCACATCATATCATCAAAGTCATTACTGCAGTGGGCGAAGAGTAAGGCCTAATTATCTTGGTTGTAGTACAGATTTCTTCATGACATCGTTCTACGTTGTGGAAGCTTTGGCTGAAATACTCACTAATCAAAGTAAAAATTTAACTGTTGGGAAAATTATATTTTTCTATCTAAAGAAAAGTGAAATAAGATTGTAAATCACGTATGAGAAGGAAAAGACTAATTTTAATCTCGTAGATTTAAAGAACACTAAACATTTAGATTTCATGTATAGAGAAATAAAAATTTAATAATCATTTTAAAGCAAGGTTCAATGGTCTTTTCTGTAAAAGTTAATAATCTTCTTAACTTCAATTTTAGGAATAAAAGGCAGTGTCGCAACCTTAAATATATTTTCAAATTCATTAACTGAAAATAATTAAATTAGGTAGCCAAACCAAAAATATTTAAGATTTCAGTATACTTAAATTTTATTTACCTGACAAGCTTTCTTTGAATCAATTTTCCCAATTACTCGTGTACATTTTTTTCATGTTTTAGTCATATGTTATAAACTATTTAGAACTAGCATAAATTGATGAGCTTTGTTAATGAGTATTAATTTTTTTATTATTAAAACTATTTTTAAGTTTTTCTTAACACGATGTAATTATCTAATTGTTTGAAATAATATGTGTATATAAAGTATTTTGTCTCGTTTAAATTTATGTAATCGGCATAAGACTACAATTCACCTTCAAATCAATCTCAGAAAAATTCACTTTTCATATATCAATATGTGACATAAGTTTTTAACTATAATATTCAGATTAATGCGTTTATTACGTATTGCATTTTGTTTTTCCTTGATTTAAAAAAAAACTCCAATTTTTCGCCAAAATTTTCTTGTTGAAAATTAAAAATATCGGGGGAGTAGTTAGTATTATAATAATCAGTACCTTCTAACCACGATAATAAAACATTACCTTTCATTCATATATTCTTTGATCACGTAACATCCTTATTAAAATCAGAAATGTGAATGTTACGTTTTATTTGCTCATTTCATGAGAGGGTCCTGTGGACATTTCTGGGGTTTCCTCTTCCTCTCAGCATTTAAATAAAACATCTGTTTATTATAAAAATCTTTTCGACGATCATATATTAGTGTTAAAAACTTATAGCTTTCTATTAAGAATCCATAAAACAATGTGAAAATCGCCAGCATTTATTATCTATGTATCCTTGGTAAGTGTCACGATATGTTTGCACTTAAAAACATTGAACTGCTTATTTAAGCATTTTTCTTTAAAAAAAAATATATACTTACGTTTTTCATATATTTAAAAATTTATGAACTATTCCTCCAAAGACATATTCCGAAAATTAAAATCCACTCTTTACTTTGTCTATAACTTTTTGCAAATTGTGTTACAAGTTGAAAAACATTGTATGGAGTTTGGACAAAACTTTGTACTAACTTTCAGGAAGAATTTTTGGTTAAGTACGAGTGCTCACGAGTTAGTCCGGAGAAATCCTGCAAATCTCTCACACCTACTCCGAAGGATGTGCATAGCAAAAAAAGAATGTAAACAACTTTTCCTTTTATTAACAATGACTTCTACGGAATTTGGCACTCTTAAAAGCGTGGTCCTACTTTTAGATTATGCATAGCTCTCGTAAAATATTCATCAACAGTAAGCAAAGGTGTTTGATTCAATGATATAAAGTAATAACTCTAACTGAGCCGGCCAACTTGTCTAGTGGTCAGCGTACCTGACTACGGATAGGAAGGTCCTGGGTTTGAATCCCGGTTCAGGCATGGATGTACTTTCATTCTCTATCCTGTCTTTGTCCTTTCCTTGTGTGTGTGAATGAAGTATGAATGATGCCTATCCTATAAACTGGTCCCTATGGCATGTGTGAGGGTACGATGGTGGCCCACCCTCTGTGGTGCACCCAGGACAACGCCTCGGCGGCTAAGAGGTCGCTGTTTCTGGCCGTTTCCTTGGGTATCAGAGAACAATAGATTAATAGACTATGTTGCAGTTGTAACTGTCTAAAATCTGCCACTGGAAAAAAAATAACTTTAACTGAATTACTATAGTTTAATTTGCTTGCGTTTGAAGATCTGTATTTTCACTTGATTTATTGAATTTGCTTTAAAGAGCTTACTTTATTTGCAATTGTAACTATAATTAAATAATTACTCTCTGAATTCTTTATTCATTTACAATAATATTCAGCTAAAGTAATTGCCAAGGGTTGCCAGTAAAACTAGGTCATGGGTACAACGATGGTGAAAGGGAGAAAAAGGTAGGCAATGTTCAAAACAAGCTTTCCTTGAACTAGTGCTCATTTTTTTTTTTTTTTCAAATTTATTCTTCTAATTATTGTTTATAAAAATACGCTACCCATCTTTAAATGAACGACGCGCTTTTATTTCATAAGGTATAGAAAAGGAAACCATTATTTGCCATTGTCTAATCATTTGACTAATCATATGATCATTTGACTAAAATCGATGAAATATTCTGTGATATTACACAGAATGAAAAATCACAATGATCCTAGTCATAAATTGCCAATTCATTAGTATTAAGTGAAAATATCAAATGATTATGCTTAACGTTTCATGAAGTCAAACAAGTTCATTTTCAATTCATTTAATCATCACTTCCTCACATCAGACCTGTTTTGCAAATAAATACATTATTCAACTGTATTTTAAGGAAGCAATATTAATGATATGTATATTTAGTTCTATATAGTGAAACTAAAATAAAAATCTGGTCACTTTTTCTTTCATATTATCAGAATTATCAGCATTGTATTGTGAGCAGCTCAATTATTAGGCTCTAATATTCACTTCAATAGTTTGTTAGTTAGTTGCCAACTTTGCGTTTGTAATAGTTCGGTATATCTTTTTTAAACCATATATCCGAGTTGAATAATACTGGTGTGCTAAAATTAACAGGTAAACACGTATTTGTATAGATTTAATCCGTTGTAATTTAATAAAATACAAATAACAACATAAATGAGACAATTATAGGCATTTTAAGAACTATTAATTAATTGGAGAGTATTATATACTGAATTATTAAGAAAGGTAGATAGCTAAGGACTCTTAAGATTTTTAAAGTTTTTTTTATGAGAAAAACATGATTTTCCTAAAGCTGCGAATTAAATATTGCATTTTGAAATTTTGTTTTAACAATAAAAAACAGTTTTTTTAATTACCTTTTTTTTATGATCTATGTAGTGTTGAAAACGATTTCTGTATTTACTATTTAAATTTTTTTATTGGTTATTTCGCTCTCGTCATGGAATTTCGAAAGTAATATTTATTCCCTTAGTAAGCATTTCTGTTATCTGTTAGCATTTCTGAATAAAGCATCAATGTATGTTTTTAATGATCTTTGTTATATTGATGCGATGTTTTGCTCATTAATATATTTTTAAATTTGTTTTATCGTCAAATCTTTTTATGTTCTATATGGTAAAGGTGCTTGCTAACAATAAAATGAAAATCTTGCGAAGGAGACAAAATATAAAAATTGTATGTGTAAAGTAATACTTTTAAATGAATTAACTTGTTCATTTTCTGAATACATGTATGAAAATATACAACTATGATGAAAAATTTAGAAATATATCAAAGATAAAAAAAAAGTATATTAACTATTAATAGACATTGTTTTTAGTTTTATCAAAATTGTCGGGTTATTTTTAATGACATGTGATACGATTGCGGGCCTCTGTTGAATAATGAGAATTTGGTGTTGTGATTCTGCCTTCTACGATCCCGTTCTGGGGGTAATGGCTTGAAAGTTTTTTTGGGTTTCCCAAACCTCTGAAACTCAACCATGGATCTCATCCCCAGACCTTCCACTCCAAAGAGCACAATTCGAATTCACGACACAAGCTCTTTATAAGAACAGCTTTAACGATTGTATGAATGTAAGTTCTAGTCCATTTTAAGCTCGTTTCTTTTTAAAAATTATATCATAGTATTTAAGGAGAAGATAACCTTTATTGTTTAGGTATATAACTAGGTAACTTGAAATAGTTGTTATATTTTTCTAATAACTCTCTTATTGCTTTATCGCCAAATCATCTTAGTAATGACAAATCAAATTCTAAATAAGCTTACCTTGAGCAGGTTTTAATTTCTTTATTTAACATAGAACATACTTAAACAGGACAAGACATGGTACATAAAACATCTACATCGCTCCGTAAAGAATCTTATTCTGTTTGTAAACAAAGAAATTCGTACAGTGCACCCTCTATAGACAAATAGTTGCAACAATAGTTGTTAATGTATCTTTGTGATACTATAGATATTTATTTTCTTACATTAGTATATAAAAATTCAACATAAATCTTTTAAATATATTCAGTTATGTGATTATATAGATACATTAAGAATTATATTCTTCTAAATTACAGGTATTGAAAACAGCTTCTACATCGAAGGACTCATTGGGATCTTGATATGCAGCTTCGTGGTGCTGGCTTTTTTGGCGGTTCTGCTTTACTACATTATACCATGGCATAAGTGAAATTGTAAGGCTCGTGCTACGTGTTCATTTCATTTGGCAGCTTATCCAGGATCTCCTATATATTGTATGTTTGCTCATAATTGTTAATGTTTTTGTAAATAAAACTATGTGTTCAATTTTGTACTCCAATTATTAAAAAAATTACTGCGTTGACTTTCATAGCTTATGTTCGGTTTCATATAATTTATTTCCTATTTTAAATATTCATTTGAATTGGGCTTCTGTACCAGTCCGTAACTTTCATCGTTACTATTTTTATCGAATGCTTTTGAATAGTGGGTTGTCCGGAAAACTTTATACAGGTGGTATCGACAGTGAATAGGTACGAATTTTGTTTTACCAGAAATCTCTGTGTATTGTTTCTTACTATTAAAAAATCTTAATATAAAAAATATTCTATTATGTAAAATCAATTTACCTAAGTATGAAAAAAAAATATTGTTTTTGATTCCTTCAGAAAGCAGAGTAAATTCTATGACTAACTCCTACAAAGACATTCGTACTTAAAATGTCAATGCATTTTTATCTTTCGTGGAGTATTATGCATTAAACTTATGTGTGGCTTAAAAAATTTTAAATGATATGAGCTAATAACTTGACACGAATTAAAAATCACCAGTTTGGCTCAATTTAAGATTTTGATCGACAGTCATAACTAGTTAAAAAATTACTACAACCCAACAAATCTTTACTCTATAACATGGTTGTGAATTTGTGTGTAGGCTTTGTTAAACCGCTCAATTTATTTGTACCGTGATCACGATTTTAGTGTGAATTCATCTCTCAGTTGTGAATCATTTTTATAGTTTTTTAAACTAAAATGAATGTTATCCTTTAATGAGAATATTTTTAAAACATGAAACACTTTTCTAAAAATATTGAAAAATCGCATAAAATTTATAATGAGACTTCAACAATTTCACTGATCCTTAATTGAATACAGATGTATGTATTAACACTCGAACAAGAAATAATACACGCTCTTAAAGAAGTAATTTATGCTTCCAAATTTTGTGAAAATTCATGCCATAATTGTTCGCGAACTATGCTTCTTTGTCACCGTATAATGGATACTTTTAACTTTTGATGAGGAAAATCGAGAAGCAAAAAACTTACTATTTACAAATGTTTCTATAAAGAAAACAAAATCGCAATTATCTGCCACTATTCACCAGTGGTTTGGCGTAATCCCGAGAGAACAAAATTGATTTGTATATTTTTCTTTGAATTTTTGTTAATTATTTTCAATATGTATTAAGGTTATAAATACAGAGCATTGATATTAATCGTGAATAATTACTTCCTTTTGAGAATGATTTTATTTACATTTTAATTAAGATTAATTATGTATAATTAAAGTAAATAATTAAAAATTATTAGAGTAAGGAATTAAATCAGTTATGTTTTTAAATAGTGTTCGCTCATTTGTTTCAAATTTTTTGACAAAAATAATACTAAGACCATTTTTTAAAATTTTCAATGAGTAATTGCAAAATTGCTATATATTTAAAAAAAAATGCTTAGAAGCTTTCTTTTATTGGAACAGCATATATATAAAACATTTTTACTAATTAAAAAAAATTTATGTCACCGTAATTACCACACTTCAAGTCTCACTCACAAAGCAATGTACAAGAGTACAGACACATAAATTCACAGCATTCTGTATACCATATAGTGTATAACTTAATAGATGAAAATTCTATGCTTTTCCACTATACACACCCGCTTTTGATAATCGCCCTAACGGGGGAAACAAACATTCCATTGTCATAAATATTCCATTTACATCATATACTGTTTAAAAATGTTTTGGCTTTCAGAAACTACTAAAAAATAAACACAAACATTTTATTTACATTTTATAAATTAAACAATTATAATTTATTGATAAAACTTATTTAAACGCCAATGTTTGTTTCAGGCGAAAACTGTTAAGCAATCGCATCGGTGATTAATTGCTAAGTAAAATGCAACTAGACCCTTTTTCCAATGAGACAAAATTAACCAAGCAATCTTTTGCACCAACTAGTTTAAGCTTTGTTGAGCATTCAGCTTTTGTTTAACATTGTTTTTGTGGCCGTGGTGGCCTAGTGGTTGGGGGGTATCGGCCTTCCATCCGGAAAGGTGGGATTCGATTCCCAATGCCGCCAAAGACCCACCGAGTACATGCGATATACGTGCTCGTTAAATCTGTGGAATTAAAAGTTCCATTGGTGCAATGGAACAAAGTCATTGAGCAGTTACTATGGGTGCAATGGTCTGGAGAAATTTACTCTCTCCTCCTTCAGATCAATTCAAAAATTGAGGGAATAGATCCTTTGAAGCTGCCATCTATCGGAGGATTTGAAGAGCAAAAAATCGTTCTTTCACCTTATGGTACTCTGATTAAACGAAATACTCTCCCCATTGACTTAAATTCGCATAGCCAAGGCATAGCGAGCTTGGGTTGTCCAAGTGTCATTACTAACAGCAACTACATTGATTGACTTTTAATTTTTGTACAAAAAAAATTTGATTTAGTATATATTGAATTAAACATAAAATATTGACCCAGTAAAATCAACATATCTACATTATATTATTTTCTCTTCTCAGTAAAAAAAACATGCTATTTCTTTAGGATCAAAACGAGGGTAATATGAAAAAGTACCAAAAATTCTTCATAAGGCCATATTTTACTTTCCCCTTTTTTTTTTTCTAAATAAATATTAGGGTATATACTTGTGTTATAATGGAGTTAACCCTGTTAACTACGGAACGCCCATTCGACAGGTGTCCAAACAGAAAACCAACATCTATATTCCATTGTTCAACAGTAGTTGGGGAATATTAGTGAACTACGATAAGACATGCGACTCTATGGTGCATAACCTGTCACTAGGGTGAGTGAGATAAGTCCTTGATTCATAGCAGCCGAATGGCATTAGAATATTCCACGAACTTCGCCTTTCAAGAAGAGTTTTTTTAGAATATGTTAGGGAGCAAAATAAGTTGTAATTATGGCAAATGATTCCACAGTTGAAGAGTTCTCGAGACCCTGGTCCTACAGACAGTTCATAACTTGACTTTGATACATTTGGATACATACTTTTTTTAGTCATCGTGTAATGAATACCAAAGAACCTAAATCTGCTGTGAAACATTAATTTCCTCATTTCGAATTTCTATTATTACTGTACTTTTCTTAGCATAAAAAAATGTTTTGGTAATTTTTATTAGTTAAAAGGTACGATCCGGTGGTTTTAATTTCAAACACTGCTTAGTTTTATTCATTTCCATTTAAAGACAATATTTTAGAATAAATTTGTCAAAACAATTCCGCCAAAATGGGGGAAAAAAGACAACTAAATGAGCATGTTTCAATGGCTCATTTTTATGTTGTTTACAGAAAAATGATTATATTAACTACTAAATATTTACAAATTTCATTGATTAAATTCAAACACAAAAAGATTTTTTGATTTGTGTTTTGCTCTTGAAATAGAGAATGCTTTTATAATTGAAGACCTAGCAAAGCAACAAATGTTTAACTTTTTACGAAACATTAAGCATTCATTCTTCTATAAGGAATATATATATATATATATATATATATATATATATAAAATATTATTATTATTAAAATTGCGCCACTAATATTTCAGCAATAATATCCCTGATCTTAATTTAAATTTTATGTACTTTTTCGAATTCCATTTCAACAAACTATAATAGTAAACAAATCATAATTCTGATTTTTTTAAAGAATTTTCTCTTATTTATGCAAATGGCTGCAAGAACCCGTATTTTTAATAATAAAGGTAATTTTCAGAAGTTTGATAACTAAATTTCTGAAAACATGGTGTCACACAAAGTACAACTGATACTTTTAGAAAAGAAACTCAGTGAAAACTACTACTTTGAATAATTTTTAAACAATTTTAAAATGTTATAAAAATTTAATATAAATAACTATAAAAAAATATAAATTATAAAAATAAAATTATGCATTTTTAATAGTTCTCTCTCTATAATACTCTTTTCCTTAAAATAAGAATTAGCATTTCTTCAATGTCGAGAAAATCTTCTGCATTGAATAATTAGTTAAAACATTTTAAAGAAGGCATTTTAAGGAAGAATGCTTTCGTTCCTTTTTTACAAAAGTGTTAATCTATAATAAAAAGGTAAATTCCGCAAATTTTCACACCACACCGAGAGAGTTACATTTAAAAGTAACCATAAATAATTGATTATTATTATAGTTTATTATAAAATCAACAGAAAATACATCAATTTTTTAAAAATTACAAAAAGCAGTCTAAAACTAGGAGTGCATTCCTTTCTTGTAGATTCATAACATAAAAGTAATTTGCCATAAAACCACATCGATGGAGAATAATAATATTAAATGATTGCTATTGACATATCCGTCGTTGAAACAGTTACTACTTTGATGATAAAAATGCGTAAACTTTTACACATCACATTAATGAAGTTCAATTTAACTTTGAATAAACAAAATGCACAAACATAATTTATTGCAGGTTTGACACATTTTCAATTATTTGACAGTAAATTGAAATTTTATTTCCATAAATGTAAAATAAAAGCTAATTTACTTCACTCATTATACCAATGCCTAGTGGGGGGTGTTAAGAATACTATTTATTTTAAATCACTTCATTATCTAACATAAACAGTATTATATTCTAACATAAACAAGATTTTTTATAATTGCATTTTTAAATCTAATATTTAGCAGTTTTCAGCATTTTTTTCTTTAACATTGGTGAACCTGAACAAAGCGACAGGTATTGTTAGAAAAATCTATTATTAAGGCATACATAGTCAAAAGCCCCTTCGTTGCAGTAAATTTTTAATGTCATTTACAACGAAAAAGTAAACAAACTGATGTAAAATAATGTTAATATATTAATTTATTTTGCTGCACTCCAACTTACTTTCAAATATATGCACATACATTAAAATCAACAGCAAGCTTGTTACACAGAGATCATTATGAGTATTTTAAATAATGCAATTTGCTGTTGAAAATTCAATTCATTTTAGAATTTACACAAGGTGGTGTGGAAAGATATATTCACAAGTATATACTAGAGAAACAAATTGGAAAAGGAAAATGAGGAAGGAAGAATTACATTTGATTATCCTTGTCATAATGTGAATTGCGAAATTATTACAGAACATTAATAATTATTTATAAAATCATAAAAAAAGACGCAAATGGTGTGGAGAAATGTACTCAAGACAGATGATAACTGTTTAAGGTCATTTTCCATTATACCTCCGTACGATAATCGCTGAAAAGGAATGAAAAATATCGTAAATTACTGTCGTAAATATTCCATTTGCATGCATCGTGTATTGTTTAAAAAGGTTTACGTTTATAAAAACTATTAAAAAAATAACACAATCATTTTATATTTTATAAACTAAATAATTATCACTTATTGGCAAAACTTATTTAAACGTCTATTTTTATTTCTGGCGGAAACATTTTAGCAATCACATTGGTGATCAGTTTCATAAATATAATGTAATAATACCTTTTTCAACGAAGCAAAATTAAATTTTGCTGTGTTTGGTTGTTTTTTGCCCTTGGTGACCGTATCTTTTAACCGACAAAATTATCACGAAGTTATCTTTTGCACCAACTAACTTTAGCTTTGTACAGGATTTAGTACCATTGCTTATCACTTTGTAGTCAATTTTTGCTCAAAAAATTCGAATAGTATGTATTGGATTTAAAATTAAATTTTGAGTGCATGAAGTCATCATATCACCGTTACATTATTTTCGTTTCTCCGCGATAAACATTCTATTTCTTCAATATCTTAAAGGGGGATATAATGGAAAAATGTGTAACCTGTTTTATTTATAATATTTATTAATTTTTATTTGATTATGATTTCAAAAAAATCATGTTCTTTTCACCCTTTTTTGTTCTTTTATAATGGAGTTAAAATAAAACTGTAGTATAATGTATTTTTAAAATAAAAAATTTGTGCTTACTTTTAATTTTATTATGAAACAGGTGATTGGAAGGTTTTTTCTCTGTCAGACTCTTATTTCTAATTCTTGTCAAATTTTCAATACTCAATTCCCTTAATTTTAAATAGGATTTATGAAAACAAATCAGAATTCTGTTGCATTCATCATAAATGGTTTCAAATCGTATTTTAATTCACTTACTTATACTGCATACTTATACTTATTTATACTGCATAATATACTGAATTTGTTTTATTTGGTTTTTACTTAACAGATTTTTGCATTACTCTGAACTGACTGAAAAACTTTTATTTTTCCCTTAATAATTAACTCTCTGCAGTTCGAAGCACTAATTTATCAATTACTGACCTAACTTTTATTCATTGACTTCAATGAATGAATTTCAATGTATTTCTAAAATAAAATAAAAACTTTATTCGGCCATGTATTTTTTTTATTTATAACCGCCTGTTGCATGGTTATTTGTATTGTAATGAATCATTTTTTGTACATATCAAATTTTATTAAAATCAATCTAGTAGTTCTGGAGATAATTAACCAAATCTGAAAAATTATCTGAATTTTAAACACCAGTGTATAATGTGAATCATTTTTATTAAGTGCGTCTAGACCAGGGATTGGCAAACTACGGCTCGTCGGAAGCTTTTATGCTGCCAGCGGATAGAATTTAAATTTGTCAGTCCGACGAAAATTAAAAAAAAAATATGATTTATATATTTATCCATCTCCTTTTCTACTTTATTTAAATATTTTTTTTATTTTGCTTTATTTTTTCAAAGGGCTGATTATCTTTTTACTTTCTTTATTTTTGTTTTACAAAACATAAATGGTCGGAAATACCAAGCACAGACAGCTGTAATCGTTAACGGAAGTTCTTTGTTAGTTATAGCAGCTAAATGGCACCAACAAGCGTCATCTCTTTCTTGTGGAACAGACATATGAGAATCCAATAAAGGTGAATTAGACCTCACATGTAGCAGACTGCGCATCTTAAGCTCCAGCTATTCCAAAAAATAAGAGCTATGTTTGCTTCATCTTATATACGTGAATAAGTGTTTTCAACTATGAACTTTAGAAAGAATCCTTTCAGAAGTAGCCTGACAAATAAGCAGGTAGTTTCGTGGAATCAGTACATCTCACTTCGAACCTCGATATCAGGAACTTATACAACAGAAATCGCAATTTCACTCATCTCATTAACATATTAAAATTGTAAAACTTGTATGTTTTTAAGATTTTAAAAAAATTTTGTCTTGGCCCGCCAACCATTTATTTTTATTTTTTTTATTTATTTTTGGCCCGCGACCGAAGAAGTTTGCCCATCCCTGGTCTAGACAATGACAGTGCTTCAGTGACAAAATTATCAGAATTTCAACATGATCAACAATCAATGATCAGAATTTCAACATGAAAAAACAACAGTAAAACTTTATAACTGTAATTATTTGAAGCAACTGGACTGTTGTCAGAAATATCTGACTCTAGAGGCAGAAGTACACGTGTGAAATCTGCGACAAACAATGTCTTATATACATTTTCTCAGCAAGCAAAAGAGTGTAAATGCCCCAATATAAAACACCTGAATTTTCAAGATGCAATTACACGTATTTAAGTTGAACAATTAATTTTCAAAATGGTAGTTGGGTTAATCGTAAGATATGATTCAGATCACTGGCAAAATTTTTCTGTATTCTTCAAAACTGGTTGACTGTTCTTAACAGCTCTTATTCTTTAAGGAAAATTTTATTTCATGAATGGATATTTCATTCAAAGTTCTTATGTAAACGATGGTAAATTTTATAGGATTTTGATCCTATATGAGCTTTTTAAGCCTCTTAAAATATTTTCTTTATTGTTTATGTTTTCCAACAATGCTCAACATTCACAGATTCCTTGTTGCTCACCCACAAAACTCATTAGCCGAATGGCGATCTGCTGTCGAGCATATTGTTCAGTGATAATATTTTACAGATGCGCGATAATTATCACAGTGAACAACTTTCATTATATCACTTTGAAAAACTTGTGGTATTTAATCAGCCATATGTGTTTTAAAACTGAATTTGTTTTTATTTAAACAAAAAGTATATAATTTAGTCAAATTTTTGGGAATTCTTTGAATACTTTTTATGTATAAGACAACATACTAAGTTTGGTTACGATCTTTTTATCTGTTATAGCAACGAGGTGCTACGTACAGTCAAAAGGTAAATGTAGTAATAGAATACATGGCCACTCATTTATTGATTCTTGAGCTTTTTGGTTTAAATGCATAATGACATAAATTTTTCTGCAGATGATTCTTTTACCCAAAAAAAATGAGCTAATAAAGAATTTTAAAAAAAATTTGGCATTAAAATTTTTCATTTAAGACTATAATAGAAAATAATTTCTAATTTTCGAATATAAGGAATTTAAAAAGCTTAAATGTGGTTTCTTTGTAGTCTAAAGCTCATAGTAGTCTAAAAATAGGACCCTGTTCTTCAGAACAAAAAAATTTATCTTCGTTTCCAGTTACTTTTGAGACATGGATTTCGTATGTTCATTATTGTATGATCAGGTTTTGCACACGGAAACTAATTGAACTAAAACATACAGATTAAAATGCATTGGATGATAGATATGTATAATATACAATTGTGAAAAATAGATAATACAAATAAGACAAATCCAGGATTATCAAATTAAAAAGAACTCGAATCATGTCTTTATCAGGAAGGAAATGGTCTGCAATGCAAATTAGAGAAATTATCTTTTCTGGCATGAACGAAAGACAATGGTCTAACAATCAACATCCAATTCCAACGAAGAGTGTCTGTAAGTAAAATAGAACATTAAAGAAATACACAAATATATTAAAGAAATTTACATTACTTCAAAAAAAAAAATAAATAAATAAACAAGAATATGTAATCTATCACATCAAAAATTTTGTTTATTTAAAATGGAATAAAGATAAGTAATTTTAGAAATTTTTTTAGCAATTTTAGAAATTATTAGATAAATATAAAATATTTGTTGTAACTTTAACTATTAAAAGATAAAGTACTTGTAAAGTTAAAAAAATTACAATATAAATTTAAACTAAATTTAAAATATAGAGAGGAAGAGGTTTTTTCAGGATACTTGTATGAATTGCAGTTCTTAAGTGACTTTTCTAATGTAGTAAAAAACTACGCTTCTTACTTCAGTCTTACAAATGATTCCCTACTTCCTATATAACTTAAAATAAAATCGACAGGATAATTATTTCTTTTAAGGTTGTAAATTGAACATTGTAAAAGTTTTGATCAAAGCCAACGAAAGTCGTGACATCCCCTCCCCTTTTTTTTTTATCCTTTAATTAGTACTAGAGTCAGCGATCTGAAGGGAGAGGCTAAACTAATGTGATGTCCATGGGGTGCGCAGTTAAGATGGCCTCAACAGGCTCAAGAGCTGGTAACGTATTCTTGAACATGGAAATTTCCTTAGACAATATTCTCATGACTGTTAATGTAACAAAAAGTTCCTTTTATTACAAGCAATATTATAGATATCTGAATTTCGACAATTTTCAAACTAGTTCGTGATGAAATGAGTGTTTAGTTTCCGTTAAGTTTTACATTTGAATATTTATCATGAGAAACTTCTGAGGATTTTCGCATAAACTATAGTTAAAATCTTTAATATTTATAATCCACATTTTCTTAATGCTAGTTATATAGTATTAAATTTTTAGCCGTGTTTTTATCTGGATGCTTTTAAGTGCTAGTATTTAAGAATTAGAGGTCCATAATTACTCCCAAAATTTTATGATAATTTGGTCAGATACCTTTAATGAAGATTTTTAAGTGCCAACTATCAAATTCAATTTTTTCTGAATCACGAGTGAACTAGAATGTAGCTGAGCCATTTATGACCAAAACTTTTCTAATTAGCTATTACAGACCAGAATTCGGAAGAGCAAATGCTACCAATGAAACAGTTTTGGCATCGTTCACTGTTGGAGGTTGATCGAAGATTTCAAATAATTGTAGATGGGATTGTTGCCAAAAGGATTTGTAATCGCTTATTATTTTTACATCGATATTTTTATAGAGGGGTGGCACAAACAATTGAGGATACATCTTATTTTTACTTGCTAAATCCAACTTTCAAACGAAATAACATATTAACTAGATGTGCAAATGTAATTTTATTCTTAGACATAATAAAAGGTTTAGTTAACAGTAAAAATAAAGAAAAACCAATGACAAAATATTAAAAGAAAAATTTTCAGAAGCATTTGAAATAAACATTAGCAAATTTCTACCTCAAAATATTGAGGATACGAGTACACCAATGAAATTTTTGTTTTAATTACCACTAATTTTTTACTGATCTTGCTATTATAGTAACCTAAGTTTGGGCAATGTTATCTTAAATTTTTTCAATTGTCACTTTTGCCTTTTGAAGTTGGTTCAGCGAATTTAAAGTCGCAAATTTAAATGGAAAATAGTTTCTCGGAGAGAGACTAGTATTGATGTAAGAAAATTTATATTAAGGTTATTTAAGAAAGGATAATCTTATCGTGAAACAGTTGAAATTGTCGGTAGAAGCCACTCGTGTGTCAAGAAAATCATTAGAAGATTTAAAAGCGATGGATTAATTGAAAATAAAAGTGGAAAAGGATGGAAAAATATTCTGAGTGATGTAGCCAAAAGAAAAAATTTGAAAGATATCAAAATTGATCCTAAACTAAATACAATCAAATTAGCTACAGAAACGTCTCGAATAATGGGCAGAAGTGTATAAGTGAATAAGTACTGAAACTGTGAGAAATGTGATTAGACAGGCTAGATGTTACAGTCGAGTAGCTCGAAATAAACCATTTATAAGCTTACAAAATTAGAAAAAGCGTTTGAAGTTTGCAAAAACTCATCAATTGAAGACAGATAATTTTTGGAAGAGAAGGTTATATTTAGTGATGAAAGTAAATTAAAAATTTTTGAAATCGATGGGTGTCGAAGTGTTTGGAGAAAGTCAAATACCTCTTTGTATCCCAAAAATTTAAGTTCTACAGTTAAACATGATGGTGACTCCGTCACGGTTTGGGGCTGTATGGATCAAACAGGGTAGGATATTTAGTTTTTATAGATAGCATAATGTATCATAAACTTTATATAGATATATTCTGCAACAATGTTAAAGAAAGTGCAAAAAATTGGGTTTAGATGGAAATTTTATATTCCAGCACGACAACGACCTCAAGCATACGTCACGTAATGTCAAAATGTGGTGTTTATTTCATTGTAAACAGCAATTGTACACACCACCACAGTCCCCTGACATCAATGTCACAGAAAATTTGTGGGCCACACTTGAAACAGCAGTCCATAAACACCAAATTTATAAAAAATCCCATTTAAAGCAAGTGTTACAAGAAGAATGGGATAAAATATTTCCAGATACCACCAAAAATTTGGTCGAATCGGTACCAAGACGTTTGAAGGACATTATAAAAGCCAAAGGAAATGCAACCAAATATTGACACTGTCTTTGTATGTGATATATCACAAAAAATTCATTGGTGTATCTTCAATTTTTTGAGGTAGAAATCTTCTTCTGTTTATTTAAAATGCTTCTAAAATTTTTCTTTTAGAATTTTGACTTTGACTTTTCTTTATTTTTACTGTTAATCAAACTTTTTGTTTTGTCTAAGAATAAAATTACGTTTGCACTTCTAATTAATGTGTTGTTCCGATTGAAATTTGGATTTATCAAGTAAAAATAAGGTGTATCTTCAATTGTTTGTGCCACTGTATCTATGTTAGCTTATATTCCGATATTCAACTGGAAAGTAAAATGAAGATAATTTAAGCATGTAACATTCAAAAACGCATACTACATCACTGCTTTACCAGCCACAACTGGATGAATAAAAAAGATGAAGAAATTTAAAGCAAATGACAGGTTTCAGAATATAGGAATTATTTTAATAAATATTGATGTTTAGAGTACGCATTGCAGTTTAGTGTAAGTGTGCAACGTATTATAAACATAAAATAAATGGATTTATCATCTTCTAAATTACTTTTATGTTAGATTTTATATAATACTTTGATAATTTATTCTATAAAATATTTGATATTGTGAGATCTAATCAGGTTGAAAGCAGTGAAATATAGAAATATTTCTCTGGGTCGCAAGGAAAAAAATAAATAAATAAATAAAAATAAAAAAATAAATTTCAAGAAATCACAAATATTTTTTTTTTTTTTTGGCTACAAAATAATTCTGTCAATGTAATTGCTTGTAATTCAGAAATTCACTTGTTCAATTATTAAAGAAAGTTATGCGAAATTATACAATCTTACAATAAAAATTTAGAAACTTAATTTCATTGAAAAATTATGTTTTGATTGTAGATAATGGACCATTTAACGGCCATTGCTATTTCAGCGAATTTTAATGTCGATCAAAGTAATTTTAATTTTAATGCTAAAAGTTTCAATACAGTAAATGTCATTTACTATTGTTTAATAATATATTTATTTTATCCATATATTTTCTAAAATTAATTATATTAATAATATATTACAGTAGAAGCAATTGCTTCTGAATCAATTTTTTTAAATTTAGTCAATAAAATTAAAACTGAAATCCAAAATTTAAAAAGATAGAAAAATCTTTTAGACGAGTTTAGATGTTATTTTTTATCTGTATTATTGTATAAACAGAAGAAAAATTTAAAAGAATACCAAATATTATTACTAATTTCAAATTAATCATTGATATATGATGATTAAAGTAGATAAATACTATAAAGAATTTTAGTTTTATAACAAAAATGCAAATGAAAATCTTATCCAGAAATTTTCTTGCGATGGGATTTAATTTTAAGTGAAAGATGTATGTTTAATTTTAAATGTATGTAAATTATGCACAAGATATATTTCTCAAAATACTAAATAATGATTATAATGAATCATTTCTCTAAATCTATTAAACGTGTTAAAACTTTTTTCTAACTTCTTAGTTACCATAGCAAGTGCTGAATGCCTTTTCGGCCTATTAATCACCATAATTTTATCACGCACGAAAGAGAGCCAGTCTACTCCATTTCAGATTACAGTGTAGTAGCAGTAATATGTCAGAAGCAGTTTTGGAACCTTATGCTCGTAGGCTTAGAGCTTGCATTGAGTAGAATTTAGTTTTTTCACAAAACTCGTCAAAAATTTAGAACACCATTTTGGTCAGCATATTGAATTTCGATTACAATGTACAACTTATGTTGCCCATTTTATAAATGAACAATATCACTATTGAAAAACATTAAAATCTACAGTATATAAACATTTATTAAAATATGCAACATGCATTATATTGATATTATATCATTTATTATGATCCAAACTAAAACATTTATTATATTTTGGTTTGCATTCCTCCAGAAGTTTTATTTCAGTACATAATAATTTTCATTCCGTTATCAAGTCATGTAGCAATCATTTTTCAAATCGCTCTATTAATCATAATAAAGAATAAATATATATACTCACTAGATAAATATCCTGGGAAATAATATTCACTTGGTAAATGCCACAAATGATATAACTTTAACTGCTGCTATTTCTTGCTGATTTCCGGTTCTATGACATCAACAGGAAAGGGGCGTATTTACGATTTCTTGTTTTCGTTTGTTTTTCAGAGGTACAGCTGTCAGAATTAAGGTATAGAAGTGAGTAATAGAATTTTTTCAATTAATTGCTATTAGTGAACATAGAGCATTTAATTACTATTTTCCAATTTTAAAATGCAATTTTTTAAATTTTATAAAAGAGATTTTTCAATTCTTATGTGCATTGCATGTTTTTATATTTAAGATCTTTATACATATATTTCATCCACTTTATGCAAAAGCCGAATAAAATTACTAGGCTTTAAAGCCCTGGAAGCTAAATGAAAACATTTCATATTTATTTATTATAAAAGTGACATTATTCAGAAATAGAGACTAGAACACGGAAAATTATTTATGGAATAAATAAAACTAGCATTTATTAATTATAGTGTTTATTATTTACGCTAATTGCTCATTAAGCATTGCTTGATGCTGTTTTGTATTTCCTTGTTTTTTTTAAGTAGGTAAAATATATGCTTAGAGTACAAGTATTTAATTTTATATACTCTGTCTCCGGCTTATTTATGTACATTAAAACTTTATTTTGAAATGACATATCGGAAATAATATTTTTACCTTAATTAAAATTTCAAAATTAACATAAATTGTTTTACAGTCCTCTGATATTTTATGAATATATAAAACAGCTTATTATAATATTTACATTTTATATGCAAATAAAATTTTTAAGTGCATTATTTTGATTAAATATGTTTAAATTTTTATAATAAAATCTGAAGCTATCAATTTTATTAATTTTTTGTGAATTTTTATCAATACTCTGATATATCTATCAAAAGAACTGAGTTTATTCATTTCTTAAAATCTTAATTGTCCGATTTTGATAAAAATTATTCTTTTGTTACCAATCTTTTTCAGATCATGTCAAATATATAGAATTTGCATTATTCTCTTTTGTTATTATAAAGAATTAGTCTGATCACATGCATTAGCTTTTAAAAAATATATTTTCTAATCAAGATATAAATAGAGCATGTTAAGACTAAGATAATAAATTGCATATTTTTTGGGTTGTAAATATATGTATATTTTGCAACTTGATATTTGTCTAATAAGAAATCAAAATCGTTTTAAATAATGAAACTGTACTTTTATTTATTTTCTGCAATAACCATCAAAATGCAATAAAATCATAAATTATAAATATTGAAATCCTAAAAAAAAACGATAGGAAAATTTTATGTATAAATATTTTGTATCAATAAAGGCATCATAAATTCTTTGAGTACTCTAAGTTTAATGAAGCTATTTTAACACATTTTACTGTTAAAATTGTTATATTAGTTTTAATTTGAATAGGATTCTTTCAATTTAAATCTTCAAAGAAATTTACCTACTAATACTGACAGTAAAGTTATTCTGACTATGTATTAATGAAATGTTTTATATTTTGATGTATTTTATTTATTGTACTATTGTCTTCAATATTTTTTTATTAAACACATTAGCATTCAGTATACTTTTTATTAAAACATCACTTTTAAATAACTCTGCATGCCTGGTTGCATAACAAATTAATTGGTGATAACTAGTAGTGTGTTATAACAGATTTAATGCAGTAAAAGGTTGATTTTATTAACTAGCCAGTTTATAAAATGTCAGTTAATTTTGACAAAGATAATTCTTGAGTGACTACTTTAAATCTTGTTATTCTGATTAGTAATGCATCAGTGTTGAGAATAGTTTCACATACATTTACTGATATGATATACTGATTTCTGTTGAAATCAAGTGTCCTATAACTTCATTTTTGTATAGATTGTTTTGTGCCCTTTTCATTTTGATAGTTTATATGCAACAAAATTATTTATATTAAAAAGTTAAAATTATTAATGAGTTTCACATTGTTAAATAAGCACTTTTATATTAAAATAATTTATACAATAAAACATTTTTCTTTACTATACTAATTTTTTTTTACTTAATTTCAATAATGCAATTAAGTAGAATTCCTAAAAAGATGTATTTCTTTTTACTATTTGTACTGTTATTGTTTTACTATTTGTTTTATCATATTTACTTTTTTATGAATGTTTATATTGAAAATATTTGCATTACATCTTTGTATCTACTAGTAGGCTATTAAATTATAGATGCATGTCTAATTAGCTCTTGTGTGCAAATAATGACCATTGTAGTGACAAACTTACCTAAGCTAATCTATTGGTTGATTAAGTTTGCTATTTAACATGGACTTAGGTAGATATTTTACATTGAACCCCAAAGTTTTTTGGAAAAATTGAAATTTGAAAAAATATTTTGTAGTAGTATTTTGTGTTAGTTTTTCTAAACATTTATAATTAGCTTAGTTTTTTCAAAATACTGCATACAATGAAATAAGGTTGCTTTAGTTTGTCATACAATGGTGACTTTTTGCTCATTAGATTGGAGCCAACTGTTTAGAATGGATTCAACAAACAAACATCCATGTAAAATCCATGGGATTCAAACTTGTGAGCTGTTGAACTAAAAGCAAGAGCTTAATCATTTATCACCTGGCCCAGCCTATAAAATGTCTTTCATGTAGATTAGCTAAAAGTAAATTGAATAAAGTGTGGAATATTTGAAAATACTTTTATATATTTAAATTTTTTTAACTAAAATCAGTAGCTTTTCTTAATCTATATTCCAACATATTTCTGATTGATAACTTGTTGGGAAAACTGGAAACATGTTCATTTATTTAAGTAGACATACTTTTTCAAAGTATAAAAAATATATTTCAGGGTAATTTAAAAAATTAGGAGGAAGGATATAGAAGGATCAAACCATGTGAAGTTATATATATATATATATATATATATTATATATATATATATATATATATATATATATATATATATATATATATATATATATATATATATATATATAATTTTATCTATTTATTATGTTTTAGTAATATTTCAATTTATAAAGGGGAACAAAGAATTTCAAACCTCCATTCATAAAACAGAATTTTAAATGATGTGTTACAACATAAACAGCTTTGTAACAAATTCATATCAAAGTTACAGTTTAAATTAAAATACAAATGCCTCTGCCAAAATTTTAAAATGAAACATTGTCTCTGCTAATTTAAAGGCTGTCATCCTGATATGAGTTATTCCATTCCATGCGACCATTTTCAATTCAACCTTGGATGAAAATTCATCTACATAGCATATTTTTTATTGGTACTGATATTTCATACTTAATTTCAATCATTTTGGATTATATTATCTCCCAGCTCTATATAATCCATAATTATGGATAAATAAATGGTAGAAAAAATTTTTTTCCCAAATGCTCTGTAATCATGGCTATTATTTGTATATTATAACCAATTATTTTTAAATGAAAAATTAAATATGAATATAAAATTTTTTCTTTGACATACTGTTAATTTATAGTCAAATATTAATTATATATTATCTCTTGTTTGATATATTCTTGTAATTTATAGTCAGATATTGTACATGAATGTTAATTATTTAAACATTTTTACTTTTTTAACATGTTTATAAAATTCACTATTTACGATTTGTTTGCAGAATGTGGCGATTCAAACCTTCAAAATACAAGAATGCCAATCCAAAAATTCCAAAGAAAGGAGAGGTATTAAATAATTTTTTTGTTTCTTTAAATAAATTAAGACTTTTTTAAATCAAAATTTCATACTGCAGTGTACAAAATTTATGTCTAAATAAGCTTAACATAAAATTTTAAATTAAAATGTTTGAAATAAAATTTATAAATTTTGTTTTAAACATTGAATATATATATATCTACAATGAAATGTAATATGTCTAATCTGCATAAATTCATAAATTTTGTTTCAAACACTGTGAACAAAAAAAAAAAAAAAAAAAAAAAAGAAATATAAGTTTTTATATTACTAATTTTTTTTGCTTTGTATTTTACTTCTATGCATACATAAAATGTCATTTTTCATGTCACTAATATTAATTGATAATTTGTATAGGTAAATAAGAATTTTTAAGAATAAAAGTTTGATTTTAGATCTCGTTGTATTGTAAGATTTGAATTTCCCATCTACATTTGTGTACTTCTAAATTTTTTACATTGAAAGTGATAAAATTATATTTATTACCTATTGTAATACATTTATTTTTTCAATTCTGAAAATATTTTATTTTTATTTGTAAACAATGCAGGTAGGAAGTGAAACAAAAAAGTGCTGTGTAACATTGTCTAGTAATGATACCAATACATTAGTTTACATAATTATTGCAATTTTATAATGATATTTGCAAACATATAAAATACAAAAATCACATGAAATATTTAAATATCTATTGTTGAAGATTTAAAATTGAAAACATAGTTTAATATTAATTTATTTATCAATAATTTATGAAATCTGCTAATATTAAACTGTTAATAAGTAAAGCAATGTAATTTTAATGAATTTATATTTATTTTGATAGTTTTAAAATCTTTTCTTTTGTAATGTTGTTTCTAATCCCAAATCTAGCTAAGCTATACAATCTTCATAAAACCAAAAATGTCCAGAAGATCCAAAAATAAAATTGGATCACTTAAAATCTCAAAAACTGTAAAATTTAAACAAATAATATGATTAGGGGAGGGTTGAACAGCTCCACATCAATGACACTCTGAAAAGAGTCACTCACAGTGGTGAAAGGTAAGTGATTTAACATGGCTGCTTAAACAGTGTGAGAGAGCCGTCCTTTGATTTCACAATATATTAAGCTTGTGCCACCAACGAGGTCTTTTGCCAAAGTACCACAGGTGAGCAGGGAGAAATCTCAAAAGTTTACTTAATTCCTTCCTTTTGATTAAGGAAATTTCAGAATAGGTTAATTTAATATTGCCTTGCAAGTGTCAGCCGTGGGCAAATTATAGGCAATCTCATTACCATTAAATCCAACATGGGTTTCTTTTGTAATAGACTTAAGGAAAGAGCTTAAAGCCCAGCTACAGTTTTTGTAGGGAAAAAAATTGTATTTTGAATTAATAGTACATAGGGCATGAAGTCAATAATTATCAGTTATTTTTATATTGTATTTTTTAATTTTCCTTATAGGGCTGGATTACTGATATTTCTGTTGGTTCTCTGCCTTCCTTTGGAAATCATATTAAAGCAAGTGCTGCTTTGATGGCTTTTAATATTGACTCTGGTGGTAATAAGCTTTTTATCTATTTAAATTTTCATTAAAATTGGTAACTTTGTATATTAATGTAAAAGAATGAGTATGGTGCTAAAAAATTAAGTAGTACTTCTAGGCTTATGTCCTAATAATAAATTTTCACTCCTTGTTTTGACTGGTAGAGTCTAACTCTGGAATAGGTATAGAAAAGTAAACAGGTGCAACAATTCACTATGTTTTGAAATGCCCAATGTTAATCATATCCTCTATTGTTTTGTGGGCGTAATTCCATTTCAGACATTGATGTGATTTAAAATCCACTTTAAATTGATAGGCTTTATCTATTGTTTATATACAAAACTGACACAACAAATTATTATACACAATAAATAAATTATAACTAATTAAGAAAATTTTTATTTTTAAATGTCTATTGAGAAGTGAATATTTCAGAACTCTGTTCCTTGATATTCATGAATGTGTTCTATCATCTACAAAAATTTCTCCTTGTAGGTAAATGTATGGTGTGTGTTAAAAAAAATCCCTTACTGTCAAATGCTAATGCTCAATGACTATTTCTTCAAATTTTTAATGTTTACCTTTCAAATTTAACTATTGAAAAGCATTTTTAATATACAAGTCTCATTGTTTGGACTTATTTTTATTATATAAAGATAAATTTCTATTTTATTGTTTCAGCTTTCTAATCTGTTCAACCATTTTTTATTTGTGAATAATGTATGTTTTCATTATTTCAATTGAAATGTTAATATAAAATTAATCTTCTTTCTTGAGATAGCAATATTAAGTGGGATGTCTGAAAATAGTGTCATTATCATAATTAAATATCATATAAGTTATTATATATGAAAATTAGGATTTTTAATTAAATATGAATTATAAAAAGGTTTTTAAGGAAATTTGGTGAAGGTAAATATATTTTTGAAATTATTTTCATGCTATAAAACTCCATCAATAAAATTTCAACCATATATATCAATATTAAAAAAAAAAAAATCAAAGTTTGCATTTTAGTTTGTTAAAAGTAATTTGTTCTGGCATCAGTTATTTATGTAGGAACTTTGGTTTCCATTGTAATGTTGAAATTTATAATACATTTGTATAAAACTTTAAAAAAATTAATTTAAAAAGTATCAGTGAAACTAATACCTCTTTTTTTTTATTAGAAAAGAGAAAATTTGGACTATTTGCAAAGAAAAATATGTTGAATAATTCAGTATTGTTGTAAATTTGGAATTATAAATTTCATGATTATATTTCTTAAAATAAGAAATTATGAAGAATTTACCATCTCTTTGAACAGTATACTATTTTTGTATAATATTTATACTATTTTTGAGAAAAAAAATTTAGCACATGTAAAAATCTTAACTAATACTATGCTTATTTCAATAATAATAGAAGTGTTTAAAATGTGTGAAAATTGGATGAAAATACTAAAAATTAAACTGAAGATTTAAACAAATTTTAAATGTAAAATGTTGAACAATATTTTCTTTCATGATTTGGTTATGAAAGTTTCTAAAGTTTACTTGCAATATTAAAAAGTATAGAAGACTTGCATTTAAGAACAAATGTCTAAAAATTGTAATAGACAACAGTTGCTAGCTGTGTGTTCTGATCTATAATATTTTAATATGGAAATCAGGTACAAAGTTGAAATAAATTATAAGATGTGGAAATAAAAATGTATTTTGCAAAATAAAAACAGAACATTACTGTTTCAAGAAAATTTTGGTTGGCAAATAAATGAAATGACAAAAAATAAAGGATTTTTTGTTTTTATGAAAGAGGTTATATTTTACAGTTATTTTATAACAAATCTGGTTTGTATATCATGTGTAAATGATAATTTTTTTCCATGAAATGTATATACATAGTCAGTTTCTGTTATTCTAAAAAATGAGATTACTAGTCTTTGATATTAGTGTTATGCCAGATTCATTATTACTGTTACTTTTTATTTTAACACTAAAATTCATTATTTACCCCAGCTGAATTTGAAAGGTTTTATTTTTACTGAAACTATTCAGATATGTTCTTTTGTTGATAATTTTATTTTAATTGGAAAGCAGCCTAAATTATTATTTTGCAAACCACCTGATAAATATAGCAGAAAAGTTGGTCATATAATTAATGAACACTAAATAAACTTTATTTATTAAACTCTTTCAATGTTTTATTTTTGATAATTTTAAAACGCTATTTTACTTTCCTTGGTTCAATTGTTGAATTATTGATTGTAATGATATCACAGAAGAAATTAATTGCAGAATCAAAAATAAATGTTTTTATACTAATATTTATTTAAGAATAAAATCCTTACTGAAGAAATTAAAATGATTTATATAAAAATTGTCACCAGCTCTATTTATATAAGGCAGTGAAACTTGAATATTATCAAGTTACATTCATCATTATTGGTCAATCTTTGAAAATAAAAAAAAAAAAAAAAATTTTGGACCAATGAAACTGAATAATTCCCAGTGAAAAATCAGAAACAATGAGCTTGTTCATCTTATCAAGTGAGTTGATATTGATTTATTAAATCTCTGCTTTGGGTCATGATTGGGTCATTTTGAAATAGATAAAGTGTTTTGTGAATTATAAGTCAGATATTTGAACCAAAGAGCTAAAAAGATGATTTAATAATACAATCAAGAATTAAAACATTAAGGAAATAAAGAATTGAAAATCTAAGGCTAAAAATAGAATACCCTGTAGTAAAACAATGTCTAGCAAGCTAAGGCACTCCCTGATCTGTAGAACTATGAGGGAAAAAAAATGAGATAAAGATAGTGCTAGCGTTAAAGAAAAAATGAAACTACTTAAATATAAATAATGAAATGCTTTTATGGCATCAGTCAAGTTTTCATTGAAAGTGTAAATGGTAATATTTTCATAAATTTTTTTTATGTAGTCACATGATTTTTTAAAATCAATTTTTTTATACTTTTGTATAATACTTTATTTTTTTAATTTCTAGGTGGAGGTAGTTTAGGAATTCTTTCTCTTAATGATTCTGGTAGTAAAAGTAAAAATCTCAATACATTGCACGCACATTCAGGTAGTTTACTATATTGAATTTCTTATAAAATGATTGTGTTACATTTAGTTTCATTTGAATAATTTAAAAATATTTATTGAAAAAAAATAAAACTTTTATTTGTATCACTGTTTTAAATACAAATAAATACTTTAAGACATCAATGTAAATATTTTTGCTAATTTGATAATGCAATGTTTTAATCTTGAAAGTAATAATTTTTAAAAAAAGTTAATTACTTATATATTAACTTGCATTAAAAATGGATAGTTTAATTTTAAAGTTTATTAAAATTTTATTTTAAATTTTATTAAAATCTGTTAATAAGCAATCTTTTTATTTTGGCTTTAGAGTTTGTCACAGATTTTGAATTTTGCCCATATGATGACTGTATTTTAGCAACTTGTTCTCAAGATCACCATGTAAGTAGAGAAATTTGTCTATCTTTAACATTTTAAAGGCATTATCCTAAATTTTTCTTATTAATATGCATTAATGATTCAGATTATTTTTGCGAAATAAG
Source organism: Latrodectus elegans (assembly GCA_030067965.1). Taxonomy (NCBI): domain Eukaryota; kingdom Metazoa; phylum Arthropoda; class Arachnida; order Araneae; family Theridiidae; genus Latrodectus; species Latrodectus elegans. Next base: position 42,663,413 of record CM057822.1, read on the forward strand.
TTTCTTCTTATATTTCTTATTCAATAAGGTTTTTTCTGAAATTATAAATACAAACTATGTGTGATTAAACAAAGAATATCTTTTTCAATTTGTTGAGTTTATCATGATTATCATATCTTTGTTAAGTTTATCATGTAGCTTAAAAAGCAAAATTCAAAAGAATCTTGTACTTGATTTCTGAAATCAAAATAACCTTCTATTTGATATAATGTGGAAACAAAATTTTAGTTTTGTCAATTTATTTTAGTGTAGATCATTGCAATTTAGATATTTTAATGTGAATACTAAAACAGTTTTTTTAAATTTTTTTAAAAATAAATTTCGATCTGTTTGTCAGATTATTTATTAGTTGTATAAGTAACTACTTTATTAAATATGTTCACAATTTGATTATGTAAATAATGTGATTTTATAATAATGTGAATGCATACTTACATTATCTGTATGTTATTATACTTTAGATAAAATTGTGGAGATTAACGGAAGATAATCTGTCAAGTAATGTTCCATGTAATCCTGAAATTGATATTTTGACTCAGAATAAAGTTGAAGTGTTAAAATTCAATCCACAAGCTGATTGCTTGTTATCTACTGCTGAAGATAATATTATTCACTTATGGGATGTGAATACAAAACAGAGTATTTTTGGTAAATTTCATTTTCACTTCATTATATTTAATATTTTCTGACAAATATTCATACCAAATGTGCCAATCTACAAATAAATAACTGTAATGAGTAATGCTTAATATTTTAGAAGTTATTATCTATTACCTTTATAAAGTTACCTAATTTGAATTATAATTACCACTTCCATTTTGTTGTGTTATTGAAACATTGCTTAATCTATTATGCAAATATTATCAGTAAATTATATTTGTTTTTAATTGTACAATTATTTTGCTTATAAACTTCCATTTATTATTGCTGTTATACAGAAAAATTTTAAGATATAAATGACTTGGGTTATATTTTTGTGTATGCCATACATTGCAGTGATTAAAATTTATGTTAGATTAGTAAATTTTAAATGCACACCAATCACATCTATCCTTAGTGTACATTGATTCTTTATATCTAAAATATTAATTATCATGAATTCTCTGTTTTATGAACATTGTAAATTAGAAATCTTAATTATGCTTATTATGGCTTACATCTGTAATTATATTACTTCAACAGTAAGAAACTGTAGTAAGAACTGTTCTCAGTTGAAGTATATCACATAATTGTAGAGTTTTTCTTCAGCTCTATGTTATTTTGAAAGTTTCATATTGTAGCATTTATAGTGTAGGATGTATGTATACTGGTATTCATAATTTTGTTATTTTATAAAATCTTTTTTGTTTTGTTACATGCATAAAACAACTCTTTTTTTTATTGCAACTATAAAGGAACTCTTTATTTAGATTTTTTAAAAAGTTCAAGACTGAGAAAATTGCTTAAATGTATAAGCATTTTTATGTTCATTATAGTTTCTTTAATTTTTCTGCTAGAAGTAGGAATTATAATTACTACTTCTAGCATTTATTAGTAATGATAATTTATGATTAATGTTATTATTTTTTATCCATAATTAATGATTTAAATTTTTCTCAGCTGATTCCAGTCATGAAGATTTAATTCAGTGTATTTCATGGAAGCATTCTGGTGAAATTTTAGCTAGTGTTGGAAAAGATAAAAAATTACATCTTTGGGATCCTAGGGACCCATCAAAAAATCAGGTACATTATATCAATCTCATATCCATGTGTATTATTTATGTAGAGAACATTTAGTCTTAGGGAATTCTCAAGAGATAAAAATTGCTTCACTGAAGTTTTAAGTAATGTTTTTATATAAATTTGAATTAAATATTGACTCCATCATTGTAACAGGCTGATTTTTAATGTTGAATGATCGGAGGTTTTTATTTAAAAAAGGAGGAAAGCTTATTGACAAATCCACTCTGTTTGTCAAGTATTTCAAAGTCTCTGTATAGATTTTTTATAGGCTTAATTTGTTTTCTCATCTTGTATAATTATCATAATCTTTTTTAAGTGATAGAAGACCAGGTGTATATTAATTGTGTGTATTAAAAATCACAAACTTTATCTTGAATATATATTTCATTCCTATCAATAGTTTATATTTTCTTAGAAATTTAAAAATATTTATTTTATTGCTAGGAGACAAGATGTTTTGTTTCTCAATTTAATAAAAATTATTAATTAAAAATGTAAATAATTTTCTCTTATAAAGAGTAAAGTATAAAATAATGTTAATTGTTTCAAAGTAAACAACTCTTTAAAACTAAGTTTGTTAACTCTATAAAACTTTGAAAATTTCTTTCTAGTTTCAATTTTTTTTATTTTATTTATAATTTATTAAAATTTTTGTTAATATTTTATTTAACTCTCTATTTATTCAGTAATGTAATGGGAAAGTGTCTAAATTTGAATGTTTATGCGAACATAATTAAGAAAATGACATTGATTTTTTTTAACAATTTTTTCTGGAGCTTACTTTAAAACTTTCTATTTGATTTTTTTACAAAATAATAAAGATATTCATTTACAATGTTAAGAGTATCAATAGAAACCTAATTAATTTTTTTAGGATTCTTTTACAGTTTAAATATTAAATTGCTGCTTATATAATAGGGATTTGATTTCTTGTCAAATATATAATCAAGTGATTTATTTACTTTTTAAGAAAAATTTTTGAATTATTGAGAGAATGAAATGTAAATCTACCCAAGTGACGTTGAAGAAGATTTAATAGTACCTGATTTGACTGCCAATCCGGACTATTTAGTTTTTTGTATTTAAGTGATATTTTATTTCCCAATGATGTTTGATAGGCATGATATAAAGAACACATATATGTTTATTTTTCTTCATTGTCATATTTGTAATACATTGTAATTATTCAGATATATATATGACTTATATTATTTTTTGTATTAGGTAGCAGTTAGTCATAGTAATAATCGAGATTCAAGAGTTGTATGGCTTGGTGATACTGAACAGATAATCACTACTGGCTTTGGAAGTGTAAGTTAGAAAGAATTTCTTTTTAAAATTAATACTACTGTATTTCAATACAAATATATTTTGCAGGCTTACTAAACTTTCTTTTAATATAGTAATATTATGTAAAAGAATATAGGGTTAAGTTGCTCATAATTTTGGTTCTGAAACCTTTATCTTAGAAATGTATCAAATATTTTTCAAATATATAAATGTTCTTTTAAGTAATATTTTTCTTTCTTTGGGTATTCTTACAACTGCCCTAATCTTTCTAATTATAGAAAATTTGATTATTAAATAGAGCTGTTAACTAGTAAACAAATTATAATCAATTATTATAGTTTAAGTATGTGAAAAATTCTACTGATGCTAATATTGAAAGAAGCAAAGACTAATAATTTAACTGAAGGCTTTTTATTAACCATGTTTCAGGTGAAATCCTGATGTAAATTTATTTTGTTTAATTTCTATGGTTCAGAAACTTTTGGGATAACAATTGTAGAATTACTGTTTTTTTACTATATAAATTATAGATAACTTTTAAATTAGAGTATTCATTATGTTAATAGCTAAACTCGCAAATAAATGATTAATCCTTTGTTTTTTGATTCAACAGTTCATGAGTTAGATTCTAATCTCAAGGATGTTCTTTTAGAGTAGTTCAGAATTTTATTTAAACTATTAATCTTGGTGTCTAATCCTTATAAGCAAAAAATAAATTTGTTTGACAAATCAAACCAGACTGATATATATTTATAAATATATACTGAAATATATTTTTCATATTACTGCTAATTTACTTACACTATGTTGAATTACCTAATTTCAAAAATCAAAAAATTATTCATTCTTAAGCAAGTAACACCATTTATGTATAATTATTTTTAGTGTTATAATAGAATATTAACTTAATATCTGTGTTTAATAATTTTTTTTTCTTTTTTTTTTTTTGTTAAGATTGAAATTAATTTCCACTTCAAGTGCAGATGTTTTCTAGTAATTCCTTTTTGAAGAAAAATTACCATTGAATGGCAAATCTATATCTAAAAATTGAAATTAAATAGACACATTCATTAGTATCTTGATATTTGAAAATTCTTTTATTTTTATCTAATGTCTAAAAAGAAAATTACTTAAGTTAAACATATTATTTTTAGTGTTATAATAGAATATTAACTTAATATCTGTGTTTAATAATTTTGCCATTTCATTTTTAAATACTTTCTGCTCATATTACTACATAATTCCATAAAATGTATATTTATATCCTCCTATTATCTAATAACTAAATTTTTTTATTGTAGATATGGATTGACATTAAATAATTTTTTAACAATTCCAAAATTGTTGCCAGAATGTGTTAATGAGAGACTCAATAATTTAGATATTTTTTATTTTCCGGTTCTATAATTCTAATTAAAGTTAAATATATCAGAAAACGGAATATAATGATTTTTATTGTAGTCAATGGATTTATAGCTATGGTGCTCCAAAAATTAACAGTTTAGATAGTTTTCAAGAATTTAATACTTATACTGTAGTTTCATCTATAGTTTATTTACCTATAACTTTTATTTAACATTTTTGCCATTTCATTTGTGAAGTTTAGTTGTTCATATTCTGTTTGAAAAAGTGGGAAAATATCATGACAATGTTATTTGTTAAAATTTATATCTTAATATATTATCAGAGAGAGGAGACTTGAAATTTACAAATATAATTAAGAATTAATGTTTTGACATGGGAGGATGTCCATTTTTTAAAGAAAATAGTATTGTAAATTAATTCCAAGTGACCAAAAATATAAATCGTCAAATAGAACAAAATGGCTCACATTTTATTATATCAAGTGATGACCAGTATATCTTGTTAATTACTTGTATCAGGACAAGAGAAGTTATGTTAGTGAGATTAAGACAATTTAAATTTGGTAGTTAGGCAGGACTTCTCAAGCTTAACAATTTAAAATAGGCTTTATGGCTTCTACACACATTGGTTAAGGTTATGTATTGTTTTCAGACTAAGACACAATGTAGAATGAAAAAACACACTGTGTTGTATTTTCGTATTGGATGCAAAGTGATTGAAATCAAAGACTGTTAACTGAAAGTTCAGATTCATTTTGGAATGTGGAATTAACTTCTTTTAATGAAATCCATATTTGTGTACAAGGAAGATCATATTTAAGACAGTATAGGTTGATATTAGCTGAAATGGTAGAATTGTTTAATATATGAATCTGTAGCTCATGTAGAATAGCAAATTTGTGAGCTAAAGGTATGCAAATGTGTTATTTGAACCTCTTATCATTTTAGCTTGAAGCTATGGTTGATTTTATTAATAGTGCATAATATCAAATCTCTTACTGCTCCTTTTATCAAGAATGTGCTTGAAGTTGAAACATATATGAAATATTTTAGTGTACTCTTTTGATTTAACATAACATATTTGAACACTTAGTTACTACGAGACCAAGATCTTTTACTGTTTTGGACTTGGAGACTGCTCTTCCACAAGGATGAAATAATATTCCCAAAATTGTTTCACTAGCTTGTTCATATCCTTTTAAAATATGTAAATCTTAGTCATTAAAATGAGAAACCATATAGCATATTAAAAGCAAAATGCTACATACGCCGTTATTTATTTTACATTCAAACAAAATGTTGACTAGAGCATTTTTTCAAGTTTCTCTATCATTATAAAAATTTCCATAAAGGTCATTCTCTCATTTTTTTCACTGTTGTGCTTTGTTATAATGTATTCTCTGTATATTTAACACCCTTACTTGTCTGTTATTTGATGATTTTATTTTTTGATTCCTTTCCTAATATCTTAACAATGATGTTTTAAACTGATATTTATGATATTGTTTGTTTCTTAAAGTTTGTAAGTGTAGTTAGTTTTTTTCTAGAAGACAGTATGTTTTTTTATTCTAGAAAAATCATTTTTTAAAACTAAGTGGTGTGAGGGGTTTTAAGAGCATGGTTTAATTGCTATTTTAAATTTGGAATATTTATAAAACTTTTAAAAAATTTAAAATGAAAAATTGTGAGAAATTTATTACTTTGTGTGTGATACCTTATTTTCAAATAATTTAAACATACTTAAAAAATGTAAATTTACAATTTCGAATCTTTACTTTCGATTAAAAGCATGATTAGTATACTAAATAATTTAAATATCAGTATTTTGAAAAAAGTAACATTAAAACATTTAATATATTCTAACTAATATAATTAAAGAATATGTTCTAACTAAACATTCCTTAAAGGGTCGAGAAAGAGAAGTACTGCTGCGTGATATTCGTAAAATTGACGAACCTGTTGCATCTCATTCTGGGGATTCAAGTTTAGGGTGCGTATAGTTTTATATTCTGCAAATAATTCTTGGTTTAAACAAAAATTCTAAATATTAGTATTTCATTCTAAACTAAGAATTAAAAATAAACTTTATATAGGATGTATGATAATTGATTTTTAATTAAAACTTGTTGTTTTAATAGTAAAAGTAATAAATTAAAATCATTTAATCTATATTTCTCAATCTGTTGTGTTCTAGAATTTCATTGGGTATTTTAAGTTTCATATGGATTAAAATTTTACATGTCTTAAATGACTAGTATCTGACATGCTTAGTTCATATTTCAGTATTATATTTTGTAATGCAATTTATTAATTATTTTCTAGAGTCTACATTCCTTTATTTGATCCTGACACAAATATGTTATTCCTCATTGCAAAGGTAGGATTTTACAATGTTTTATTTGAGAATATTTGAGTGTGTTTTGAAGAATTATGTGATTATACATGCATTAATATTAATAAATTTATCTTTTACAATATAAAAGTGCTTTCTTTTTAAAAAGTTTCTGAAAATATTTTTGTTTTATAGGCAGATACTGCCATATCATTTTGGGAAGTTCTTGATCATGCTCCATTTCTACAAGAAGGTATGAAAAATTTTTAAAAAAAATGTTATATCTTTATTTGGAAAATACATTTCTAAACAATATTTTACTGTAATTTACTTATTGGTCCATATAAAGGATTTAAATCTTTCATATTAGAAGTCCTTATTATTTAAATTTTTATATCATTATACATCTCGCATAATTTTTGACTGAAATATAACATTTAGTTTAAATATATGTAATTAAAAATAGTGTTTTTTTAAATGCTTTTTAATTCTATTTTATGTTTATAAGATTATATTTTAAATATATATTTTCAATCCATTGACTTCTAGTTTTTACTAAAAGAAGCTTTGAATTCTGATAAAATTGAATTTTGTTTTCTTTTTGCTTCTATTAATAAAGCAAGCTGCCTACAAATATTTTTAATGGTTCTGATATTTGATCTTAAGAATGATTTAATCAGTATTTTCCTTTAAATCCACTATTTTCTTTATTTGAAGAGGAAATGTTCACATTCTGCTAGGATATTGCTAATTGTATAATATTTATTACTAATTATTATTGTAATCAATTAGGCATTTATTACATATTGGCTCATTGTATGAAGTAGACTTGATTCCTTTTAGAAAGACTGTCATGCTACTAATAGCTTTCTGTTTTACACTTGATGTATCCTTTCTACTCATTCAGTTGATTTATTCGGTTAGTTTTCATTCTCTTTCAGATGTGTAATATTTTGTTAGATAAAAGCTTTACAATCTACAAATCATAAACAGTTTTCAACTTTTCTGTTGCAAGTTGCTGTTGCTTAATTGATTTTTTTCCCTTTATATATATATATATATATATATATATATATATATATATATATATATATATATATACACACACACACACATTTAATACACCAATCATTGTTTATTTTGCAAAACTGCTCCAAGTCATGTCTCATCATTTCAAGGTTTTTAAATTTTTATATATTATTACATTTTTGTTAGAACACATTTAAACTTTTAACTTTGTAAAAATTTAACTTGTACATTTTGTAAAAATTTATTAGGATTTTTGCCCATTTTAATATATTTGCTTTCTTTATAGATATGATTTATATTTTATGCTAATGGTAAATATTTCATAAATCATTTTGATAAAAACTTACCTGTCAGTGATGTTATTTGTAATCATACTTCATTTTCTTAGATATTTAATTTTCTTAAAGACCTATTCAACTGACCAACTAGGATTTCTTATAGAATTTTTTCTAAAAACTGTTATACTGTAAAACTCTATATACAATTCTGTTGCTAAGCATAGTTTTTAGCTCTGAATTATGCTTTTCTTTTGGATAAGATGACTCTTATGTTTGTGCATGGCAGCTTCTGGATTAATGATATCAACCAACCTTATTTTTATGTGACAGCTATAATCTTAGTTATGATGCTATCTTCCATGACTACAAATTTCTTCTATTCATCTTTTTCAACAGTGCAACAGTATTTTTTTCTCCAAACAGTTTCATTATTCTTAATATCTTATCATTCTTAAGATAGTTTTCAGCAAGATGATGACTCTCGATTTGATTGTCAAATCCATGGGTTGTGTCTGCAGTTAGTACTTTGACTTTCAAGTTCAGCAGACTTTTTGCCAATTGAAAATACTTGAAATGCAACAGTGCATCAAAATGTACAGATCTGAAACAACAGTTGATGATTATAAAGCAGAATGTATTGCTAGTTATAATAATTCTTCTGAAATATATTGTGAATTATATTTTTTATGCAATATTTATATCAAGAACTAATGATTTATTCTGAAAAATCAGTAATTATTATACTCAGAAAGATTTAATTATTGTTTAAGCTTCCATTATGCTGTGTAAAAGCATTTAAGTTTATTTGGTATATAATTTTTTATCTTTTTAATCTTTAATAATACAATAATCAAGATTTTTTGAAATGCATATTGATGAAATAGGTTTCTTGTGTTCTACGCTTACATTCAAAATGTATGATCAATTTAAACAGTTACATTTATTTAAGTATTAAGCTTTCTTTTAAGTTATACATTTAACTCTCTGTTAGAATTATATTTATGTGCAATGGAACTACATAATAAAATATTTGTCTTCATAAAGAAAGGAAATTAACTCCAGATTTCTAAATTAAACTAAAATTTATGATGTTCTTTTGAATATTTCAATTTGAATAGTATTAAAAACTACTTATTTATTTTATTTAGCAACAAAATTTTTGGGTGAAGTACAAGCTAAAGGAGCTGCTCTAGTTCCCAAAAGAGCTCTTGAAGTTATGGATGGAGAAGTTAACAGATTGCTTCTATTAGGACAAAACTGTATAGTTCCAATATCATTCCAAGTTCCCAGAAAGGTTTTAATAGACTTACATTTCTTTATAGCAGTTAATTATATATATGTGTGTGTGTTATAAATATCATTGAACAGAACATATACATTTTGTTTTTATTCATAAATTATTTTTTACTTCATCAATTTCAGAAGTTAATTATTTAAAGTAAATGTTTACAAAATTCAGTTTGGAGTTATTTGTGAAATTACTAGTTAAAATATATTTTTCTTTGAAGAATTTGGCCTTTTCATACAACTTAATTGATTTTTTCATTTTACACTGAACTCACTGTATAAATGTGATATTAGTTAAGACTTGTTTAATTACTCATTTTTTATGGAATGTTTTTCTGTAACATCTAGAAATAATTTTGTAGTTTTTATGATTATCAATTTGTTGCTATCAAAGAAAGTAATATATCTATGTTTTCTTCAATCATTTTTTGGAAAATATTTAAAATATTTTATTTTAAGAAAAACTTACTAAATGTTATATAAGTAATGTGAACTTAAAAAAAATATATTGGAACTGAAATTATTTAAAATTATACCATACTTTAAAATAAGAAAATAAGTAATTTAACCAAAATTTAAAGGATAAGTTTGTTCTTTTTGTTAAAGTCAGTGTTCAATCTATTATATATAGAAAAAGATTACAAAGAAAACTTTTTGGAAGTACTTCAAAAACTTTTAAAGTATTGAAATTGCTATTTCATCTTTTAGTTTTTTGAAGGGCTGTTATTACTTAATTCATGAATAAATTCTAATTCTCTTAAGAAAGTCAATGCAGAACTGTAATACTATATATCTTTTGTACTAAAATTCTTCAAATATCATCTAAAAAATTTATATTAAAATATAAAAAAATTAATAATTTTTTAATGTATTTAAACTTAAATATATAAACTAATGCATTTTTGTTAAAATATATTAAACTTTCATATAACTTGTTTTTAGCTCATTATATGAATACAGTATCAGTTTTTCTTTCATAGTTTAATTCTTTCCCTGTCTCTTAAAAGGTCTTTTCATAAATGACCGTTTCTCTTCAAATAAAAGGTATTTTTCCCAGAGAATTTGCTGTATTAAATAATAAGCAATACAATTAAATATTGCAGTTTTTTATGCCATTATACAAGTTATCATTAGTGACCACCATTGTAAGAGTATTGTATTTCAAGAATTATTTAGACTTTTCAATCTATTATATATGGAAATGTATTGTCTTGATGTTTATTGACTTTAAATTTTTAATTTACAGTCATATCGAGAATTTCATGCAGATCTTTTCCCTGATACATTTGCTCCAGAACCATCCTTAACTTCTTCACAATGGCAAGCTGGAGAAAAAGCTAAGGTATATGAGAAAATTGTATAAGTGCATATAATATATATTTTTTTAAATTAGTTAAACCCTTATGCAATAATGTTAAAAAAATTGTGTTAATGAATGCAAATAATATCAATACTTTGTAATAGAGGATAGTATTTTTACTATGGAAAAATTTGAAAATGCATGTTTTAGAACTTCAAGTTAAGTGCAATGTTTCTTCTTCACAATAGTCTTTTAGTTAGGCATCTCAAAGGTATATTTATCTTATTACTGTAGAAAAACATGCTATCAACTATATCTTTGGGAAGTAACACAATTCCAGAGTCTGCCTTTTTGAGTTGAATCTTTTGAATGTTAGATACAGTAAATGCTCGAAGTTGCATTTTGTAGTTGTACAACACTGATCTCGCAAGTTTTCGAATCCTCATTTGCTTGGAGAATTATAACTTATTTTCTTCTTTGCTTTCTTCTTTTAAGCTGTGATGTATGAATATAGCTGTTAAAGATTCACACTTAATTATAACCGTAGTTTTAATGCTATTCCAACCTCCCCCTAGCCTTTTCTGCTCATAAGCTGTGAGGTACGAATACATCTGTTAGAGTTCCATAGGTAGTTACTACCTAAGATATTATGCCACCCAATCATCCCATTAGCTTTCTTTCCTCCTTTTAAGCAGTGATGTATGAAGATATCTGCTACAGCTCCATAGAGGTAATTACTGCCTAAGACACAATTCCACACCATCCTCCTTTGGGTTTCTTTTCTTTGAATCTGTGATGTTCAAATACATGTGTTACAGATACATAGGTAAATATATACTAAGATATACAGCATGCAGTTCTCCACTAAGCTTTTCCTTATATATGCTGATATTCAAATACATCTATTTCAGTTTCATAGGTAATTGCTATCTAAAATGTAATGCCTCCCCACCCTCCTCTTGGCTTTTTTATTATTTTAAGCTGTTTACAAATACGTTATACAGTTCCATAGGTAATTACAAACTAAGATTTAATGCCACCCCATTCTCTTCTTTTCTTTCTTTCAACTTTTAAGCTGTGATGTTTAGTTCCATAGGTAACTACTACATAAGATATAATACTAACCCATCCTCTCCTTGGCTTTCTTTTCTGCTTTTAAGCTGTGAGGCTCGAATACATCTGTTAAAGTTCCAAAGGTATGGACCACCTAAGATATAATGCCAATCCACCGTCCCCTTGCTTTCCTTTATTATTCTATGCTGTGATGAAGAAATACATCTGTTACAGTTCCATAGGTAGTTACTGAGATATGTCACCCCATACTCCCCTTGGATTTTTCTTCTTTTTTGCTGCCGTATACGAATACATCTGTTACAGTTCCACAGGAATATTACTAAGATTTAATGACACCCCATCCTCTTCTTTGCTTTCATTACTTTTAAGCAGTTATGTACAAATATATCTGCTACTGTTCCACAAGCAATTACTACCTAATATTATTATTATTTACAAATGCTGAACATTAGTACCTAAGCCATTAGTTCACAGGCTCTCCAATACTTTTCAACAATACTCTCATACTGAGAAAGAACCACACAATTATTTAAATGTTCAAAAGTCATTGGTTGACCAGAGTCACACAAAACACAGTCCAGGGAATCCACCACTCCAATCCTATAGAGCTTGTCTCGCAAACAATCATGTCCAGTTAGACCTCTAAAATATGCCACTGCAGTATTTCTTGGAAAAATGGGAACAGCTCTTTCCTCCCCCAAAATCTTCCATCGCTTGTGTGTCGCACGTTGGACCATATCTTGTTTAAGAGTCTTCTTGAGAGTCAGGTTAACAAACAATTTAGTTGAATAAAATGAAAGAGGGCTATTCATATGTTGATCTATCAAGGTTTCCTTTTTAGTCAGTGAATCAGCCTTTTACTACCTAATATATAATGCCACCCCTTCCTCCCTTGGAAATTCTTCCTTCTTGTAAGTTATGATGTACGAAGAAATGTGTTACAATTCCATGGATAATTACTATCAACAATTTAATGCCACCCCATCCTCCCCTTGGCCTTTTCTTATTTTCAGCAGTGATGCTAGAATTCACCTGTTACAGTTCCATAGGTAATTTCAACCTCAGATATAATGCTCACATCATCCCCAAAGAATCTCTATAAAAAATGGAAGTGACAATTTTATGCTGAATTTTATTCATAAAAGTTAATTTGTATATTTTCCTCATTAAAATTTGATAGTTCACAATTTAGTTTCTTTTCATTGTTTTTAAAGTTAGCAATTTTCTGTTTGAAGGCTTTTTAAAAACATTTGTATAATTTATAAGATCTTAAGAAATTTTATTGGAATATTCTTATTTAATAGTTAAATATAAATAAGTCTTGAAAAAATAAAAAATTCGTTGACATAATTTTACTTCTCTTAAAAATTGAATATACTTGAATCATAATGATTTTTCAATGTGTTTATAAATATACTTGAATTTAAATTTCAATTATTCCAATTATTCAAGTTCATTCTTATTATAAATTGTCTATGTGCATTAATGCATTATAAAAAATAAGAAAGACTGCAATAAAAGGCAAGTTTAAGAATTTTTTTTATGCATACCTATTTATATATTGTATAATGATACCTATTTATATTTTATTATCTAACGTATTTATATTATTCAAATATCCCTTTTGTAGTTTTTTTTTTAATAGCCTAGAAAAATTTAAATCATTTGAACTTTGTATGTTTGTTTTATGACTTTTACATATAATTTTATTTAATAATAATTAAAGCAAAAAACAAAGAAGAATTAATTTTAGAAAATAAAATTTGTAACTTTTTGATATCTAATTCTAAATTAAAAATTTTGATTTTCATTAGTTTGCAGTCTACTCCCAACAAAACATTTCTAAAGAGAAAAGGACTCATAAGTGTAAAAAATATATATATATATTTGATAAATGTTTGGTAATGGAGATTTAACTGAAATATTTTTGAATGATTAATCTTTTCCCTAACATATTGAAATTTGAATTTAGATCACAAAAGTTAGTTTAAAGCCATCAAAGACAGGATCTCTCAAAAAGATGAATCATCATCTTGGATCTGGGGCTAAAAAAGAATTTAGAGCTTCTGGCACCTCAGAAAATGATATGTGTGATAATACAAATGAAAAGGTTTCTGGTGCTGGAGAGTTACAAACAGAAAAATCAAATTTAAACAAAACTGTAAAACCTGCAGTTGCTAAAAAAGTAAGTTTAATGGAAAATACTATTGAATGTTATCCTAAGATTTTACTTATATTTTTCAATGCACACAAAAAGTATTGTGTAATATGTACACTTATTTATTATAGTTTGTGTGTAAATTACAGTTCAAAAATATTTTTTTATCATATACATTAATTTTTGTTATAAAATATTTATATATTTCATATAAATATTTTTAATGATAGATTAAATATTTTGACAAAAAATTTGATGCATAGAATAAGCTTAATGATTTTTATTGGTGGGGCAAAATGTTTACAAATATCATGATTGAAATTAGAGTGATCATGATTAATTTTTCGTTTATAAACTTTTTTCCATAATATTTTTGTTTATTTGATCATAAATATAAATTATCTCATTTAGTTTTCATTCAATTTTTTAATCAAATGTGATAGTTTAGAAAGGTTCTAAAATTTCTTGGCAAAGAGATTTTAAAATTCTTATTTTAACATGAAGTAAAGAAAGTGTTTTAGAAAACATTATTTATGAAAAGTAAGGAATCTTTTATTAAAAATTTAAATAAGTACATGCAACAATCTGGAGAGTTCCTGTGATATAAAGAATTATTGGAATTTAAATGTGCTAAGTGTCCATAATTTTCTTTTTGATATTAGAAAAATGGAACCATTCTTATCTGACTTAATGGAACATAAATGCATAATAATGTGGAACAACCTGGATTTTACCTGCTAACAGATTAGTCTCTCTAATGTGAAAGACCTAATGTTTGAAATAAAATTAAATGAAAAAATTAATATTTGATTTGTTACCTTTATGCATTTGATATGTGTAATTCACTTCATTGACATACACATTAGTTTCTTATTTCATGATAGAAGACCATAAAAGTTAGACTGGTTATATTAAACAATGTTCTTTAACTTTTTATTCTAAAAAGGGAAATTATTCATAGTTATTTTATTATGAACAATTAGTTTTTTAATATAATGTTAAACCTTGTGACCCCTAGAGTTCATTAAGCTATTTCAGCTTCTGAGAACTTTAAAATTTTACATGTAAATAACTTGTGTTGATTGATTTTCAAACTTTGTGCCAATAAAATCAATATTAAGTCACTATTCACATTAATTATTCTTTGCATATTTTAATATCCTAAATTTGATGATTAAAAATATTTTTTTTGTTCTTGAGCATATATATATACATATAATATACACACATATATATATGATATATATATATGATATATATATATATATATATATATATATGAGATATATATATGATATATATAACTTTTAGAAAAAATGTAATTGGTCTCAAGAACAACAAGAAAAAAATTATTGTATCAGCAGAGAGTAAATAATATCTAAACTTCCATTACTTTCTTAGTTTTGAATCAATACTACATGAATGTAACATTGAATTAATATTTTACTTCTCTGTTATTATATTTGTAATTTTTATCCAAATACTTGAGCTTAATACTTAATCAATTTAGTGACATTAATGTATCAAAACAGTAATATTAATTATCTAGATATTTGACAGTAAAAACTTGGAGTCATACTTTTAAATTATTGTAACGCCTGATTATAATATTATAAAAAAAATTTTGTAAGTATAAAAAATTTATAATCTGAGTTAATGGTATCTGCTAATTTAAGATTTTTTTAAGAATTTAATTGGTGCTTTCTGATTTACTAATTTTATTCATCTTACCTATTTTTGACTTGCAGTGGATTTTTATTTAAATAATAAATAGAACTGTTGTCTTGATTTCAAAATTATTCATTGGCTTCTCTTGGATCACTTCAGTTTTGCATCACTGGCTACAAGCAAATATTTGAGAGTGAGGCCACCAACGTTTTTATGTTATTTTTGAGTTTTGTTGTAGTCTGATTAATAATAGAAATTATTTTGTTTGAATGTCTTTAGTGTTGTTAGTGATTGCTATGTTTAGAGAATTTTGTTATTGTTTAGTGTAATTTTATTTTATCTATATGCTGTATTTACAATTTTTTAAGTTTCTATTTATATAAACATAAAATTCATATATTATTGCTTATAAGCAATATTTATGTGAAATGATTTCTTCTTTTACTGTTTGATATTATGCTTGTAGTTTGCTAGTTGTTTGGAAGAGTGACCTCAAAATTTACTTTAAGAATATAATAAATCAACTATATTGAAATTTCTATCATTTGTTCCTTTACCTTATACTGAGGTCAGCATTTGTTAAATATTTAATAAATATTGCTCTATCTCTGCTGGTGTTATGTGGAAATAAAGAAAAGAGCTCAAAATTTTATCTTATAGTTAACTTCAGTTCAAAATAAGGTATTTGATATTGAGGAAATAATGCTTAATACAGTACAATATTCTTCATTTGCTTATTGCTTGTTGATTTATTTGTACCTTGTTTTATTGCTGCAGCTTGTCCCATTGTGGACTTTGTGTCATAAAACCTAACCAATTCGTTTTATTGAATTTTGTAAGTTTAATTTTTTTTACTTATATATAAAACAAATGATTTAATAGTTTTTATTTAATTTCTTGTTTTTTTAAGTACTATACTGTGATTGTATTAAATTTACTAAGCATTTACAAATTATACATAGACATAATTAATTACATGAATCAACATTTTATGATTTTTATGTTTGTAGCCAACACCTTCAGCTAAGCCGAAACCTGTCAGTGCTGAGAGCACACCATCAAAGCCTAATAATAATGTTATCCCTTCTAATTTCATTGAAAGTAGGAAACAAGTATTTGGAACTAATACAGAATCTTCAAATAACTCGGCTCAAAAAGTTCCATCTCCAGCTGTTCGAAGATCAGCTCGTACATTTGGAAGTAAGTTGTTAAATAGGCTAAAATTCATAATACAGTAGTATTTTTATTTAAAAATTATTTACTAGAGTAATTAATTTTAACTAGTATACTATATTGTATATTTATATTAATTCCTACTTTTGCAGATTGAAACAATGAAAGCTTAAATTATGTTTTAAATGTATTTTATACCATCTAGAAATTTTTAAATTTATATTCAATATCAAATTTTCTAAGTTTTCCTAGAGTTTTTTAATATTTGAGATATTTGAAAATTTTTCATTAGACATCATTTATTCAGAAAGAAAAAAAAAACTTATTTTCTGTCAGTTATAAAATAGAGACATAATTACTAAAATATAAAATATAAGTTATTCAAATGTTTAAAAAATTTTATCGCCTTACAGACAGGAAACTTGAAAAATATATATTTTGAATTAAAACATTTGAACACATTGAAAAAAAAAAGCATTATTTCTAGAAATTTAATATATATATGTGTATATATATAATGTCATTAAAATCTAATAAATCTTAAGTAGCTTGAGACATCAGTAGCAAACAATTTCGAATTAAATATTCAAATCAATAATTAGTGAAACTGTCATTTGCCAAGTCATGAAAGTTCCTTATGACATTCCACAATAAATCTCTTCATTGGGTAGTGGACAATGAGGTGAAGATCTGGTGTTGAATCATCCAATGTTGCCTCATATTTTATGTACCTTAGCCTTCCATTATTTTTATCTTGTTGATGACTCATTTGAAGTAATTACTGCTAGTACTTTTGCACAACATTTCTGACAGGTTTAGTTGGTGAAATATTGCTTGGTTTGTCTATTCAGCTTCTGATTTCCACTATGTAATCATGTTTGAAATCTTCTAGTTGATTATAACATTCTTCAAAATCATAATGGCCTTATTTGTTATACCAGTGCATCCCTTGAACAATAAGAAAATACAAACATTTTGCAATTGTTTTTATGATAAACAAGTTCATTGTAAAAATGTTACCTATGACTGGAATTAGCATTTATGTGTTTTGAAAATTTAATCACTTAAATGCATCATGTATAGTAATTTGCGTACAAAATTTTAAAAAATGGAATATTTTTTAAGAATGTTTTTTTTTTTTTTTTTTCTTTCTTTCTTTTTTTTTTTTTTTTTTTTTGAAAAAAAAATGCATATGTTTTAATTTGCTATAAGTTTAAAATTTGGAGTTATGGATGTTTATTTATGGCTGTTATAATACCAAATTCCTTTAAGGAGGTCTGTAAAGGGTTCAAAGCTTATTCTTTTAACTAATGTTAAACCAAGGTAGAGCTCCAAGATACTGTTAATAGCAGCAAGTGTGTATTTTTATTCATTATCTAACAAACTCTTTCTTGTCTTCATAAAATGAAATACATAAAAACTTAATTAGTTGGATATTCTACTATAAAAAAAAGTGTATATCAAACAGTTCAACATAAAATGTAGTTTTCAGACAACATTAAACACTTCATGATAAAAAAAAAAAAATCTTTGTGCACAGATAAAGTTGCATGAAGGTTTTTAATAATTCATTTAATGATCACCACCTGGATGTACTCATAGCTAGTCATATTCATTAGAAGCCTTAAAATAGCAGCAAAAGAAAATTTCCTATTTGTAGCTTTAAAGTAGGAAAAAACATATTAAATAGATCTAAGTTTTTAAGTTTATATTGAGGATCCTAAATGATTCATAACATTATTTATATAATTTTTAATAATCTGAATGCTTAATACTATAGAAATGCTTGAAGATACAGTAATTAAATAAATTCTATAAGTAATTTGTCTGTGTATTCTGGAAGACACGAGATATTAGTGAAAATTAAATGATATTATTTTTGAAAAAAGTGGATATCTTTTTTTATATATATATATATATCTTTTATCAGTATACTTTTAGAATCTGACAAAACAAAACTTGAAAGTGATTCTTGATTAATAAAAATTAAAAGACATTATAAATTAACCAGATGTCTTCATGAATCTCAATTTCTTGGAATAAATTCAATATACATAATTATTTATGAGCATCGAAAATCTTCTAGAATTAAATTAAAGAAGAGAAAAAGTAGTTGAGACATTAATTGAAATCTTGGTGCATTTATTACTAGTTCTTTATATATATATATATATATATATATATATATATATATAATATATAAATGTGGACAGTGAACAATATTTTAGCTATTCTATACTTTTGTTCAAAATATCCACTGTATGAAATAGTTTAATGCTGTAGAAGGAATAATTATACTTTTCTAAAATACTTCATCAAATTATAAATTATCACTATTCAATATATTTAAGTGAATTTATCACTGATTTAAATAATCTATAATTTTTATGCTGCAAGTATAAAAAAATCACCTTGTAAATGAATCTTAGCTTGTCTAAAAAAGTTTTGTGTATATATATACATACATGCATGCATGCAATTTTTGGGGTAGATAACATAAAAATATTCTTATTTCACATAGGAGTTCATGAAATGAATATAAAGTATTCACTAAAAGTTATTCTAATTTATTATTATTTTTTTTTTTTTTGAAAAGATTAACTATTGCATTTTTTAATTTATTTTTCATTTAATATTTAATTTTTTGTTTTTCGTTTGGATGTAATATATATATATAATATACATTTATAATAAAGCAAGTAATGATAATATATATATATATATAATATACATTTGTAATAAAGCAACGCCATCTAGCGATCATAAGCGAACTGAGAGTACCAGACGAGCTCTAACCCTAGAGCCTAATGCTGCTCGATTATGATTGTCGGAGTTTTCCTTGTTTCAATATTCTTCTGTTTTCATTTTCTGTGTAGCGTGTGTGATTTACCTGTGTTTTTTTAATGTTAAATAAATATAGAAATAAGCTAGCCGTGTGTTAAATTATTCTTCACACATATGACATACATTAGAATAATTTTAGTGTTGTGAATCAATAAGACAATTTTATGTTAATTGTAAAATCTAAGTTTTTTTTTTTTTTTAAGTATAGGTTAAATTTTTTACATAAAACAATTACTGAATAGTAACTAAATAGTTATGTTGCCTTCAGCTTTTTCAGCTGTACCATGAGTTTGAATCATACTTTCCGTTTGGATATTTGTAATAGTTTCAGAATCCACTTCAAGCTGTAGCCCCCAGTCTAGTTAGCTCCCATGTGTAAAAAATCATTTTTGAATCACAGACAAGCTAATCACATAAAATAATTATATTAAATCAAAAATCATTCTTATTTGTGAAAGGATTAACATGATAGACTTATTATTAAATTTACATGATTATTGGCATATTAAATATAAAAAGATTATATTCATTTACTTCTGGATCCATTGTCAAATCATTAGATTTTTGAACAGGTATTAAGATTCTTATTGAAGTATAAAATTTAGGATAATTTACACCAGAGTTTTAAAATAAGTTTTCTTTTATTTAATAAAATTTTTGAAGATAAAATATATTTATAGTTTCTTAAAACTAAACAACTGGAAAGCTTAAAAATCTTTTTACATTTGTTTCAGTGCGTGTGTCGAAGTTTCGTCATTTAAATGGCAATATATTTCCAAAGGAGTGCCACATTACAGATTTACCAACTTTAACTAGAACCATTCCTGGAGAATGTAATGGCTTTGATGCAAATGAAAAAAGAGTTGCTGTACCAGTGGGAGCAGCAGGAAATTTCTTGGCTGTTTTAGAGGTTAGGAAATCTAGTTTCTATGTCTCTAATTTCAATATTATAAGTGTTTTTTTTTTAACTTAAAATTTGTTTCCTGTATTTTCTAATTTTCTTTTTAATATGAATCTTAGTTTAATGAAATGTTTATTATTCAACTGAAATACTTTGTTTGATAGCTGAAATTTGAATGATTTTACATTACCAGCAGAAAAAAAATATTTGCTTATTATCAATAAAAGGTTTATATTATTTATTAGATTTTATTTATTCTACTTGTATATTGCAAGCTGGTAGCTGAATGATTAACTCTTTGACCTTTAGGACTACAACTTGTTAGTTTAATTTCCATTTCATTTATGAATGTGTGCAGAACTAGAAACCAGGAGGTTCTGGTAACTGTCAAGTGAAAACGAATATGATCTTTTCTTATAAAGGTAGTATATTAATAAATGTTTACCAGGCAGCATTAAAAAATTTAAGGTATAAGGAGTAATTTTCAACAAATAAACTTTTGATGCGGTGTAAATCATTTATGTTTTACAATGAAGAAACTTTTGAAAGATTTTATCTAGTTAAATAACATTAGCTAAAATATTTATTTTATATACATATGTTAAATTATTTTAATTTTACCAGAAGGGATTTAAACAACATTTTATAATAAATTCCTGTATTTTGAATCTTTTTTATTTTTAATTTATGAAAATACCATAAATTATTTTTAGTTTATTAAAAATTCTTTTACAAATAGTTAGAAAAAACTGGCCGTGCTCCACCAGCTGCTGATATGTCTGGAGTTTTAACTGGAACAAGTATTATGGATTTTACTTGGGATCCTTTTGATTCTAGTCGCCTTGCTGTTGGTAAAAACATGTTTTATTTTTGGTTTAAATGTGTATAAATTGTCAAATGAAATCTATGATTAATTTTTTCTCTATAAAATAAATGCTGAACTAGCTATTGAATAATTGACCCTTCTTCCATTAGCTTAACAGTTCAAGCTTTTAGTCCACTTTTGGTATGATGTATCTAGTGGTTTGAGAATGATCAAAACTAACTAGCCCTCAAGTGAAAAATGATCATTAAGTAACAGTGTTCTAAAATTACACTGCTACCTTTTCTTACAATTTGTTTTCTATAGAATTTTATTTCTTAAAAAATAGAATTTTTAAATACTACATATATTCCAATTTTATTATGAAATTTGCTTTTTTCACAGAAAACTGATTACATATGCTAAAATGTATATGCACTATAATCGTATACTGAAATGTATACACTATTTCTCCTGTTAATTTCTTATTTAACCTATGAAGTCTTTTTTTTTCTCCCTAAGATTATTTCAATTTCTTTAGTACTTTATAGGTTATAAATATTTGAACTTTTACTTAAAAACTTATTTAATTTTTGTTATCTAATACTATGTTTTCCATCTTGAAATTAATAAATGTTTAACTATTGTAATATAAAATTTATTTCTAAATTATTATGATTAAGTATTATATAAGATTTCAATTATCTTATTGTTTATTTCAATTTATTACTGGATAAATTAATAAGGATTTGTCTTATATCGATCATGTTTCATAATCGGATATTTTTAATTAGGTATTGATAATTACTATTGATTCACGTGTGTATTAAAAATGTTTAAAATATTGAACTTGAATGTTTTTTAAATAACTCTTACTTTGTATTGTATGTTGCTATAAATTAACATTTAACAATGATTAATATTTCCTTAAAGCATTCTTTATTGGTTATAAGTTCAATCATACTGACTTATCAATTATGTGATTCCTATTAACCTTTCAAATTAGTTAAATTATTATAAATTGTTTTTCCCTAAAAGTATATTTCTCCATGAATGAATTATGGAAAACGTTTTTATGATTTATGATGCCATATAATATAACTTCGTTCAGCATTTAAATAAAACAATTATAATTTCATTACTGAAAATCAAATTTCCCATTGTTTAAGTAATTTATTTAAGTTTTTAATCAATTTTACACTTAGTTACTCATTGTAAAATTAGGTTAATTTACAAAATCAACAAATGGTCTTTACATTATATTCTTTTCCTGACCCCAAAGGCCAAGCTGATACCTATATGGCATTTGGTTCAACAGTTCCTGGGTTCAAATCCTAACTGAGGCTTTTATTTTTATAATGATTGGTATTCTAAATAGAATAATAGGCCCCTGTTTAATTGACTCCCTTGTGCTAAAAATTACTGTTGTGCAACAAACAAACCAAACCAGAAGTTCAGATTTAAGTTTATTTACTTTAAAAATGTAACATTTTTTGCTGCTAAATTTTTAAGTTCAGACATTTTTACTATATTGTTCATTGATTTATTCATAAACATTTTTAAAAATAACTATCTTGTAAAATACTGTTCTATTCAATATATTTTATTTTTAAAAATTATTGAATTCAACTATTATAAATTTTATGCTTTTTATTTATTTTGATAGTTTCTATAAAATGAATATGGGATTTAATTTAATGCTAATTTCATGTTTAAATTCCTTGAATTTTTAAAAATGTAATATTTGTATGATTTTTATCATTTTCTTAAAATAATTTCCAATATTCTTAGCTTGTGATACTGGTGATGTTCAGATTTGGGTCATTCCTAATGATGGTTTGGATCAGAAGTTAGAAGAACCCACTATTTCATTCCGAGCTCATTCAGAAAAAGTGAATATAGTCAAATTTCATCCCTGTGCGGAGAATGTTCTTGCCACATCTTCATCTGATCTTACTATTCGAATATGGGATCTAGAAAGCCAAGAAGAGAAATATTGTCTGTCGGGGCATTCAGATCAGGTGAATAAAAAAAAACCTATCTAAATGTTTTAAGTTGTGTCAGTCCCACTATTTGACAGAAAACAAAAGCTATTTTTGATTATAAATTTAATGCTCATCTTGGCTGTTCTTCTTGACCTCAGAAAGTCTCCATGTCCTGATGAAATTCAGGGATGTATGCTTTAAAACTTTGGACACATAAAAAAACAAACTGCTTGATGCATTAGGAGAAAGTTGTGTTCAGTTAGGGGGAAAAACTCAGTCATATCAGTTAAGAAGCTTAATAAAAATGTTTGCCTGTGGGTTTTAGACTCATATTATTGGTATCTATCACTACACTTCTGGATACTATCTGGCAGCTGTAACTCAATTTAACATTTTAAAATTGGGCCTACATAGGAGATAAAATTAGTTTATCTCTCCTATAAAAATAAACCTCTTTTCTCACTGGCACAGAGTACCTATATCAATATTTATAGGAATGCATTGTCTGACATTCTTTCAAGGAAGAGTCTAGACTTTCTTGTCCCTTTCATCTCAAAACTCACATATTTAGAGTTATTCTCAAAGCAAAATAAACAAAAGTACTTAATACATCCACCTTACAACTAGAATAAGGGCAAAAAACTAGAGCTTTATATATCTTCCTTGTGACACAGGTAGGAAAACACATCTGCCAACCTTCCAGTGGTCACTTAAAAAGTCTCACATTCTTGGGGTAAAAAGAGGCTTCCTTTCTTGCCCTAAATACCTACAAGAACAGGCATCACTTCAGCATAACTTTGTTTGCATTAAATGGAAGATATTTATAATTATCCACTTATATTTGACATAATTAAAATGAATGGTATCATTGATCTTCTCTGACAGAGTCAGATCAGAGGGAAAATTATAGAAAGAATAACAGAGTATTAGCCTCATTTATAATATTCAATTCATTTAATAAATTTTAATATTAATATTTTATTATGTTTTTCACTTCGTTTAAGGTTATTCACTTTACAATAGTAAAATATTTTTCGACTGTATTTGTATAAATCAATGTAAAAATATATCTAGTTTTTATAACTGAAAATTTTTAATTTTAATCTTAATGTTTGCTTCTATTTTGAAAAAAATTTTTAATCCCCACATTTCTGCATCAGCTTAATTTTTATGCAATCTAATGATAATGTAACCAAAAAAAATTTATATATGTAATTTGTTCTAAATTTCTCTTGAATTAATATTACAATGGTCTTCATGTATTTTTTTTTTGTAAAAAGTTCTTTTTATGATGTGAAATATGTATTATAAATGTACTTATAAGTTAACCTAATTTAAAATTAATAACTCTTCATCATATTTTCATTAGATATTTAAATTAATTTTATTATACTTTTTCCTTTAGTTGTATTTTAAACTTTCTAATTTTTAGCTATATTTATATTTTGATTGCATTCTTATTAAATAATGTGAACCATATATATTATACTAATGAATTTTAATCGAAACTTTTTATTTAATATATTTTGACAGTGACTGAACTATTTTAGATTTTAAATTTTTCTTGGAGTCCTGATGGTCGTTTCATAGCTTCAGTTGCCAAAGATCAGAGAGTTCATATTTATGACCCTCGTAATTCAGCTGGCCCAATCAAAGAAGGATCTGGTCCTCAGGGTACTCGAGGAGCACGAATAGTTTGGGTCCTCAATGGCACTTGTTTAGCAATTACTGGTTTCAGCAAGTAATTTTTCCACTGTTTTACATCCATTTCTATAAAAATATAATAATTGCTTTTTAAAATAGTTTTCCACAATGAAGTATTTTAATGAGAATATATATATTAAATTTCCAGGTATTTTTATTTAGGTATTTAGAAGTAAATATAAATAAAATAAAATATGATGTATTAAAATTAAAAATTAAATATTTTATTGGTTTGAAATGACACAAATTTTTAAAGCTGGGTATTTTAGAAAGTCTTTTACCCATTCAATTTAATCCATTTGCGATTAGAAAATCTAAATTTGAACTAAAACTCCATCATTAATATTGTTCATCTCGTAGGCCTAAAATTATGTAATCATGATATATAAAAATGATTGCAAAAAATAGATTCACCAAAATAATTATTTTTGTATGTCATCACTTTCCATCCTCCTTCTAATTGAGCTTCTAATCTCTATAGATGTCTTTTGAACTAACTTGAATTTAAATGTCATTTGAATTATCTTATACCAGTTGAGTGATCTTTAAAATAAAGGGTATAATATTTTAAATATTTTTTACTTTTTTACTATCCCAGGCTAATAAGATTGAAATTTTTTTAAACTCTTCATTTGGAAATATCATTATTCATTTCATTGAGCCTGACAACTGTAAACTGACATTAATCTCCTTTTGTCATTTTTAATATTTTATACTTCATCTGCTTTCATACCACTCATGCCAGAGTGTGGTTCACCTTGGAGCAAAGTCACACAGTACAACTCAGAAACATGCATTAGTCATGATATGTATGATATATATAATACAAATCATTAATATTGTACTCATAGAGTATTTTAAGGGTTTCAGTGTAGGTTATAAGAAAAAATTTTCAGATTAAATATTTCATGAATACTGAATTTTACTCAAGATTTATAAAAAAAGATTTTGGCATGAATTTGCCAAGTATTTGCTTTAATTTAACAGTTGAGTATTTGTAATGTTATGAAAATTTTTTAATTTTGAATTCTTATTATATGTATTTAATATGTTTCATTTTATAATTATTCTTATAATGTAATTATGTGTTTAGGGTTTCTGAGAGACAAATTTATCTATATGATTGCAAAGACATCACAAACCCCATTGGTTCAGTTGGATTGGATGTGAGTCCTGCAACATTGATTCCTCATTATGACGAAGATAGTTCTACCTTATTTTTATCTGGAAAAGTATGTGTTTAATTATGTGAATTTTTATATTCAGTTGCAAAAAATAAGTAAATTTCAGTTTTGGTTGATTAGTATAATGTAACAAACTTTATGTGCTTGTATATAAGTATATTGCTGATATATCCTTAGGAAACTAACTTCACAAACTGAGAAATGTTCCTTAAACCTACAGTTAATTAACATAATGAATTTTATATTTAATTTCAATGGAACTTGTTTTATAGCATTTTAAATCATTTTTTTTATATTTTTGTTTATAAATTTGAAATATTCTGTGACTTAATGTTGAAATATATTTTAATATAAATATATTATGCATAATTTTTTTTTAATTTTACACATTTTAAAAATAGAAATGAAAATAAATTTTTAGATCAAATTACCAAGGATTTACAATTTTGATGAAAATTTCTTCCATTGTGAAATAACTACAGTTAAAGAAAATTATTGAAAATAATTGATTAATTGATAATACTGTTGTGAATGATTTTCAATTAATTTCCCTTCATGGAGTATGTTTACTAATATATTAAGGTTGTTATAACAATTTACGAAAATTCAAATGAATTAATAACTAAAATTCTTAAGACATCAGCATTTAGTATTGAAATATATTAAATGAATGAATAATAAAACATGATATAGTCATGTTTATGTAAAGTATTTTGTTTCAAAATACTGAAAAATGTGAGTTTAATTTTGGTTGAATTGAATGAAATATATAATGAATGTATACAAAATATATTATATTAAAAGAAGGAGAGAATATATTTAGTATTTATGTTTTGAAATAAATAAAGTGTTTGTAGGCATTGAAATATTTTTATAAACTATATTTAATAATTTATTGTTTTTTTTATTGTTAATAATTTTAAATTTTCAGGGTGATTCAGTCATATTTGCATATGAAATAGCTGCTGATAGTCCATATTTTCATCCTTTGTCTCATTATAAATGCAACAACCCTCATCAAGCTCTATCATTTCTTCACAAGTCTGTGTGCAATGTAAGAGAAGTGGAGTTTGCTAGAGCTGTGCGCCTTTCTGCATCAACAATAGAGCCAATTTCATTTCATGTTCCACGATTAAGGGTGAGATTTGTTTTAAAGGAATTACTTTTTTTAAATAAGTATTTAATTAAAAATGGAAAAAATCATTTAATTGTTTGCCTTTTCATAATTTTTGCAGTATAAGTTAAAATTGTATTAATATATTTACTACAAACATGTTATGTTTATAGTAAATATAATGAGCAATTTATGGCTTTTCCATTATTTTCATAATTTAATTTATATTAATTTATCAGATTGCATTCTTTGAGCAGTTTAAATAACATATATTAAGATTTTATGAAAATTTCATTAATTTTTTTTTGTGCTATGTGTCCCTATTTGGTGTGCAAGGGAAAGGAGAAACAGATATAGACAACATTTATTGACATGGTCTATGACTCATGTACAAGAGGCTGTGCTGCTGTATTTTTCGAGATGGGGATTCATTACAAGCAGAAAGTTTGATTTTTTTCTCAAGTTTTAAATTCACCCCTCATTTGGAATTCAAATCAGAGTCCACTCATGATGAGAGTCAAGAGTCATAACTATCATGCAGGCCGGACAGTCAATTACATTAATCTAACTATGTTAATTAAATTTTTTCAGGATTTATTAAGATTATATAAAATATTGTTTCACTAATTACTAAAAAATGTTTTTTCTTTTTAGTAATTGGTCAATTTTAAAGTATACAAATGATTGGACTTGTGAATTTTGAATCATCTCTTCAAAATCCTTATGAAGTCTTAAAAATTTGCAAGAAATTGGTTTCTTGATTTTTCTCTGTTAAATTTGTAGTTATTCTATTCCTGTTTTGAATTAATAATACAAAATTAATTTTTTTTACATCCTTATGTTAGCTCTTTTGAGCATAATAAGTCTGGCAGTCCAATAAATGAAGTATCTCCAGGAGTGAAGAGCGTCTTGAAATGTGAAGAAGTGCGGGCTTCCTGAAGGGCAGAACATTTCCAAAGATGCTCGCCATCCATGTCAACAGTTTCTTTACATAAAATGCAGTTGTTTGAATCCACAAGCCCAATGTGTTATAGATGTTTCTGGAGAAAGTATCCAAAATTAATCAAAGTTTTATTTCAGTTTAAAATAATACATACAAGTATACCTACAATTTTTTTTTGTATTTCATGTGTTTAGGAATTTGAGCAGATGTATGTTTAAAATTTCAAACAGTTTTATTTTTCAGATTATCTTTTTGATATTTAATATGTTTAATTTATGGGAATGCTGATTTCATACTTATTTTTATAAAGTTTGTAAAAACATAAAAATGTCCTTTTTTTCCAATTTTAATTTGCATTTGTATACATTTTTAACCATCCTTTAGGAATTAATTGAATTCAAGAATATATTAACTTTTACTATGTAACTAGAATGTAATACATAACTCTCTTATATTCAACTTACCAAATGAGTTTGATAACTATGATAAATTAAAATTTTTTTATCTAGTCTGAATATTTTCAAGATGATTTATTTCCACCTACTCGCAAAACATGGGAGCCTTCAATGACCAATTCAGAATGGTTCTCTGGGATGAACCGAGAGTTGCAAATTATTAATCTGAAACCAGATGACATGTCACTTTGTAAGTGAATGCTAATTTTCATCATAAATTAAATGCTAACATTTAACTATTCAGTAGCCACAGTAAGTTATAAATTTTTTAGCAATAATAATAGAAATATATATATGTGTATGTATATATATATATATATATATATATATATATATATATATATATATATATATGTGTATGTATATATATATATTTTAAAGACATTGACCTAATGTTCTAAAATGTTATAATTGAATAACTTGTAAAAAATTGAAGGAAGCTTTTTATCGGTTTTCTGTATTTTATTTATTTGAATATTTTATTTAAGTTCCTATGATAAATAGTCTCACTTGTTCAGAATACATTTTTTCGTATCTTAAATAATTGTTAATTTCACTAAATGTTTTTTATTAACTCATATAGTTGGATACAAAATGAAAAAGGCCGTGTTATTTGTACAATAGATGATTTTACAAACTTATAGGAGCCAGTAAAACAGTTCTTAAAATCAAAATTTTATAAAATAGAAAAATAAGCATTAGACCTTTTAAGTTATTTTATTTATTCAATAAACTGTGCTTTTTTCATAAGTAAATAGCTAAAAAATTAAACTCAGTTTCCCCAATGACCCATATGGGCAGTCAAAGAAATGCTTAGTGTCCCTCCCCTTTTTTTTCCTTTTTTTTCCCCCATGATGGAAGGACTTAAGGTGTGAAGCATATCTTGTTTAGATTGTCAGCCTTATGTGGAATTCCTAGTATTTAGTTTCCAATTGTGTTTGATACGCGGTTATATTAACCCACATGATAGCTGAAAGCTTTAAAACTAAATGTATCTCTTGAACATTTCACAGCTTTTAAACTCCATTGTTTTCTCAGCTATTTTGCTCATATCTAACTGTTCTAGCAACCAAAATATATACTGTTTCACCTTGGTGATTCTTATGTCAGAATTAATTCTCCAGTCAATCCATTATGTCTGCAATCCACTTCATATGTTAGCACCTTTTAAGAAGTAAGAAAACGAGAGCCAAAGTTAGTATTTCTGAATAACGAATGGCAACACCACAATGTGTTCCTTTTTCCATATAGGCAAATGCATAATAATATTTAAGGCAGAGGTGTTCTTTTATATAGCAAGTTCGTCAAGTATAAGTTTAGCATACAAATTTATGCCTAATATGGCTTATGTTAATCTTTGCTTGGTTTATCATGAATGTAACTTAGCAAAAATGTGTTTTTTCTGCCCATGTTTACCGTTCTTTATCATTGACTCGTGCCTCTCATGTTTGTAATACAGCTTTTCACTGATGTGGAAATAATTGGATATTAGTTAATTCTTTAGTACTTATTTAAATTAAATTGCTTGAACTTAGCTTATGCTGTCAGGGTTTTATATTATCTGTTTATTTCTGTCATAGTACACCATATTTTGTGACTGTTTATTGCTATTAGACAGCATTAATGCATGTTAGCTTTAATTAAGCTATTACTTTTTTATTAATATTTATAAATAATTATGAAATAAATCTATAGTAGTTTAAGTTATGTCAGTGTTATTTCAACACACACTTAGTTGTTTTGTGTAAATATTTTACTCTAATTTTAAGAGATTTTTCTGTTGGTGGCTTACATTTTTTATCCACCAAAGAATTGACTACCTGTCAGTTGTCAGTTACACCATTTAAGGAAAGAGAGGCAAACTTGCCCAACTTGTGTGATTGAACCTTGGCCATTTCAGTGTAAAGTGCTACCACTATACCACCAGGCTTCTAAGTGAGGTATCGTAATAATAAAATAATATGTATTTGGTACAGATTACATAAGAAACAAGCAAAGTAAAATGAAACATGCAAAGTAAAAAAAAACATTAATTTCATTTTATTTGTAGAAAATCAAACAAAATATTAGCATTTTTTTTTTTTTTTTCAAAACTGAAATTTTAAAAAATTACTTTTGTAGAACATCATTTTTTTTCTCAAAGTAGCTCAATCTTGTTAGCCATTTGTTTGGCAGACTCCCAATGTCCCAACTACGTTTTTCTTTTTTGTTACTCAAAAGTTCTTTTTTATTATCAACCATCAAATTCTTAATACTTATGTATAAATTACATCCGAGTCCATGTTTACAGTCCTGAAATATTTGAGCTGTTGTAAGTTTCCATGTCGAAAGTCATAAATGATAAATTCGTCTTTAGTCAAATCTACAAGATGTTTTGGGCTTACTAGTTTCTTTAATAAAGCCTGCCTGCCAAATGAGCTAGATTTCTTTTTTTCTGAAACATTCTAAACATTGATTGACACAACATTGTTCTTAAGATACCAGTTTCAAAAAGCAATTCCAATCCATAATTATTAATCTTTGTCAAAATACTAATATTTACACTTGAAAAGGTTGATTATATTCTGGTGCACATGCTATAAGAAATTTTGTACAAATTATGTTGAAGAAATTCCTCACAAATTGCTGGGAAAAAAAATCCAAGATTTCAATGTTAGCTTTTCAGCTATCTAAAATTTGAAGAATGTATGATTTTTCATTAAAAATGTCCATCTGAATCTTTTAATAAATTTTAAAAGAAATAATAACAAAATTAACACAAATAAAAGTGATGCAAAAAGGAGTTTGCAAAAAAAAAAAAAAATTAAATTTTAGTTCATAAATAGGAATTAAATTTATGTCTATGGGAGCATGTTTGGGACCAGCTGCTTGTTCATAAAATCAGGAATATTTCTACATTTGCAGTTTGTAAAAACATGTTTTCTGTGTTTGTATTACATTTTTTATTTATCTGATCATTAGGGATCATTAAAATAGTCAACAATTAAAATTTTTATTTCTTGAATGGAGAATACTTATCTTCTAAATTTTGATATATTACCTCAAAATCTATTCCTATCTTTCTTATGTGTAATAGTTTTCTTTTAGAAATAAGTAGTTTACTAGAACTAAATAGTAATTTCTCATTTTGATGACTTAAAAAGAATTTAATTTTATTCTTGTATTCATTTTTTTACACATAGTTTATTACATTACTATTTAAAAAATTTGTGAAAATTAAAACAATTAAGATGGCTTGTACAACTGAAATGTAACTTATTAAATGTAAAACAAATATATGATTGATTTGAAATTACAAAACTTGTATTACTAGGTATCCGAATACCTTTCATGTAAGTCACATAAAAATTACTACTTTGCAATTTAACTACAGTATGTAATTAAAAGTCTGTTTGTTTTACTATAAACAATATATTATCGAAAACAATATATCACTGAAACTAAAAAGAGCTTTTTGACAGGTAGATTTTTATATTGGATTACCTTTATTCTTGAGTAATGACCATTACAATGATACTGATGTGGAAGAGGCTTCATTATAATTGCTAGCGGGGCAACTCTAAGCCTGAAGCCATTTATTGGGAATGTAGTCTTTACTAAAATTCATAAATTTGAATACACCACTTTTTGATAACATACATAACAAATTTTAAATCCAATATTGTTAAATGATTGTTAATTATATTGTTAAATAAGTAAAATTGTTTGATTTTGAAATGTTGAAAGCCTGTAAAAATATTTCATACATTGTAAAAAATGAAATATTTAAGTATTTTTCATTGACAATAATACAGTCTGTACTCATTTTATGTTTAAATTTTCCATGATTAATTTTCCTTTTTCCCCCTTTCGTGTTCTGGATTTTTTTTCTTTTCTTTTTTTTTTTTTTTTTTTTTTTCCAAGATTCAATTTCTAACTCAGGAATGTCTTAAAAGAGATCCATTTAAACTGTAGTTCCTTTTTAAATTATACCGCAATATATAATCAGAATTACAAAACTAAGTCTAAATACAAATCAATCTCTAAAATATTATTAGAGTTCTGGTTTTTATAGTTTATTTTTGTTGTCATTTTTATTTTAGGCATTGCGATTTGTTTTTGAATTTTGGTACAATTTGTTTTTGAAATAATTAAAGAACCAAAGAATTTCAATTAATATACATTATTTGTTTTAAGATTTTTGTTTTATAATTTATCATTTTCCTTAGGTTTTATTATTTTGCTATTTAAAAAAACTTTAAATGTTGACATTTACTTTTAACCAAGGGTTTTCTGTAAACTAACAAGCAATGTGATTGATAATGTTTCTTAACTTTAACTGTGTTTCTCCTTTTTATAGTGTACAGCTTAAAATAGTTATATATTGCTTTCAGTAAGTGAAGCTCCACCACCTGTTAAAGCAACAAGTAATAAACCATCTGAGACCACTCCTAATATTGTATTTGAGGGAGAAGTTGTATTGCAAAGTTCTTTAGCCTTTCTTCAGAATACCAAAGAAAAAGAAGAGAAAGTAAATGTTTTTTTTATCATACATATTTATGTGAAAAATATGTTCTGAAGCAATTACAATCTTATTGAGGAAAAATTAAGAATCTTTGATTGAGCATAGTTATTTATAAAATCTTTAATTAGAACTGATTTTTCTTCAATCTTTTAAAAGTTTTTCTGATATGAATATTATCTACTATAATTTAATAATTTATAGCTATATACACTCACTTGTAAAAGTTAAGCACAAACATATAAAATGCAAAATAATCAAATACTGCTTTGATTGACACAAAATTCAGTAGGAAAGTGGCATATATATTAATGCATAAAATAAAATCAATAATTATGTACAGAAATGAAAACAATATTAAATTTCTGTAATTTATCAGATAATGACATACTGGAGATTTAAACAGTATTATATATAAAGTGAAAATAAACAGCATAAAATGAAAAAAGGACATTAATAGGGTATATCATCTCCCCACAT
This sequence comes from Latrodectus elegans, assembly GCA_030067965.1. Lineage (NCBI taxonomy): Eukaryota > Metazoa > Arthropoda > Arachnida > Araneae > Theridiidae > Latrodectus > Latrodectus elegans. The sequence goes on from CM057822.1 coordinate 42,697,003, forward strand.
CTGTATACAAAGATTAAACCTTGTGTCCATACTTTCAATTAGATCCATTTAAATTAATCCGATTACCACCGCAGACCGGTCAACCACTGCAGAATTAAGCAAAAGCCATTTCTTCTTTTAGAGCAGTTTTGAGCTCAATAAGAGTGGCTGGAGGTTGGAAATAAGAAGATACAGCATGGCTGAGAGCATCCCAAAGATTTTCAATTAGATTAAGGTCAGACAAATATGCTGGGGCCATGTCATGCGCACAATTCCTTCACTCTCCATGTAATCATCGATGATGTCAGTTCTATGGGACATGCATTATCGTCGATTAAAACAAAAGTAGTGCCAACTGCTGCAGCATACAATCTCACAATGGGTTCTAGGACTTCATATCAATACCAGACAGTTGTCACAGAATCTTGTTTAAAGATGTGCAGGTCCATGCAGTATTCTAATGAAATCCCTGCCCACACCATAATGCTTCCACCTCAAAATGTGTGATGCTCAGTGATGTTTTGGGGCTGATTGTGTGTTCCTTGTTCATGTCATATCCTTATATGCTTGTCATCTGGCTCCAAAGCAAATCTTGACTCCTCAGTAAACATGACTTTGCCCCAGTCAGACTCAGTCCAATTAACATGTTACTTTTATTGTACTCCTCTTGATTGGACAGATAGACAAACACAAACTTGAGGTATCTGGGCATACAGTCCACTCATATGTAATCTTTGCTGTATAATAGCTGCAGATATCACCTTACCAATGGAGGCTGTAATCATAGATGCCACAGATATGGAAGTCGCTTTGCGATTCTGCTTGTTTAAAATCACAATGCATTGATCTTCCGTGGAGTTTGTAACCCTTGAGCGACCACCTAAGGGCCTTTGGACAGCTGTCTATGTGGTTTGGAATTGTTTTCATAAATGCAAAATCACAGAATGAAGAATGCAGAAGAAAAAAGCAACATCTGAGATTGACTGTCTTGCTTCAATGTGCGCCACAGCACGCCAGTGCTCAGAATCTGTTTGTCTTCTGGAAGTCATAGAAGTCACATGTTTAAAGCTTTCGTACAATTTGTTTTCAAGACACCTTCTATCAGCACTTACAATCAACTTCTGTAACCCTTCATAAAGCTAGTATCTTACAAAACTGCACTTTTTGCCTATTTCTTGACATGAAATTGCGATTGGCTGTTACCTAACATATTTGTTGTTGTTGTTACTAATGACACTTCGACAAGCTGAGCTCACTATGCCTCGGTTATGAGAATTTAAGTCCATTGGGGGCGTCTTTTGTTTAATCAGAGCACCATGAAGGTTAAAGTACAACTTTTGCTCTTCAAATCCTTCAATAGATAGCAGACTAGAGGATCTCCCTTAATTTTGGCATTGATCTGAAGGGGAAATGAATTTCTCCAGGCCATTGCACCCATGGAAACTGCTGAACAACTGACCACTAACATATTTACATACTTCCATCTACCCTCAACGATTCGCATCCTCTTCAATTCTGATGGGCTTCTGAAAATTAGCATTTTCCTCTCAGTGCTTAGCTTTTGGAAGTGAGGGTATATAATCATATTGAACAAAGAATTCTATTTTTAAAACTTTATGAAAGCTTTATTTTTTATGTTTAGATTCACTATATTCTAGTAGAATCATTAAAATTTTTTTTTTGTTGTGGAAAATTTCTGTCTAGATTTCAGCCACTGTATTTAACTTTGGGAGATGGATATGGCATTTCTCCTTCTTCCACGTGTTTCTGTTAGAGAGTATTTAATTTTCTGAGTATTTAATTTTTTTTTTGAACATAGACAGCTATTGCATACTTACATACATGCATAGGCAGATTTGAAAAGTTATTCCTGAAATCATAACTTAGTAGACATGTTAATGCTAACAACAATTTTCAGCTATTGGGGTGTTTGTTAAATTGCATAAAATTAAGTAGCTTATATATATATATATATATATATATATATATATATATATATATATATATATATTGCCTACACTTATATTATTTAAAACCTTACTTTGGACCAGCAATAGGACTGTTCCTTTTGAAAAATGTCTGGTATTCAATCTCAGATTAATGAGCTATTGATAATAAGTTTCTGATCAAAAGATTTTAAAATCTTGGTATTTTTCCCTTTATTTAATAATTATTTTTGGCTATAGTTTTACAATTGTCTTTGATTGTTTTACTACTGTGTGTGTTTTACACAAAAAATGTTTTAAAAATTAGAATTTTACTTACTTTGAAGTTTAAGGATTTAATTGTGAAGATAAGGTTTAATAAAAAATATTGCTGGAATACAATATATACAAATTGTAACTAAATTTAGTGATATTTAAATCTTTGAATGGATTTTACAATTACATTTTGAAAGCTTAAAATGAAAATTTAATTCAGTTAATTTAATCAGATAAACTAGATATACATATTTTCTATAAGTTAGACGAATTGCAAAATCACTTTGCACATGCATTGATTTTTAGTAAACATTCTTGAATATTTATTAGTCATGTTATACATGATTTAATACTGTATCATTTATTGATAGCCATTTAAGTTTTTAAGTTAAAACAGGTTTTCATAAAAACTGTAAATAACATCATTATTAACATCTTAACTCAGTTTGGACAGGGCTCAACATATACTAAAGGGTACATTGTGATTTTGGGCATAATCATGGGATTGGTCTCATTGACCCTGATTATAGCAGTTAAATTAAAGAGTTCTTTCCTTCAGACAATTAGAGCTTTGAATTAGTTCTTATCTAATGAATATATTTATGCCTAATTTAAGAAAATGTTAAAATTAATCAGTTTTTTTTATTGATTGAAATAAATTTCTGAAGCTATCTATATATCCATTCTACTCTCCCTCCAATTATACAATATATATTTGCTGGTGCATAGTAAAAACAATATAATAAAAACAATTATATATTTGCTGGTGCTTCGTAAAAAACACTCATGTACACCAACCATTTACACCACTGTTGGCTCTATTGGATTCAAATCTCATGATTGAAAAGAATCCATTTTTAAAAGATGCAGTTTTATGCATTGTGAACATGAGATTATATATATTTAGATGGAGATATTTATTGAAAATATAGCAAAATTGTATAATGTGCTATGAAAAGTATCTCTATTTATCAATCCAATACTGCAGATTCATTAATTAAAATTTTTTATTAATAAATACTAGCAATTTAGGTTTCTAACAATTCAATCTAACTTACTAGGTTTGAATTCAGTTCAATTGTGTATTTACTTTTTGTTTTAATCTTAATGTGTTCTAATATTTTAGTTTATTTTGTTTACTGAACTACAAATCAAGTTTTTCTTACAAATGAATTTATAAATACTACACATTCAAAGTGTTGCTCTTTTTATGCTTTTATATTTGTTGTATATTTGAAAATTGGTCATTAATTCAATTAAACTTTTTAAAAATATCTGAATTCTGTAAAGGAATGGAACTTTATTCACTTTAAGAAGTTGTAATTTGACATCATGTTAATCGTAAAATTTCTTTCTGAGTAATTTCCTGCTGAGTTGGCAGCCACTCTATTTTCAGTTAAAATTGTATGCTTTCAATTCAAGCTTGATGGTAGTTTGGAATCTGATTTAAACAGTCTTGTGCAAACAATCCAAAATCAGACCAACTTAAATGAGTTCTATTTTATCCTACAGTTATTTTAAAGCAGAAATACTTTCTTAAATATAAAAAACTGTAAAAATGAAAGATTTTTAAATATAAGTGAATTAAGGAAATGTTTCTTAATAGACTGAAATATTTTTTCTAAATAAAAATACATAGAGCAATCAACAAAACACTTTCTATGCTTTTATTAGAAGTCTGCAAATATATTGATTAATTAGGGAAAAATTAAAAGTTCTGTTAAGAGAAAAAAAATTGTGTAACTTTATGCAGTTATAAAAAAAAAGTTTTATTCAGAAATCTATCTACATTAATTTACATTTAAATCAGAATCTTAATTGTGATTGCTATAATTTAGGGTTACATAGATTTTAAATTATAACTAGCATGGATTTATTTTAGCATATGTTAATCTATACTTATTTTGAGTGGAACAATTGCATGGATTTTTATTAATATAATTTTTAATCATTAATTGTAGAATATTTTGATACTAAAATAACTGGTGAAAACTGCTTAAAATAATTAGTTAATTTTTATCCAATGCATAATAATTTTGAAAATGACATTTTATGTTTTCATTTAAATGATCACTAACTTTGAAAAACACCATGTTAAGCAAATGTGAACAATAAACTTTTCACATATACAATTAGTCAATAAAGTCTGCATACTCAAGAAAAAGTAATATCAAATCCAAATTTAAGGTGCAAAAAGTGTAGTTTCTTAAAGTTTTATTTAGTTAAGTTTTATTTAGTTAAATTTTATTAGTTAAGTTTTATTAAGTTTATTTAGTTAAAGAATATTTAGTTTCAATAAGAGAATTTGAAATTATTTAACTGTAATATTTTCATATTTAATCATTTATGCACACTAATTTTTAAAAGATAATTGGCAAGAATTCAAATCTAATTAAGTTTGCGTAAAACGCAATGGAGGTGGGGGATTTCTTATATAACTTATAAACTTTAAACTTGAGAATGCAAAGGAGGTTACACTTTCAAGGTCATTGACTTCCCAAATTAATTTCATGTTGATTGGAAGTTGTTATTCTATTTTCTTTGATGCAAATGACAACCAGTAAAGAAATTTCTTTAGTTAAAAGACAACTAATAATAAATTTGAAAGATGAAGGTAAAACTCTTTGTAATATTGGTAAAACCATTGGAAAACCATTTTCTAGTGTATAAAGAGTTATTCAAAACTATCTTGACAATGGTAGTTTTGCTGTAAAACTAAGATGTGAGAGACCGAAGAAGCTAACGCAGAGAGAAGAAAGAAAAATTATTTTATAAATTAAATAAAATCCTAAACTTTCGGCTGCAAGCATTGCAAAAGACATTATGTTAAACTAGCAACAAGGAAATTTCACCTGAAACTGTACGAAAAGTTCTGCGAAAGGCCGATTATCATGGACACAAACCTAGGTCTAAGCCATACATTTCTGAGACAAATAGTTGGCGCAGCATGTCCAATTTTGGACCTTGTGCCATAAAACCCAACCAACCATCTGAGACAAATAAAAAATAATTGCTTTTGCCAAAACATATTTAAGCTCTTTGCACGACTTCTGGAACAATGTAATTTGGTCAGAAAGCAAATTTATGATATTTAAAGTTAATGGCCACCCTATTGTATGGAGAAAACCAGAAACTGAACTGAATCTGAGAAATTTAAAACCAACTGTCAAGCATGGAGAAAGCGGTGTGATAGTATGGGAGTGTATGTCATCGAAAAGAGTTCGAAACCTTCGCATTATTGTTAAAGTCATGGATAAGTATGCTTATCTGAAAATTCTAAAGAAAAATCTATGAGACAGTGCCCGAAATTTATACCTTTCTAATACCTTTATTTTCCAACAAGACAATGATCCAAAACATACAGCTAAAATTGTGAAGGAACATCTCTATCACACTCCAAAACAGTTTTGAATTCCTCCACAGTAATCAGACCTCAATCCATTCGAACATTTGAGGGCAAAATTGGAGAAACGAATTAGAAAACATAATATTATATCTCCAAATGAGTTAATTAGTAAATTGCAGGAAGAATGGGCCAAATTTACATCAGATGACACTTGAAAACGCAATGCAGTCAATGCCCAGATGTCTGCAAGTTGTTTTGAGGAATAAAGGATATGTTACAAAGTATTTAAGTAATGTAAAAAACTTGTATTTTGCATTTTTTAAAAATGTATGCACACTTTATTGGAGGGAATTTCTGAGTTTTGTTGACAAAATGCATTTTTGTAAAAATAAAAAATGTATTACACTTATGTTATTAACTTTTTATTTAAGTATACAATTGTAGCTTATAGAAGAAAAAAAATTAATGATTAAAATGCAGTTTTCAATGCTTTAAGTGCTTTTTTAATTTAAAATTTAGTCTGAACGTAGACTTTTGTGCCTAACTGCATGTTTTAATGTCAATCTTAGCAAATAAAATATACTTGACAAAGGATTAATTGCTAAATATTTTATGTATTATAAATTTAAGTAAATTTTTAGTGTAAACACATCAGTTACAGACAATATTAGCATTTGCATGTATAACTGCATAAATAAAATACAGATAGTGCATTATTATTTGTATTTATTTTTTATATATTCAACTTTTAATACTAAACTAAAATAGGAAGGAAATTTGTTTTGAATAGATTAATATTCTATTGTGCAAATCTCAGTTTGGCTTGCTGTATAAAATTTATTGGTAATTGTTAATTTTTTTTTATAAAAGCCAGATAAGTAAATTTTCACTTTGAAAAAATTATGAAAAAAAAATGTTTAAGGAAATTTAATAAAATTTAAAAAAGTAATGAAGGATTATATTTTGAAACAAAAATTTTTCTTAAAAAATTGTAAAATTTGATCATGTTTCATAAATTTGTTAGTTATGAAACTATTTATTTTAAATTAAATTTGTTCATAATTGTCTACTGATTTTTTTAACAGAGAAATACAAGTAATTTAAAATAAATTATACAGATATTAAATCTTTCAATTTCAAATAAATATGAAAGATTGTGTATAGTAAACGATCTAGTATTAATTTTAAAGGTCTTTTTTTTTTTTAAATCATTTTATAGATTATGCAGTCAATGTCTTCTAAATGTGAGCTTCAAGAAAACAGTTTACCACAAGAAGAATTTGAAGGAGTAGATCCTGATGAATGGGTAAGAGAGAATTATTCAAAGATTATGTTTAAGAGCAAAAAATTGAGATAATGCTTTATTTATAGTAACAATCCAATTAGCCCTTGTGTGCAAAAGATAAAGTTGGGTGACAAAATCAATCCGTTTTATGATAACAAAAGTGAAATTCTAAAATAAGTTACTTTCTGTAAGAACATTCTTTTATTATTTTATAAAACAAATTACAATTTTTTAAACACTTGTAAATTTTATTTCCATTTTGATTAAACAATGTTTTTTTAAGAAAATATTTACAGGAAACATATTTCTTACATTTGCTTCCTGATCTGTATTCTTTCCTTCAATTCAGTAATTCATATGTTCACATAGTATCTTGTTAACTATTTTTTTGTAGTAGAATTGAATCTACTTTAAACTCCATAAGTCGCAGTCAAAGTACCCCCCTCCCTTTCACACACTTTTTTTTTTCAAAAAGTCATCAGAGGACTACAAACTAATTCACTCTAACATTTTAATATCTTTGCTTTCAATGTTTAAAAGTATTCTCTTTCATGGTATCTTCTACAGTCATGCAAAAATGATTTTGTTTCTTCCAATTTTCCAGCTGAGCTGGAAGCCGAATGGTTAGTGTTCTTGCCTTCAGTTCAACAGTATGTGGGTTTGAATCCCACCTTGGGCATGGATGTTTGTAGTGGTTCGGAATCCACTTTAAGCCATAGGTTCCTGTCTAATTAGCCCTCATGTGCAAAAAATGACCGTTGAGCAACAAACAAACAAACAATTAAATTTCTTAAAAATTATGCATAGTAACATAATTAAAAATTACAAGTTAAAATTGTGTTTAAATTTAAGGGCTTTTAAGCACAGAGAAATCTGTACAGTGAAGCATTTGCTTTTGAGACATTCAAACCTTGAGTGGTTGAAAATACGTTTTAATTAAATTAAAAATAATTCATTGAAGTAAATAATACAAATCTATATTTAGCAATCTTTTATTTTCCTTATATAAACCTTACAGTATGTACTAACTTTTGATACATAAAATCATTAAAATAAACAGGTATTCCAGATTACAAGAGATGTCAAATAGTTAAAAACATTATTTAAAATTAACATTTAAAATTTTTACAAATTATACTTTTTTACAAATATTAAATAGTAGTATATAAAAAATGTTTCTTTTCTGTTTGAATCTCATAAAGAATAATCTCTATTCTCTTACTTTTTCCCTTGGTTATCAAAAGACTAAATTGATTGCTCTCTTTAATAAAACATAAATATTAATATTTTAACTAAACTTCAGATAATTAAAATAACTTTTGATTTAAAAATTCAATATTCCTTATTTCGATGTTCTTAAAAATTTTATTATTGAATTAGAATGTCAGTAAATATTAAAAGATGTTTGTTAATAAAAACGTTATAGAAAGTAAAGAAAGAGTAATATTTTCATTGCTTGATCAATTTACTTAAATTCTTAATTCATTTATTGAACAAGCAGCAGTTAAAGTTATTTGACTAATCTTACATTTCTATAAAAATAAGTCAAAATATCTTTTATAAAGGAAAATGCTTTTTAATTTTTGGGTGTATCATTTTAATACAAACTTGATTTGTCTCTCCCTCTCACAATAAAATATATTGCAGATTAGCAATGGATAACTACTGATTTATGTAATATATTATCAGATAAGTTTTAGATTAATTCATTTCTCTTTTATAATGTAGGAGGAGGAAGAAAAAGAACATCTTCAAAAAGAGTTATGATTATTTTTCTGCTCATACATGCTCATAATTAAGTTTTAAGAAAAAAGTTAGGGTCTAGAAACCTGATATTTTATTACTTTTTGACGATTGATTTTTTTGCATTCATTCTGAGATGTAAATACATATATGCCATATAATAAGAATTGAAATGTTATATTTGCTTATTTTTGTTATTTATAATTATTTGGTAGTCATGTTTTGTTGAAAAATTTTTATACATGTATTAAATTTTTGCCAAAATTGCAGTACAAATGTTGCAATTTTTCCTTTTGACAATTTTATTCTTCTGACATTTTTACCTCTTGTATTTTTCCTGATCATTTTCTTTCCTAAAAGAATCAACATTTTTGTATTTTCATAATTCGAACTCTTATAATTTTGAACATTGTTTACTGTTGTATATTTTTAATTTGAATGTTAAAGAATTATTTAAAGCATATAAAGCACAATTCCATTCATGTGACAGTTCTTTTTTAAATTTTGACTATTTATTATGTATTTGGTATGATATTTATAATTTGTTATATCAAAACATTGTTTTTTTTCCCAAGAATATTTATTATATTCTTATTTCTTGTTTATATCTGTGTGTAGTTTAGTTTCAAGTGATTGTTATTAATCGATGAAACTTCAATCAAAAACTGTTATTTAATTTTGATTTAATGTGCTTCCTTTATTTTTTTAATTTATGCCATTGACATATTTATAATCTTCAGTATTATCTTATAATATATTTTAAGATCTGGTGATATTGCAAATTTCTTTGCATGTTATTTGGTGAAATAGGATGTATGTATATCTGTCCTTTATTTTAGGTAATTGCATGATGAAAGAATAAAGATTTCACTTTTATCACTGTAATAAATCAAAAGATTGAACCTAAATTTTCCAGCTCAAATTTTTAATAATATTTCTGGATGTAAATGTTTGTGCAGTAAAATGTAAATGTTTGTGCTTTTATCTTATTCATGTAATATAGGACTATATTACTTGTAATAAGAAAACAAAATTTTTCTGGTTGCGTATTCAATTATTTTTAATAAAAATTTTTACTTTTATAAAAATGTGCTAATTACAAATATTTTCCTGTTTCCATAAATAAGTAAATGAATTATTGACAAAAATTAACTGATTGAATGTTGTATATAAATTATTTAAATATCATTCAAAATTCATAAATTCTTGCAATTAATAACTTTATCAATAAGTTATTTAAGAATAATTAGAATAAGAGAAAGAATAAATAGTTTTGCACTTGATTTAACAGAGTAAATTTGATTTATAAAATTATTCTACTTACCATAGAAGCTATTCTACAAAAATTTCAGTTAAGTAGTTATTGAAGCTGCTTTTATAAGAATAAAAAGCAAATCTATGTACAGTCTTTATATATGCTATTAGGCATAATGCACTTTATTGCATTATTAAGCACATATTTTTCCTTGATAAAATGTGCATGTGAAGTTTTTTGCATGTAAATTTGTGAAAATGCTAGGAAATAATTGCTAAAATTAATATATATATATATATATAAATCACAAAACGTTTCTCATCTGTTTTTAATGATATGCTCAAATTTCTATTCTATAAATTATAGTTACTTATTAATCTTTGATTAAAAATACCAGTTTGATTATGTGCTATATTCTTTCTCATAGTTTTATCATTATTTTCTAAATTTTATAATATGGTGTCTTATTTTATAATTTGTGTAAGTTAATAATGCATATGAATTTATGATTGTTTCCATTTAATCTATATCACAGAACTCTTTTTACAGAGACATTTCAGTTATATTTACTGTAATAGGAAAAAAAATTTTATACTTGTGTTTCTAAACGTTTTCATTGATTGCATTATTGTGATAACTTATACATGGAACTATTTTTGAGAAATGGGAGTTTTTATTGTAATTTGTGGAAAGATGAATTTTAAGTATTAGATAATACTTTATAATTTTGAAATAATAATGATATATGAATAATCTTTAGATTTGCATATATTAGAATGATATAAATTAAGTTTAGGAACTTTCTTAAACAACCATCTAAAAAATTTTCCATATTCATAAACATATGTATTTGTTTATGACCAATATAAATAAATCAATTTTTTTGTTACTTAGAAATTTTTATCATTTTGATATGAATAGAAAACAATGTAAAATTTATGAACTATACTGCTGCGCAATCACATGTAGTTTTCAAAAAGAAAATATTTTAAATAGTATGTTTACATGTTGTGTAAATGGAAATAAAATTTTCTCACCCTTTTATCTGTCTTAAATCTTATATTTTTCAGATGTATTTTTCCTAGAAATTACTATGTGTTAAATAACAATCATTGTATGTATGCATTTTCTTGATTATTTCTTATAGGCTATAACTAAACACATTTTATCAGTCTTCCATTTGAAAAAAAGTCAGTGAAGAAAAATGTTGCAGTATTAATTATGAATGAAACTCTTCAAAATTACAGTGCCCTTGTGGAGGGCTGACCTCTTTAAATAGAAGAATTCAATTCTAATCATTGTTGAATTTTTTTGTGTAAGGTGGTCGTCTCTCCATGTGACGGACATGTTAAATTTCTATTTTGCCCAAGCGCAACTCCAGATGTGAAAATTTTTCAATATTTCCTATATTGGATTTTAAACAAATGATTCCTTATCTAAGAAAAATCCTCTGAAAGGCAATAACTTGTGGACTGAGCTGGTAGCCGAATCATTTGGAAACCATTTTAAACCATAGGTCCCATGCTAATTAGCCGTTGAGTAGTGACAAACCAAGCAATAACTTGTAGTGGATGATGATCAAATTCTTTATTATATTCTTTAGCTCTACAGTGGCAGATTCTTTCAAAAGTTAATGAAAAAGAATTACTAAAAATATTGAAGCCTCACTTAATTGAAGATGTACAACAATAAAGGGATTACCTTAATTAGATTATGATTTTTGGACTGGAAAATTATTGATACCATTGTAGATATTGTTAAACACTGAAAGATGTCACTTTTTTCCCTTATGTGCATATCTGTCAAGAGCAGACTTTGTAAGTTTCCTCTCTTGTTAGCGGGGTGGTGTCATTAATAGTTTAGATTTGGCAAAGAAAACAATGGAATGTATCGTTTGGGGTAAAACAGCCCCAGTCATTTTCTTCTGACTAGAGTTAATCTAAAACCTATAGCTTAAAGAAGACTTTTAATCACTTCAAACACCTACATATGAAAATTGAAGGGCATCTCACAAACTATTAAACTGAAGACTAGAAAGCAAACAATTCACTTGGTAACTCGAAATGCATATACTCTCAAAATGATTTCAATTGTAAATGTTCCAATATCCTTGCTAAATGTCATGAAAAATTCCTGAAATTAATGGTACGAATATACTATCATTAAGGTTTCGCTTTACATTATTTCAACCTTTTTTTTTTTTTTTAAATATTCTATTGATATTTTTCTTTAATTAATCTATTGGGAATTATATAGTTTAATAAAATAGCTTTCAAAATGGGGCATAATGTAATGCATCTAATAAACTGATTAAAATGATATTGCATATTTTAGCTATAGAAATTAACTTAATTTGACTGCAATATCAGAAGTTTTGATTTAATATAATTGTAATATATTGCATTTCTTAGCTACTGTAAGTTTCTGTTTGACGAATATTAACGAATGAATATTTCCCAAGTACTTTGATCAACCAGGAAACATGTATTTTTTTTGGGGGGGGGGGGAAGGACTTAAAAAAAATACTCTTTGAGATTTGAGCTATTGAAAATAGATAATTTTTAATACAAATGTTCTGTGAAGAATATGCAAATATCATTGAGATTTTTAGCCTGTGTTTGAATACAGTGAAAATTTCTATAAAATGCTTGTAAAATAAATTTTATATTCATTGTTATATATAATAATTTTTGTCTCTTTGTGAAATTCAAAACAAAATCTAAATCTTTATACAAATCTTTTGTTTCATTTATTACATTACATTAAATTAATTAAATCAACTTTTCATTAGATTAATAAAACAATACCAAGCATACTATGAAATGGGGGATTTCATGTAATGTTGACCATCTAATCGGAATATATACTTCGCATCCCTGGGACCTCGATCAAGAAAACATATAGGCTGTCTTGCCATTGAATTTAGGTTTTAAATTGTCTGAGAATTGTGAGACAGTCAAAAATGTGCTCATGTATTATAATTTTAATGTAATAGACTATTTCATTGTAAAATCTAGTTAAAAGTTCGATTTGGATTTAAGAATTATCAGTAATTTAAAATTAACTTATGTAATCCAGTGTTGTTTTAAAAAAAGCAGTACATATAATATTAATAAAGGCTTTAAATTGTTATTTTATTTTATTTTTTTTTAAATTTTGCATGAAAGTGAATAAAAATATTTTAAATATTATAGTTAGCCAAATGATATACTACACAACTGTGTAATGTTGATGAAGAAAATTTCATAAATCTTATAATAAAATGCCTTGCTTACATTGATATTTTATGGCACAACAATTTTGGATTGCCTTCACGGAATTTTTCTTAGAATGAAGGGAGATCAAGAATGAGAATTTCTTATGTCAACTTTTTATAGTGCTGAAAGATGTTGATTTATCACTGTATATAGAATTAATTTCTTCGGAGTTCTGTTTCCTAAATCAACACCGAAAGATATGCAAAACTATCGTACTAAAATATTCAAGACTCCATTCAATTTCTTGTCCGAGATGAGTTTATATAATTTTACCATAAGCACAAATCACGCTAAAATGGTAAGTTATTAAGCATTTTTATACTTAAAAATATTAAATTATCATTCGGAAACTTCAATAATATCTATTGTTGCTAAGCACAGAAATATAAATAACAATCTTAGTGTTGGAGTAAATATAAAAAATACTTGGCTAAAATGGATTAATTATTATTATCCCATTTTATTTATTAATTAACTTATAAAAATCATCATTCAGAAATAGAATATTTTGAAAAATAGTTATCATTTTTGAACTTTAAAAAAGTGTCTTACTTATCCTTTTTCACATCAGACATGAAAAAATATTGAAAAATACCAGGCTGTAACAAATTGTACTGGACACTTACGAAGTTTTTTAAGTGTGTATATTCAATCATTAAAAGTTATCTCGTTAATAAATTAAATTTTCTGAAATGTGTGTGAAAAAATGTAAAGAGTTAATTTCAAAAAACGATTATCTAGTGATATTAAAAGTAAAACAGATGCGAGGAAAACATATGGTTGAAATTAAACGTGTTGAATGCTTATGGATTGAGGAAATTTCCATAACATGATTTTTGTCAGATTTAAATATTCAGATAAAAAGTAAATGATGTGGAAAAAGAGTCCTTATAACTCACAATTTTACTCATCAATGAATTACTAGACAGGAAATCTTGTGGTTCTCCATTTAACTTGTACCGGGAAGAAAAATAAGACATTTTTTGTACAAGAACATCTAGTATGCAGATAAAATAATTATATTTGAAAGTAACTTGAAGATTTTGACACCGGGTATGCTAGACAGTGTAAAGGCAGAAGGCCGTCGTAAGACAATTTGACATTTACCACGTAAGACTTTTTTTCGTAATTGTCTTCCGAATGGACTTTTCATAGAAGAAGTGAAAAAGTGAGAGGTATTTTCGTTTCGCAAGGGAGGAAATCTATAAATCTCCAAAAAACACATCCTAATAGACATGCGTACAGAAGGCAAAAGCGTGTCATCCATTTCCCATTGTTCACTAGTAGAACTATCGAACCCGAGCCATTTTGCTTCGAAAAATGTTATGCCATGGTGAACCTGAAATTTGGAGGTTTATATGAAAGAGAAATATATAGAAACTATAGCTAAAACGTTCCATAACTGGTGAAGCATGAAGTCGAACTTAGATGACAGGTTGCTAACTCATTCCATGCTGTTTCAGTACTATACTTCATTAATCATAGTAGTTGGAGAGTTGTGGCAATACAGTTTCTCAGCAGTCCATGACCAACTAATGAAACCATGAAAATTTAACTAATGAAAGATGTGGAGAGAATGAAGGCTAAGACAACAATCGAATATCTGCTTCGAGAAAGGTCATTACAGGATGTGTCTCATGGGATCTTGTATAACCTTTTCGAAAATATGTCACAAAAGTACGATGCAACAGTTGGCCTTGAGAAGTCAAATGTTCACCGATGGTATTCAATTTACCATTGATCGGAACTAGGGAAGTGTGTGTTATGTACTCTATGATTTTCCATGCCATCGCACCATGTCAAGCCGCAATAATGAGTGTAACAAATCAGTGAATGTTCTTTTCGGAGCCTCTAATCAGGTAGATAGCCATCAAATGCATGCGGTAGATAATTTTAGCATTAAATATTAAAATATCTTACAAAGGTCTTTGGCTCTTAGGCTGTCCTGTTGTCAAAATGTCACTATGAGCTTATAGTGTCTTTATGATACAACACCTCTCTCTTCGGAGCAAAAGGTACGACCTTCGATACTAGCTACTATTGGAAACAGGGGATGGATGTTTGTTTCTGCTTGCTACATGCTCATATATCAAAGTGAGTGCTTAGAAGTTTTCCTGGTTTTCTCCGACAAGTACGAACATTTCTCTTAAAACTCCCAGCCGAAAATTTTCTAAAAATTGAAATGCATTTAGATATATTTGCAGAATTATATTATGAAAATTGCATTAAATTTATTAAAACTATTTCAGAAGAAATGCATAAAAGCTGAATCATTTGGAGTATTTGGAAAATTTTATTTAGTGGATATTGTTATTTATACTGACTGTTGATTTTTCAACTAGAAATTATTGAAAAAATCCAGTGCATTTATTATCCTAGCCACTGGCTATATGATAAAAAAAAAATCTTAAAATTTTCAGTATATATAAATTAAAATATTACTTTCTCAACCATAAGCAACACTGAGATTAAATAAATCAAAAATATTTTTCTCGCTTGATTAAATAATCAAGTACATTATCGTTCTTAATTTTCTCAGTTATTCATTTTTATTAGTTTGAAAATTCTTCTATCAAAATTTAATAAATTCCATTGATTATTACTTGTCAAAGTCCAACTACATATATATGCTATTACAGGTCTGGTGAGAGTTTAATAAATCTTCATTTTAATTTCTTTACTTATAAGCTGTTTCAATTGGGTATTAGCATAAACACAGATTTATTTACGTTTCGAATCTTGGAACTGGTTTTTTTCAGAAATTTTCTGCAATCATTAAAAAGTGAACCGCCTTTAAAAACTGGCTTTTAATGTAGCAAATGAAGGAATTAGATAAATTTTTAAATTATATATTAATAAATATTGCGATTTTATAAATTAATATTTAGTTAAAAACTACATTTCATCGTAAAATATATACAAATTTCGACTTTTTTTATAAATTCAAATTTATTACACACACACACATAAATATATATAAATCCAGTTTACATTACCTTGTATGTAATTTAACTCGATTTGTTTTAAACTAAACGTGAATAAAGTGAACAGATATTAATATTGTCTTTTATTTATCACTCTATCAATCCAAAACAACTACAAATTCCTGAGGAAAACAAAACAAAGCAGTAATTTAACAACAATGAGTAAGACTGAAATTCATAAGAGCTTTTCATAATTTGATTTTAAAAGAAATGAGTCTGTGTAAGAGCAATTTTAGAATGCTGTGTAATTTACTACGCTACATCAATTCATAATATTTCAGTATGAATTTTGGTAATACCGTTGTTTCAAGCATTAAAAAGTAAATGATTGATTATCTATAGGTATTTAAGAAATTAAAAAGTTATATTTTCTCTTGACTTACAACTAACTCATAATAAGTTTATAAATTAAATTCTTTAAAAAATTTATAAAAATGTCTCGTTAATTTTATTATGAAAAATAAATATTCAAGACAACGTTTTTGGTATATATTTTTCCATATTTTTATTTTCGGTGACTCAATCTTTGCACACTTTAAGGAACTATTTTTATGTGGAATATGGTCCTATTGTAAAATCACTGTATATAAATTGAAATACATAATACATACTTTCAAAGAATCGCCATTACAATTATCTTTTATTTGTGGCTGCCATTTACTGAAGCAAGGAAGATCGTCACAAAACACATATTATAAAATATTGCTTTGTTGTTACTTATGACACTTGGATAAGCCAAGCTATCTAGAGCAACATGAAGGTGAAAGTACTACTTTGTTCAAAACTCCTCCAATAGATAGCACCACCAGTTGATAATGATTTCTATCGGAGGAACTCCCTTCCTCAATTTTGGCACTGATCATGAGGGGAAGGAAGTTTTCTCCTAATCATTACACCCATAGTAACTGCTCAATGACCGACCTCAGGACTTTTGATTCTTCAGATTTAAAGAGCACGTATATCGCATGTACTCGGTGGGTTTTCGGTGGCATTGGGAATCGAACCCCGCCCTATAAGTATTGTTGTAAATAGAATTGTAATCTATAAAATGGATGTATCAACATATAATGTATAAATATAATGTAATAACCATTATCGGTATAATGTAAACGGGTTTTTACTGTACATAAACATGCATTGACTACTCATTTTAATTAACACTATCCTCAAGAAATTTCTATACCAGGAGAAACCTATCAGTTATTTATCAAATGATGCACATCACTCAGATGTCCTGCAAAAGATATCCGAGTTATATTTTAATTTAAGTGATATTTTCTTGCACTCTCTAATTTATATGCTAGAAAGCCACCGCTATAATATACAAATTATATTAGATGAAAAGTTTCAGGATTTGAAAATTACACACGAATTTTCTTACATATGCGTTTTCATGTTGACAGCGTGATTTATTTTATAGGATTTTTCATTTTTTAAATTGATTTTTAAACATTATTCTGTACAAAAAATTAGAAACAAAAGTTTACAATGAATTCAGTAAATTTTCGATACTGGGGTAGATTGTTATTTCTTTGATGTAATTTTTTCTTTCCTTTTTAATTTAAAATTTATTTTTCTGTATTTAAAATGGTTTATGTTCAAAAACAGTTTTAAAAAACTGATTTTTTTGTTGAATAAAGGTAGAATTGAAGCTTTGTTCTAGTGTGGATAATTAAAGTTATTTCTCTCTCTTTCTCCGTTCTTTACATGAAGCGAAATAAAAATTACACATAGACAGAAAATATCTTAATAGTTTGCAAAATTCATGGATTTTTTTTATCAATATTAACATTTAGTATTATCTAATTAATATATATAACATGTTTCATTCCTTTTTTATTCATTAATAGAAATGTAAACGAAAATTAAAAAAAGTCTTTATCTATTTTAAAATATTCTACTCTAATGTAATTGCTATAATTATTCTATTAAACTTTAACATATTGATTTAAAGATAGAAAAAAAAAAATGATTAAAGATAGAAAAAAAATGCAAATTTATGAATTTGAAAAAATATATTGATAATCGAAAGTTTCTGTATTTTTGCTTATACAGGTATATGTTATCATTCTTATTAGATACAAATTTGATTTCTTACAATTAATAATCAATCATTTAATATTATGAAATTTTGATTGATTGACAATTATGGTTGACAATTTTTATAAAAAGTTTATTCTCAGTCAGATTTACACATTAATTAGCAAAATTTAGCATTTTTTTTTTTTTGGAAATAAGAAAGTGACAATATCTAGATGAAAGAATTTTGCCTTATAGAAACACTTACTTTGCCGCTCCCCTGTCTAGTGATCAGAGTGCCTAACAGCGGATTTTGAATTCCAGTTCGGACATGGATGTACTTTCTCTCTCTGTCTATCTTGTCTTTGTCCTTTCTTTTTATGAATGGGTTGTGAATGGTTGCGTTTTCTATAAACGGGTTCTCCTATGGCTTGTGTGTACTGAAGAAGTCGGATTCCTCCCCAAAATATGGTTCAGTTGGAAAAGTGGAACAGCGCACCACATAATGTAAGTCTAGCTGGCACAAGACAACAACAACATTCGCAACTGTTATTTAACTAAGTGCTTGAGATCTAGCAGTTGTTGAAAAAATTAATTATTGTTTCAATTTTTAAATTTAGCTAACAACTGCGTTTTCTTTTATTTTTCAAGTTGTAAATGACATAAAGCAAGTTTTATGCACTTTTTCAAATTGTAAAATTTTTATAATGGACATCAGCAAGCATCATTTGTCATCGTTCGTGAGGAGTTGGATTAAATTTTGTAAACAAAGATTATGCCGCCTGTCATGTTGAAAAAGCCGGTCGTTCCTGCACCTTCTGTTCCTGAGCCGGCTGTAGAGGTGGTATAACATTTTAAAATAATTTCAAAAACTTTATTAATTCATAGATATTGCTTTTTTTAAATAAAGCGGTAATATTAAATATATGTATTTCTTTCTCTTCTAGCCAATTCAGCCAACCTCTGTAATAGTGATACATCCTGGATCTATGTATTTAAGGATTGGAAGAGCATCTGAAGCTTTTCCCAAAGTTTTTCCTCATGTTATTGCTCGTCGTAACCGGCTAGGACCTTCTCCTATCCACAGAGATCCCACATTAATACCGTTGATTAATTTGGTAATTCTATGTTCCTTGACATTTACTGAAATTTCCTCTTCAAATCTTGCACTATCACTCCTTTTCCTATGAAGCCTGATAAAATAAAATTTTTTATTTTACTTTGGTTGTAATAAATACACATAAATGCAATAAGAGTTATTATCTTTGAGAAGTGAAGTAGTAAAGTTAGTATAAAATAATTTCAAACATACTCGCATTATACCAAAGGAGGTAAAAATTTACCGTATGGTCACTCTTGGAGAAATTTCTAAAAAGTCGCCAAGGGTGACCGTATGACGAACTTTCGATCTGGTAAAAACGGCGGGTCGAAAATGACTGAAATAGTCACAGATATTTCATTCAATGTTGGTATCTGACAATATGCTCAACTAATTTTACAAAATTAACAAAAAATGCAGATTTATATAGATTTCAAACATCAATGATAAAATAATAGTTGATAAATTATGCATACATTTTTTTGATTAAATTTTATATTAATGAATCGTTAAATATTCATGAGAAATTAATGACAAATAGGGTTGCCAAAATACTAGTTTGCTGGGTTTCAAGTAAAAATATTCGCCAAATTTTGTGCCAAAAAATGCGCCAAAAGTGATTGTACAGGTATATAATTATTTAAAAATCAAATAATAGAAAGTATTTTTATATATTAAGTGATAAAGAAACTTAATTTCAGTATTTTCAGATCTTTCTAAAAAGAAATGTAACAGGATTGAAATTCTTTCATGTCCTTCAGTTCTACAAACCGTAGAGTATTTTGGCTTTCTCTATATTTCTTTTCCACATTACTCTTTCTCCATATCTCTTTTTATCAGTTCTATATTTTAATGTTTTTTGCAGCCTTCAATCATATCTTGCCTTAGCCTTCCTTTTTTCCAAATAATTTATAATTTTCTTTTCTTCATTTCTTATCATGTTTTTGTTTTTTTTAATTGTTCTCACATGTCTTAATCATTGTATTATTTCAATTCTTTTATGCAAATTCTATAATATTTGTAGTTTATATTTTTGTCTCCATTCATTATTTTTTTTTTCTTTAGTGATTATATGGTTTTCTAATGATCCTACATTCAAATTTAATATATTCCTCAATTTGTTTGATAACACTCAGATTTCAAATCCATAAAAATTAGTATGATTAAATGTTATTATGTCCTTACACCATATTTTCTATTTATTGTTTCTTGATATTAGTTTACTTTTTATAATTTTGTTATTTTCATACATTGCTCTGTTTCCAGTTTGCATTTCTTATTCAAGCAATTCTAAATTTCATTTGAATTTTCCAAATGAGTAAAAATGTATATACTTTTTAGAATTTCATCATCAGTGTTTAATCTTTATTTTCTTTCTTCATATTTTGATATGATTAGGAATTATGTTTAGTTCTGATTAATCTCAACGTATTTAATTTGCTTTCCACTGTGTGATTTTTTTGCTAGTTTCATTAAATTATTTAGTTCTTGCAAGTATTGCAACATTATCTGCTTATGCACAGGTTTGTATTCATTTGGCGAATAATTCCATTTGGTCTGTATGGAGCATTGAATAGCACATCTTATAACAAGTAATCTTGCTCAATGTATTTGTTGAATTTTAAATGTTTTTCATTTTTCTCTGGTATATTTATACTGGTTTGGGTTTTATCATTGTTATTTTCATAAGTTTTGTTGGCATTTTTATTTGCTTATTCTTCAGTTTTCTTCTATTGATATTGAGCCCCAGCAGGTCAGTATTCTTAAATTTGTCTTTGAAGAGAGGACATTTTATTCTTCTATTTTACCTTAGCAAAACAATGTTGAGCCTTAGTTATGTCTTCTGAAAGTTTGCACATTAATAATTAATGATGAATATATAGTCATTATCTAGATAAAGTTGATTTAATTTTCTTCAATTCCAAGTATTCTATATGTATATTATTATGTAGGAATATAGTGCCTTTGGCATGAATTTTATTTCTGATTGTGATTTGTGTCCTAAAATGTCATTTTTTTACAAATTGTATATTTTTTGTGATACCTTTCGAAATTTCTTTTCTAATTTTTCTGTTAATCTCATTGCTGATTATTTTTATACTACATTTTAGTGCTTTGCACAATAAAAGATATTTTCCAATATTTCATAAAAATCCTGTTCATTTGCTTCTTTTTCCTTAGTTGGTGCATTATACTAAAATATTATTTTTAAACTTCCCTGATAATTTGGTTTTATACTTTCTTTTATTAATAGTTTCATATTGAATTAAACAGTTTCTGATTTCCTTTGAAACTATAAAACCTATCCCAAACTGTGATAGATTTTACTCTGTTCTGATATTTATTAATATGTATCCAGGTTTATAAATTCTTTCATTTTTACATCAAATTTTCTTTATTGTAGTTCTAGGGTATATATAAGCATTTCATCTGCTGTTTCTCAAGGTATTTTTCCATTGATTGAAGATTACTTATATATCATATTAAAATCTCCTTTCTGTTTATTCCATATCATTTTCTAGGAATATCCATATTACTGCATTTTAAAACTCCATTATATTAGTGTTTTTTGAGAATAGTATTGCCAACTTTCAGTTTAGAGAACCAGAGTGACCTATTTGCTATTGCCCACCCAACTTTTCCATCTTGGGTAACCAGTCTGGAGCTAAATTCTCTGTTGGCATAACTGTTATGATCAGTAGTACTGTATAACACAATATAAGTATAGCAATAAAGTAATAATTTCACTATGGACATTAACAATATTAGAGAAAAAATAAACAAAGAATTTTAAAATATTCGACAATTCCATTTATTTGAAATTTTTTTTTTAAGAATTAAGTATTTCAATTCTTAATTCATAGTCACCTTAAACTCGTGGATTGCACTTAATATGGATTGCAAGTCAATTGATAATTCTGAAATCTGGAAAAAAATTTTCAAGGAAAAAATAATATACTTATGAGCTATCAAAGTTGACAATATAAAAAAATAGTTAAAACATTCCAGTTTTTTAAAAGTTAAATTTTTTTAATGTTAGAAAGTTTTCTGGCTATAAATAGATTTTTTTTCTAAACATCAATCTTGAAAAATAATATATAAATAAATATTCATTTCAAACTTGTATATTTAATGGAAATCTTTTCTATCCTATATGAGGGTCACTCTGAAATTTTTGAGATACAACTAGGTTTTTAAAATTATACTTATAAAATTTTAGGTGTGTTCAAAATAGTCTCCTCCAGCATCAATGCACTTTTGTAGACGAATTTTCCACAGATTAAATGTCTCAAGCCATTCATTTCTTAGAATAGGTGACAAAATGCATTTATAGCCACATCAATCTCTTCTTCTGAATGAAAACGACATCCACATAATTTCTTTTTTAGATTAAAGAATAACCAAAAGTTGCACATAGCTAGATCAGGTGAATATGGTGGATGTTCGATCACTTTAATTTGTTTTTGTTTAAGAAACTCAACTGTTAATCCAGATGTATGTGAAGAACACCAAAAAACTTAACATGCATTGTCATTGTGAAGCATAAGTCTCCTAATATTCAGTTCTCGTAGAATTTCTGGAAGACATTTAGTGGTATACCAGTTTGTTGTTACTGTCTTCTGTCCTTCCAACTTGATGGCTTTGACCAATCCTGTACTTTTGAAGAAAACGGCATACATCACTTTTTCCGCATTGTCTTTTCACCATTGTCTGCATGGGATCATCTTCAAAGACCCATACTTTACTTTCTTGACGTGTTGGAACATCAAAAAACGGTATGTACATTTCAGCACATGTTAAACTTTTAGAAATGATGTGGTGGCCACCATCATTTAGCAATTTAAGAGTTTCTTTACTGATTCTGACACGCACCTCTTTTGGTGCTCAGTTAGATTATGGGGAACCCAACGGCAAACTACTTTTTTCATATGTAATTCTTCAAGAATGATTTTGTGTATGGCTGCAGATCCAATGTTAAGTTCCTTCTATATCATTTGATAGGTACAGCGATTATCATCCATTATCATTTTTAGTATGGCAGACACATCATCCAGGATTACTGCCGATGGTGGCCTTCCTGTGTGTTATTCATCCTGAAGAAAATTGCGACCTCTTCTAAATTCTCTAAACCATCTGAATACAGTAGTACGAGCTTGAGATTCATCACCAAATGCTAATTGCAATCGTTGAACGCATTCTTCTTGATTTTATTCTGCTTTAAAATCATAGAAAATCATAGTGCGAAAATGTTCTTGCGTCAACTCCATTTTCTCTTCTGTTTAAAATTTATTCTATGCTAAACAAGTTGAAGTAAGTTAGTTAAAAATCGTCTTCTGTGTTAAAATATTTGTATGTTAAAATTAAACCGTTATTTTTATTTTGTAAATTCTCGTCTTTGCATATCTCAAAAATTTCAAAATAACCGTAACCCTCATATATGCATTTGAAAAAGAAAGACTTGATTTGAATTTCTAGAGTTATGAGGAATTTTATGAATACTTTATTAATTTGAAACTTATTTTCGACATCTAATATAGTCAGATAATTTTCAATATGTTATTAATTCATTAATTTTTTTTAAGTTTTCAATTGCCATTTATTCGTATGTGAATTGGGAATATAAAACTTTATTTACATAAAAATATGTTCACCATTGTGAGCAAAAAATAATGGTAAAATTATTTTTTCATGTATTTTTATTTATTTGTTTATTATTTTTTAGTTTTTATTTAGCTTCATATTTTATGTTTATTCACAATTCATGTATATTGTTTCAGTTTTTAAACTTCTCGAAAACATTTTTTATAGTAGTTAATTGATTTAGAGTAAAATTAAACTTTAGTGAATGAAAAAAAAATTCTAACATTATGTTCAAGATTAATTTATTTACATTTTGCGTCTTTATTTAATTTTCTCTCTTTTTGGGGTGCAAAAGAATTTAGAAATTATACACTGCTTTTTGTCATAATGTAATACCAGGGCTTATGACTCATGGGTGTTGAATGATATTTAGTTAATTCTGTTGCATAATGCTTTTAAACAGAATTTTTTGATAATGCTAGATTGCATTGATATGGCATGGGTGAGGAAACTGAAGATTCTTAATGATTGTCCCTAGTACATGGTTTTTATGATAATGTAATTGTACACATTGTTTGAGCACACAATATTGTGCATAGTAATTTTTTGTGTTAACATATTGATTAAAGTGTTTTATCTCCAGTTAGTTTTTTTTAAGTTTATTTATAAAAATTATTGTAGAATTCATTGACCAAAAATTTTATTGAGCTAATGAAATTTTTTTTCAACATTATCTTATTTTATTATAATAATGCACATTCTCTAAATTAGTAGTATATGAAAATGATTTGATGTTTGATTCCTCAAAGGAAGTTTTTCTTTTGTGGAATCTCTAAAATTTGTATCTAAGGAATGTTTTTTTTAGTTGGAATCTTTCAAGTTAGATACTTATTTGCTTTATTTTAATTCAAACCTATATTGAATTTAGTTTAAATATTTGCTAAAAATATATTTTAAATTTTGAAGCATGTAAGACTTTTATTTAAAAATATTATGATAATTTGGTAACATTAGAAAAATTTTTTAATTTGATTGATTTTAAGATTTTTTAAATTTAATATCACTTTCCTAGATTTTTTTTAAATATTATATTTTTTCTATCTGTTATATTAAAAAGACTGCAAAATTTTTGAGGCAATGAATGTCTACTTTTATTTAAAAAAAAATTTTGAAAATAGTTTAATTATCTTGAGCTACTATTTTGGTGTTGGTGAATTTAAATTTATTCTATTTAATAAGGAAGTTACCTATAAGATTTTTTAAATTTAAATAATAAGTTTAATACTTGAAATAACTATTTTAAATATCACTTGTTGTTTTAACAAAATTGTTTTAAATTTCATTAATATTTTTATAATAAATGTTTGAAATGAAGAAAATATATTTTTAAAACTTTTCTCATTTTGTTTAGTTAGAATTTACTAGTTATTTAATAATTAATATTGTTAGATTAAGATTTTTTTTTTAATAATTAAAATATTTAGTTGAATTAAAAAAATCTTAAAATTGCTTTTGTCAAAATGAAAAACAGAATATCTTATGATTCAGAATAATTTAAATCTATCCCATTTTAGTAATTCACCAAATAAATACAATAAAAAAAAATTCCGAAAAATATCAGTATTTTGCTAAAGATTTACATATTTTATCTGCACATCTTTAGCAAGAAATGTAGATATTTGAAAATTTTTTGTTTGTAAAATACATATCATAGTTTGATATAATTTTAATTTGATTATATTTTCTCAGTCTCAAGAACTGAAATCTTCACTGCATGAAATACAAAATGCAATTAGTACAGTCTTAGCCTCATGTCTGACAAGAGAAGGGAGACTAAGATATTCAGTTCCACTGAATCTCGTAAGTATCATGCTTTTGATTAATATATAATTTTTTGGTGTTAAGTAGAAGTTAAATAGAAATTATCATACTAAAAATTTCAAAGGAAATGCATTACTCATAGATTTTACAAACTAAATCAATTATCAGTAGTGCCAACAAAAATGAATCTTACTGATAATTCATGATATTTTCTTAAGTAGCGAAACTATAGGTTTTCTTAAAAGCTTTGTTAAAATATAACTTTTTTTTATTAAAATATTTTTTCATATTTATAGACTTTTTCATAGGTTCATTATGTGAAGATTATAATTACTGTAACCACATTAAACTTAATTTTGTTATACAGTCACTTTGTCGTCTATTATTTTCATCAAATTTTGCAAATAATATTTAATATGTGATTGAACTAAATTAATAATAAGAGTTCTATCTATGAAGTATTACTTTCAATTAGTTTATGTGTTCTTTCAATAATATTACATTATATCTAAGCATATATATTTTATAATATAAATGTGTTTAATATACAATAGTATATTTTATGTCAAGAGCAATAGAAATAATTTCAATTGAACAGATTGTAAATTTATAAAATTTTTGTGCTAATCACATAAAAGAATTAATTTTTTTTCTAAATGTGTAATTTTCTATAACAAATTATCCATATATTGACAAATTAAGCATAGTTAATGTACAAATTCATCCTTTCATTTCCAAACCTTTCATTATTTGCATATACATCAAAAAGAAGGAAATAATCATGTAATCTCACTGTATTATTTTTTGAAAATTTCTTTAAATTTTCTTCAGTGTAAATCTTTCCTAACTTCTAGTTACAATACATTTTATTTTTATTAAGACAGAGAAATAATGTGTAATAAAGCACTTAAATTATAAATAAACCTTTTATTTTTGAGGTTGTAAAATTCAAATGCTTGAGCTGTCAAAAGAGTACAGATTCTTTAACTCCTAAATTTTTTATGCATTTTATTCACGGTCGTGGATAATTTGATAAAAGCATTCTTTGTCAAAATAGCTTACAATAAAGTTTTGAAGGATGACATAGTTCATGGTTTGTAAAATAAATAACATGAATTGTGCTGAAAACTTTCTTGTCTCTGATTTACTTCAACCATAACTATTTTCGACCAATTTTACTTTCAATAGTGGATTCCTCTATTGTGAAGGATATTACACTTATCTTGCATCATTTTGATTTTATCTGAACTGTTTCCTTCTGTAAATGTTCTTTTATCATGTAGAAGCAAAAATACTTAAGTTCTGCAGCTGAATTTAAGCTAAAAGTTATAGAAAAGGCAAATTAAAGAAAACCTACTAATGCATAGTGAAAAACAAACCATGTATAGTACAAAAGAATTCAATTTGTAGTTCAAAAATCCATTTTTTTCATCTATTTATCAAAAAAGCATTTTAATTAATATATATAACCTTTTTAAAAGTCATTAAAAATTATAAAATTATAAGCTTTTCTAGAATTTTCTCAGAATTATCAATTGAGTGCTTAGGTCTCAGTTTATCAGATTTGGTGATGAGGTGGATCGAAACGGCATCCTATCAAATGTTCTTAAATATTTATTTCTATACAATTTATTATAATGGTTTTGTATATATTTTTATTTTATGTAATCTTACATTATCAGTGGTGCATATTTTTGATTATTCGCATGAAAAATTGTTGTGGATTACACATTGCTGCATATTAAGCAACATTTTTTTTCCTTACTTGAAAAAGGTGTTGCAGATATTGCACCATTCCAGATTTTATATACAAAAATACAGTAGCAGTTCACTTTTGTGTACCCGTGTCAAAACCCAAATGTGTACAGAACTGCAATCAGATTGCATTGGCATCTAAATCTGTTGTATGAAAAAGTCATTATGTTGTAAATGGCAATGTCTTGTCCTATTTAAAGCATTTAGATTTATTAAAAAAAACATAAAATGTATACTTTTTTTTAATTAGATGTAAAAAATGCCAAGCTATATATTATATTTTATCTACTTATTTTTTAAAAAATTAAAAGGGTTATTATCATTTTTATATGAGATGTTTGTACAATTAATTTGTGTGGTTTGCCAAATTTCTTATTCTTGTATAAAATGTTATAAATTTTGTAATTTTTCGATGTGAGTGGAAAATATCTAATAATGCTATTATTTTCTTATCTCTATTGTTATTTACGCTATTTTTTTATCATTCAACATTTAACTGTGGTACTTTCAAAATTTTGGTGTATTCATAAAGGATAATGATCTTGCATTTCATGTTATGTATTTATTTTAGGTAACTGAGCATAATTCTAAAGTAAGGCCTCAAATTTGTGGTAAAAGTGATCTTTCTTGGACTAATGTTGAAGAGAATCAAGATTTTGTAATTGGTGATGAAGTAAGAGTAATTTTGTTATAAAATGCTTTCCTCTAAATCAAAATAAGTTTATTTATCAACTGTATGTTTTTAATATTTTTATTATTGATAATTGACATACTAATATCCACTTGAGAAGAATTAAATTAGTTTATTTTGAAAAGAGAACAGATATTGAAATTTTTTAAAAGAAAACAAATGATGATTTTCAGAGGCTTATAGTTTCAAAATGTTTACTCTCTGTATTTAAATATCTAATATATAATTTTGAAATTTTAAGGGTTCTCAAATATTTTTGTTATTATATATTTGTGCATAATTGATAATTTTTAAATATTTGTACCTAAAATGTTTGAATTTTCTTAACAGGCACTATTTTTACAACCAGGTGAAAATTATAATGTTCATTGGCCTATCAGGAGAGGGCAGTTTAATATACATCCTGGAATTGGTGGCTCAATGAGTTCTGTATTGTCCGATTTAGAAGCAATATGGAGGACTGCTTGTCAAAAATTTTTAGATATTGATCCTAAAGATTTTAAAGTAATTATATATTTCATAAAATAATCTGAAAACTGAATATATTCTTCAAATGATCTAGATTTTTAAGCCATTTATATTTATATATGTTAATTGCTATTTATGTATTCTATGTATCTGCAAATTCTCCTGTACATTTAATTTCTGTTTTAAAAAAGTTATTTTACTGACTTTTTTGGTGGAATAAATGTATTAGATTTTTATAGACAAATTAAACTTTTTTCATCCTTTAATATTTTTTAAATAATGAAAAAATCATTAATTCTCTTATGTGAAATATATTTTGTTTGCTATAATCTCTCTATGCTAATGATGAATTCTGAATTTGTTTTGACTATTATTAAGTGTATTTAGCTAATGTATAAGGAATAATGTTCAATAATGCTAAATGAAATGTTTCATTCCTAATAGTCAAAGAACAAGGAAAAAAGCTGTAGCTATTTAGTTTGTTAGTTGACAGATAAAAAGTAACTAGTTAAAATTACAAATCATATTGATTTTTTGTGGAATTGGAAGTTAATATATATATTATCCACTATATTTTATTTACAATATAGAAAAATAGATTTACAAAATAAAGCAGATTATTCAAGTATTTCATTATTTTTTCCTTCAAGTATCTCATTTCTTTTTGTTAGCAATCAAAGATAAGGCAAAATATTCTTATCTTTCTTATTTGTAGCTCTTTATTTCAAATTTGAATATCATTATTTATAAAAAGAAATTGCATGTATATTTTAATGGCACAAGAACTATTATGTTTTACAATTTTTCCTTATGACTCAGCATTTTATATATTTTGAAAACTAAATCACTGAACAGGTGTGCTAAATATTAGTATTTAGCTTAATAAATGTTTTGAAAATAAAATATGAATATTAAATTGTAATTTTAATTTTAAAAAGAAAAAAATTTATTAAAAATATTGAAATTGAATTCAAAATAAAAATTCTTCTTAGTGAAATTTTGATATCTGAATACTTAATGAATGAATGAAAGGGCAGCAAATTGTTAGATTTTATCAAATACTGCAAACATTAAAAGATGATAGATGGAAATTATGAGTTGAACTAATTACAGTATGAGAAAACTTACAATTTTATATATATATATAAAAAAAAATGTAGAAATTTTGTTTCTAAAATAAACTTTTATAAAGCAATTTTGATTTGTTGATTTTGTTCTCTAATCTAGTATATTTAAAATATAATTTAATTTAATCAGTTGGTCTTTTAATTAAATGTATTTTTTCTAATATTAGGTTTTGCACATACTATCAAGTAAAGTTATAAAAAAATTGAAAGGTTGCTTAAAAAGTTATTCCAATTAAAATGAAGGCTAAGCTTCACAAAACCATGTTTGTATTTGAAATGTATATTTATGAATTTTTTTTATCTCCCCTTTTTCTATAACTTATTAATTCTTTTATTATAAATTGTCTCTTTATTAATGATTTCAGATATATTTTTTCAATTATATTTGGCCAATAGTCCTAATGGATAAATTTTGCAGTTGCTTAAAATAAACATGATGTAGAAGTTGAATGCTTTTAGATGGTGGATACAATTAAAATTTTTATTTCCAAAGTAGTTGATATAAGCACATTTTATTTATTATTCAATCATGGATATTTTAAATAGGTGCATAGGAAAATTTTTATTCTTGTGGGAACATTACAGATGTTATTAGTAAAACATTTGTATATTTTTGTAATCTAAGTTCTTTGAATGTTCAAGCTTACCAGAAAATATTTTTAAATATTAATGAATGATATATTCAAAAATTAAAGGAAAAGCTTTATTTAATGTAACATCATTTTCTAGTTTTGTAAATCTATTTATTTATTTATATCTAATATAACACTTTAAAAAATTTTTCAAATTCTATTATGTAGGTACATAACAATAGTAAAAAATTTTAAGTTTGAAAATCTGAAATATTGTCATATAAATACATTCAAAACTAAATATTTTAATGTGTATTAGTTAATAAATGAAAATTATTAAATTAGTAAAATATTAAGTAAAGCAATATTTTTAATAAATTACATAAGCTGCTATATGATTTGATTTTTCAATATTCAAAATTATTAACAATCTAATTCTAAAGTTCTGGAGACTATTCTAACACATATTTAACAATATTTTTTCTGATTTTTAGGCTATTACAATGGAATAAATTTTCATACTATTGTTTGAGATAGTTAATAATAAGGAAAAAATTGTGTTATCCTTAGAAGCATGCCAGCTCTACTATTGTTTTGGCAAAAAACTTATAATGTATTTAAATTAAATGCTTGTGAAAAATGTAAATTTTTTTTTAGTTTGTTTCTTTGAAACTATTTTACATAATGCTTTTTTTTTGTGAAAAAACAAATTATTTGTACATATAATATCTTTTTTATCACAAAATTACTGTTCTAATACTAATTTGTATCTAAGTTTAATTTTTTATTTATTTATTTATTTATTTTTTTTTTTGCATTATTCTTTATGAATTCTAAGTATTTCTTTACTTGTTTTTATTTTAGAGAAAAGCGTGTTGCTAGTTTATACATCCAACTTTATGTGGATTAAATGTAAACAGATTTTTAAAAATGCATAAAAAATTTAAAACCCTAAAAACTTATAAATTAAATTATAATTTTTAAACCATTTTTATTTTTAGCTAAGCTTTTATGATTAATTTAGATTTTATTTCAAACAAGTTTGCACTTATTAAATATTTTAGTCCATGCATTTTTTCACAATTTTGCTATGTATATGTGAATTTTTAATAAATTTAAAGTATTCTTAATTTTCTTTTGAAAACTTAGCAGTTCATATTTTTTTGTAGATGTATAAAATTTTTTTATTTTCTCTTTAAATCTAGTTAATGTGTTTTTTTATCATCATTTTTTTTATCCCTTATTTAATAAAAATGAAATTTATACTATGGAAAACAATTGTGGCAGGTAATGTCATGACATTTTTCAGATAATCAAAGTTATTGCAGTAATCTATATTTTGAGAAATGAAGAGTGTTTTTATAACTAACAACTTTTGAATGGAAAAGGTCTAAAAATTTTCCTTGGAATTCTAAATTGATAGTTGAACTAGCAGATGAAAGATTACTGTTCTGCTCTTTTGTTCAGCAATTTGTAGTTCCTGCCCCTTAAACATGTTTATGTAAGAAAAATGATCACTAAGCAAAAAAAAAAAAAAAAAAAAAAAATTTTGTATTAAAATTAGTACTTATTCTTAATTAAGGAAAATTAAAGGTTTGAATGATAGTCTAAATGTCTAAATAAAACTAAGATTATGGGATGGAGGAAATAGTTTTATTTAATATTACAAAATTAATAATTGAAAAGCTTATGTGGAGTGCTTCGGTTTGAAATGAAGTTTTCATCTACATTTTAATAATTAAAAATAGATTAATTCCATTCAGATGTTTAATATTTATTATCTCTATAGTCTTACAGAGCTGTACTTGTAATACCGGATGTTTATAAAAGAGAACATGTGAAAGAAATGGTGAATTTACTACTAACTCGCCTTGGATTTGCAAGTTGTTTTGTCCATTTGGTAATTTAAAATGTTATTTAATTTACTTTTATAGTATTCTCGAAATAATTTACTGTTTTATAATAAAATATGAGCATATTTATATTATTTTATTGGGAAAACCTGTTATGAAGAAAATTGTAGTTTTTTAAATAATAGACATGGCTAATAATTTATTTTCATTCAAATTAGTGAAATATATGGTGGATTAATTTCATATTTAATTCGTAATTCTTATGAAATTTATACAATGTAAATTTTTTTGTTACTATAACTATTTTTATTAAAATATTTGATTTATTATAATTTTTTTATTTTAAATACTGGATTTTAAATTGTCTAAAACATTTTCTTTTACATTGAAAAACTTAACTATTTTGCTAATATATTTTATATCAAGTAATGTTTCTAAATTTTTTAAATTATATGTGATGTTTAATGAGTAATTTTAAAATCAATTTAAATTTCACTTTATGTAAATTTTACAATACATTTAACATATAAATAAAGTTACATTTAAAGTATAAAGTGTTATTTTAGACAGTTAATTTGAGTTATGTAGCAAGATTAAAAAAATAATTTTTGGGTAAAATATGTTAAAAATTTTTTAAAGTTCCCCCTTTTTCTTGTTTAAAGGAATGATTTGAGAAAATTAGAAATTTATAAATAATATAAACTTGAAGCAGAGTTAATGTATGTGTATGAAGTAATGCACTTAAAGCAGCTTAAAAAAATATTTCACTTTTTCAATTAAAAATTATAAATCTATTAAAGATGCTTCAAATGTCAACAAAGGAATAGATTAAATTTAATTTGTATATTAATTTATTTTTTATTCTTTTTTTTTTGTAAAAAGGGTGTCTCTACAATATGAATTAACAAATAATAAACTTATGTTTAGTTTTAATATCAAGCTAGCATTTTCTTGTCTATTTTACTTGAATATAGCAATGTTATTAATTGTTCATAAATTATTAAATTTTGGATGAAGTGCATCATTTTTTTTAATAGATTTGTGTTTTATTTTGACTCTTAGTTTTTTCATGAAATCTTTTTTTTATTTATTAATTTTCTTAATTTAGTGTTTTTGATAGTTTGCTCTCACTTTTATCCATTCATTTCTTTCTATGTTAGATATATACATACATTCATACCTACAAACTGACCAATGAATTACAAATCTTTGGGATTTTCATTTAAATGCTGTGGTTAAAAAATGAAGAACAAAATATCTTATGATTTGGATTATACAATGCTGGTATAAGAAAGATGTAAGAGTAGATTGTAGATAAATGAAGCAGAATGGGGTAAAATAAAGGCTTTCACAGTTTTATATAAAGGTTATTGTTGGATCCCATTTATCAAAGGTCTAGATTTTGAAGGAAACAAAGCTCACTAAGTTCTCAGGCAGTCCTGCCAGATTTTTAAGTGTTAGTATCAGAACTCTGTTCTTGTTTAGAAGATGTAACTGCAACTTCAGAAAGTTTCTAAGTGTGTAATTGGGTGCATCTCCAGTGTATTGTGTTTTAGAACAAAAATCAACTCTACTTCATATCATAAAAACGTCCATCAAGGTATTTTCCAACAAATTTCAACTCAAACCAATTCACGCACGCACGCACGCACACACACACACACACACACACACACACACACGCACGCACGCACGCACGCACACACACACACACACACACACACACACACACACACACACAAAAAAAAAAAAACTGCCAAAGATAGAAATGCATTTTTGATACCTATGAGAAGCACTTATTTCTGTTTCAAACATATATTTCATTTACAGTGCTGTCTAAAAAGAAAACACTGGAGATATGAGGAATAGAGATAGATAATGTATGTGTGGAATCTTGCTACAGCATATTTTGCTCTGTTTGAAGATGTTAAATTTGGGAAGACCTCATTGAAGTGCTGAATCTATCTTACCTTATTTACACTGAGCAGAGATCTGAAAGGAGTATTGTGATATAAAATATATTCTGATGACATTGCTGCTGTAGTCTTACTCAAGAGTAAATGAAAATACATGAGGTGTTAGATATAGTAGCAAATGAAGTGCTTCTCTATGATGCTGCTTTTTATACTTTGATGGAGACTAAGATTTCATGGACAATAATGCAGATATGCATTATTTTACAAATATTCAAAATTGATTCATTCGTATCAGTTTGGTTTCTATCTCCTACCTTCGTCACTTCCAGATTCTGGATATTAACTTCATAGAAAATGTGTAAGATGTGGTGAAATGATACATCTATCATTACTCTTCTTTTTTTAAAATAATGTAAAAGTTTCTTATCTGGACAGAAATTTACTCCAGGAGCATATAAACTTGATGCTCAAACAAAAGAATTGTTTTCCGTGCAAAAGGGTATCTAATAAAATATTGATTATGGGGTTTCTAATTCATTTGTATGTGTACATGTATAGATAATATCTATCTAAAAGTAAGTTTTACTTTTGTACAATGCTATTGTCATCATAATGGTTATTATTTTCTTTTTCTAGGAATCTGTATGTGCTACATTTGGTGCTGGTGTAAGCTATGCATGTGTTGTTGATGTTGGAGATCAGAAAACAACTGTCTCTTGTGTGGAAGATGGAATTTCACATACAAATACTAGGTTAAATTATTTTATAATAGAAGAATAAGATTTGAAAAAAAAATATTATTTTTATAGGGTTTTTAAATGAATAATATTCTACTTAACATTTATTATTTAATATATACTGTAAATTATTCAGGAGGGATATTTTGTGTGAGCTCTCATTTTTTATAAATCTCAATTTAGAGATTGATTTCATGAATTTAAAATATTGAAAGAAGAACTTTTTGTTAATGAATGCCATAAAATTTTTGAAAAAAAATTTCTGTATTAAAAACAAATCAACTGATTTTAATATGAATATTTTTCTTATTTAAAGTTAGGTTTAATTTTTAAAGATTATTAGTTTTACTTTTAATTGAATTTTCTCAAAGTAAATAATTTTTATACTGTCTACCTGAAATCTTAAACCAACCTAGTGAAAATTATAGTGTGCAGCTTTATTGAAGTTATTGTCATATAATATATTAGTAATTTTTTTTACAATATTACTGATATTTTTTTGCTATATAAATATATATATGTAACTCTTTATTGATAATAAATGGTGTTTTTTATGTTAAGACTATCATATTTCTTTTATTGTGTTTCCAGGCTTAATATAAATTATGGTGGTAATGACATAACACGCTTGTTTCATTGGCTTCAAGGAAAATTAAGTTTTCCTTATAAGTGTTCGCCTGAACTTCCTCTTGATTGTATGTTGATGCAAGAACTAAAAGAACGCTTATGCCATGTAAATTTGGTGTGTATGAATTTTTTTATTAATTTTTAAAACATATTATTGAATACTATTTCTTATCTGAATAATTTTTTTTTAAAATATGTTATTAAATTTTTGGTAAAAAATCTGTAATAAGTTAAATTAATTCCAAATTTTTATGCACATTATGTAAAAAAGAAAAAAAAATACTTATTTGGAACTTCTTGTAACCAAAGGGTATTTGCTTTTAAATTTTTGTTTGATTAAATAATGATGTAAAAAAGATATAACACTATCATCACATAATTTTTTTTTGAAATTCTAATTGAAAAACCTTTATTATAAAATTGTCCCATAGAAGATGTTGTTTACAAACTTGAATCACATTTTACATCAAGTTAAATATCAAGTTGAAAACATAAATGCATATTTTATATAACTTTTCATTAATAATTATTGCTTTTATTATGGTTAAATATTGCATACCTGACAATTTTGGAGGGGGAAAAAATCAGTAGATTCTTCTGATTTTGAGGGGAAAAGTCAGGAGACACTATTAATTACATTTTTGCCTGAACCAGAATGTTTAAAACAATAGTACTATAAAAATATTTGTGTTGTAATTATGATATTAAATACTCTCTTTTTAAATTATATTAATTTTATCAGATATAACTAAGAATTTTCTTTTGAAGCAAAATTTTAAACAATTTCTTTATTGTAATAATTTAGGATGTATGTGGTGTACAAGATAAAAGCTTTCATGTCAGAAGACCAGCACAACCTGTGTTAAGATATGTCATAAAAGTATGTAAAAACAAAAATTCATTTTTTCTACTTAAATGATTCATATATTTACTAACTGTTTATTCCAAATTTATGAAAAAATATTAATTTGTTATGATAATTTTATATAATATTTAAAGAAATTGGAGCTTTATTATTTTATGGTGTTCTGAGATTCACAATTTTTAACAAATTTTTGAAATATTTGCTATTAGAGTTATTTTGACTAATAATTTTCTAAATATTGTTTATGTAAAAATTTCTTAAGCAAAACACAGGAAATACTTCTATAACTTTTTATATTTCTAATAGTGTGTTGTGAACATTTAAAAAGTAAATAATTTATCTTTATTACATTTTTAATGTGTATAATATTAATCACAAAATAATTAACCAAGATCTAGAAGTGAGCAGATTTTAAATTTATATTATTTTTAATTAATTTAGAATTAGTTTAAAATATTTATTTATCAAAGCCTTCATACTTGTCTCATGTTTATATATCTAATTTAGTCTTTGCTAAAGCACATTTTTTAAAAACAATTCATTATAACATTTTGGAAACAGTTCTACGTTTACTTAATAGGATTGTGTATACATGCATGATTGTATGATTGTAGCAACAATTCCAAACAGAAAATTACCATTTGTATTTAATTTTAAAATGTTTACACAAAATTTGTGTTGATATTGAATCATTATCAACCAATGGAATCACTTTTTTTAAATGGCTTCATTGAAATAGCAATTTAGTTTATTTAATGAATGATTAAAGAATTATAATTTTTATTTTCAAGTTTGTTCAATCTTTAAAGGTTTTATAATACATTGATCCTTAATCAAAAATGTTACAAATATTGCATGTAGAAAATAAATACTAACAATTTATCATAAACATGAAGATTCCCTCCAACTAACCAGAAGGTAAAATAAACTACAATGATCATTAAATATTTATATTTACAAATCCATTGAGAGGGAATTATATATTCCTATTTGTTGTACATTTTTGTTACTCATTCGTTCATGCAAAAAGTAATTTGATTTGTGTTCAGTGGATTAGATGAAGTTAATTGTATACATATATTTTTGTTTATTTTACTGCAATTTGTCATCAGCAAATTTTTTTATCGATTTATCCAAATTTGCATTTTAATGCAAGAGTGGATTATTATTTTATAAAAAAAACTTATATTTTGATCTCATCATTTTCCGATAGTCTATTGCAAAGTAATTTTTTTAGTTTTTGATTGTAATGGAATTTTGTAGTATATTCCATCATTGATATAGTAACAAAACATTTTATTAAAATCTATTCTTACAGGTTGGAGATGAGTGCTTAATTGCACCATTGGCTTTATTTCATCCAGAACTGCTTGGAATTACAGGACCTAAAAAGGTTCGAACGTATAGTAGAAATGAAGGAATTCCAGAGGATCCACATGATGAACTTTACTTAATACAGACACAAGTATGTTCTTGATGAATGATAATGTTATGAATTTAGTAGCAAAAATGTATTAATGCTGTG
This sequence comes from Latrodectus elegans, assembly GCA_030067965.1. NCBI lineage: Eukaryota > Metazoa > Arthropoda > Arachnida > Araneae > Theridiidae > Latrodectus > Latrodectus elegans. Next base: position 42,734,709 of record CM057822.1, read on the forward strand.
AATTTTTTATCATTGCTTTCAAATTTACATGAACTCCAATTGCAATTCAATAACCAAGACATCACAAGATGTCTTGGTTAGTAATTCAATAATTTACTAACCAAGACATCTTGTGATTTCTTGTTGCCAAAAATTTTATTTGATTTGGTTTCAGATTACAAAACATTTATATTTAGAAGTTGATTTAATCTTTTTAGAAAGTGAAAAATGCTTGAACTTCCTGTTAACTTAATTTTCATTTAGATCAATATTTATGAAAAGGGAATTAGTCAATTGTTTTCAAATTAAAGAATTAAAATGTAAAAATTTTGTTTATAATTTAAGATTTTTATTATTTATAAATAATTTATAGAATGAACTAAATCTGTGACAGTCCAATGTAGACCAAGGACTACAATCCCGATATTTTTTTTAGTGACTTAGGACCCTGAGATGTGAAGATATGTCTTGATTAGTAGCCAGCTTGACTTAAAACCCTCAGTATTTAGTTTCCAAGCATGTTTGGTACTCAATATATTGACCCACTGAAGGGATGAAAGGCTGGTTCGACCTTGCCTTGTCTGAGGATCGAAACTCAGACCCATACCTTAGGAGCATGAAGCGCTATCACTAAGTCAGAGAGCTTAATATAGTTTTAAAAAATTAAAATTATTTGAGTTTTTTTCTTTTATTATTTAAATATTGCTAATATAATGAATTTATTATATATGTATTCATAGTTGACATTTATTTTGGTACAAATATAGTAGTAAACAATTTTAAATAGAACAAAAAATTAAAGCCATATTTTTAAGCCTAAAAGGTTTTTAATGATATATATTAGCTATATATTTTCAATAACATATTAGTTCATATATTTAAACCTCTTTAATGTATGTTCAAAGTTAATTGTTTTGTTAATTAAAATGTTAAAATTGTTCTAAATCTTTTATAGTATACTAATTTTAAGAACTGCTCATTAATGTATTCTGCCATTCAGCATAAATGTGTAGAAATATGTTCAATTTATAACTAATTATAGATTTCCTTGAAAAAATTTGCTTAAAGTTTTTATTTTAATAGTAATTTAACTCGTGTTCTCTCTCTCTCTCTCTCTTATGCTGAAAATGTACTTATTCTTTTTGTTGTAAATTTAGTTGTTCAAAATTAGTACAATGTATTGATGATTAATATATCCAGTGATTTGTTGCTTAGGATTATTACTAACTTAAATAGGGTACTTAGTTCATACTAAGAACACCTTAAAAATTTTAAGTATTAAAAAATAATCCCTTAGCAACTAACTTTGATTTTTTAAGATCATCTGATGGATTAAAATATGTACATTCCCAGATTTTCTTTTTGTATATCAAGTTATATACATGTGTACTCCTACAATGTTATTGTGTTGATGTTGTAGTGTTCTAAACATGAATATAAACGTAAACATGTAACATAAACGTAAATCTAAAATATAAATATGGAATGTTGTAAAACAAAGGTTTTTCTACATTGCCCTAACTAGTATGTAATTAAGAGTAAAATATTGATTACATTGTTTTCTAAACTTTGATCACAAGAGCTTGTAAGAATGATATGATAATAATGAGACTAAACTTATGTAAAATGATTTATAGTTTCATATTTATTTTCAATTACAGTAAATAGAGATAAATTATATTTAGATTTATTTGCCTTGGGTGAATATATTCCTTTTGTCACTTATAATATCCAATTCATTTACTTTTGGAATAATATATATATATATATATGTATGTATATGTATATATATATGTATGTATATATACATGTATGTATATATATGTATGTATATATATATATGCATATATATATGTATGTATATATATATATGTATGTATGTATATATATATGTATGTATATATGTATGTATATGTATATATATGTATGTATATATGTATATATATGTATATGTATATATATATGTATGTATATATATGTATATATATATGTATGTATATATATATGTATATATATATATGTATGTATGTATACCAAGGAATATAACATATCAGTGTCATTATAAATACAGAAATTTAAAGAAGTTGCATGGTATTTTTAAATTCTTGAAATTTATGATATTAATTGCAACATTTTTCATATTTAAAGTTTAACTATCATAAATTTATGTATAATATTTACATTTTCTTTATATATCTTATGTTATTTATATCATTTATCATTCAAAACAATCTACTATCATAAAATAATGAAGGATTTCAGATATTTACTGCTATTTGAATTTGTATAAATAAAATTTATTGGGAGATTATTTAATTTATATATATAAAAAATATTAATTTTAAACATACATAAAATGTAAAGTAAATGATTGTGAAGTGAAGTAGGAATGCTAAGTAATTTAAAAGAGAATCGAGAACTATTGTTCAAAACACACAAATTAAAAGAGCAATTTTATGTTCAACGAATGTTGCATTTTTTATAATAAAATATTATGAAAAATTTGTTTTTAAAAATCAAAATAATTCTTAAAAATGTTTTAGCTTTTGTAGGAAGTAAATGTTTTTTCAGAAATGTTCACAGTTCTTGCCATATTATGATATGGCAATACATACTATACTTATGAATGAATTATATAATATGCAATTGCATATCAAATGCTCTTCATCTTTCCTTGATTATATCTGATATGAAAAGATTTATCATATGTAAAATGATTTATCACTTTATCACTTGTGTTCATTGAAAATTTATGTGGTAGAGGTTTATAATAGTTTAAAAGCGATCAAATTAAACATTATAAAATTTAAGTTTTGTAAATTTTTGAAATAATGAACAAAAAAGTTTAATTTAATGAAAAATATTCTAGAGTAAATGATCAGGGATATTTCATGATAATTTTTAAAATTATTTTCTTAAATACAGATTATTTCTAATAAAAATTAGAAAAGAAGAAAAGTTTTCTTTCATAAATCATAGAAACATGTTCAATGTAGTGTAGTGTCAAGTAAAATATTTTAAATAAAATCAGTAATTTTTCATTTGTTTTGCTCTTAAACATTAGCATAATCTTCCATTGTATGCATTTTTCATTCATTATTTTTTATATACATTATCCTGTTTTGTTCCAATTATTTAGTTGAAATTTTTTTTTCATTTATTGAAGAGGCGTGTTGGGAAAGATACTGCTGAAGGACCTTCTGATCAATCACTTATTGATGAGTCACATTTGAACACTAGTCTTTTGGATGAAGATATGGACTCTACTGATCCACCTACAAATCCTGTTCCGAAAGAAATGGAAGATATTAATTGTGATCTATTGTTTGGAGTAGATCAGGCTATAATTCAAAGCATTGAGCGCTGTGGTATTTCTTTTACATGTTTTAAAATTTTTACTATCAAAAAGTAAATTTCCAGACAATAATACTTGTTTTCAAGTAGTTTAATTTTATTTGATTATTTTTCTTAAGTATGCACATTATTGAGATTCTGAAAACATACACACAGACTAATATTTTTTAAAATACACAAGTATATAAATTGAAAGGAAACTTTCATCTGCCATAATAAAAAAGAAATTTTATTCAGGAAGTACCATTGTATTATTAAGCTATCATTTTTGTTTCACTGAACTCTATAAATTAGAAAAATAATTTGACTGGGACTTGGAATTTAAAGCATATCCTAAACTATGAATACATATGTTTGAAATTAGAATCAAATTCCTAAACTAATAAAGTGATTTCCATTGTGCCAATTGTTCAGCACTCAACTTAGCACTAAGTTATTATTAAATGGATAGTTTGCTAAACTTCAGTTCAGCAGTTAATAAAATTTCTTACCTTGATGTAAATTTTTGCAGTAGTTTGAAACTTGCTTTACATTATTGATCCTAGGTAGATTTTATTAGCAAAATGTGACTCTTTTGTGGGTAACAAATTAATTTAATCAAATTTGCTAATCTGTTGTGTGTAGATGTGCTATAAAACAATATCTTGCTAGTATTATATCTTCAATTTGCATCTTTTCTATTTTGAATTTGGAAAAAGAATTATATTCTTAATCTAGTTTGTATGAGAAAATAGGAACTAAGAATAGTGAGCTGGCTTTTATCATTGTACGCAGCCATTATTCTGTATTCTTAATATCCCCTTTTACAGTAGTTCCTAATTTGGTTTCTTGTTAATTCCTCAAATTTTCCTTTTAATAAATACTTCCTCTCTCCATAATCAAATATTTTTGTTCTTAAGAAAAGTAATGTATGGTTATCCAGTTCTAATACCCTTTTCTCCCTTCATGTTATAATAAACCTGACTTGTGAAATTTCATCTTGTACCACTAGATACCAAAGGGTCCTCATAACATAAGTAAATTGTGGATTTTTGAATATTTTCATGATTTTCTGACTACCAAATGTTTTTTTATATTTTTAGTGTATGTTAAGTATTCTTAGCAAAATTTAATCGTAAATTGTTGTTCTTAAATAGTAATCTATTTATTATTGGGAATCAAAGTAAATTAAAATTATTTGTTTTAATTAAAGAAAAATAAGTCCTGAAAGTAATTAGTCATATTTTAAAATTGGTCTATAGATTTATTCAAAGTTTAATTTTTGACAAATATCTTGAATTAGATTTTCATTAGAGCTTTACATATTAAATATAAGATTTTTTACTAAAATATAACTGTTTATATTTAATTATTTTTTTTAAAAAAAAGTTTAAGCCATTCATTTTGTTAAGATATTGCATGATTTATAATACTTATTTTTAATAGTTTTTATATACTATTCACAAAATATTAGTGATATATATTGGACTCTGATATACATAAAAAATGTATCCAATCATGCATAGTAAATTCATTATGATATTGATTTAATTTTGATCACTATCAAAGTTTATTCCAGAATATAATCTTAGTATAAATTCCATATTATCAATTGCTTTTACTAATTCTCATATTTTGAAACTAACTGCTAACTGAATAGTTAATTTGCAAAAAAATGTGATGGCAGATTGGTGATGTGTCCATGAAGCAAACTAAATATGACCATGAATGTGTAGAACACAGCTGGCTATCTCCTTGATGTTTTTGGAAAATAAATTCTTTTCTGTGTCAGGCAGGCGGAATTCTTAGAGCTGAGCCAGATATCTGAAAATGCCAGGGCAATCAAAAATGTGCCATGGTATTAGTGGAATATCATTACAATTGATGCAGAAACACAAATAAACCATATTTTCTTTTGGCATGATAAATTTTTTTTATCTAGATTTGTTTTTATCTGTCTTTTTTTGGCCTACTTATGTGAAATGTAGTCATATTTTTTAAAATACATATTTTGTAATTGATTGTATGCATCATAATTGATGAAAACTGATTATCAAACATCTTAATAATTTGACTGTGCAATTAATTTAAATTTTCCTTTTTCAGATACTGATGAATTAAAAATGAAAATGTATAGTTGTATTTTATTGGTTGGTGGGGGCATGTTGTTTCAAGGCATTAGTACATGGCTTCGTAACAGACTTCAAGTTCAAATTCCTATAATGTTTAGAGGAGAGCAATTTGATATAATAACGAGACCAAAAGTGAGTTGAGTTTGTTATCTGTTGCTTCTAAGTGTAATCTCTATGTATTTATAAATTACTTATGAAATATCCATTTAATATATTTTTTTGTCACATCTAAAAATAAAGTCTAAACAGAAAGGCAGATTTCTCAAATTTTTTATTTACTGCCCAGTTTTATTAATTGCAAAATTTCCTTATTACTTATCTTAGTACATAGGTCCTTAAATTAGCACAACTGCAAAATACAATGCTTTAAAATGGCTTAAAGTATATTAATGGTGAGCAAATGTTGAATCCAGAGCCACATACAGTTCCTTATTAAGGCGAATGGCTCCTATTAAAATTTTCGTTTATTCTTTGAGTTGTTGGTGATGCACATGTGGACAATGTCAACATGCCTATATGTTGAAGAAAGTGATACTGATAACTGGAATTCAGTGTTGTTCCATATAGCAGTTATATACAATACTAACTCTGCGCTGTATTTCAGTAAACTTGGAAATTATTAATCTATACTGAATTTTGGATTTAGTTTTATAAGTCATTTTTCTATTTAAAAGTAAAGAAATTTTTCGCAATCATTTTAAAATTGTTTATGTATATTTCAATTTGAGATTTTGATATGAAATTTAAATTTTATAATAATGATTATCAAAATATAAAATAAATATAAAATTGAAAGTTTGAAAAATAATATGTTAGAATTTATGGTTTCAGGAATTATGATTATTGAGCCTTTTTTGTTATAGTTAAAAACTAGAAATTAAACAATTTACCTAAACATTATGTAGCAAATCAACCCCATTTTTTACTCTGTATCTACTCATATTAAAATTACAAAGGAACAGACCCAAATTTCTGTAATCCGATTTTTTTACCTTTATTCAATTGTAAGAATGAAATTAGTTAAATATCATTGTTAAAATTCAAAGTTAAAATAGATTGTCATTAGAGGTAATTATTATTGCCTACATGAGGCTTGTTTTGAAACAAAGAAAACACAGGTATTGTTTTTTTTTGTTTTTTTGTATGAAATTCTGTTCATGTAAGATAAAAAGATTGTTCCACTGTGTGTATGGCAAAGCCCTTATTCCTCATTATCCACTCGAACCCTCCATCAAAATATTTATGATTAAGCTTGATTGATATTGAATTAAAGATTAAATTAATTTTCATCTAAGCAATAAAGCTGTTATATTCTTGAAATAGTTATACTAATAGCAACATTTACCAGATTCTTATAAGAATTACCAGATTCTTATAAGAAAAATGTTTATTTTTGTACTTCATAATTGAAAAGTTTATTTTGCATTATACACAGTATTATAACTGTAAAATATAAAAAATATTTTTTAATATTAATTTGACTTTCATAAGTGAAATTATTCTTATGAAAATAATTTACATATTCAAACTGTTGAAGATTTGTAATAAATATTTTGGGAGTAAAAACTTTTAAATTTACAATGCAAATGATGTTTTGCATAATATTCATGTCAATTTCATAATTGTTTTATTTTTAGCATTTCTAACTGGATAAAATTAAGTTCAGTAATATAATTTGTAGTTTTTTTTTATATTTATAACTGCATTCTTCTGTTGTTTTTATTTGTAACTTTTGGATTACATTTGGAGATTAAATAATATGTTTATTTACCAAAATAAAGCTTTATCTTTATAAAATAGATTTCATTTTATTAAAATAAAATGATAAATTTCTATGTAATTTATTTAGTGGCTTTTATTTAATTATTAAAGCATTGTAATAGTGGTGCTTTTTCTCATTTCGATGCATAATTATTCAATAATATATTTTTATAAATGCTTTTCTGTATGTAGCTCCTCTGCAGTTATTGCTTAATGTTATTTTTCCAATACTTTATTAGTCTTTTTTATTATGTTTTGTATAGGACATGGATCCTCGTGTGACAGTGTGGAAAGGAGCTGCTCTTATGAGTTGTCTAGATACAGCACAAGAACTTTGGATTAAGCAAAAAGAATGGTCTAGATACAATGTAAAAATTTTAAGAGAAAAAGCACCATTCACATGGTGAAAGAATGTAAATGTGTATATATGAATTGTATAGTTTATTTTTTTAAGTAAATACTGTATATAAAAATTTTAATAAATTTGAAAAAATCATATTCACAGTACATGAATTTTTATTAACTAATTTTTTAGCATTTGATTAAAAATATGTAATTTAATGCATGATATAATTTGTCTATGTTGTATTACTTCACCATCATACTTCTCTCTGTATGTAGCACTGAGTTGGGCTCCACCTGTTAGGTAGAAACCACCAAATGGGAGTCTTCTTAATTTAAAATCAGAGACCCCCATTATTTGACCTACTACTATCAGTGGTATTATTTCACTTGGAGAGCATTGCAACCATGTCATATTTAATGCACATATTGAAAGTGATTTTAGTGAACATGGTGGATCTTCTGATAAGTCAATGATAACCCAAGTAGGCCACCATGGCCTTTTATATTGTATCATGAAATTTTATGCTCATGCTATGTGTAATCACTTAATAAAAGAGATAATGAATAATTCATTAAGTATCTGCAATAAGGATCACTTTCTCATACATACATATATATATATACACACACACACATACATAGAAATAGTGTACAAAATTCAATAAAAAGTTTCCCATTTATTAAATTTTGATTGTTTCTTTCCAATTGAATTTATAATTGCTATATGATCATTAAATCGTTATAATTTTATCACAGGTTCTATTATGTCTTTATCTAAAAATAGGTTCTTAGAGATAATGATTCTACAATAATTATTTATAATTTTATTTATTAAATCTGAGAAAATTTATAACATTGAATAGTTAGAATTTTATTTTTTGACTGAATGATTAATAATGTGTAGAAAGTAATGCTATAATGAGAGATCTTTCTTAATAAGGTATGTTAATGTATTTTTTATTCTATTATGTTGGAATTTATTTAAATTTTTTTAATCATAGACATAAAATAGTAATAAAAGTAACATCAAAATATACTGCCAAGATAATGGCACTTTTATCAGCTTTATTTTGTATAAGTTGAATATGCACATACATTAATGCTTAGGGCCATTAGTTATATAGTTTATATTCTTAATATAAGCAGAAAGCGTTGACAATATTAGATTTATGTGTTTTGAAAAATTAAACTGTTTCAGCTGTTTGATTTTGCCCAAGAGCTTTTTGAATATGCTCGAATCATATTCAAAAGGCTCCACACTTCTTTGTGTCAATTTTCCTTCAAATTAGAAAATAATAGTTCAAGGGAACTGGAATATTCTAGTCATTAAGTCATCACTAATTGTTAAAAGTATTTGGAAACTCTTTTATCTAACAATTTAAGGCTCAAGGCTCCAACTGTTCGATTGTGCAAAGAACTGCTCTTGATCTGCTAGATTAAGGTTGATAAAGGCATTTGAAGTGGTTTATTTACTTGAGATGTCAATGATTCTTGATTGTACTTTAAAATAAAATTATGATTTTTTTTCTATGAAAGATCATAAAGCATATTTTCCAAGATCTATTTATATTTCTGTATATATGCACTGTTGGTCATAAAAACTGCATACCATGGTGACTTGCTACATTTGTTAAATTTACATGATAGGAAGGAAATGCTGTGGTAAAAATTATAATGCGTATTCATAAAATATGCGCTGGTAGGAACATCCGTTTTCAAATGAAGAAATTGCACACCAGGCTTTTCATATACATATTACATTTGAACATTATTGGCTTGATATTTCTGGTAAAAAGGAAATTCTTATGTGTTTTATTTTCGTAGAAATCTAATTATAATCTAATACTGTTGCAGATTATCTTATCGGAATATTGCTGCTCCTATTGATTGAGATCCTATGAATCCAGACTGTCTGCTGAATATGGGATCTCGATAGATTTAAGACGTTCATACTTAATGATGTGATGGATATTATCATTTCATCATTATTAACAACCACGAAAAATTTACTTTTTATATTTATGTAAAAATATATAAAATTTATATTATACTGCCATTGTAGCAGATCTACAGCCCGCAAGCTCTGCAAAACAAGTATCTGCTCTGAAAGTTAACGACATATACAATAGCTTGGTGTGCTATTTTGTGACCATGACTTTGGATATTTTATACTGCATCAAAGACATAAGCACCTTCAATGGTTTGATCAAAGACGAACCCATATTCAGGAATTCCTTGACGCTGTGTTTTAAAATGAATCCTTATTTTGATAACAGAATTATGATGGTCACGTTTGTGTTTAGTGATGTCGAGGGGAACTCGTATTGCCACAGCGTCCATTGAGCCTTCTCATTCTGGTGTTCCACATGGAATGATAATAAGACGTACTACTTAATATATATGATACCTGTGTTTATCACTTAAAACAATGATATTAGATTTGTTGTATTTAAAGCCAATAGTTCTATTCTTTGAGTTCTGCAAAATGTTTTATTTCAGCAACTTATGCTCAAACCAATTAAGTCAATATCACTTTGATTACTTTTTTATATGTCAGACTGATTATTTTTATGACCAGTTTAGTCTTCCGATTTAATCGAACATTTGATATCGATTGTCTAGATTACTAAAGTGGATAAAGGACTCATTTGTAATATTTGGATCTCTAAAAATGACTTAAAATTTCAACAGTAACTAGCATTTCAATGTGTATCTCGTATTCTGCGCCTACGTTAGAAATATCACGAAAATATCTTGGTATAAAATTCTTTTTCAAAATTTTGTTAATTTTTTTAGCAATAAATTGGATTTGTTTTGTTTTTATCTGAACGATCCAATGAAAACAATGTACTTAGAAATTTTCTTAAAATTCAACAAAAAAGAAGAGAATCATCGATTTTATACATAGTCCAGTCACATTAATGTGATCACCACGTACTTTCGACGTCGACGTTAAATAAGCAAATACAAGTGGCAATTCAGTGCATTTGAGCATATATAAAGTGTATGCGAAAGCTTTGGAAAAGATTACAATCGTTGGCGTAATGCAGAAATGGAGCCATTTATCTGATGTCCAAAAGGGCATGATCACTGGTTTTTGAGTTAAGGGTGAAAGTATTTTTGCAAAGTCTGAGAGTTTGCAATCTGTTCGTGTGTTGCCGTGGTAAAAGTATAAGTGCACTGAAAAATGGGACTGCCTAAAATCATCGGTGCACCTCGGGCCATATATGACAGGTAAACGACGGCTGCGGAGATGCATTCAGGCGAATTGGTGTACTATCATTGAGCAACTGACCAGGTGAACCAAGGGCCACCAACATTCTCCCAAACTACGTTGCTGCGTCTGGGCCTCAGAAGTAAACGCCTGGTTCATGTACCTATGCTGACTGCTGTTCATGGGTGATGAAAGCTGGAATTTGTATGCGAGTACTACAACTAGAGGTCCATTGATTGGCGACAGATAGTTTTTCGATGAATCACGTTTTATGCTCAGTCGGACAGACGAACGTTGGCATGTACGACGTGAAACCTCTGACAGCAAACATATTTCCGAAACGGTCTGAGCTGGAACATCATGGTCTGGGGAATGTTTTCCTGTCTCTCTGGGTTCACTCATCATTGTGAGAGGCATGATGGATCAATAAAATTACACGTGTTCTTGACGACCACGGCCATTTCTATATGTGCATTGTTTTTCCTCTGGATGATGGAATCTATTAGCAGAACAATGTGTGGTGTTCCACAACTGGCAGTGTATATGCGTTTTTCCAAAAGCATCAAAATGAGTTTACTGTTCTCCCTTGGCAAACAAATTCACCTGATTTAAAACCAATCGAAAATCTGTGGGACCATCTCGATCGGGTTGTTCATGGATCCTCACCTGCGTTATCTAGAACAGCTGGCCACAGCACTGGGGTCAGCATGACTCAACATCCCAGTGAATACCTTCAGGAACCTAATTGGCTCTCTTCCTGTACATCTCGTAGAAGTTCGCTTGGCGAAAGGTGGTTATTCTGGCTTCTGACAGGTGATTACATTATGACAGACATGGCTTCTGACTGGTCTGTGTAATTCATAAAATTAAGTCTGGCGGATTTTCGAAAAATCAACTGTTTAATATCTAGTAATTCATTTTCAAAATGAATGTTCCTCTGAAATGTTCCATTTGTAGTTTCTTTTAAGCAATTATTTAAATCAAAGAAATCATTTTTTAATTCGAAAATTCGAATCTCATTTCTTTACAGGGTTCGATTGTTCTATCTGGATTCGATCGCCCTACCTATTATATATCATTTTCAGAATGCTTTTGAAACTGCCCATCTCTGGTTTCCTTTAACAAGAATTCGAATAAGACGAGAAAACATTTTCTGCTTATGAAATCCAACTTCGCATCCTTTTCATGAATACAATTGCTTCATTTTTAGAATAAATGTTCCATCTCTACATTTATTAAATGCTCAATTCTAGGATAAATGATTCGAACTTTTGTTCTTTTACAGAATTTGAGAGTCTTGTCTCCAGATTTTCAGAACAAATGTAATGACTTGAAAACTTTCAAAAGTGTTCCACCTAGAGGGATGGTGAGAGTAAACAAAAGAAGTGGGAAACTCGTTCCATTGCCGGCGAAGACATCGGAGCCGATCGACTTCAACATTGACCCCGATTGTCTTCTCAAGGTGTTGGAGCCTTCGCAAATCTAGATTCCCTTATCAAGAACAAAAAAATAACTTCTAACGCACGTGGAGGGGAAGGAAAATTCGGCGCACTGGATCAGTAGGGGAAAAAAATCAACGCGCATTTTCATGATGATGCAACTTCATGCGTTTTGTGGCTTCCGTGTTGTTTATTTTTTAAAACTGATTTTTCAATCACCTTAGGGTTTAATTCGACTAACTTACACGTAACGAGAGGGTTTTCTTGTTAAATAATGATGGCTTATTCAAATGTATCCAGTACAGACTTTAAGCAGTCTTGAACTAAAGCAGATCTTAAGTAATCTAATGTAAGTCATAGATGCTCACCAAAATGGTACATATTCATCATAAAAAATAATTATGATATTGTTCTAATGATAAGTTTGCCGTAATACATGAAAAAGTCTATTTCAATAGCTTAAGGATTCATCAAATGTAAGACTTGCTCCATATTAAATCATTAGTTCATATCCATGAGATATTTCAAATAACAAAACTTTTTGTTTTATTATTTTGAGTGTACTTACAAAAATAATAAAAGATGGTTTTAGTGACGGAACAAGAAAACTGTTTACATGTATACTTGAAATACAGATATTGCAGCCATTCTGAGTAAGATAAAGTGGATAAAAATGTTATGTTTTATTTATGGAAAGAAAGTAAATATAGAGAAGATGATTCTTGAAGGCTATAATCAAACGAAAAGTTGAAACCTTTCATGTATTCTCTCAACTTGAATTTTTCTAATTTTCACAAATTTGAATATGATCTCTAGAACATTATGCATGAAGATCAGAAGAAATCATGTCCGAAATAAAGAAACCTTAACTTTTTTTATTTATGAGAACACGGTGTTTATACGCAAATATATAAAATAATGTAATCTCAGTTTCTCCTTTATTTTCTCTTGAATGTTTTTTATTTTATTTAGGCAGTTAGCACAATGTTAAGCAGTTCCTGATGTATAAATTTAGGAATACAGTGCAATTGATTGCTTTGTTTTCGTTCAAAAGTCAATTTTTACATATGGCAGGTATTTAGAATTTTGTTCTAGGTACTTAAAATATTCAGGAGCAGAATTGCAATTTTAAGAATGCATTTTTTAAAAAATGAATTGGACGTTAGGCGTTTTTTGAAATAAAATGTGTGTTCCCTTAAAATTATGCATCTTTAAGTAAATGTGGACATTTTGTTGAAATTTCAGAGAATTCATAATTAAGGTATATTCGTAAATATTTAAGAAAAAATTATTTGTATAACACATAAAAATCATTGATTTGCAAAGAATTTTTTTTATATATATACGAGGGTCACTCAGAAAATTTTGAGATACAACTAGGTTTTTAAAGTTATACTTATAAAGTTTTAGGTGTGTTCAAAGTAGTCTCTTCCAGCATCAATGCACTTTTGTAGACGAATTTTCCACTGATTAAATGCTCAAGCCCTTCATTTGTTGGAATAGATGAAAAAAATGCATTTATAGCCACATCAATCTCTTCTTCTGAATAAAAACTACGTCCATGTAAAATCTTTTTTATATTAAAGAATAACCAAAAGTCACACATCAGGTGAATACGGCTAGATCAGGTGAATACGGTGGATGTTCGATCACTTTAATTTGTTTTTGTTTAAGAAACTCAACTGTTAATGCAGTTGTATGTGAAGATGCATTGTCATTGTAAAGCATCAGTCCCCTAACATTCAGTTCTTGTAAAATTTCTGGAAGACATTTAGCGGTCTACCAGTTTGCTGTTACTGTCTTCTGTCCTTCTAACTTGGTGGCTTTGACCAATCCAGTACTTCTGAAGAAAACGGCATACATCACTTTTTTCAGTGCGCGTTGTTTTTTCACCATTGTCGGCGTGGAAGCATCTTCAAAGACCCATACTTTGTTTTCTTGACGTGTTGGAACGTCAAAAAACGGTATGTACGTATCATCACCTGTTACGATTTTAGAAATGATGCTGGGGCCACCATCATTTAGCAATTTAAGAGTTTCTTTACTGATTCTGTCACGCTCCTCCTTTTGGTGCTATGTTAGATTATGGGGAACCCAACGGCATCCTACTTTTTTCATATGCAATTCTTCATGAATGATTTTGTGTATGATTGCGGATCCTATGTTAAATTCCTTCTGTATCATTTGATAGGTACAGCGATTATCATCCATTAACATTTTTCGTATGGCAGACATATTATCCGGGATTACTGCCAACCTTTCTGTGTGTTCTTCATCGTGAAGAAAATTGCGTCCTCTTCTAGATTCTCTAAACAATCTGAATACAATAGCACGAGCTGGAGATTCATCACCAAATGCAACCGTTGATCTCATTCTTCTTGATTTAATCCTGCTTTAAAATTGTAGAAAATCCTAGAGCGAAAATGTTCTTGCGTTAACTCTATTTTCTCTTCTGTTTAAAATTTATTCTACGCTAAACAAGTTTAAGTAAGTCAGTAAAAAATCGTCTTCTGTGATAAAATACATTTTATTTTAAAATTAAACCGTTATTTTTATTTTGTAAATTCAAATTCTCATCTGCGCGTATCTCAAAAATTTCAGAGTAACCCTTGTATATACATCAATACATATAAATGATAATTTTAAAATTTTGACACCATAAGCAGTTTATTTTAATCTTCCAAGAATACCGTTTTAATATTTTTTTTCTTATTTCTGGTATTATATGTCAAATTGTATACTTGATTTCAAGACCATAAACGATCTTAAAGAAATCTAATTAAGAAAATTTATCTATAAAATATGCGAGAAAATATTTGAAAAGTTTTTTGAAAAATCTATAAATAAATCGGCACATTTTTTATATTTTTTAAATTTTACTTCTTGATTTTCTAATCATTAGAATAAAAAAAAATATTTTTCTCCATATTTAATATGGCCCTTCAGAATTCATCCGAGATTGTATATATTTTTAAAATCAAAAAATTATCTTAAGACAGACAATTAGTTTTTAAATAAAGTGATTGATACGTGTATATATTTTATTTTCAATGCTCGGCTACAATTTGGGGTTTAATCCTGTTCAGCCCTACAAGGGACGAAGATCATAGTAATTATATGCAGTGGGGCACCCGTAG
Organism: Latrodectus elegans; assembly: GCA_030067965.1. Classification (NCBI taxonomy): domain Eukaryota; kingdom Metazoa; phylum Arthropoda; class Arachnida; order Araneae; family Theridiidae; genus Latrodectus; species Latrodectus elegans. Next base: position 42,750,049 of record CM057822.1, read on the forward strand.
GTGTGTCCTCTTTACCCTGAAAGTGAAAGGAAAGAGAAACACTGTAAAAGAGAAAGAGAGAGAGAGAACATCCATTCTCGAACCAGGATTCAAACGTGGGCTTACCGCTCCGAAGTTACGGACAGTGATCATTCCAAATCATTAACAACCACTTATGCTCAAAGATAAAGTCAAGAACTTCGAGTTATTGCATAAAAGACGATTTATAATATGATGCAGAAATAGATTAAAAAAATATATATATTGTTTCAGATAAATTTTCATTGATTTAATCAAATACCATCGTGCGGAGAACGCCTATGCACCTTAAATTATTCATAGAACAGTTTCTCTTTACAGTATTATAAGAAAGTTCTATCCCAGATAGAAGCTTATCACTTAATCGCAGTTTGAATATCATGAAACTTTTGGGAATAATAAAGGCAAACATATGTACATATATTCAAGATAATAAATAAATTTAAGATTAATATATATATATATATATATATATATATATATATATATATATATATATATATATATATATATATATATATATATATATATATATATAAATAAATTTAAGTGAAAGAAACATGGATAAAGATGAATATTATTTTACATTGAACGGAAATTTTTTTTTTATTTTATTTAAATTTATTAATTTGATAATATTTACCAACATGCAGAAAAATTTTAAAAGGAAATATGTTTTATAAAACTCATGTGCTTTAATTAAATACATATTTGGTATCTTAATATTAAAATAATATTTACAATTTATACAGCATTAAAAAATATGTGACAAATTTCGATATTCTGCAGCAGCATTAGGCTCTAACCTAATATATATATATATATATATATATATATATATATATATATATATATATATATATATATATATATATATATATATAGGTTGGAGAAAAGAAATCCATTATTTTTCTCGGTAGATTGATGTACATACAGTGTCTCACAAAAGTGATGGGACACTTGTGCTTTACAAAAGGAAACTGTAATTAAATAAATTAAAAATAAAGTAAAAAAAGTACTCCTATACTTGCTGCTGATTTACATGTACAAATATCTTGTGGGTGTATTTCATACTCAAATTTAGTAACAATTATTATATAACACACATTTTGTCAAAATATTAAAATATTAATTAAATAAATATATAATTGTTTAGAACGGAGAAAAAAATAGTTTACATAAGTGATGGGACACCATTAGGTATGCAACAAAAATAGTCTGAAATAAGCAATACAATTATTTTTAGGTGTTTTATTTTTATTCAAAAGCAATTGGCAATAATTCATAAAATTGTCTGCAGTATTTTTCTCCAGATTATTTTGGAATTCTTATGCTTTTTAGCTGTGTGCAGCCATGAATGCTAAACGAAAAGAAACTGCACCTGAAATTCGAAAATTAGTTAATAATTTGCATATTGAAAGTGGGAAATCTAGTAGAGAAACTGCCGAAACAGTTAACTTGAGTCATTCAACAGTTTTCAATACCATTAAATGATATAAAAAGAATCATATGATTCAGAATAAAAGAAGACATCGCCAACTATCAAAGCTATCCAATGAAATAAAGCGAATTATCGTTCGAATTATTAAAAAAAAACCCAAGTATGAGTGCTCCTAAACTTGCTGCTGATTTACAAGCATTATATGGTGTAATTGTTAATACTGAGACTATTAAAAGAGTAATTAGATCTGCTGGATATCACGGTAAAGTAGCCAGGAAAAATTCTTTGTTAGTGAAAAGAATAGAAAACTCAGACTGGCTTTCGCCAAATCCAATATAAATAAAAATTCTGTATACTGGAACAAAGTTATATTAGTTGATGAGAGTAAATTTAATATATTTGGTCCTGGCGATTTAGAATCTTGGCGTGGAGAAAACCGAGGAAAGAATTTCGTAAGCAAAACTCTTGGTGCCAAGAGTTAAACATGGTCCTGGAGGAGTTATGGTATGAAGGTGCATGTCATGAGTTCGAGTTGGTAGTCTTGTTTTTTTTTACAGTAAAATGGATCAGCACAAATATATTGACCTTCTAAAGTAAAATTTGAAATCTTCACGAAAAGTTAATCTTTATAAAGATTTTAAATTCTACTAGGACAATGACCCCAAGCACACTGCTTTGAATGTTAAACTCTGGCTGCTGTATAACTGTTCTGAAATAATAAAAACACCACCACAATCTCCAGACTTAAATCCCATAGGGAATATTCGGCAAGAATTGGAATCAAGAATTCGCAAACACACCATTTCTTCAAAACAACAATTAAAATCGGTGCTTCAAGAATGGGGTGAAATCGCGCCAATAATTACAAGAAAATTAGTCAAATCCATTCCAAGAAGATTATATCATGTTTTAAATGCAAATGGAAATCCAACAAATTATTAAAACCTTTTAAAAAGTAAAATTTTTGGATAAATATTTGATAGAAAAGTAAGTGTCCCATTTCTTATGTGAGCATTTTTTTTGCTCCGTTCTAGGCAATTGTATTTTTATTTAATTAATATTTTAATATTTTGACAAAATGAATGTTATTTATTAATTGTTACTAACTTTAAATATGAAACACACCCTCAAAAAATTTGTACATGTATTTTTAATTTATTTTATTTCAGTTTCTTTTTGTAAAGCACAAGTGTCCCATAACTTCTGCGAGACCCCGTATGTATATGTAGTGATCGATATATCTTTAAGTATCGATTAAGCAATTTTAAATTTTTGCTTATTGGAAAGATCACATTTTGGATTAAAATAATTCACTTTCTTTTTTGTTTGGTACTTTATGAATGACACGTCGTTAAAAATGGAAGTTAATGCAGAGAAAATTTGATATTATTTTACAGCTTTTTTTTTTAGCGGGGGAGGGGGGAATGAAAGCCAAGGAGACTGAAGTTCTAAAAGGTGATTATGATCCCGATACTGTAACTGCACCAATTACGTGCAATTTTGATTTTGTCGATTTCGCTCAAGTATTTTTGATGTTAAAGGTGCACCTCGCAAAGGAAGGTCTGTTTTAAAAAATGTTGATAAATTCACAGAAATGATAGAAGTTTACTGGCAAGATATCGCCCAAAAGCTAAGAAGCAATCCTAAAACAGTTTTAAGGCATTTGCCCAAAGCGAGTCCAAAAAAATGCTAAATAAAAAGTCTTGAAGTTCACCTAAAAATAATGGGTTTCTTTTTCTCCAACCTAATATATATATATATATATATATATATATATATATATATATATATATATATATATATATATATATATATATATATATGAGGAAGTCGCTTAAAGCAGTTAATCGCCATTTCAATTTGAACCGTAACCAATAAAAGGATTAACACAAAACTGAGACTAATATTTTTACAAAATACATTAAGACACCTAAAATATATCAGACACTAAGAATATATAAAATGCACAGGTCTTTCAGTGACTATCTTCAGCGAAGTCAGGTAATGAACTGGCTGACTTCTGGACATTTAAATAGTGTTTTTCTTCGCAAAGCTACTTATGATGTAATTCAATACTTAGTAGCAAATACAAGGTACATAAGAAAGTTCTTGCCATTTTCGTATTGCCATTGAATGAAGTGAGAATAAGTACGCAAATTAGTGCATAACGTGGTTGAGACATTAGCCATATGAGAGTTAGAGTATCAGTCTTTATAAAAGCAGGTTCACCACGCACATTTATCAATTGTAACTCGATTAATGAATGTTCGATTGAATACTAACTCGAGTAGCGAAGAGAAATCGACATATCAAAGGTGCTTGTTCGGAGTTTGCTTAATGACTTCAAAGTGAGCTCAGCAGCTGCTGCATCAAGTCATTAGATATATCAAACGTTTGGGGATAATTCTAGGAATGAATGTACGGCAAAGCATTGGTTTTACAAATTCAGGTCCAAAATTTGCCCCACTGAAATTAAGCTCGCTGTGAACAACAGAAGGCACTGGATGACGAAGTATCGCATGCGGTTATTGATTGAGGAGGACAATTGTCAAACAGGTGGTAAACTTGCTAGACAATTTAACATTTCCAGTGGAACAGTTAGATTTAATCTGCACCACTTAGGCAATACGTACAGACTGAAGAAGTGAGGTTTTCACACGCTGTTGGAAGTCCATAATCAACAACGAGTGGTAGACTATTTATTGTTGCTTTCTAGATATCGTAGTACATGTATATTCAATCGAGTGATGACCAATGAAGAAAAGTGGGTCTTGTATGGTACTCCCTAGCGTTCCAGACATTTTTTGTCTTCTCCCCATGATACTGTCCCACACAGTTCAAGACCACCTATGCATCAACATAACATTATGCTTTGTGTCTGGCAAAAACTAGTTCACTAAGAGTTGTTAATAGGCACGTTAAATATGTTATGGTCACAATATCCTCCAAGTGAAAGGATAACTCTGGGGGTGACAGGCCAAGTATTGGGATCTTGTTCTTGGTTCCTGCTTCAAAATCACGAAGATTTCATCTGGCTGTTTCTATCTAACTGGTAGAGCCCAAATCAGATGTAAGTACAGGGAAGCATGCTGGTGCAACAACAACAATCAACAGACCAAACGGTCACTGTGGACCTGCACTCATAGCAACGAGAATTGCAACAAAAGCAGCCAACATTGGTTTATTGCAAGGGTGCACTTGGCCGATAATCGCGGCCACATATTGCGTGGATGGCTAGGAATACCATACACTAACTTGGTCAGAGAAACTTTGGGCCATCCTCTTTACTCATTTGATTTTGCACTGTCCGATCATCATCTCTTTCATTCCTTGGACATTCATCTTTTGGAAAAATCCTTCACCAATCAATTAGACTTGTGTCAAGCACATAAGGATTTTTTTGCGTCCAAAAATTCCGAGTTTTATCGCAAAGGAATTGGACAACTGGAGACACTTTGACAAAAAGTGCTGAATGTCAATGAAGATTACTTTAAAGATTAAAAATAGGATATACTTTCTGTAAGTCATGCTCTTTTAGGTCATTACCGGTAAGAACGTTTACCTTATAAAAATCTTTTTATGTAGTTACGCAGATTTGAAATTTATATTATTGACGTAGAAAAGCTTTTGTATTTAAAAGCACGTCTAGGTTTTACCTTTATTCATATCAATAGGAAGGAATTACTATGATTAATTTCTTCATGATATTATGTATAAACGATGTAATGTCGGATTGGTTTAGGGCTAATACTTTCAATATTATATGTTTATGGTCAAGTGTCTACATATAAGCTGACATATTTTCTTCCTTATCAAACTAAAACATCAATATTTATTATAAATAAATATTTTTATAATTTTATTAAAAATAAATATTTATGATTTTTAGTGTGATATTTAGTTTTTTATTATATCAATCTTAGATTTTTCACATTGAAGATTAAACAAGTTCAATCAATATATGAAAGTAAGGAATTGTAAAATAATCAAAGAAATGATTGAAAAGTATACTTAAAACAATATGCGTTCATGAAAATTATATTATTTTGTTTATAAGGTATCATTCTGCCAAAAATATACAATGAGAAAGGTGCCAGCTCTGATATGATCTCGTCACCTAACCGTGGTTAAAAATTACTAACCAATTGGTGGTGGGTGAATATTTCAAACCCATTAACTTTTAAGGGACAGTCCAGGGCTTGTCTGCATCGTTATGTATACATTCTGAAAAAAATTTCTTTTATCCAACGTAGTATTGAGGAAAATTACATCAAAATGACGTACAATATTTTGCATATATAGATTATTTTTAATTATCTACCTTTGAAAACAATGTGGACACACAAAAACAAGCAATATTTACCTTTATCTAACCTGCCAAAGTATTTTTGAAAATTCTAAGTGAATATTTATATATATATATATGAGCGAAAATAAATTGTTAAGCAGATTAAAAAAAAAGTTAAATTATTATTTCAAAATTTTTAGCAAAATTTCTTAAAATTGCGTTTATGGAAGTTAAGTTAAAAATTAAAGTGAACATTTGGTTAACTAAATGCTGAAAAAATTTGCTTAAACAAATAAAATTCATGAGAAAATACTAAAAAATTATCAATATATTTTTGACTACAAATGATTTTCTGACATTTTTACATTATTTCTACAGTCGTCTTAGAAATTTTAAATTTATCATTATATGTACTTCTCGGAATGAAATGTTATTCTTATATCTAATTATTTTAGTTAGATATTCTAATTAAATAAGTTTCTTGCTAAGCATATTTTAGTAATTAAATAAAATTTGTATTTAGTTTTTAAAGAGGTAAGAACAATCCTACTGATTTCTTAGTAAATATAAAATTCTGGTGAGAAACTTCTCGAAGTTTCTCTTATTCTAAAAACTTGCCATCACACTTGTTGACTTGAAAAATATACTTGAAAACATGCAAACAATTTATAGCCATTGGTTAATCAATAAATCCGGATCTAAATACTTGCTCTAGATTTGAGAACAAATTTCTTAATTAGAAACTTTCCCCGTAATAACGCTCCTCGTCAGTTTAGTTTTACTTTCTGGTCACGACGAAGCAGCAATCACGGAATTCAAGGAAAAACAATTTGCGTTCGCCCCTAAATTCGAAGTAACTTCTTTTCTTCACCTCGTTTCAGGATCAGGTTTGTAGATCAGGAGGTCTGAATTTCATCTCCAAATGGAAAGATCGCTCATTTCTCGCGAGAAAGAAAAGGAAATTAAGTAGCTCGCAGACGATCGTTCGAAAAAGAACAATGTCGCGACAAATATTATCTATAGAACTTAATCGAGTTCAGAAAAAGGAGTGTGCGTTCTACATTAATACCTTGCGGCTCCTCGATGACGCAAGAGAAACTAAGAATAAACAAAAATATCGTTTTCACTTTCCTTGTAGCATGTGTATCTCGATAATAACTGCAATTTTTATTGTTCTTGCAGGCAAATATGAATAAGCCATCAATAAAATAGCAAAATATTAAATACGTTAATGATAGAGAGTAGGTTAGGTTAGGAAAATATATATACTTGCCATAGAAAAAGTCTGCGTACAAACACACAGTAAACATTCTATAGAGAATAAATGTACATTATAGTGTCAATATTAGTTCTATTTTTATATAAAGCTGTTCTTTAACTATTCCTTAAATATCAGAAACAATTTCAAAAAAATAACACATATTGTTTGAAAGTAATAATAATAATAATTAAAAATTACGCAAAAAGTTATCACAGAAAAAGTTTGCGTACAGGCACAAATTAGAAAGATATTTGGAAATTAATCTTAATTTTTTAGCCACTGTGAGCTTGTATGATATGAAATGTTGTCTGCATTTATTTTTTACTACTTATTCCTTTTAACACTGGTGGCAATACCGCAAATAGAATGAAAACATTGTTTTGTCGATATGGTACATTAGTACTTGTGAACCAGTAGTCTTAAAATATATTCTATCAGAAAAGAGATTGTTCCGCAAAAAAAAAATCACCACAAGACAAAAAAAATGAAGGTAAAACTCTTCGAGCAATTAGTTGAAAGAGCTCATTCTACTATCCAAAGAGTAATCAATATTTAAAAGCCATAAAAATCTTTTTTTTTAAACCTCGGAGTAACCGATTATCTAAGCTGTACGAGAAAAGACATGCATCTAAAAATCTTTGCGTTTAAATCCAAAGATTATTGTATCTAAAATAGAACTTGATATTAGAGAAAGGTTAAACAAATCTCTTCATGATGATACTACACTGGTGGAAAGGCAATTAAAGACACTCAAAAATTCACTTATTTTTCATAGAAAAGTGCATGATATTTTTTTGAATTACCTTTATTTGAATCACATTTTTAGTTTTCAATTATTCAGTGTAAAAATTACAAAAAGAAACAACTTAATGAGAATGTGGATCATTTAATCAAAAAATCAGAAACTTCGAGTGGAAAGGCAATTAAAGACACTTATTGTTTTTCTAACAGATTTATTAATTACTAATGAGCGACACCTCAATTGTTTAGAATTACTTTATGCATTCTATTTGGCATGGATTTCACAAGATTTTAAAGGTAATTTAATGGCAAATTTGACCATTTAAGACAATTTTTTTTTTGTCATTTAAGTCTATTATACCGACTCAAAGTGGCCGTTTTCGTAAACTTTTTGCGTTATCAATCCCCAGATGTTTTCAATAGGATTCAGATCGTGACTTCTAGCTGTCCAGTCCATAACTTTGATGTTTCGCTCCATGGAAAAGAATTTTGTTGCTTTAGAATTGTGAATGCTTGTATTGTCTTGTTGAAATATCCTGGTATTTTCCTCAATATCTTCGGCATAATTCAATAGAACGTTATCTAGGAGTTCAATATAATCGGAGGAATTAATTTTAGGTGTGATCCAACAGATGGGGGTTTGTTCCATAGCTCGAGAAAACTCCCCACACCATCAACGTGCCTCCACTAAAATTGCGGCTAACTGAAATCTCCTTTTTGGTTCCTATGCGATGCTAGTAATACTTGTTTCGATCTGGCCCATCTAAATTAAACATTTTCTCATCACTGAAAACCACACTGTTCCATTCAAAATCCCAATTTGCATGTTTTTGCAAATTCCAAACGAGCCTTCTTATGTTGAATACTTAAGAGATGTTTGCGATGTTTTTTCGCCCAATTAACAACTCCAGATTGACTGATTATTTGCCTGATTCATCGAGTTGTAACAGATAGGAATAAATCTCTTCTAATTTCAGTGGAATTTACGTTAGATCTTATTGCCTTGCGAATTATCTGCCGCTTTTGTCGGTCACTTAATTTACTACAAATAGCTTGATGCTTCTTAACTCCATACACATCACCTAGATTTGAAAAATTGCACGCAACAGTTCGAGAGCGATTAATTTTCTTTGCAATTGACCTATTTGAGTAGTCTTCTTCCTTTAAAATTCGAAATTTTGATCGCTCTTCTATCGAAAGCCCAGTGTTGCGTCTCATTATGTAACTACTTTTGAATAATAAGTGTTTGAGCCAAGATGTTTTGAAATATTCAGTATTTAACACTCCACAGACAACAAACTGATAAGCATTTTAGAAACAAAAATGAAATGGTAGATAGCTAAAATTCTAGATTTAAAGCAAGTGTCTTTAAATGTATTTCCACTCGAAATATTGGATTTTTTTAAACTAAATGAAATAAATACTCACTAAATTAGTTTTTCTTTGCAAGTTTTCTACACAAAATGATTGAAGACAAAAAATTTAATTCAAATAAAGTTAGTACAAAAAAAAATTGCACGGGCATTTATATGAAAAATAAGTGAAATTTTGAGTGTCATTTCCACCAGTGAATATGAAAATTTCTGAAAAAATCTGGCTATCACGGCCGTGTTGCTTGTAGCAAGCCACGTATTTAGAATGCCAATAAGTAAAAATGTTTTTCTAAATTTTGCCAATAAGTATGTTAATAAACTTTGAGTTTTTTTGAAAAAATTTTATGTGATAAAAACAAGTTTTGTTTCTTTAGCATCAAAGGTCTAAAATTGGTGTGGACAAAACAAGATTCGTCTTTTGAAAGCAAAATTTTGTGCCAACAGTTAAACAAGGTGAACAATGGTTTGGGGATGAATGGCAGCAAATGGACTTGATAGATTAACTTTTATAGGCTCAATATTAGATCATATGAGATATCTAAATATATTTAAAGAAAATTTAAAGCATAGTGCACAAGATTTGAACCTTGGCGATGAATGTCAATTTCAACAAGACAATGATCCAAAATACTCTACCCACAAAGTAAGGATCTGGTTTTTGTACGTATTTAACTTCAAATATAACTTGCATACTCCTCTTCAATCTCCAGACTTCAACAACATAGAATATTTATGAGACTTATTGGAACACAACATTCGGTAACATAGCATAATATTGAAAGATATTCTAAAAAGAGTAATTATGATGGAATGGAATATTTAATCAGCAGAAACCACCAAGCTAATTCATTACATTTTAAAACGATTGGAATAGGTTCTTAGATATAAAGGTTCTTCCACCTGACATTATAGCTTAATTGACAACTCATGAAAGCTATTTTTTAAAGGTTTTTCTCATCTGTACTCAAACTTTTTTTTACTGCTTTTAGTGTAGTTTTCAATTATTATTATTATTATTTCGAGACTATGTATTATTTCGAGACTATGTATTATTTCGAGACTATGTATGTTATCTTTCTGAAATTGTTACTGATATTTAAGGATTTGTTAAAGAAAAGCATTATATAAAAACTGAATTGATGTTGACACTATAATGTACTTTAATTCTCTGTCGAATGTTTACTATGCGTTTATAATCAGACGTTTTCTGGATGGCAAGCATATATATTTTCCTAACCTAACCTAATCTCTATCATAAACGTATTTAATATTTTGCCATTTTAATGATGGCTTATTAAATAAAAATAAAGATGAGTTACGATTCTTGGTATGAAAGTACACAGTAATTCTTGATGAATTAATATTAATCGTTTGCATACTGAAAAGAGAAAAAAAATTAGAATTGCGCATGAGTATAGACTAGTGTAAAAAACATTTCTATTTAATCATTCAATTTTCGCGAGCCTTAAAGAGCATGCTGAAACGTATAGAAAACATATAAAAAACCGCAACATTTTTCGTCTTCAGCTGTCTTCTTCTCGAAGTGCAAGTATCTAATTAAACCCCAAACAACTTTAATTTTGCACTACAGTCAAATCATGAGGTCGATATTTCTGCTGATTTCCTCCTTTCCAAAATTTTACAACACACCAGCTGAAGAGAATGAGACCCTACAGGACATTAACGCACACCGGCTCAGAATAATGAGTTTTGGCTGTATGTGAAATCGAATACATTACATTCATGCGATGATGTTATGTGATCAAGTCTATTCTTTGTTTTCTAGTTATTTAACTAACAAAAATATTATAAGGCTAAGCAAGTTTTAACTAAGCGGGATATACAAAAAAGTTCTCTTAATAAGTTTTATTTTTCATATGTGTAAGTAAGTATATGTGTATTCATTAACTAACAATAGTAATGACACCCTAATTTTACAGTAATGTTTTTTTCGACATTTGAACTGAAATTCACCAGTCAGAAAAATGGTCTAATAACATCCTGAGTGGTATGAAAATCAAAATTTATTAGTAATAATTTCCGACTTATTTTAATAGTGAAATTTTATTGTGTGAAATATTTCATAATTAATTTTAATGAAATTTACCACTAGTCTTGTTCATTTCTGACTGCCCATCATTATACATATGAGTATAGCTGGACATGAAAAACAAAATACACATTAAAGGAGAGATTTTAGATCTTAAGTAAGTATAGGCCTTATAATCTGACAATTTTTGATTAAGTTGGTCAGGCGAAGTTACACAGTTTTGGTTTAAATCTATAGGGCACTAAAATGAATTATTTTCAGTAAAAGTAAACATTATGATTAGTAGTGAAACATTTTCCCACCAAGCTGAAGGTGATACAGGTATTGGTAACATCCTAGGATCCTGTGAGGGTTAATCGCGATTACCCATTTTCGATCCAAGCCCTGCATAATTATCTGGCCAACCTAAATTATGTCACTTTGCACAATATCCAGCACAAATTGTAATAAAATAAAAAAATTGCAAATCAATTGCCTCAAGGGCTACTAGCACACAAAACAAATTTAGCCATAATTAAGAATTGGCTACTTTTGAATCATCTATCAATTCAAGGAATTCATCTCCTTTTGGATTAATGCCGGAACATCCCCAAACATGATGTTTGACATTCAGATCACCTGAGATGAGTGTTCTTGTCTTAGATATTAGAAAAGAATTCTGTTGATCCGAGGATTTGAGCACCATGATGGTAGAATGTCTTGGCTCGGGTTCTCAAAGACAAGAAAATTTTTTAGGTTTGTTCTAAATGTAACATTGAGCAGGCTTCTCCTCAACACATCTTGAACTGCTTAGGTCTCTCCAGAGAGGACATTTACTCATGTGGTCCTCGATTTCCTCAGAGTCAATGAATTTATGGACCTTGTCTGACTTCGACAGACATTTGGAGGCTAAGCCACAGCAGCAACATATTTCACGAATGTATACAGTCAGGTTGCATCATAAAAAGAAAGTTACATTATATAAACGCAAGAAAATATTCCGACGCAGTAAACTAGTTTGAGCAATTTATCGCCACACTAGCACCTAGAAATAGGCCAAAATTGCAACCATATAAGAAATTGGAATTAACATGGCGGCATTTTTAAATTGCTAATCCTAACAACATGTAAAGAATACAATAATCGTATTAAAAAATATGCTATTAAAGGAGAAAAATATGCTATTAAAGGATGTAATGTGGAGGAAATTATGAAACTTAATTATAAAAAATTGAATTTATTATTGCAGTGATTAAAATAACATTATATAACATCTACTGAAAAATAAGTAAAATAATGAAATTCAGAAACGGTAAATAGAAGTTTGCAATTAAATATCTGTTTCAATCATTTTGATGAATCAGTTGATTTTTAATAGAATTCTACAAAATATTACGTAAAAATGTATTTTCAGATTTCATTTAACGATTATATGATAAAAAATATGTACTGCCCCGTCGAATATTTCCGCAAAAAAATATACGTTTTTAATTGATGTGATTCAGTGGCCCTATAATTTATACTTATCTTAACACATAATATTCAGAAAGATCAAATTTAGCAAAGTTTATCAGCATTAAATTTAAAAATAAAAATGCAAATAGCACAAGCTGAAGTTATAAATCTCTTTAATTAACTCTCGTGACTCATTTGTCATGAAGTCAAAGTCACACAAATCGTGTACACTATTTGTCAACAACATTTTTTTAAGCGTTTGAAAAAGCATGTATGTGTTTAACAATTCATTTATTTTTTAAAAGTGGCCCTAAAAATTGACTAAATAATATACTTTAGGGTGCTCCTTGGTGAAAATTGGTATTTTTTTTTAGCCAAGCTTATTTTCGTTCATGTTTAAAGGAACTAGGTGTCGCTGAAAACACTGTAGCTCAACCAGAAACAAACTATATGGCATCGAATTGACGAGAAACTGAGGGGCTTCCTAAAGTTTGGGTCACTTCTAAAAATAAAGAAAACTTGCTATAGAATTTCTGAATAAAAATAAATTATACACTTTTACATACTTTAAATTTGAACAAGCACGATTTTGGAATGCAAATAATCTGTACATTTAATATTTAGCAAGTTCAAAATGTTGAAGCGCCATCTAGTAATGATTTGACTACATTAGTATAATTCGCCAGTACCAATCTACATTCGGCCATTATTTCCTTTTGATAAATTTATTTAGCGTGAGGAAATGTGACCAAATTTTAACACAACTGGCTACTTTTTGCCCTCGGCGAACAGTGATCACCATGTTCTTTTTAGCCATATTTTCTAACATTTATGTTAGTATCAGCGAATTGTAACCTAAAATTAGTATTAATTATATACGAAGAAAAAAAGTTATAATTTTCTATTAGATATAGTGTAAAGCAGTTTTGATTATTATTTTTAAGCAGATAATAGCTATTTTTATTATAAAAAGAAAGTAAAATTTGTATTTGGGATAAATATCAACAAATCTAATCGAATGGTGATTATTATATTGGGACAAACAAGAATTTATTTTATTGAAATGTTTTGAGCAAAAATATTAAAATTATAATATAAAAAGTTTGAAGGAGCATCACAATAACAGATGGCCAAAGGTTATAAACAGCCAAATGTAGCAAAATAAGGTGATTATTTTTTTCGTTGCCAAAAAAAAGGAGAAAGAAAAAACTATCTAAATGCAATTAATTGCTACATATAAATTGATGCGATTCTTATTATAGTGCATTGGGGGTAATTTTCACTTAACGATATTTATAAGTCAAATCTGAGCCATTTAGATTCTTAAATTATCGTTTGAAATGTAAAAAAAAATTTTTTTTGCAACATTCGATATCATTATGGTTTATTGTACTTAAGATGAAATCAAAATATAAATTCAAAGGTAAGAATTTTACTCATTTGATTTCGACAAGTTTATTGTATTAAATTTTTAATTATTTTTCACTGTCATAAATTCTATTGCCGAATTCTATTTTGCTAGAAGTTTGTGTTGGATATGTAGTCGTCGTTTATATTTTTTTCGTAATTTTATTATTAAATCTAAATGAATGTGTTTATATATTTGTATTTTAATTACTTATAAATTCTATTTAAAACACATTTCTTTTTTAAAATACATATTACTAAATAGAACTATATATTAAGTTCTTTTGTTAAGAAAACTTAAAGTTTTTTTTTTCAAATTATGATTTACTTTTTTAAAATTGGTATTAATTCTAAGAAAATCTATATAGAAAATTTTGTTCAATGTTTTACAATTATATTAGAAAATTTCGGTCAGTTTATTTTTGTTATGTATTTTCTTAAATTTCTGTTTATTTATATTTTTAAGAAAATTTAATCATTTCTTAATATGTTAATTGTATTCTTATGTGCTCATTTTCCCTTATTTCTTTCATTGTTGCTATTGCTCTGAGATAGCCAATTTAGAATGATGTTTTCTGACCAATTTCTTATACATACATCACTCTCAGCTGCTACTTTTGCTTTTAATGTCACTTTCACATTTTACTTTAATGAAGAATATTAAAATAATTATATAAATGTATAAAAATATTTAGTCTTCGAATTAGCCATTGTAATTTATAATAATGAGATAAATATGAAATTATTTTATTAAAAATTTTTGAATTAAAAATACTAAAATTATAGTATAATACTTATATAGAAATTTGGTATTTGAATGAATGATAATTTTTATAATTACGGATACAGATTTTGCGCAACATGAGAATGTGTTCTAAATTTTGGACTTTCCCCCTTATTTCTGAAAATTTTAAATTTTTTTTAAAACAATGACACACTTTTATAAGAAAAAATTGTATCGAAAAAAAGCTACTAAAATATTTGTATATTTGGATAAATAAATTGAAGTATCGTAATTTTATTATAATTTTTTTAATATTAATTATAACTAAACATAAAAATATTATTATAAAGTATTATTAAATCTTTAAATATTTTAAGCTTTGATAAATAGCAAATATTTTTAGAAGTCACATATACATGCATACCTTTAAATTAAAATAAAAACCATCTTTCATTTTAATGAAAAAAATCATGAACTGTCACAAAATTAACTATATTAAAAATTATAGAAAATTTTTTAAGCATGATTTAATACTATAAAATTTTTCGGCTGAAGCGGTAATTTTTCACTTAAAATTGCAAAATGAATTTACTGCGGTTAACTGGATATTATTTGGATCTGTAAAACAAGAGTACTTTCGTGTCTTATATCTTCATACATTTTTTGAAAAATCATTACATTCTCAAATAAATTTGAACATCTCTTAATCTCTTATATCTGAGTATGTATAATTTTCACAGTTCTTGATTTCTAAATATACTTAACTATTATAATATACTTATTAAAATAATATCGAAATAATAATGGATCTCATGAAACTAAACATTAAAATTTAGAAAGATTTAAGAATATATTCTTATAATTCTGGAAACTATTTAACAAAATATGCCATAAGAAATTCAGATTCCTTAAAAAATTTGACCTTTCGAACATTTATTGTAAATTGCTTCATTTTTTTTAATATGCAATGTATTCTTTTTTACATATATTAATGCGTCAAATTTCAATGACAACGTATAGAAAAATGCTATATTTTTAGTTATGGTGTATTTGCGACAGTTAGAACAGGAAACCATTTCTTAAAATGCTACAAACTTATACGATAGAATGTCTACGAATGAGAATTTGGTTCATTTGTTGAGAAGAATTCGAAAATGTTTTAAAACAAAATGGAAACTTGTTTAAATATGAAACTGTATACGAATCTGATGACAGACTCTAATACAGTAATTAGTTTTTATAAGCACATGAACCAAAATGTGCATTTCGTTCGCTCTTACAGTTTGTTAAATTGCTCGGAGTACTTTGCCACAGTCAACCAAATCCATGTTTAGACAATAAAATTGAATAAACATAAACATGTTAATGATGGAATGAGAAAATGAATTGCGTGAATTTTAATATAATCCCCTCTCCAATTAATAGAAAATTTCAGGATGGTAAAATATCGAGAGAAAACCTAAGCCATTTCGTCTAAGGTTAAAAATTGTATGAGCACATTGTTATTTGTTTCTTATAATAAAGCATACTCTTTCGTAATTTTTAAGCGGCATACTAAACTGATCGAATTTTTAAGCATTATAAACTCTAGAAGACATTCTGTTTCATCCCATTTATATCTGTGAACAGGAGAATTGAAGAGAATTGGTGAAACTTTTATACCTAATTCTCGACATACTCCCCTTAAATCAGAAATTTCTGTCAAATCAAATGCTTCCTCAAATGTTAGAGAAATTGATCATTATGGCAAGAAAGATCTGATGTTTCCCACAAGATATCATGTTTAATGGCTGCATACTTACTTATGCTTTTCATAAACACATTATGACGAGTGGGAGATATAGGACTGAATATTTAGATTCTTATCATTGGATTTGGCTCTGATTTAATTTTAATGAATAGCAATAGATCGATGGTATTTTTAAAAATAAAGATAATACCTGATAGAATTCTACAGCCAAATCTTTAGACATCAGCACAATAGAATACTTGTGTGGAGACGGAAATTGAAACTCGTAACATTCCTTTGAGGATCATCCAAGAGCTGAAAACAATATCCATGAAAGAGTGAGTCTATTCGTTCCAGGAATTCACCAGCTGTAAAGTGATTCCAGATCAAGTCTTTCTTTAAATCAACGTTAAAATTCATTAAAATTCCTGATTTTTTTAATAAAGTACTGGAAAACATGACAGAGAGCCCATAAATCAAACATCCTTAAAATGGCGTGTTTGAATAAAAAATGATATTCATATGATCTGGAGTTGCATTCTTCTAGATGTTAATTTTGATGTTAAATGTTTTATTGAAAAGGTTGCAAAAATTTTACTACCCACACCGGTTTTTTCTTATAGGTGAACTTTTTCATTGACTATGGTCTACTTTTATTGGGTTTTCATTCTGTGGGCGATGCATTTATTAAAAATTTGAAACCTGCCTTTCTAATAGACATTCAAGTAATCATTTTATTGTCAATACAGTGACTAGAATCAAACCTTGAGTATTTCACAAATATGAAATCAACGGACTTAACACTTATCAAAAATCAATGAATTTAAAACAGTGCTCATTATCTAATATCCACTTTTCAAATTTTAGAGTGTAAGATAAGCATTTTTATAAACCAGATTATTGTGATTTTTATTTTCCGCATTTTTACATGGAAATATTTGTATGTAATAAACAAACCTAAAAATAATTTTTCATTTAGATATATTTTAATCAGGAAAAGTTAAATACATAATTTATTCGTATTTTATCGCTTGAAAGAACAAAATTAGTGACTTAAATAGAATATTTATTTTAGTAAATATTTATTTTTTCAATATTCAAATCCTTTTATTTGATTTTCTTGTAATTTCATAGTTTTAAATTTAGTTTCAGATAATTAAATTATAATTTAGTATTAATAACATCACATATACTTATTGAATTTGCAATTAAACTTTGAAGTATTTCTTCGATATAAAACATAGCAAGTTTATTCGAATTATAACATTTTATCTAATCATTTTATATGAGTTTTTTTAATAGTCAATTATTTATTCAAATTCAATTATCTTAAATTAAATTTTTTAATGATATTAGTTTTCTAGATAAAATTATTCAAATTATGATTTATAAATATTTAATCAATTGATTTTTATTAATTAAAAGAAAAAAATGAAGGATAGATTCAATATAAATTTTTAATTAGTTTTTTAATTAATTGAATAAAAATACACTGCTAAAATTATTTGTAAAGCGCAATTTAATTTCTTCTCAATGTTCATTTAGTCCCTATATTCTGTAACAATAACTAATTTTCCTCTTTATGTTTTGCATTTCAACAGTGTTCACATTTATATTTTAATATTGATTTTAATTGAATTAATTTTCCTTCTTATGTATTCATATTTTTAGTTCTACGCTTGAAGTTTCATATAATATTTCTTCTTGAATACACTGCTAGCTTGGCATCCTGTGTTAAATGCCTTTTTGAAACTTAGCAATTAAGCAAGTCTTATTTCTAGATTGGATGTCAAATCATAAAATAAGTTTTTATTTGCATTTAATTTCTCTTTTTAAACACTAGCATAATTATGAATCCGTTTTATTATTGTTTACAATTTAACTTTTAATAACGGAACAAAGTCCCTTATTTCATTAAAAATACTTACAAAATTTATAAATTCAGACTAATTTCACTTAATTTTCAACATCAAATTAATATTTCAATCGTAGTAAAAATGAAATGAATATTTCAAATGGTTATAAAATCAGTAGAACTCGTATCATATTTCGTTCAAATCACACTATCAACACTTGTAACACAAAATTAACACTTTAAATACAATAGCGCTACCTAGCGCATTTTGTTCGGGCACTTTCTCTCACAATTTTTTTGCAAAACCAGTTGAGTAGTTTCAGAGTCTATAATTCACACACACTCATACACCTACGAGTATTGTTTTTCATTGATATATTTATGCATATCTTTTCTTAAAGCAGTTGTAGGTCAAGATACATGAAAAGGGATTTGAAATGTTATACAACTATTTCGCGCTTGGACATTCGTGATCAATACAAGTTCAGGCTCGAATGGCAGAGAAAGTAAGAAATTTTTTATTTTAAATGTCCGAGTAGTATGAAAAATGATTGGAAAAAATCCACGTGGAATCGGAGTCACGCGGTCTTAATGTCAATATTGGTCCATTTTAATTTCCTGATGTCAGCAACACGTGAGTACTTTTGGGTCAATGTTAGCATTTTGACATCGGATGAAAAACAGCTTGAAATCGTCAACAGTGTTCCTTGGAGGTGTATACCATTTCCTATTTGCGAAACAAATCTCGAACCATTTCGGAACTGAGATATAGCATTTTATTTTCTCCGTTTACCTCGTAAGATTTCTCCTGCTGCCAATTTAAATGAATTGTCTTTGATTGCAAATAATTCCCGTACTTTTGATTTTAAAATATTCAAACTAAAATGATCTTTTAACTAAGAATAAAATTACTCTTAAAAAACAGTACAAATCATGCATTTTGTAAAGATTCATTAAAATATTCAAATGAAGATTAGACAACTTTTTGAAACAATTTATTATCATTTTGAAAAATATTTTAAAAAGTTTCATTATTATTACAAAAAAATTAAAATATGAATATATATATCTATTGTCAAGTTGTATCTCTCATCGATTGAGAAAAATGTTACCAAACAAAGTGATGTTTTTTTTTTGCAAACGACAGGAAACTGTTTATCAAAAATAGTTATTACTTTAATAAATCCTTTGTGTATTTTAAATGATAGATATTTCCTGCTTTTACAAAAAGGGATAAATATTTGTGATCTATCATCTATAAAATTGAAGCCATTATTTTGGATGTCAGTATAATGTTAATCTTTTAAGATTTTCTATTAAAATAACTTCTTGTTGCAGTTAGAATAATTATAAAGTATATAATAAAGCCATTTATTATTTTTAGTTTGATGTGATTCAATTTTGATTTGTCTATCATAATATTTTTTAATACACACATAGTATGCATATATAAGTCAATATAATATTTGGTATAGTTTATATTCTAATACAGAATATTAATTTCTTAAAATAACTTTTTGTTTTACTTCAACAAGGCCAGAATTTCAATGTTCGTTTTATGGAATTTTTCTGAACGTTGAACAATTGCTCCAAATTTTCATTGACATAATATTAATAAATAAAAATATGGATTCGAAACATGTCTCGAGCGAAATCTTAAGAGAATATTCTTTGTGTAATATAATATTTTATTTAAAAATTATAATTTTATTAATTTGTTTGAATGAAGTGTTCCTTTAAAAATAAATTATTTACATAACATTCATTGATTTAAAATTTTTAAACATTAAGGAGTATTTTTAGATTTAATGTGGTAGTTATAATTTCAAGAAAAATATTTTCTTATACATTATTTTGTCATTCACATTTTTCAGTTTTTAAATGACTTAAGTGTAAGTTAAAGAACTCATTATTATTATTATATAAGGAATTTGGAATTAACGAACCTAAAATGATTGGAAATTTATTTGAGGGTTCGGTTTATTTTTAGGAATAATATAATTCTTTCAAATCGATTAAACTGTAGTTAAACTCTCGCCAAAAAGAAAATATTTTTACCTAATCTTTTACATTATCGGTCGGGGAAAGTACACATTCCTCGAAAAGCTCGTAAATTTTCATATATTCGAATAGCCTTCCATGCTTGAAATTCTCATTATAGTTTATCTTGTGATAAAAAAATGCCATTTCAAATCAAAATAGAAAACATTTATATATACTCATTTGATAAGATAGTGTTACTTAATATGGCTAAAATATCTTCCGAGAAAGCTGAATGGTCTCATTTCTTGCGACCAAATGAAGGTGATAGTACTCCAAAGTACAAATTCAGTCCACTTTTATCGTGTTTCGAGATAATACTACCGGCAATACACTCATTTGAACCACCAACCTAAAATCCATCTCCATTCAAGATGTGTGAAAGTCCGACAATCTCGCGTGACGCTGTCCGCTGAACTTACTGACATCTTGGATTCACGTGCGGAGCTCACGAGACCCAAAGCTCGGAAGCAATTCACGTCGGAAATCGCACGTGATCTTTATCTCACGTGAGTGTAACTATGTCCACCACAGTTTGATGATTTCAGGTGAACCATCTAATATCTTTCGGTATTTTATTTCTTTTAAAAAAGTACATGAAATTACGGCATAATGACATGCCATTGCACCTTTTGCATATCTTATCCCTCCCTACCAAAACGCGTAAGGTGTTTATCTTTGCGGTTAGCAAACCGTTATTTCGGTAATTACAGGTAGAGGCGAAGAAACGCGTTAAATGGCCTTGTAAATTTATTTAAAATGAGTTAGTCGCGGAGGGTAAAGTACTGTCGCCCGACGCTTTCTGTCCTCTGAGTCTATTTGTTAATGAGTAATTGAAAGTTAGTACAGAAAACTAAACTGGATTATTTCTCGATATAACCTGTGCTTTAGGTTAACTTGTAAAAAAGAGAAAGAAGCTTTTTCTTTAACGTCATTTATGACTATTCAATAAACCAATTAATTATTTCGCACAAAATTTATAAACATGATGTTTGTGAGAATTATTTTTAGTGTACTTTTTGAGGAATATTTTTTAAGAATATCTGCATTTTATACAAGCAAAAAAAGACAATTTTTCTTTCAAAATATTCCATGATTTATGAATGATAATCAATGGAATCGAAAAACGAAAATAATTCATACTCTGCAAAGGAAAATTAATTTCTTTCATTACATTTTTTCGAATTAACATACGTGAAAAGCACCGATGTCCTGTGTACATAAAATACACACTTAGTAGGTAAAATATGTACTTAGTAATACACACTTAGTAGGTAAAATATGTAAGTTTTGATTTTCTTTTTTTTGTCCAAAAAATTTTGAAATACCATGATGAAAATGAAAATGATAAATTTTTTAATGAAACATTCATATTTTCTCCCCTGATAAGACTTTTCATCACTAATAATAATTAGGAAAGATGCATATATTTCTTAACGAATAATTAAAATAACAATTGTATAAATACAATTTTCAACCTTAATGCATAGACAGAATTTCAACATATTTGCTTGAATAACTATTTCTATTCACAAAATAGTCTAATATAATCTGCAATATTAAGTAAATTTATAGAATGACAGATTTTACATGCTTTAGAATAATCATATAAATATCAAAATTGAAAATTCTCCAAAACCTCATTTTTTAAATCAAATTTATTAATATGAAGTGATTATACTGAATTTAATTAACAATAAAAGTAAATGTATTCATATAACACTGTTAAATAAATATTGAGTTACCATATTAGAGTTTTATAAATTTAAAGCTTGTTACTGATTTATAAATTTAAAAAGACAAGGTCTTTAATATTTTTAAGGAATTTAAACTGTTAAAAAACAAATAATGTGATTCGAAACATCCATGTTGTAAAAATGCTTATTAATTCTAATTCAAAACGAAAACAATAAGAAATTTAACTCGATTCAAAATAAACTCGAAATTTAAAAAATGTTAAAGGAAACAGTTACCTTATAATTCAATGTAATATCAGAAAGTAAACATTCTTTTTTCTCTACATGTTTGCAAATAACAAGGCGTCTAGACAGAGTTCCAAATACTGCTCACTCAGCAAATACTAAGCATTACGTAAGCCATTTCCATATTTATCAAATACTAACGTGAAATTATGTATGGAACTCTTTTTTTATAGTCATACAAAAATTATGAAATAAATATAATGATAAAATCAGTCATCTAAGAATGATTTCTAATTTAAAATGTCTTTAAAATTGCAGTAAATTAGACGAAGCGTTGGGAAAAATGTTATTTAAATGTAAATAAAATCAGATAAATTTTAATTTTAAAGCATTTATAATTTTTGAGAGATTCCTTGCTTTTTATTGAAATTAAAATAATATTTCCCCAACTTTGATTTTTAATTTATTAAATAAATTTATGCAACTTGACTTAAATATATTTAGAATCGAAAGTACATATTATTTTAATATCCGAAAAAGTTCATTCTTTCTGTAAGACTATCAATAGTCAGTCACGCTGACCATTAGAAAAGGTGGGTGACATGTTTTATGTGTTGACTTCATAGAATAAAAAGAATAGTATCATTCGTTTTTTTTTTCCTTCATTGTAATATATTTTTGTCAGGAATTCAAAAAATTGTTTTCTTGAAATCTATTTTAAAATGGTTTGAAGTGGTAGTAAAGCTTTCATTTTTTAACATTCTCTTAAAATTGATTCAAAATCGTGTGAATATTTTGGAAAAAACATTTTTCATCTATTTAGCAATATTTTAAATAATAATGTACATTAAAAAAAACTGTCATGTTTCTATGGTGACAAAAATCCTTGTTTCTCATTTATCCTTCAAAAAACCGGTAATATATTTATAATTATAATATATTAAGATGCATTATATTTTTATTGTTATTATTATGCCTTACATAGTTTGTGTGTATTTACATGATTGTACTTGAATTTTAACTAAAGTCCCTATATTTGGAACTCTCTGGCTTTTTTTTAAGAATTACTGAAGATATGTCCAAACAATGTATCTAAAAATTACATCAGATGAAAAGATCTATTCCTCGTAATTTGTGAAAACTCTTTGCAAACATTCTTAACTTATTTCAAAGAAAAGTGCAAGCTATGGAAGTATTACTATATATGCATTCCTTTTTTTTCTTCTAATATATATATTTTTTATTTAACATAATAATTACTTTCAGTTTCAATCATTTTTTCTACAAAAGTTTACAATCAGTCAATGTCAGTACTCTTATTACACGTATCTGTGAATTATAAATAGGAAATATCTCATATTATATCTTATTTATAATCCTTTGAAGTAAATTAAATTAGAAAGTAATGGAAACCATATTTTTTCATTACCACCCTTAAAAAAGATTTAGCTTCTAATGAACCTCATTTATATATTTAACGCTTACATGTGACACACTTTCATTCTACACTCACCCCATTTCTACCAATCCACTCTTAAGTTTGGTGGCTCATTCAGAAATCCCTAGAACACGTGTTTTCCCATTGACTGCCACTCTTATTACAGAAGATGCTTTACACAGCAAAAGAGTGCCACTCTCGGTGTCTATTTCTGTGTCCTTTGGTCCGTAGGCATGCACAAGATTAGTGGGACACGAGGTCGAGGGAAAATAAATTCTCGGAAAAAAGTGTCAGGAGTGAAAGAAAATTTTAATGTGAGATTTAGAGCACAGTTGTCAATCTGAATTTCCGCCTTCTGAATATAATAAGTGTTCTAGTATGATTGGAGGAAAGTTTGTCTTGATTAATTGTCTTTTTCTCCAAGGGCTGGACGAAAATAAGTGATTGCAATTCGCTGGAATTCCCTCCGGTACCTTTTATGCAAAATGTTGTGATCCATATCTACGAATTGAAATTTTACTTGTAAAAATTTTTTTGGTGATAATTTTTTGCTTAATTCGAAGTTTATTGAAAAAGATATTGCATTTAGGAATTTAAATGAAAAGATTATACTATTGATATAAAATAAGGAAAAATGGGTTAAATAGTTGAAAAATTAAATGATGTAACATTTATATTCCTATTAAATATCAATGCATTTCGTTTTAAATATGTTAAATACAAATGTATGGCATAAATTTTATATTCTCTCAAAGGAAAATCCAAATATAAATTCCGATACACTTTTTGAATCATGAAATTTTGGACTCTTTCAAGTCTTTTATATAAAAGAAAAAATAGTATTACTTTAATAATGAAATCTTTTAACTTTAATGTAAATTGAACTGATCGAGGAATATTTATTCTCACTATATTAAATAAACCGAAGTCTGCTAATTCCTGTTTCAACGGTATATATGTACATATAATCTAGCTCTTATTATGTTTCCGTAAAAATCCGGCTTATGCTTCTGTTTCGATCTCTTACAAAGACGTTGCCGTAGTAGTTAGGAATTACAATTGCCTTATACAGTAAAAGTCCAAAAACGAAAGATTACCAATGATAAAAATTTTCCATGTTGATATATTGCATATAGTGTGTCCTACACTACTGGCCATTAAAATTGCTATATCAGGAAGAAAGGCAGATAACAAAATGATATTTATTGGACAAATATGTTATACTAGAAATAACAAGTGATTAAATTTTCAAAGAATTTGGCTGGATAGATCCTGAGAAATCAGTACCCAGAACAACCACCTCTGGCAGTAATAACAGCAGTTACACGCCTGGACATTGAGTCAAACAGAGATTGGATTGCATGTACAGGTACAGATGCCCATGCAGTTTCAACACGATGCCACAGTTCATCAACCGTAGTGACTGGCGTTTGGTGACGAGCCAGTCGCTCGGCAACCATTGACCAGACGTTTTCTATTAGTGAAAGATCTGGAGAACGTACTGGCCAGGGCAACAGCCGAACATGTTCCGTATCAAGGAAGGTCCGAACAATACCGGCAACATGCGGCATTATCCTGCTGAAACGTAGGGTTTCGCAAGGCTCGAATAAAGGGTAAAGCCACGGGTCCTAACACTCCAGAAATGTAACGTGCACTGTTCAAAGCACCGTCAATGCGAACAAGAGGTGATCGAGACGTGTATCCAATGGCATCCCATGCTATCATGCCAGGTGATGGGCCAGTATGACGATGACGAATGCAAGCTGCCAGTGTGCGTTCACCACGATGCCGCCAAACACGGATGCGACCATCATGATTCTGTACACAGAACCTGGATTCATCTGAAAAGATGACGTCTCGCCATTCGTGCGCCCAGGTTCGTCGTTGATCACACCATTGAAGGCGCTCTTGTCTATGACGCAGCGTCAAGGGAAGCCGCAGCCATGGTCTCCGAGCTGAGAGTCCATGCTGCTGCAATCGTCGTCGAACTGTTCGTGCAAACACTTGTTGTCTTCCAAACGACCCCGTTTCTTGACTCACGGCTCGTGACGTGGTTTCACGATCCATTACGGCCATACGGATAATATGCCTGTCTTCTCGGCTGCTAGTGATAGGTGGCCGTTGAGATCCCGCATGGCATTCCGTATTGCCGTCCTGAACCCATCGATTTCATATTCTGCTAACAGTCATTGGATCTCGACCGACGCGAGCAGCAATACTGCGATAAGATAAGCCGCAATCCCGGTACGCTACAATTCGACCGTTATCAAAGTCAGAAACATACTGGTACGCATTTCTCATTCTTACACGAGGCATCACAACTACTTTTCACCAGGCATCAACGTACAAATGCAATTTGTGTATGAGGAACCGCCTGAACAATTTCCTCATTTAAACACAATGTAGGTGTCGCTACTGGCGCCTGCTTTGTCTGAATGCGCTGAAAAGCTAATCATTTGCATATCACAGCACCTTCTTACTTTCGTATAAATTTCACGTCTGTAGCATGTCACCTTCTTGGTATAGCAATTTTAATGGCCAGTAGTGTATATAAAAATTTAAATAAATTTTATTTGTTTAAACTGATAATATAAATGCTTATATTTATGACACTTGGACAAACTGAGTTCGCTAGCCGGCGTCTATGTGAAATTAATTCTGAAGAGTGCGTCTTTCGTTTAACCAGAGCACCACGAAGATGAAAGTACGTCTTTGCTCTAAGACTTCTCCGATATATGGTTCCACCAGAGGATCTACTCCCTCAATTTTGACTTTGATATGGAGGGGTATAAATTTTTCTCCAAACCATTGCACCCATGGTAACTTTTCAATGATCAACCACAGAAATTTAGATTCCAAAGATTTAACAAGCAAGTGTATAGCATGTACTCGGTGGGTTTTTGAATCGAACCCCGGCTTTCTGCATGGAAAGCTGATTGCTGTAAACATAAAGCTCTCACGGCCCCAAATAATATAAATGATCAAAATTAAGTACTTAAGATTACGTCCCAATAGATCTGTCTTAAAAGTGTGTTTTACAAGATATGAAATGAAATACAGTATTTTTGCCTTATTCATGAAAAAATACTGAACTAATGACCTATAAGCACAGACAACTACTGATAAATAATAAAAATATTTCAATGATTTTAAAAAACAATTTTTCCAATAGTCAAAAAATTAACTTTGTTCACAAAAAAATTATAAGATTTAAAAATATATATGTTTTTCTTCTTTAGTTCTGTGTATTACTGAGTTTTGTATTTATTAAAAATTAGAATAGCTGATTTGCATAAGCACATTTTCTTAGTAAAACTATTTTTAAACAGTTTTATTTTTAAATCTTCGTTTCTCAACCAAAAGATTTTTTTTATCACTTCATTTATTTCATCTACATCAACAAGAAAACAATTCATCTTTTGCAAGGAACATTTTTTAATAAATGTTCCTTGCAGAAGGTGAATTGTTTTCTTGTGTGCAAATGATTTCAATTTACTAAACGTAATACCAGGAACATAAAACTCGTCATTTTAATAACTACAATAATGTTTATTACTGATTTTAGATCCATTTCTTTTGTTTCTCAATACCATTAGGAAAAAGTTCTGCCAAGACTAATACGCGTTTAAAGTTTAAAAGCACATTATATATATATACATATATATATATATATATATATATATATATAATATATATATATATATATATATATATAAAAGAATCCCTGATTTCCAAATTAAATATCTCGAAAACAATGATCGATAGAGGAATGCGGTAAGTTTATAATGAAAGCTGTAAAATTTTATACAGCAGTTTGAAATAATAGTTACATAAGCTGCAAATAAATGGCGCTGTAATCGCTGTACGTAATGCCTAGTATAAATAGGGATTCGAAGCCCAGAGCGTTCCTTTCCACTATTGAACAGTGAAAGGTTAGCGTACTGAAGGAAGAAATTAAAACCATGTACTCCATTGAACAACACGCTTTTCTGGTGCTAGAGTAACACAGGTTAAAAGAGAGTCCTACGGCAACAAGTTGCAGTTTTCAAGAACGATTTTATGTTCCAAAAGCACCCGATGCGAAAACCATTCGTATACTCTTCGCCAAATTTCTACGAACAGGCAGCGTAACTGATGATCCAGTGGGGAATGTTAGCCGCAAGGAAACTGCAGTTACGAATGAAAATGTCGCCACAGTTTCTGGAATTATTCAGCAAAATATAATGTCATCCGTCTGTAGAATTGCATCTGAGACTGGTGTGAAGCGTTCCAGCACGTAGAAAGTACTGAGAGAGAGCCTACACATGTTCCATTCAAAATTCAATCTCAGCAGGCCATACCCATACGAGCTGCGCAACAAAGGGTTGATTTTGCTAATCAGATGTTCACAATGATTAATAGTGAAGGATTTGATGTTGGCTGCATCTGGTTTGCAGATGAAGCTCACTTCCACTTGAATGGATTCGTGAATAAACAGTACTGACGATATTGAGTTTCCGAAAATCCATATTGGTGTGAAGCGAAACCTCCGTATTCTCCTAAAGTTACTGTGTGGGCTGCAGTATGCAACAGAAGCATCATTGGCCCTTTTTTCATTCGAGAAACGGTCACTAGTTAACGTTACATTGCAATTTTGGAACAATTTATCGCAACACAACAAGTGTTAGAGGATCGACTGCGTACTGAATGGTTTATGCAAGATGGAGCCCGATCACATCGTACCGAACAAGTGTTTCGCTTACTTGATGAATACTTTAGGAATCGAGACATTGCTTTTGAATATCCCAAATTTACTGGTGCAGGCATTGATTGACCTCCATATTCTCCGGATTTGACTCCCTGTGACTATTTTTTGTGGGGCACATTGAAAGACATTGTGTACCCGAAGTATCCCGCCACTCTGGACGAACTTGAATCGGCGATCTGTGTGGCATGTGAATCCATTTTTGTTGCGACACTACGAAATATGATGCCAAATTTCATTCTTCGTTTGCGCCACATCTGTAGTGCCAATGGTGAACATTTTGAAAACATTGTGAAGTGATTTTTTGCAAAGAATGTTTTCATACGATACATTTAAGTATGCTAATATGAGCTGTACAGCGTCATCTGATAGCAGCTTTTGTAACTATTATTTTAAACTGCTGTATAAAATTCTTGCAGCTTTCACAATAAACACACCGTTTACTGCATTCCTCTATCGATCTTTGCTTTCGAGATATTTAATTTTGAAATCAAGGAGTCTTTTTCTGAACACCCTGTATATATATATATATATATATATATATATGTATGTATATATATATATATATATATATATATATATATATATATATAAAGAAAGAAAGAGAGAGAGACTATTCAAAATGCATACAGAGATAAATTTGCGAAAATCAACTGATCTATTTTGTTGTTCAAAATGCTATGAATGTCAAATGCAAGAATTTTTTGACATTTTTAAATTTTATAATTATTTTTTTTTGAGCTATCGACTTTATTTTTTAACTATTCTCAGAATTATTTTTTAAAATTTTAGAAATATTTTCAGTAACGATCGAGAGAATTGCTTGCAAAACTCAGCTTTTTCAAATGGGACTTTATTTGTGAAATGTTATAAATATATATTGCATTTTTTTAGATTTCTTGTAACTATATAACTGTGAAATATAATTTTATCTACATAATTTTAGTTAATAACGTATTTTGCTCCCTCCTCAATTAAGCCGAGCTGGCCGCCGAATGGTTAGCGCTCTTGCTTTCGGTTCAACAGTTCGTGAGTTTGAATTCCACCTTAGGCATGGATGTTTGTCGTGGTTTGGAATCCAATTTAAACCATAGGTCCTGGTCTAGTTAACGGTCATTTTTTTTACACACGAGGGTGTGTATTAAAATGACCGTTGAGCGACAAAGAAAACCCTCCTCAATTAGAGAATTAAAGTTTATTTTTGGGCCACACTGTATACATTATATATATAACAGTGAATTTAATCATAGGTAATCCCTCATTTCAGGCTTATAGGAAGGCATTAATAACTCCTTCATTTTATTGCAGGTGCAATCCAAAATGGAAGTTTACTTCAGATTTTTACAAAGCCACGTTAGTAAAAGCCTGGTGTTTTCGGTAAAAACCAGAATTTATATACCAGATTTTAGAGTTTTAAAATAACAAAGAATATGTAGCGCTTAAATTTATAATAATGATTAAATTTAAAATCAAATGCTTATAAATTCTGATGAAACTTACTTATTTCATTGAGTATGCATTTCAATTTAATATCGTATATTTTATATTGCTTATTTATATGTTCCAAAATTATTTTTTTACTGATATCGGAGGAATCGAAACTATTCATAAATTTTTATGAATTTTATGGAAAATATAAATAATGGAAAAATGTGTACTGATGTAAGCCATCATGTGTGGATACCATGAGATTGCAATAAAAAAATCAATAACTTTTTATAAAATACCAGAATGTGCAAAAAGTTCATTTTGCTTATTAATTTTTGCACGGAGAAAATTTTGTATTTGAGCTTTAGTGAAAGTTTTTTTTAATGATATTATTATTTAAAATGCTATTGTTGTTGTTGCTTATCCTCCAAAGGTCTGACGATGTCAGACAAGGTCCATCAGACCGTTGAACCTAAGGAAATCGAGGACCAGAGGGGGGGGATGAGTATATATCCTTGCTGGAAAGTCTCAAACAGATGCAATTAGGAGTAGCCTGCTCAGTTTTACATTTAGAGCAGACCTGAAGGATGTCCCTGCCTTCGAAATACGTGAGACCCCGAGTGTGGCCGCTTGCATTTAAACTGTGAACTTGCGAACTGTAAATTTTATCTAGGTACCTATAGAGTTATAGCAGTCGAACAAATATTTTAGCGTCTTGCAATTATGTAATTAATTTTTTTAGTCATTCTTAATAGATGGTTAATTAACCCAATTAAATAAAGTCCAGTTTCATTGATTTAACTACTCTTATAGGAAACTACAATTTTAACAAGACTAAATTTTCAAGTCTTGAAACACTCAGTTTCAGTAGATGCAAGAAATATTAATTTTTCTATTTCTCTAACATATAAAATATCAATATATAATTTTAAGAGATATATTAACACAATTTTATTAGTGAGTGTATATGAAACATTTCTCACTTTTCATTAAAAGTAAAACAAATTTATCTTTTATTGATTATGGAAAAACACCACAATGAAGCAAACTTGATGCATTATGGATTAATTAATTAATAAACAAATTTTTACACAACTCCGCTAATTACTTTACTTATTTTTATTGAGAATTTAATGAATGATTTTTGGAATTTTTTGCATTGTTTATTATAAAAAAGGCATTTCTATAGAAAAAGCTTTTTTTTTTATTCATTAAA
Organism: Latrodectus elegans; assembly: GCA_030067965.1. Taxonomy (NCBI): domain Eukaryota; kingdom Metazoa; phylum Arthropoda; class Arachnida; order Araneae; family Theridiidae; genus Latrodectus; species Latrodectus elegans. Next base: position 42,781,158 of record CM057822.1, read on the forward strand.
ATATTAACTTATATCTTACATTACTTCCTAAATTTATAAATTGTACAATATTTTTCTACTTAGGACATAATTTAAAACACATTTTACTGTATTACTTAAAGTATTTATCTAATACAATGTAACTTGGAAAAAAATAATATGAAGTATTTTACTAATATCAATATCCTGAAAAAAAATGAGATTTGTTATTCTTGACATGTTGTTTTAAGCAATAACTTTAGAATAAGTGACTTTTTAAAATTTTCATTATCTTTTCAGCAAATTTAATCATTAAGAAAGGAGAAAAAATTCCCTAAATTAAAAACCGAGTTTTACGAATTTTATTAGGTTAATTATTGGTTATATTATTGCTATTATCTATATATATTATCTTCGTGTGCTTAAAATCTACAAGCATTTAAGTATATCAGCTTAAAATGTTCTTAAATGAATTCAAAAACTTATTAATATTCCAACTAAATTTTAGAAAATTTAGTCACCGTGTAAATACAATTGTTTACAAATAAAACTTTCCAAAAAGAATTAAACTGAATACAGAATTCAAATACATCGTAATCGTGTCAAATCTTAGAAAGACAGCATTTTTCAGACTTCATAACATTATTGGAAGTTTTTGGAATAATTGTCTTGGTTGAATTATACATCTTACGAAATTTTAAAATTAAAATAGGAAATATTTTTAACAATGAAATAAATTCAATCAATCAACTCAGTTTGCTCAAAAACTACAATTCCAATAGCTTTTCTTTGTCAATGATATTCAAAATCTGTTCAATAACTAAGTAATTTTTTTCTGAAAATTAGTAAATGTGGTCCAGTTACGGTAGGTTGACCAAAATATAGTCTAATATAGTTTAGCTATTTAAAGAGAGATAAAAGTAATATTTTCATTTATTATGTTGCACTCTCCAAATAAATTTACAATAGAATCAATTTTTTTATTCGGATTACTATAATTTAACATATTCAAAAATATATAACAAATGGGAATTTTTTTCCTTTTCATATTTCAAATTATGAGCGTTTCTGCTTTTCATATTTAAAATTATGCAAATTTTGAGTTTGATGTCAGAAACTCAAAGGTAGTGAGAGAACTTCTTGAGTTTTCAATTTACAGAAAGACAAAACAAAAAAACAAAGATTGATATCCTGTAATTACTTTGCTCAGAGGGGAGTAATTTCTCAACATTTTTTATCTTAATTAAATGTTTGGAGAATTGTTGATCGGTTAGATTGGCAGAAATACAAACCGAAGTAGCTAGATGTAATTTTCTGGATTTGGAACTGTTTAGTGGAAATCGAAAATACAATCTGAAGATGAAGTTTTAGATGTGAAACAAAGGCCATTGAAGAACGATATTTGAAATAATGAGGTGTCCAAGATTCATAAGGTAGACTGCTAAGACATATTTTGGGGAGATCACCAACACAATTTTTTAGATATACTTAACACCCGATCATCAATGAATGTGATTGCGAGACAAGTAGCCTATGACTCAAAGAAATCTGCCCATTCCTGGAACAGAGTATATCTGGAATATTCTAAGCAAACCAGTAGCAGATTGCTTACCATCTCTCTCTCTTTCGCCACAAACTCCAATAAATTAGAAGAAATCTTCTGGAAATGAGAGGTTAAGAAAATTCTGCTCTTCTTTAATAGCTCCATGGATTCCATGTCTCAAAGTTGTTTGACTTTGTTGGACGTTCGAGCAAACTCTATTGATAATAAAAATCATTTCAGGGAGACACATTTTCAATTTATTTTTCATACACACAGAAACTTTTTTTATACCAAAATTGCTCAGTAACATAAATTATTTTGGCTAAGTATATGTAATTTTTCTTTATATAGACTTTCCACGTTTGTCAGTATCGCATTTCAGACTTTTAAACAATTTATCAACAGCAAAATTCCTACAAATATCAGCATCTTAAAATTGTTTAGAGCAATAGATTTATTTATACCATTTTATAACCATAGAGAATAATTTATCTAATGATTTTCCTTTCAGTGTGACTCATGACTACGTTAAGTCAAAATTTTGTGTCGATTCATATTCTCATTTATTAAAAACCCGAATAATGATGCATAGCTGTGCAAAAATGAATCAAATGTCTAAAAAGATGAAATTCTTCAATAATTATATTACAACATTTGAACTAAATTATAGTATAATTATTTTTATTTTGATATGATTAGAGCTCATTTGTTACGTAACAATAGGACACAATCTAGGGAAATTCTACTCACATTTTCAATTATTACATTACAATCCTTTTGCCAACGCGTGGTTTAATAATTTGTCTTACTACCTTGGAGTTTTATGTAATTTACTTACATAACAGTCAATTAGTTAATCAATTTAAAGTTTCCTTTTCTAAATTGATTTTCGAATCCTATCTTATCGAAGAATATTTCTTGAAACATTAGTTGACAAAAGAATTTTTCTTTTTAACTGGCTAATGTGATCAACTTATGTAATGCTTTACAAAAATCTGGTTGATTTACGTTTTTCTTCAATGTCAGATATTTTTAATTCAATTTATAGACTATTATAGACAGAAATTCGATATTTTTTGAATTAATATTGATTAGTATTTCAACAAAATGGTGATTAGATTTCAAGCTTTAATTTGTTATCAACGAAAAGTTTTAAGTTATATTAAAGTTTTCCCATAAAAGGTTTTTAAAAACGTTTTTCTCACCAATATGTTTAATATAAAAATGGCTATTTGAATTTTTCTACAAAAAAAAAAAATTCTGTTATAATACTTGTAATTTTATTTTATATTAAGATACCTAAAATAATATTGTAAAATTATAAATTTTATTAGATTTAGGTATTTTTTGAAAACAATTTTAGGCAAAGTTTATACATTTTTTAGTAATTTTAGTGTTAAGAGACATTATACAAGTTTTTTTTACTTTGGCTAAATTTCTCACCTATCAAAATGAGTAATCTGGTTAAGAACATGAAATTCTTCAGTAAAAATATTGAATTTCTATCTAAATTACCAATATAATTTCTCGATTTTTAATTTGCTCAGTTCGATAATTATATCATGTAAACATAGAAGATTCACTATTCCAAAATTCATACGATAAATAATCCAATTTATTGCTAAGATATAATAATTAAATGTGCGTGCATATTACTGAGATTGAAATATATATGTTTATCTATACTACAAACACATTGTTTCCATCTGTAGTTACAAATTGCTGTGGTTAATTTTAGAATTAGAAGTAATAAAAGGCGCACTGTAACATTAGGTTAATATTGATATAATTCTTAAGATGTAAAATCAGTACTTTATATTTAACAAGATATAATTATATATTGAAATGTAGAATTCTGTTTCTATAAGAATCTTTTTTTTTTATAAAAAAGTCATTTGTGTGTGTGTGATTGCATTTTAATATAAAATATACAATTTAAATTAAAGTTCACTTAAATATAAAAAGGAATACTGAATTTCTAATGTAAAACATAAAATTAGAACAATACGAAATATGTTGGCATATTTAGGATTAAATTAAAATAATAAATGTGGCAAATAAAATGACTCCCTCTGTTATGGTCAGGAATTTTAAAAATAATAAAAATTTTCATCAATATTTATTTTTCTGGACATCAAACCTAAATAGAAAAAAAATTATTTGATACAAATTTATAGAATAAGTGAATTTTTCTACTTCTTTCTTGCTTGGCACTGAATACCAATTTTATGCGAAATGAATAACATGAAGTAAAGTTATAAGCTTTCCTTTTGAGTTAAATTCAGTTTTGAACAACAAGCCACTGATTTTGAAAAATATCTCCTGTACCTATGTCTCAGTTACATTGGTGCCAAAAAACTGCCTCTGCCCCTGGTAACTATCGTAGCCTAAGCTACAATCAATCTCTTCTCAAGTTAACTGCTCTGAAAAACAGGTTTTGCTATTCTAATCAGACTATACATATGTCTTTTGCCGAAGCCGAAAACTTCTCTTTCTAGGATCAGATCAGTCCTCAGAGTCCTGATAACACAATGAATTACTTTAGGGCAAGAATACTTTTGCAGGACATCGCCGAAGCGCCATCTGCTGAATGTAAATAGCACAAATCCTTATCGCTGATGGCATAAAAATACCGAAGTCCTCACGATCAGAAAGGTCAGCGTTTCCTTCAGGTTATAGTCTATTTAAAAGTAAACTTCTTTGGATTTAATTAAAGTATCATTAGTGAACAAGTTGGTAAAGTATCTTACCACCTTGAGGGCCATTATAAGTTAAGAGTTACCCCTTGCTATTTCAAGTGGGCCCCATTCTGACAGGTGTGTTATCTGGGAAGGTAGTTTTTCGACCGAAAAGACATTTATTTCTTGCTTTTATTTTTTTTATCGGTTTTTAAAAAGACCATGTCACTTTATGTTTTATTTATTATTTCCATCAAGAATTCTCCATTAATGATGATCTTGAATCACTAATGCAGGAATCTTGTCTTGCCAACAGACATTTGATCTTATTGGTAAAAATTATTTATGGTTCGCAACTTCTTTGGTAATAGCTAGTAGGAAAGTGAAAATATTTGATTTTTATTATAATTATTTTGTTTTCAAAGATCTTAAAAAGCTTGGATTTTCTTCAAAGAAAAAGATTTAGTAGGATTAGAAAATGTGTATTTAGAAACACATAAATTATAGTTGGATTAAAGAACATTAATAAATTGCTTCCTTTTTCTTTATTATCTGACTTTAAAACTTTTAGTTTTATTTATCAAAATAAGAGATTTCTTTGGGAAATAACGTTAGTTACGACCACGCTTTCATAAATAAGAAAATAATGAGCACTCATTTGATAATTACTAAGGCCATTTTTCCACATATTTAATAAGCAGGCAGTGCCTTACATTCTCTTAACAATCACTGATTGTGTAAATGGCTTTGAATTTCTGTCATACTAAGGACACACTTTGCACTTATTACTAATGAATGCCTCTTATGAATTACTAAAGCTAGAACATCCTATTTTTTTTTAGTTTTTACCTTTTTATAATGGGGACAAAACTTCGTCATACATTGTTGCCTTGATTAAATTATACTATCATTCCCTTTGTAGGGCTAAATGAGTATAAATCATCATGAGCATTGAGGATGGATGGCCTCAGATCTTCTGTTTTCATTGCTTACTTGCAACATGAACCAGACTTGTTAAAGGTTGCTTAGAGCTTCGATGACATGCCGTGCTTGATGTCAAAAGACGCAAATTGCCTAATATGATATTCGGTGACGTATATGTAATTTTACATAATCCCTCAAATGCATTTATATTTTAATTATCTCAGCAATTTAATTTAATTAGCTCTTGAGCAGAAAATCTGGTGATTTTATTACTGTTAATTTATTATTTTTTTTGTTTTTGAGGGAATTTCATTCCAATTTTGTTTTAAAGGCTAAATTTAATATAAGTAGTAAGAATAAATGACTTCAATTCTGTCATTACTATTTACTTGCAACATCTACTAAACATGCTAAAGATTGCTCAAGATTTTGACAGCATGCTTTTCTCTCAAGACCAAGTAATATAAATTGCCTGATATAGTTTTCACTTAAGTCTAATGATTTATTAAATGCATGGATACGTCTGAAATTAAATAACTTGAATTTTGTATTCCTCATTTCGATCGACAAAGCTTTTAATGATTTTTGTCATCTGTTTTTTATTTCGATCATAAATACATTTGCTAAATTTAAGCACTCAACCGCCAAAATTGTAGGCAGTGTTCTCATAGGGTATTTTACGTGGTTCTTTTCAATAAAGTAATAGGACAAATCCTTCCACTATTCTAGTTTCATGGGAATATTCTAAGCAGCTGGCAAAGAAAATGATTTAAAAGCTACTTTTATTACGAATTCACTCGCAACTTTTCTTTTAAATGTTTATTTTAACTTATTATTTATATTACAATAGATTACATTGTTTACATAGACTACAGCACTGAGGTTTTATAAAAGAATCTACATATTAACTAATATTTATCGTCATTTTCGAAATTTTAATTTTTGAATCACAATAGGAAGCAAAGAAACAATATGATGTAAGATAATTCAGGAAAACTAAAAAATAATCGATATCGCAAAATATTTGTATATTTGTTCATAAAAAAAGTTAGTGGACTACAAATTACAAATCCTTAGATAAAAATGTGTATGCGTATGAAGGAAAGATTCATCAATATATTTAGATAAAATTAAGTATTTATTTAAAAAATTATATTGGCTTTTTTTAATGATGAACTGATTATATGATTTATGTGATACGACAGCTTTATCAGTATCTATTAAAATATGTTATCTTTCTTAAAAATATAAGTTAAAATGAAATATAAGCATTCATAGCAAAAAATTCTATAACACAAGAATTTTCAAATTGTGATGAAACGCGTCCCATGCATACAGAGGGTATTAACGCATTTCTAGAACAATTTCAGTAATGAATTAAAAAAGTAATTGTTTTAGAATAAAAATTTTTGGCAACAGCTTATTATTTGAAATGAGAAATATCGTCTGCTACTTTTAAATTTATTTTTCTTTCAAAATGTCGCGTGTAAACAAGCTGTGGATTGAAGGATTAGTTTTTACGCTTTCCAAAGAGAAATATTCTTTTTCAAGAATTCAAATATGTTGTGAAATGCATGGTATTAAAATTTCTAAGTGAAAAATAAGCAACATTATTAATCTGGCAGGTAAAAACCATCAATCATTATTTCTACATGGAAAGAAGACTCCAAATGAATATCCAAAAAATGTATGTATTGTTTCAAATATTTCTAAAATGAAAACGCTGGTAACAAGAGAAAATCCGCCAACACAGAAATCAATTGCAAAGTCTTTAGACACATCTGTAGCAACAATAAATAAAATAATAAACCAAGATTTACAACTTAAAAAAGCTAAAAAACATAATGTTCACCAGCTTTTGCCAAGTAATGTGGCTCAACGCAAAATATATTGTAGAATCCTCTATGAAAACCATTCAGCAGGAGATAAATGGAAATACATTGTGACCCTTTATAAACCATGGGCTTACCTAAATGACTGCAACAAAAAAAGGTATATTTACTACGAGGGATAAAATGTACAAACCTGGTTCCGTCAATATAAAGAAAGTTTCAGTAAGGGGTTTATGATTGTCGCAGGTTTCTCTTACGGTGGGAAATTAAAAATAAGAAGAATGGAAAAATGCTAAAATCAACTCATCATAATATCAGGAGAAGGTTTTACATCCAATATTTACATAAGAAACTCCACATATATTTATCCCAATGACTTTCAAAGAGTGAAACTTCATCAAGACAAAGTTACAAGTCATACTACGAAAACTACCACTGCATTCCTTGAAAAAATGAAGACTAATACAGGTATTGCATATATACCTTTTCAACATATTCTTGCGAAGTCCTCTGATGTTTCACCTATGAACTATTGTACCTTCGGACTGTTGAAAAGAGATCTTTATAAACGCTAACCCACCACGATATATGGACCCTGCAAAGTATTGGAAGAGGAATGGAAAGCAATACCCCTGGAAATTTTAAGAAAAGCTCTTCTATCATGGAAATCATGATGCAGATATATTGTCCATAAAAAAGCTATGAGATCGAAAATTTTAAAAAAAAAGCAGTTTTTACATTTTAATCATTAATTAAACGACTCCGAAATCGTTCTAAAAATGTATTAATACCCTCTGTACATGTTTTAATAGATATATTCTTTTGTGTGTCTTGTTTTTGAAGTTGAACAATTCATTCTTTGTGCTTCATTTTATGCTGTGATAGTGTGGAATTATTTAATCTTTGCAATTGTGAATTTATATCAGCGTTTAGTGTTTGCATAAAAATAAATTTTAGGAAAAATCATTATTCATTCACCACTGTACTATAAAAAGAGATTATTACGCAGGATGTGTGATCCGAAACCGTATGTTAAATTTAAAAATTAAAAAGTATTATCATTGTCAAAAAGGTTTAAAATTTTCTAATTAATTATCAGGATCCATTGTAATTAAGTAGCCAAAAGTATCGGTTTGGTTGTCCTTCTATCTCTTTTTTAGGACACATGTAGTTTAACATGGAGTTAAAATTTGAAATGTATTTCTAAATATTAAAAGCAATTACGTCCCAAGGTAGAGTCAAAAATATGAACTTAATATATGTGAATATTAAACTGAAGGTTAAATATATGAATATTAAACTAAAGTGGTCAAAGTTCTAATTGCTGAAACACCCACTCGACACATGTTCTTCTGAGTTAAAAATTTCAGATTAGGTTTTGAATAATAGAAAATAGATTCACTGTTGAATAATAAAAAACAGACTCACTGTTGAACAGCAGGAAATAGATTTTCATTGCTGAATAATAGGATAAAGATTCACAGTTGAATAATAGGAAATAAATTCACTGTCAAATAATAAGAAACAAATGTCGAATAATAGAATACAGATATAGCATTTCTAACTTTTTTGTATGCATAATTGCCAAATGGGGATGATTGAAAATTTCCAAGTTTTCTCCCTTGCCACTTGCATACACAATTCACTATTGCTGAAGAATCTTTCTGGAATACCTCATCAGTAAATGCTTAGTTGTCTTAAAATAGCTTCCAGCTATAAAACTATCTTATGCAGTTCTAAATTACCAGATAATACCAATGTACTTTCTGTACTTATCTATCTATCTATATCTATCTATCTATCTATCTATCTATCTATATATATATACATAAAATAAAGGATGAATGTACATATATATACAAAGCTAAATAAATAATATCGATTGTAAATAATACATAAATAACATACACATAATCGCACTATGCTGTTAAAAGCTGTAGCACACTTTCGGTAATTTTGGTCAATAATTTTTAAAGTTAATGTGAAAAGGTTATTTTTTTTTTTTTTTTATCAAAATGCAGTTTGTATTGAATAATGCAATATTTTTTATATTATTAAAAAAATATTCCATAGATTTATTCAAGCTTCTTTTAGTAATTTTTTGCAATGTGTTTACATTCTAATTGTTTATTCTTTCTGAAATTTCAATTTTCATGGCCTTCTGTTTAAAATGAAATCAAGTTCAAAATATGATTTTGCAATGGCAAGGATATTGGTTAAGCAGTTTGTTTTAGAATTTTTGTTGTACAGTTACAGAACGGTAACAATTATTACAGTCTAATTGATTTAAAAAATATCTGGTAATGATTTCATTGTTGCCAAATGTAAAACCGTATGCGATACTATCAACTATTTACTAGTAAAAAATGTGATATTCTGCTTTCTACAATATTATCTATCGGAATAACCTTTTGAAATTTCTAAGTTTCATATTTTGTAATTTTAGTAAATAAAAAGCTTACAGAATTTTAAGAAGTAATGCATTAATTTCCTAAAATTAATGCATTATTTATTATTTATATAATGTGTGTATCATTAATACATTATTTATAAATCTATACTTGGAACTTTTACATAGCTATTATAAAATTATAATCATTCATAATAATCAAGCTTCAAAATAAAAGTAATGAAATTTTTTTTTAATTAAAAAAATTATCACATTTAATTGAAAAAGGAGAATAATCAAAGACCGTAATTCTTTATATAGCAAAGGAAAAATAAAAACTAGACAAGTAGAGTATTTTCCACTTAAACATTCCCAACATTAATATGTTTTGCTGTGTAGTAATTAGAGATAACTTATCAATTTCATTCTTTTTCTCCTTTTAATTCAAAAGGATCATTGATAATTACCTTGTAGTTGCGATGCCTACAACAATCACACGTTACTCCACGTGAGCACATATTGCGCAAAAAGTTAAATAACGGTATATTTTAGCTATTTATTAAGATGCAATCATTCGCTATCTAAATTTAGTATCGATATCTTAGCTAAGCAGATTTTACTATAAGAATGGAGATTTTTTTAGCTATTTTGCTAACGGTTTGACATTGAAACCTAAGATAAAACATTCTGCATTACACATTAACATTCTTCAATTTTTACATCAATTAGACATTGTTGTTTTAACTGTAGTTTTTTTTTTACAACGTGATCAGAGTTTTTTTTTTTTTTTGGCTTGGTAATTCTCGTAATGATTTTGAAAGAATTTTCCAGAGTTACTTTATTCGTGAGAATGTTAGGTTCTGAAAGGATGTAATAATTGTTCCTTTTTTCTTCCCGAATACGAAAAAACATCATCAAAATAGAGTTATAGACTATAAGTATTCAGATAAAATACTTTTTTTCGAAAGTAATGCGCAAACTATTGTACCACATACAAATCTTGACTTTCAAAATCTGCATTTTGTATACCTACTCAATTTTAATATATTATTAAAGGTTTTACAAACTAAACTAAACTCTGTGGCATGACAGCCCATGTAGGCCAAGATCTACAGTGCCCATTTCTGTTTTCCTGATTGAGAGGCACTGTGGTGAGAAACATATGTCCCGATTAGGTTATTAGCCTAATGCGAAACCCCTAGTATTTAGTTCCCAACATGTCACATTTTGCAGCAAAGATTATGTAGGACCATATTCGATCCTATCAAATATTTACTAGTAAAAATACAAAATTCTGCTTTCCATAAGTTTGTCGATTGGAATAATCTTTTGGAAATTTCTAAGATTCTTATTTCGTGATTACGGAAATAAAGGCTTACGATACCCAGATCGACCCTTGGACTTGTTCATTGGTAGCTTGAAATGCCACGATTAAGCCACCTGGCTTTAAGCTTTTACCTTCACTTATATACTTTATCTGATATATGTTTCCGTTTGGTAGCAATCAAAGATTCCTAACAGACATACGCTGATTAATTAAGGTCCATGTAAAGTGATGAGATCGACTTCTGAGTTGCCTTCAGTTCCATCTCAACTCGGCAGTCTTTAACAGGGTTTAGTTACTGAACATTTGACTTTCAGTACAGCCCTTTCTCCACCAAGTTATCACGACTTCTACATCATGAATTTAAAGCGCACATATTAGAATCACATTTACGGAAATTAACTTTCTATAGTAGATAAGTAATTGTTGTGCATATGTAGTTCATATGTAGAAAGTTCATACATTTTAACTATGAACTTTAATAAAAAGGTAACAATTTTAACAGGAAACATTGTATTGTTGTATTAAAAGGATGTATACAAAAAAAATTCTAAATGGTTTCTGAATATATCTTCCCATTTTTTGTTTTCCGAATATGATGCAAAATGTGACTTATTATGTATATCGTTTGACATTTAGTTTATTTTTTTGTCATTCAAAAATTTTATAATATCTACTTCCTCTACCTTTGGTTTTATTGTCAACCAATGCTATATTTTTGTTTTTCTATTCTTTTTTTCTATCGATTTGTATTCTAAATTTTCAGTCTTTCTTCCACATTTGAGCCATATCTATTCATATCAATTTTTCAGATTACACTTTCTTTCAAAGGAAATGACGTAAATATATAAGAAGTTTTTAACCAGACTTTATGAAAGCAAATTTTTAATGATTATAAATAAACTTACTTCTATTTAAGCTCAATTATTTTTATTTCCTATTAAAATTTAGTTTTATATTGCTTTTAAAATATTTTTCGTTATTTGAAAGAGAGCTAGACATAGAGAGAGAGAGATAGATAGAGAGAGATAAAGATATATATATATATATATATATATATATATAGAGAGAGAGAGAGAGAGAGAGAGATTCTTTCTCTCTCTCTCCATTGCCATAAAAATTACTATATTTTATACTTTGTCAAAAATTAAAAATTGGATTACATGAATTTTGTCATATTTTTTCAGACTTTCTTTTTTTTTCTTTTTCTTTTTTTTTTTACTAAATAGGTTAAATGAATGTATTTTATTTTTTATTGATAATTGTTATCTTTTATTTCCGTACTTATTTTATTTGCTAAATATTTCAACTTTTATCGTAATTTACTATTGTTGCGTAATGATATGTATAATCATTGGGTGAAATTATTATATAATCTTTGGATGAAATCTGAAAAATATATTTATTTGCATTTTAATAACTTGTAAGAGAGAGAGTTCTATCAAAATGCATTCATTTTTAAATACATATAATCAAATAGAATTCTATTTAATAATATTATATGAAAAATGTAAATTTTTTTTAATTGTAACAGATTCCTTCCTTAAATTTTTATTATAAAATAGAATTTTAATTAAAACATTTTTTGGGAAATATCTAGTTCATTGTTTTAGTTATTTTATTCCCTTTCAGACATTTCATTTTTTATTCCTTATGATATTTTTAAAATTTATTTATCAATTCTTAATGTGTTCATTGCTTTTTTAAATATTGTGTTAATTTTAAAATACTACTTTAATATATTTTCCTGTTTCTTACATGATTGCTATCATTCAAAACGAGCAAATTTATATCGAATTGAATTACTGCCCAAACTTCTGTACCTATATAAACATCAACTTCGAGGTGAAAAACCTTGACTCTCTTACACTGTTTGCAACTATCATGGTCTATAAAGTTTATAATTTTTTTTTCAACAATAAAAGCAATTTATTGTAAAGTGTTCTATATGAAGATAAACTAAAATATGATTTTAATTCATGTAAAGAAATTTAATTTTGATTTTAATGAATCACTGATGACAATAAGATTTATAGTGATCTTTTTATAATCAGAAAAAAAAATTCTTTTCATAATCGTAATATCGGAATAAAGAATATCTATTACAGTTTTTCACTTTTTACAATTTTACTACAACCAAATAGGGAACTAAAGAACAAACTGGATTCGATTCTTCACAGCACTTTACACGTCTCGGATTGATCATCACAGACATTAATAAAGTGGCTGTGAAAACATGGAGTTTAAATTAGAAATATTAGATTTTAAATGAAATATTGTCCATAACTATATTATAACTTTTATGTCGTATATGTGAATAATATAGTACATTTTTTGCTGGTAATTTTAAATTTAACTATCTAATAAGTTCCTCTGAATTATTCATAATAGTTTCAAAATTGAGTCACAGCGTTTGTTTATTTTTGTTTGTCGTTCTACGATCACCTTTTGTACACATGAGTTTTTTAGAACAGAACTTTGTAATTTATCATGAACCACAAGAAGCATCTACCAAAGAGAAATCAATCAAACATTTGGATTTGAAAACTTTTGAATTGATGGCTAGTATGGTAACTTTTTACCTCGGAGCCTTTTATTTCAATATAAAATTAATTAAATATTTTCTTATAGTAATATCCTCTTAATATATTTCATTTTTATAAAGTTTACTCATTTTTATAAAATCTGATAAGAAACTCATTAATTTTTTTCATGATAACTTTTTCATAAGAAATCTTTTAAGAATAGAAATGGTTTAAAGTTAAAAGAAATATAAGATAAAATTTTAGAAATCAAAAAATGAATTTTATTTTTTGAATCAAGGTACTAATTACACAAATTCTGTTCTTGACGAAAGAGAGACCAATATAACTAGATGTACAAGTTATATTGGTCAATTCTGATTGATATTATTAAAAAGCAATTGTATTTTTCTTAAAAAGAAAATTTTTCATAATATTTTTACAAAGAAATGGTTCTTCAATTATCGTTAGGCTCTTATTACTGTATAGCACGTGTTTATGAGCATGAGGTGTTCAGGGTAGTCAAGCGAAATCTCAATGTAAGCGAATATTTTCAAGGATCTAAATCTCGTGTTTTTCTTAATTTAACAACGTGTATCAATGAAAAATCCAGAATCTATACAAATTTCATCATTCTCATTAAAAATTTTTATAAGTGCTTTCTTGGAAATTTATAGAATATTATCTTCAAAATACAATTTCAAGAAGATTTAAAAAAAACTTCTAAATTTTTATCACGAAAAATACCGAAGCTGTTTTTGCTGCCGGAAAATTTAATTCTACGCAAGTAATGAATTTCAATAAATATTTTCAATACTTTATATATATATATATATATATATATATATGTGTGTGTGTGTGTGTGTGTGTGTGTATGGATTAACAGTTTAGTTATAGAAAATGCTTTCATTGACATAATATTACAAATTAAAGCAGTTACAATTATAAAATAACCCGTTATAGACCATAAAAATGTTGTAAGAGATTACTATTAAACTTTCCTTATTTTATTTGGGTGTTAATTTTCATTATGATTGATTGGTGGTAAGATCAAATATAATATTATCCACATTATTTAGTATCATAACCATGTGGATAGAATGTTAATTAGAAAGCATAAAAGCGAAAGTATATGTTTACATCACTATTTTACTCTGTATCATCATTCTCAATTTATCCCCTCCCTGAGGTTCTTGTTTACTTGCCGAAGAACCCTGTTTGGGACATGCCAACATCTGATAAACACATCCATCCAAAATACCTGATGTCAGATGTCCATGAAAAATGACATAATAACTAGTGTGCTTGAAGTTCCAATCTGTAATTTTTCTTATAACCAAAACCCGATCAAGAGGCAAATACGGAATTTCTTCTTCCCCTGCACCCCTCTTATAGTAGGTTAACGAACGGCTGGGTTTCCAAGAGAAGTTTGTTTTTCGTGTTTAGTTTTCATAAACTGGTCGCCTGCCTGGTCAGTGGGGAATGTTCACCAGATATCATCCCATCCCGTAGGGCAAATGTGACCTCTAAATGAATTAATCAGTGAAAGCTCCGCTTCGGGGGCATTGTGTTAAGCCAATGTTGTCGCTGCTTCACCCGTTCACACGCTTCAGACTCTTAATTACCCTCGCATCAAACAACTTGAACTCCTGAAGAAGAAATCGTGAAAAGAATAACCGTGAAATTAAAAATGAAGGGGAAAACAAAGAAAAAGTATCCTGTCTCTGTTATGTGATATACGAACTTGTATTTCTTAAAAAAAGATTCGATGTTAAAGTAACCTTGAATTTTCTAGAATTTGCAAGCAAGTTCAGGCCTTAATTTGTTTTCTAATCTTCTAACTGTTAATGTCAATTAAAATAAAGTATTGTAATTTATTTTTTTAATATTAAATTTTCAAATTCAGTAAAATTTGAAAGATAAATTTTATAAACTGATCAGAAAATAAAGTTTTATAAACTTGAATAAGTTTTATAAACTGATGACTAATTTTGATTAAAAAGTTACAAACGAAATTCATTTTACAAAAGAACTTATTAAACTCAAGAAAAAGTTAATATCGTCCAAAAAATATATTTAAAAACAGTAATTTTGTGTATGTCTTAAATATTCTAACTTCTGAATGATTAAAATAATTTAAGAAATGCTACTAGAAAATTTACCATATAATTCATAAGAAATACTTAAAAATTATATGGTAAATTTTTTGATGTAATGCATTATTCAGTTATGGAAAATTAGTATTAATTTGAATTCAGTACAGATGACTAACATTTACTGATTCACCGATGGACAATATTCATTTAAATGTAATGCTATACAATGAATATTTAATTGGTTCTTACATTCTTCGATGTTTAATATTCAATTTATTTCAAAATTCTCTGATGACAGTCATTCATATATTTTAAAGATTAACTGAAAAATTATATTCACGAAATAAGTTCACAGATTTCTAACATTAAGTTAATTCATTTGGGTGGGGGAACTAATAAATATATCTAAATAACCTTGAAATAAATGACTCAAGATTATATTCAAATTTTATAATTAGATGTTGTACACATATTTTGAATTTAAATTCATGATGCTGCACAGCGTTAATAAAAATTATATTTTTATTAATAATCTATTATAAAAATTTAAATATAGAAATATTCAATCTTTGTTTAGATTATAGCTCAAAAGCTTCCATATAAGTAAAAATACAGATAAAATCTTATGCAAAATTCGAATTTACTCATTATAGATCTTATTGTGGCTTGAAAAATTATAATTTATTTAGAAATTTCCCTTTGATATTAAGCAATAACATAACTATCGCAAGTTATATCTTACTTATAAAATAGTTTTAGAACTACAGATATAAACAATTTCTTCTGTATTAGAATGTCCATAAATAGTCTTTAATCAGTTGCCATGATTTATTTTTATTTTTAATCTCAAGACAGTACAAAAGAATGTTAAAAATGGTACAAGTAAAAATACAAAACAATAAAGGACTTAAGTACAAAAAATTTATCGAATTCATGGCTTTAGAAGTTCTATACTCTCTAATACAAAGATTTGTTTTAGAGTTGCCTTGAAATGATAAGCAACCATGGAGGGGAGCTTGATTCATTAGTTCAATTACATAGCAAAGAAGGAGTTTGGTTAGTCAAAAATCTTTAATAGAGGATATGCTCTGCAGGCAGTTGTGTCCCGTCAAAAGTTGCTGCAATTGTAACTTGTAGAAACTGTAGGCCATTTCGTCGTATAACATTGCCCAGGATACAGTTCCTGGAGTCAGGTCTACTTCGCACCGCCTCGGTTACCATAATAAAGAATTTCATAATATAATAGAGAAATTTTACTACCTTTTTAATTGCTGGTCAAAACTATATATATCATTGAAGAAGTCTCAATTTAAAAAATAAAATATATATAACATTGCTTATGCAAAAAAATTGGCGAAAATATTTTTTAGCTTTCTGAAAATTGCCAAGTTAAGTTTACACAAAACAAAGATTATATGCGATGGGAATTCTTAAAATATAAACAAAATTAATTTGCAGGATTAATTTCCTACAAGAAATATTGAAAATATTTTGCGTATTTTATTGACTTGTTTAAGATATCAAATGATAAATATTTAATAAAAATCTTTCTTTTTAATGTTTTTTGCATTAATAAAAATGACCCAATGAATATGAAACATATATTTTAAACATAAATTATTTAAATTATGGTATTTGTATAGACTGTAAAATAAAAATCACGATTATTATTTATCATTGTTAGGAACATTTTAGTTTATTGTCTATCAACTAAATGTAACTGAAAGAATAAGAACAATTACAAGTTATTTCCTAATCAAAAATATTTAATCTTTTTTTCTTCAACTGTACTTCTCAATACCCAATTCTTTCTGTAAGCTTTTTAAATAAATCAGTTTTCCAAACATAACCTTAAATTTAGCTTTATAGCTAGAGCAGTAACAGGTATTTGGAATTATTATGATGAATGATAAGAAACGTTTAATCAATTTGTTAATAACACTTTAAAAATTGCCCCACTTTTTTGGCTTATTTTAAAATAGAACATATGAACAAACAGGACAATTTTTAAGAGTACAAGAAAAATAATGAACAATTATGAATTTAAAGCATCAAACAAAGTATTGAAAATGTTAACTTTTTCACTATCCCCCCTGACTTATAATTTAATTATTCCTTGTCTCCAAAAAGGAAAACTAAGATGCACAGATAAAGTATTTAAAAGCAGAAATGACTCATAACAATTATAATCTTTATTAATGTTGTATATAAAAGAACAAACAGATGTTTAAAAATCATGTGATGAGGAAAATATATTTTGAATCTGTGTCCTATTCAGTTTTAATATCCTATTAACGACATTAATTCTGATTTTAGAAAAATTCCTCTAAAATTAGTATGGATTATTTTTATTTTGATAAAGAAAAGCTTACTTTTTTAATATACATTGCTACCGCATAACAATAAATTATTTCCTCAGTACTTAAAAAAAGCTTGAATTGACTTTTTCTTCTGGTGTATTTGGTAATGCGCTCTTGAAGATTTGGCCAAACATCGTCCATTAGTTTTGGCTCCAAAGTCCTCACGTGACCAGACTGCTTGATTAGAGACCGTATTTATCGGTCGAATCCTCGCATACAAGTGAATGATAATGGTTTTATTTAGCAGTGAGAGTACTTTCTCTCTTTAAGCTCTTGCCTGTTCCAGGCTTGTTAGGTCCTTTCTCGTTTGTCTTTCCGACAATTAGCCCGATAACTGACATAAACTGTCAGTGAACTGACATTAGAAGCTTTTTAAATTCCTTTTTGCTTGTGTCCATGAAGGTTATCGCGAACAAGGGTTAAAGGACATCTCAAAAGTCGAAGAATTTATTTTCTGTGACCTTTTATTCTTCTTCCAACTGATGATCTAATTTTAACTGAGCTCTGAAATTCTTAAAATCTTGAACACCCATCTTGTAAGGACATGAAGAGCAAGAGAATAAAATTAGGTGTAACTCAGTCTTGTGTCGATAATGACTGATTAAATTTTAAAAAAACGCATATTCGGAATACATCGTTAAACGTTAATTTTGTGCAAAATTTTATGGGAATTGAGAAAGATTGTACGAAGATAAAACTGTGGGAATAAAATAAAAATAGGCTTTGTCTGTAATTTGCTAATATTCTCAGAAAGGAACTATTTGTCATAAATTAAAAGACAATATGAAACTAATTTTATGAAGAAGAAGAATAAAATTATATCAAGAAAATATAGGAGAATATGAATAAGTATACACTTAAGTCAAATAATTTCATAACAATCAAAGAGAAATATTAGAATTTAATAAATATAATTTGATACCAAGTTAAAAATGCGTATGTATAAATAATGTTTCGAAAAATATTAATGGTACTTTCTTAAGAGAATTATTTAAGCATCATAACTTATACAATAATTATTCTTAAATTATATTAATAGAGAAAAATTCAAAAATAAATAAAATTTAAAAACATTTTCAAAATGAAATAAATACGTGAAATGGAATTTTTTAATTGGTTTTAAAAATCAAATGATTTCTGATTATAATTTTGATAATGACGTATGAAACATACATTCTTCATTAAATTTTTCGGTATGATAAGCAAATCATAATTATATCCTTTATAATATAAACATAATACGGCTCGTATAGAAGTTTATGAATAATGCTTAAACATTCATCATGTGAAAATTAATTAACAATTACTATAATTTACAAATGAGATGACAAATTTCACTTGAACGAAAATACTAATCACTTTATCCTCAGAAGTTTACCATTTTATGTCATTTAATGTTTAATATATTTTTAAAATAAATTAATTAATATCAGTAATCCTTTGCATATAATTAAAATTACTGTGTAAATGATTACGGATTCCAACCCAACATTAATGAGTAAACAAAGTTGTAGGCTTCATACACAAGGAAGGGAGCATATTCTTATGGCTCTTGCAAGTTTTGCTATATTCCTGACTGGTGAATAATCTTTGGGAGCACGCGGGAAAATTTTATAACAAGCCTTACATTACACATTCAGGTTTATTGGTCACTTGATGTGTGTGTGTGAGTGATGTAAACTGTCATTTGATAACTCTAAGATAATTTCGGCTCAATTCCAGCTATTGTTGAACAGTGGGAGGTGGGTGTTGTGTTTCTGCCTTCTACACACACGTCTATCAGGGCGGGTGCTTGTGAGTCTTTCGATACATGCTTGTGAACCATCATCTAGGAAAAATTCTCCTTAAAGACCTGAATTTTCCAATGACCTTCAGCTGTTACACAGAACAATATTTAGTATTATTTTATCAATAGGAATAGTATTCTTTTCAATAATTTTATGTTCTTACAGAATATAATATTTTCCATGGTATAAGATTTCCATGGCTCTTTAAAATGAACAAGAAAAGATTCGAAATGATTACAAGATTTTCACGAACTAATATACAATGTCTGTACTTAGGTTTGAGATCACACAGACTAAATAAATGGTATAAAGTTGGTACAGCCGCTACATAAACTTCATATCCTCTTAAAAGATAAAAAAAGCGTCTAAAATTTTAATGTAAGATGTGTTAATTAGCAATACTAAATAAATTATATGATAAAACAGCTTTGAAAATTATTATAAATGTATTTACTGTCTCCTTAAAACTCGACTTTAACTTTTTGACTAATCCCATGTGTTGTTATTTTAGTTGAACATATTTTATTTTAAAAATATGTAATTCCTTTTTCATTAATCGTGTATTTTTTAAAATTAATAACTTGTTGGATCTTTTGTAAAAAAGTTTATGAGTAAAATGTTTCAAATGTTAATAATTGGAATTTTTGTCGCTTGTGTAATGGTTTTACTTCAACCTTGATATCTGGCTAGAGCTTATCAAAAAAATATCTATACTTAAATCATACATGTTATTATTTTATTGAATATCATTAATTATCTAGACCTATTATAAGCATTTATACATCGCACAAAAGCTGGAATAAGAAATTTTACCCAAATGGCAAAAAGTGATTTTATAATAAATTCTAAGATGCAAATAATCAGAGATGGGTTGAGTTAATAAAACCATCTAAGCTAAGGGAGATCAACTTCAATAAGCTTGTAGATCAGAATTTAACAGTGTTAGTTAAAGTCATGCAACATTTATAAAGGATGATTTCATAAAGTGTATGTTATCAGAATAACAAGCATTGAACCATGCACTTGTTGTCCACCATAAGAGGAGAATTAATTGCTTTCCTTGAGAAAAAAAAACTTATTATAACGAATATAAGAATAAAAATTACTTTAAACTAACTGTATAACATTATTCTCATGGTGATGGCAGTTTTTACAAATTATGCCATTCGCAATCTACCCTTGTAAGAATGAATTTGAAGGATTATTCTATGATGTAGTTTTATAGTTGCGAAAAACGAAGTGCAGAAAATATAATCTCATTGCCATAAAATTAGCTCATCCAAAAAGAAATGTCTGAACTGATTGAGAAAAACCATTTATCACAAGAATTCTCAAGGAATTACACAGTTCATATATATATCTGTGTTGATGCTGGTTGTGTGTATCCTTAAGCAAAGTACAATACTGTAAGGTTGAATATAAAAAAACACACAATTCTGATTATGAAAGAATTACAAATCTTATTTTCATTAAATATTTTAAAAAGAATTTTTTTTCAAATGCTTACATTTTGATAAAAAAATCATGTATCAGTTTTGAAATATAAAATTATATTTAAATTTCAATGCTAAAATATGATTTTTTTTTCTATGAAATTATTTTGGTATCTTTATTCAAAGTATTTGTGCTTAATTGTTTTGTGGTAGCTGAATTTGACATTGGAAGTTGTATTGAATAAGTAGAATTCCTGCGTTCTTAAATTGATATTGATTTACAACGCAACCTGTGAAAATGCCAAAAATGTTTAATTATTGATTACCATAATGACAGATATGTATGAAAATATTTGAAATAACCAAAGTACGGTATACCAGGAAAAAATTAAATTATTCAATTCTAATGTACATATTTAAATTAGTTATTTTTTGTTTACATTTTCCATGTGTATAAAATCATAAAACTTTAATAAAGTATGAAATCCCCCTTTTTTCACACATGCAATAAATTTTCCGTTTTTCTAAAGTTAAATTGTGTATATAATTAGTGAAGAATTATTGATTTTGAATGATCATTTCTTGGTCAGGATTTCAATACAGATTATACATAAATAATTGAAGTAATTTAACATTGAGAAAAATTATTTAACCTTTACTTTAAACTTCACAAACTTTAAATTAACTGGAACATCGAATGTAATGACACAGATGATTGAGTATGTTTAAATATAGGATTTAATCTTCAATGATTATTTGCATATGATATTATTAGACAGAAGAAAGCGTAATTGTTTACGTTGATGGTCATGTTATTACAATTTGTTTCTGATTTCCTATTTCTGTTTATTTAAGCCAATAAACTGAGCCAACCACTTCAGAATTTTGAAAAATATTCAAGTGAGAGAGGAGAGAGAGTGAGAGAAGAGAGAGAGATAGGATAGAGAGCTAAGCTTCTGCTCTTTTCTCCATTCTCCGACACATCAAAATGAAAGAATATGTAGCTTTTGCTACATATATGTCCTTTGAACACAACAATACTTGATGAATTAAATATCAAATTAGCTATTTTAAGAACATAATATACTGATGCCTTTTCCTATTATTTTAAGGGAACCCTTACATTTCAGTTTATTACGTTTCAACGTAATAAATTGAAATGTAAGGTGAATTAGCTGACAATTTCTATTTTGGGAAATAGTCGAACACAGCGTGGTAATAACGAACCACGATCACAGCATAAAGACACATCAGCTGATATCATCCTCTTCACATAGCACGATTGGGTAACAAATTTGCAATCTACGGATTTTTTATATTTATATTTTTTTATAATTACGGCATCTTGTATGATAGTGTCTAATATTAGTCCAGAAACTTTGTGGGAATGAAAATGTAAATACTCACATCAGATTTCTGCGACCTTTACATCCCAAACACCAAACTAAAATTGAAAATTTGAGTTATGATTTGCTTCATAAAATGTAAATCTGAACTATCATATTTTTACTCTTTTTATTTTTAATTAGTTTAGAGATTTAAATTCCTTATTATCAATGATATTATTAGAAACTCAATGATTTTGCTTGCTTTTATACAACACGTGAGCAGGATCACATGTTCTTTATTTTAAACAATTAATTAGATGACAAAATACTTTAACATTATTGCTTTTAAATTCTTCGTATTAATAATCTATTGTAGTATATCGATAATGTATATAAATAGTTTTTTGAAATTCAACATTTGATTTTTTTCATTTATCATTATTTATATAATGAAATATTCATGAACTAGAAATATATGAGAGAATTTATGAAAGGTATTTTAACTCTGCAATTATATATTATTTCCCTATCAATTAAATTTAACTTCAAGGAATTAAAAATATAAATTAATTTTAGTGAATTCAATTTCTCTTTATAAGAACTAAATCTGCTTTAGGATGTATTTCACCTTCGTAATTATTTCTTTGGTAAAATGTCCATCAATTAAAATAATCATTAATTCAAGCAAATTCATGAATGAAGATACGAAATTATGGCAATCAAAATTTTTTCTCTAAATATTTGAATAAGTAAACTTTTCTAACTGATGCATGATATCTAACCATTCATAGTCAGAAACAATGTTTAAGAAAAAGAATTAAAATTTATTTATTCTTCACATTTTATTCCATTTTGAAAGATGGCAATTTTACAAACCATTTAAGTGTGTATTTTTTATGTCGATGACGTTAAAGAAGCCTTATTTATAACTTCGTAATAAAAATGGATCGTATGCATGTTATATATTGTTGCAAAAAATTGCAATCAAAATCTGGCATACTGGAAGTGTTTGTGCACGATAAAAACGCCATAGAGCATCTAATGCACTTCTCACAGTGTGAGTAGCACGAGAAGTATTGCTTGCTTGCATCGA
Source organism: Latrodectus elegans (assembly GCA_030067965.1). Taxonomy (NCBI): domain Eukaryota; kingdom Metazoa; phylum Arthropoda; class Arachnida; order Araneae; family Theridiidae; genus Latrodectus; species Latrodectus elegans. The sequence continues at coordinate 42,804,425 of CM057822.1, forward strand.
TTGACCGTAGTTCAAAATTACGAGGCAATGATCTATAAGTATTTACGCGTTTCATTCGGCAGAAATAAATGTATCGCAATAACTTAATGTATCACAGTTATTTAACCTTATCTGTAATCAAAACACAGATGTGTGATGTAAACAAATAAATGAAGTTATCAGTACTTTTTTGTTACAGAAATTGCTTGATACAATTTTGGATTGATTATTGAGCATTTATTCATGTTGTTAAGAATTTAAAATGATTTCGTAGTCTTGTGTGTGCTTAATAATATTTTTTATTTTTTTACTAACTTATTATGGAAAATATTCTTTTCTTTTCTGTCAGTTGGCTTTTTGTTAAAAAGATCCACTAATTAAATTACTTATATCGCTTAACAGGAAAACCATCAAATAATCATAACGTGTATATTTTAATTCACAATTGTGATAAACTTCAAGTGCGATGCAGATTTTTCGATAAATTTTATGTGAAATATGAATTGCTGCAAATAATTCTTTTTGAAATTTTTTTTATAAAAAAAAAAAAAAAAAAAAAAAAAAAATGTTTTACATTCTATAGGGTACAGCTTCTCTGTTATAAATATATCCCACTGCGTTTGTGAAATTAACTTAGACCACACCTGACCCAAACTTAAATTATTACATGAAACTCAGTGCGAAATGAATAATAAATATTTGAAGTAATCTTTTAGTTTGTTATTAAGATGATCTCATTGTTAATCATATTAAAATCGTGATTAAACTATGAATAAGTTTAATATGATGATTTTAGAATTTCAAAGAAACAAATTGAAGCAATGGAGTAGCACACACCAGTATACTATACTCCTGATTATACTATAAATATATTGCATCATCAAAAATCAATGATATTGGCATAAAAATAATAGAATGGAAGAAGAGGTTAAAGCATGAATATGAATAGCATTTTAGTCCTTTTGGACGATGCTGGAGGGTCAAGCGATATTTGAAATATTAAATATATATCAATGCAGGAGATTGATTAATGGATTTGGTATACTTATCTATCACCAAGTACCTTGTATTTTTCAGTCCCGATGAAGTGATGAACTACAACCCTCCTCTCCAAATACACACCAGTGAAAAGAATCAGGATTTCACAGATTGCCAAGCCACGGCACTCCAGTGAGGAAGAATATGGTCATCTTCCCAATCACTTCTCGCTGCAAATTCTTATTCCATTCCCCAATTCTTCACCTTTGCTGATCTTAAGGTAAGCGGCGTGAAGCTACTGAGCAGTTGGAGCTCTTTTTAATAACAGAGAAAATTTATTCAGTGGATGTTTCACTCGGAAGTCACTTTGTAAGCTTGGAGGTTTTTCAAAATATCATATTACGTCTCATAAAAGCGCAGAAATGCTTTCTAGTAAGTATCGAAACTCAATAAGGGTAGGATCACTGCCTATCGATTGTAATGATTATTATCTGTTAATATTGCCACTTACACTGGTCGGAATCATACTTGACATGCGAATATTGAATTTATGGAATATTGAGAGTCATACTGAACGGCAGACAGAAGAATCTCATCAACTCATCTCTCAAATAACAACCATCGGCATTAGTCGGGAAATATGCTCGTTTATGTACTTTAAGTAACCCCTCACACAGTTCGATGACGTTTGATGCAGAAATAGCAGTTAGCACGGGAATCATTACTTCGGCTTTAGGCAGTGCAGTATTGAAATAGAGGGTCTCAGTGAAGACATTCTGGTGCTTCTAAAGACAAAGCTGCATATAAAAGCGTCAAAGTGTCTTCTTTTCATACAAGTTCGGGTTCTGCAAGCACCTTTTAGGTTTCTGGTTCAAAGGTGAATACTCGTTACTAGAGTGCAGGTACTCGTAATATTCATAAGTGCACCAAGATTTGATGTAACGATATTAGACACTGGATACTCAGCATGTGCATCTCTAGTTCAGATTGTTAGTAATTTGAATTGCAATCGGTACATTCCTAACATATTAATGCCATGGCTATGTTCTGTTTTCGAGGTCACAAAACATCATCTTTTATCCAAATAATATATGAGTATATTTTGCACATTAAGTTCTGTCCTTTAATACAGAGGGTATTCGATCGCTCTCCAGGCCTGCATGATTTCTAGCTCTCTCATCATCAAATGTGGTATAGATTTCAAACATTAATTACCCGATCAATATATATATATATATATATATATATATATAAAGTTATGAACTGCATTCGAATTAGCTCTCAGATCCAAAAAGTATCCGCAGTGGGATAAGCAATATAGAACATAATATATATATATATATATATATATATATATATATATATATATATATTATGTTCTATATTGCTTATCCCACTGCGGATACTTTTTGGATCTGAGAGCTAATTCGAATGCAGTTCATAACTTTATGTAGATTATAAGCCACGATATGCATTCGCATTCAATTTGGGAACAGAATCAATCATCAGTATAACCAAAAAATAAGACTTAACTTTAAAACAACATCATAATTGACAATCTTAAATGAAAAATTACTAAACATTTATAACTGGGGTCAAGTTTGATAATACAAATCAGAAAGAAAAGTATAATACTATCAAAAAGCATCACAACATTTTTAAAGAGGGCAAGTGTGGATGTGTACGTTTCAATGAGCAGGAAAAATTTACTTTATTTTGAACAGCATTAAGTATACAATTTTATACGACAGAGAAGTATAATTAAAAAATTGGCAAATGTAATTAACCTGAGTTAATAAGGTGCTTCCATCAATCTAATGCTTCTCATCAATTAGAAATCTAGCGGCAGCTAGATAAGATTCATGACGCCGTGAGCCCTATCGAAGTCGAGTGGACTTTCTCAAACCCCAAACAATTCCAGAATTTGATCACAAAATGCCTTCAGATTGCATTTTGTGGGCAATAAAAAGACCTTGTGCCCAACTTCGAATGTCATGCTTTTCAGATGACCACTAATAAGTCTTTAGACGACTGTTTGATCATATCTGTCATCCTCAAATTTTAACGAAAAGTAAAATTTGTAACGACAATAGGTAATTCTATTAGTAATCAATAATAAACTGAGTTACATGCGTTCTATAGTTGCATTATATTAAATGATACAGTTGAAATATTATCTAAGTGATAAGCAACCATTTATAAATTGTTGTAAATAATATATTCCATGTAATCAAAACAAACACGGCACTTTTCTGTTTTAATTTATGTAGTAGATATTTTCACATATTACATTTTCAACTAACAGTAAGATAAATGAAATTAAAGATTTTACATATAATCTGAATATTTTATGTATCAAAAAATGTACGAGGAAATTTCTCATTCTGTATTTATGTAGAAAAATTAACACACGAAGACACTGAGCAATATAGTGTCCCGTATAGTATGTTACTCATATTGTTGAATTACATCTAGAGAATTTATTTGATGCATTATAATAAGCAATATGTTTTCAGAAAGATTAATGGTAGTTTTTATGATATAGCAATAACTGAAACAGACAAAAATAGTTTTACAGAAATACAAATTAATCTACATTCAATACAGAGCACTTCTGGAAATTTGTATAATGTTCTTTTAAAATTATCGGAAATGTATGTAATTTAAGTTCCCATTCATCATTCACCATTACATTAATCCCAAAGTAATCTTATGTACATAACATTGAATGAGTTTCAGGGGCATATATTACAATTTACAGAAATATGGCATGTATATTGCAGACATATATGTATGTAAATGTTTACTTTGTAATGCAAATAGAAACATGTTTAATTGATATCACGAGAAAGAAACATTTTTTCAAAATCAGCATGCATGGTAAACATAAGCCAACATTTAAAAAAATGTATTTTAAACTATTATTACACATATTTCCTATTTATCTTCACAGCATTTAAATTAAAAAAAAAAATTTTTTTCATCACTTGTGATTGAAATTTTGCACAACCATTTTCCTCCAGCATTATTAGTGATTATGGTTTTCCTTCTGCATTCTTATGAAGAAGAAGATATTTATGATTGATTCAGATGAGACTTTGAAACCTTTAAAGTGGGTCCTCGTTTGCCTAAATATTTTTCTTTCACCAATGAAATATGATTCAGGTACTAAGCGATTAACTCAGTGCATTATTAATTTAAATACCTGAAATTTCAGAATGATAAATGAAGTTTTTGATAAATAGATAGGTTTTTTTATGATAAAATACAGCATTATAACTTCCTGATTCAGTGTTACATTTATTGTCATAAGAAAAGAATAATAATATTTAGAAATCAGTCAAATTTTATATTAAACTGTTACTAAAAGTGGGTAGAAATGAATCATTTGAGATAATTTAAGTATGCTCCATATAAATCTGTGAAGAATCGTACAAATTCATGATTCAATAGTTCAAATATGAAAAATTGTATTTAAAAGTACATTAAAAGTATTTTTTTATTTATAATTGGAAGTAATAACCCCATCTTTAAAAACACAGCAAATTATCTAACTTTAAAAAGATAAAATTTAATGATTTAAGTTAAAAATTTGTACCAAACTTAATAAAAAATATGCTTGACGATACTTTTGAAAATTTTTGTTCACAATTAGATATATCCAGAAAATTCCAGATACTTGGCTTAGAATACATTAACCTCTTCTTTTCAGTTAATTCTCATTCACAAGATGTTTATGAATGTAATAAATATTGTGGTCTATTCTGATGAACTATATGAAAGTTTTTTTTAATCAGAAAACTTGCTAATCATTCGTAGTATGTGTGTATTATTTATCATGTTTTGGATGCTGAAAAACAAGCCATTACGCAATATAACACTTAAAAAAATTCTGTAACCTTTATATATCCTCTTTGATAACATATTCTCTGTAACTGCTCATTATACATGTTACATGCATATGCAAATATCAGAAGTTTCTTCTTTGTCAGTTTTTTATGGGACTATTCTTGCTAGAGGCTATGAAAGGAAAGTTTTCAGATCCATTTCCGCATTATTGCTTGTCATGATAGTGTTTAAATGAATATGCATCTCTTTAAGGGTACTTTTTTATGTTAATTTTTTTCGAAAGCACTGTTACTGGTGTTTATTAGAGGATGATCACCAGGCAAAACGACGTGCTACTTTTGTGAATGAATTAAGCTTTTTTTTTCTTCCTGAAACCATTTTTTTTGATAAATGTGAGTAATACAGAAGCCGGAAATGAGTTTGATTTCATGGTCAAGTGCAAGAGTGTTTGTGGGGTTGAGCGAAAGAGTATATTAATCTATATAATGTTTTTATTTGTAATTTATTTTTAAGTTTTTGCATAAAGGAAAAAGTACTTGCAGTATTGCGGAAGTAAGAGGGATGTCTTGACACAGCTCAGATGTTTGAAATTAAGGATTTAAAGTTCATACACACACATACTAAGCCTTTATACATAGTATATATGAATATGTATTTTTACGCTAGTCAAGAATAGAATATGTAGGTATAAGTAAAACATTGGCTTAGAATACATTAACCTCTTATTGATTTGATAGCAAAGGAGCCTGATCAAAAGTCAGGCTCCTTTGCTATCAAATCAATCTCACGAACCATGAAGTCTTACATGAAGGTTTCATTGATCGATTAATTTGAAGTCAGAGAAGTTAGATCTTTTGATTATATATATATATAATGTGTAAAGTTTCCTTTCAGATCTGAATTTTTACTCGACCAAATAAATTTAAACTCAGATACAGATACTTGGAAATTTTCAAAGATGTTTTTCATATTTAGTTTTTTAATCGCTATAAACATAATCATAATAAATGCAAAAATTTATTCGAAATATTTTGCTTAAAAATTTCAAAAGATGATAATTTTTTATTGAATTGTTCTCTGAATACTTGCAAATGAATAGATTACACAGCTACAATTAAATTATATTACGTCTGATCCAATGTTTATATCGAATGAATGAGATTTTCCTTATAGGATTATATCATATGATTAATATAAGCTAAATAATGAGAAAACTCTGGTATATACATTAATTTCATTATATAACCTTAAAGAAATGTATTGCTTTTTCATCTGTATGTTATGTGAGTAGCGTACGGATGAAAGCAACAATTTATTTAGCTATTTATCCAATAATATTTGCTACTATCCAATAATATTTGCTATTCATGACTACTTCTATATATATTTGTTATTGCTTGATTCACAACTATATTAGCGATTTACTGTCATTTGTAATCTGTTTAGTTTCTAACTTCTCCCAAGTTTGACAAAAATATTAGTAAAACTCTTAAACACAAAATAATAACACAACAGACACAAACTTTTAAAATGTATTATGGAAATAATTCATTTGTCAAAATATTTTAATATTTGTTAAATATTTCTTCAACTGAGAGTGTAAGAAAGGATAATCGATAGAATGAATTCTGCTATTCCTAAAATGTTTCTCGTAAATGACGCCTTATTTTCTCATGCCAAGAAAATTTTAAATTAGATTTAACATCATGCAGGTTACGTAAACAAAAGTACCTCTTATATTCTTAACGATGGAAATTATTTTTCACTTCTGAAATAAAAAATAATGAGTACAAAATTAGGTTGCATTTGACTTCTAACTTTTGTGTATTAAAAAAGTCAATATACTCTACGTGTTTTCTAAACATCACTTAACATATTTTGTTGATGAAATGGTTAGCACTTTAAAGCATCAAAATGTAATGAATAAAATAATTCTACAATTCCCTATTGCTTTTACTAAAACTTAGATTTTAATCACTCATATACTAGATTTTAAATTTTAGAGATTGAGAAAAGATCCCTCACTTACATTTAAGTTAAATATATCAGTTACATGGTTCACAAGTTGACTGTGAAATAACTGTGAAAAGTATTATAAAATGTATGTTGTCCTACTTTTCCATTCTAAGAACAGGATAAACACATTTGCTTATATTACTTGTACTTTGTATCATTACATTTATTGCGGTTTAAATCGAGCATTTTAAAAGCTTATAACCTGGAAGTCTATAAACCATTACTGGAATCATATCCACACCCAAAAATCAATTTGAAATCAATATAACATTTACTAAACATGTGAGTTTTGAATATTGGATTTGTTAAATAACAGGTGAGAGATTTCCTTTTCAGCTTTCTGAATGTATAATTGTTGGAACGAGAGTTGGTAGTTGTTTGTGTTTTTTCCCTCCGTGAACATTGCCCATAATCTATGAAAAGACCTGCACGTCAATATGCTATAGATATTCGAGTGTCTTATAATTCTTCAGTTTCTATCATATTCATTTTGCAATATCAAATACTATTTTTGAATTTATTTAAGTCCTGTTAAAAGGTATGAAACATCGTACAGTATGAAGAGCTTAATTGGATCTCAACACTAATGAAGAAGATTAAATCAATATAAAATGTTTTTACTGATGTACACATTACAGAAATATGCTGCCGAATATCAAAAGCTATACATTTGTGACTGGTTCTCAATTAAACTATGTCATATCATACAATAGTATTTATGATCGAAATAATTTAAAGTAGAAACCTAATTTTATATGGTTTTTGGATGATAAAAACAAACTAAATTTCATAGAGCATTTAATGAATACTATAAAGAAAAGTAAGGAAATGCTTTTAGTGAAATAGTGTACCTGAAATAAGCAAATGGATATAAATAACAATTTGAATAGAGATTTTACCTCAGAAGAAAGTATTAAAACGCATCCATTAGTAAAATCTAAATCACGAGACTTACTTACACTTTTAAGTGTTATTTTCTTTAAGTGAAAAAAATGTATGTGGTGTAACCACTTGACTTTGACCTACTTTAAAATTTATCTTAAAATAAGTGACGCAGTTTAAAAAATGCTTTGAAATGGAAAAGTACTTTGGTAAGATATTACATAATGTGAACAAATTATGCAATTTCTTAGTTTTAATTTGTTTTTTTTTTTCATATTTCTTATATAATTCGCATTATGTAAATAAGTTTTTTAATTTATCAACGAATTCGTAGTTGTAAAATTTTATACAGTAGTAATCAAAATTGAAATTTTTTGTTGTTTAGTAAGTATTGTTGACTCTTAACTATAATATTTTTTGTATCTATATATAATGTTTCTTTGTGGCAAAATATAAAAATTTCTTTTAAAAGTTTGAGCATTTCTACCATTATTTGATTGCAAATATATACTCATAAAATATGCTAAGTAAATTTCATATGTTAATTACTTTGTAAACAAAGTTTTTATAACATTAATAATTATCTTATCTATTCAATTTGTGTAATACTAATGATACAAATTTTTATGATAATTTATTTGATCATATATGTTTACTAATATAATAAACTAATAAAATTCAATAAAATCAATTTTATTAAGGCCTATATTGAATGCTTGATTGCAACGATGATGACGTTATTCGATATGATGAAGATGTCGATTACAACTTGATGACATTAATGGATTCTTGACATTAGAATTCGTCAAAAATAACTAATAGTGTAATTATTTTAAACATGGTAATTAAAAAATCTTTCTAATTCGAACAAATATTATACTTATAATACACGAGGGAAAATTCCCACAGTTTATTTTAAAAAAGCTTGTATTTTTTCCTATTGAGTATTATTCAGTTTTTTAAGTTAATGCGCAATTTGATATAGATTCAGGAACAAACAATTTGGTGCTATCAAGATTTTGTAAATAGAATTATGCTTCATTTTAGACAATGGTTTACTGAAATTAAACCATTAATTAACCATTAGTAAATAAAAAATTAAAATTTGAAACTTGTAAATTTTAAATAAATTTTTCAAATAAAACAAATTAAATGCTAATACTGTCAAATCTCACTCTTAATTAGGATTTTAATATATTAATCGACAATCGTAATTTTAATTCGTGTACCTCATTAGTAAAGTATTAAAAAGTGAATATCGTTAGTATACAAAAATAAGTAAATTAATTTTATATTTTATTATTTTTCCTAATAAAATGTACGAATAAGTTAGCAATGTACTTTTATACTATTAAAACCATGTTTTATAAATAATTCTTATTTTTAACAGTTAGAAAATGCTGTTTTATTTGTAAATTATAATTTAGTTTTTTCAAAATCTATATTATTTAAAAAAATTTTAAATACCTCTAATAAATAATGCGTTTTTATGCAAAATGTTTCTAATAAAATGTTGTTGCAGTTTTTTTAAAAGTTCTGGAATAAAATGTAGATGTAAATTCTCGTAAAGTCAAGGAATTTACACTCTCATCCACTTTTCATAAAAGTATGAACCGAAAAAGAATTTTAAAGTGTGTTTTGGAGTAATTATGATTCCTTGTATAATTTTATTCTCACAAAAGGAATCAAGACCGAGAGCTTCCATAGAAACTTATTTTACCATATAGCAGGAGTAAAAATCTATGAAATATGTAAGCAAGTGTGTAAGATAGTTTTTGAAAATAGTTTATGCTATATTCAAATGCATTGATTATACAATATGAGGCTATTCTGCTTTATATTTACCAAAGTATTTTGTAATATATATCATGAAAGATAATTTCCTAAAGGATATTCCATTTGTGATTCTTTGTATACTTTTGTAAAACTAGATTACGAAATGTTGCATAATTATCAAGCTTAATACTAAGTTTTCGTCTATACTCTTACATTTTCTTGTGAAATCATATCTAAACTCGTTTATGCTATAGGTTTATTATTTTTGATTAAAGATAAAACATATTTTAAGGTAAAGGGAATTAACTTATGATTTAATTTTACCAGATTATTAATCCTCTGGTATTATATAATGTGATATGGCATTTTTATGGAATATGTGTCTAAGTCAATTCATATATATATATATATGTGTGTGTGTGTGTGTGTGTATAAAAGGATAAAAGAGTATTAATTAACTATTATATGTAATAAACGATGATTATTCATAATCTCAACTAAACTTAGTAAATTTGTTAAAGTATCGTCGCTGATCTGCAAACATAGTCAAATTGTCCCTGTAGATATTGCCATGAAAACAATTCCATTTCTTATTCAGAGTTCGTAGAATTGTTGTATGATCTCTCAAGGCCATTCGGATAACATATCTGTCTCACAACAGTGAGTGATAAACAGTTAGTGACAGTTGAATACATTGGTCTTCAAAGCGGTCACAGGTTAGTTCTTGCTGGTTTGCAGTTCAACTATTTATGGTTTGCAGTACAACTATTATCATTCTCACTCGGGCCATGAGAATTTGTAGAAATTCAGAATTTTCTTTTAAAATGTTAATTCCAGACTTTTCCAACAAAAAGTGACTATTTAGAATATACCAAGAATACATTTTTTTCTGTTTTTTAAAATAAATTTCATTTTGCTGTGAATCAATAAATTTTAATTAAGATATACTGTTTTACCCATATTGTTAGCATATAAACTCTTAATTATTAGTGCGGAAAAATGTAACTTTTAATTTACTTCAGTTAAAAAATTATTGTATTGCAGTCTACATAAATAAATTCTTATTCCATATACTCACCAAATTTTTGTCTCAGGAAATAGAATGAGAATAGCTACATTGAAAACAAAATGAAATTTTAATTAAATCATACATAATTATTTTATACTATCATTATAACGCTGATGCAAATTCACTTTAAAATTGCTTGTTTCGAAATGTGCAACTTTATGATACTCTGATCTCTTTATGAAAAGAGGCATATGCTTTTTTCTTTTTTTAAATTTGAAACTTTTTAAACCTGTATCATATGCAAATTCTTACATTTGGATAAAAAATGTTTGCAGCACCAAATCCTTCTTCCTTTCTTCATTCTTGAATAAAAATTTTAAGAAATAACAATATTAAAATTTTTTTTTTATATTTTAAAGTGCATTCCTTTTGCCTAACGAAATGAACGTATTTTTGATTTTCCCACTACATCGTTGATCAGAAATGAATTGTAACTTGTATGAAAGAAGTCTCGATTTCTTGGGCACAATACAAGCATTTAATTTCGTTACTAAGGAAAAAATTCAGCGCTCGCTTTACACTTTTTTTGAATCATTATTAATTGATTGATACAAGAAAATTAGTTTCTCAAAGGGGAACAGCATTTTTTTACGCAAAACTTAGCACTAGTAAGTACTTTTAAAAAAGAGTAAATGTCATTATCATTCCAAGCCGCAATTATTTCCTGAAAGTTGAGTAAACGATATTCCTCGATGTTACAACGAGTGAAACCTACGGACTAGAACGGCTAGTTTACGAAATACTTATAAATTTCATATCCGAATTTCATGCACGAGTTTTATACATTATTCAATTTTTAAAAAAATATTTAAAAATTGCATTTTTATTTACAGTATATTTACTCTTAATAAATACGGATATTTTGTAAACTTTTAAACAAACAAATAATAGGAATGCAATAACTGTTAAAATTTCAAGGCTTTAGTATAGTGATAATATCTTTTATCAGAAATAACTTTCAATTACTCACATTTACGTGGCTTTTATTAAGATTCAAAAATAAAAAATATGAAGTGTTTTGTTACATTTTTTTTTTCAAACACCGCATTCAAATTTTAAAGTGTTTTTACAGACAAATGCTAATATTTATTCATAGTCAATTAAAAAGTTTCTCTCTTTATAGAATGTTTAAACTGTAACATTGAGGATAATTTAAATCTTTGAAATTTAAATTTTTATCCCATTATAGATTGTCATTACATATTCAAAATATTAATTTTTTAAACTTTATTAATTTTTAACTAATTTGTAAAGCTTAAGAATACAAACTTTCATATGATGTCTAAATTTTAAATTCTGAAATGCTTTTCCTCACCAACGGATAAATTATAAAATTGTTAATTAAATAAATACATTTAATCAAAACATATTTTTAACATCATAATAGTTTCACAAGTAAAATTATATATATATATATATATTTATAGTACATATTGCATCAAATTATTTTATGCAACATGCAATACGAAACTAAAATAAGAGTAAACTTTTATGAAAGAATTTAAATCTTGAAAAGTTGTGTAACACTAAAATGGAGCTTTATGATGTTTGGCTTATGTTCATGTTTCGATATATTAATGATAGGTATCCTAAAGTGAATGATACTTATCAATTTATACACCAGATATAGTTATACAAGTTGAATATATATATTGAAATGCATTATGAATGGTGGTCTGTTTGTGTAATTCACACTTTAGAAATTTTGCCGTAACTTGTTTATATAAACTTACAAGTGAGATAATTATATTCTGAAATAGATTTAAAGAATATTCACATATTACATGATATCTATATTTAGAATCATTAACAATTAGACTTACGGAAAGGAATAATATTTGGCATAGTAATTATAATGAAATATCTTTAAAATGTTATGTCACAATACGTTAATTGCTCAGTTTTCTAAGAGCATATCAAATGAATTATCATAAGAATACATCAGTGTAAAATATCCTGCGTTTAATCATTGCCCATGTTTTATTTCTTGTTTATCTGTTACGTTCGAAGTATCACACAAAGACTAATTTTTCCGGAATCTACAATTTAAAGTGCATTATAAATATTTTTCAAACATTAATACTCGTAGTAAGATTCAAATCCTCAAACAGGTAAACCAAAATCCAGAGTCTGTTGAAAAGTAAAGTGATGATTTTCTCCATTCTTTATGCACATTCGTCATGGTCATGGTGAATGCATGGGAATTTTCAGAATTTTCTCTCTAATGATACGAGAATTCAGTCCACTTTTTCGTTAGCTAATGGCCACAAAACATATACATAATCAATAGTTTTAATCATATGTTTGGAGTATTATTCTTCATAAACTAACATGTCCACAAAAGGCATAATTTTTCTTAAAAATCCCATCTTTTATTTTATTTTGTTTTTAAAAAACTCTTTTTCGATGTTTAAAGATTTATTAAACTATTCCTTTAATGTAATAATTGTAATGTAATAAGTATTTCTTTAAATAAAAGGAGGGGGGTATAATTTATTAAAATTTAGCTAGAGAGAGAGAGAGAAATGTTATAAATTTATCATTTTCTAAGAACATTAATAACCGTATATGAATTAAGCTTATTTTTTTATTGTTGGTGAGAACAAAAGAAATATGTGTTGCAGCAAATTTATTAGAAAGTTCTATTTCCATAAATAATATCATTTTCGATGGTATCTTAATGGAAGAGCTAACACAAATAGGCTTGTATTGAATCTTGAGTGGTCATAAGGCTTGTGTCAAGAACTAAATAAACAAAATTAGCGAAAACACTGAAAATCATAAAGACATAGCCTAAAACTGCTTTTGAAACTTATAATCGAGAAGTCTTCACACTTTAAAATTTACGTGGGAAGCTTGTTCAAAAGGACTTCCTCTTTTAATTCAGTGTCGCGGTTTCCTGTTTCATGGCTACTTTTTCGGTAATGCTTTAATTAATACTTACGAAACGCCGGGCACCTTTTTATTGATAGTTTCTTTATATACTCCAAGCAAGCGAAATGTGTGTCAAAGTTGAAACCTTGTCAGAGGAAGCGGATAAAAAAGTGGAAGAGAGACGTGGTATTGCTTAACCATAAATTTTTAAGCGACCTCAGCTAAAAGGATATTAACCTTCAAAATGGTGAATTTGTTATCCGAGTAAACCTCTCTTGCTGGATAAAATGGTGAGTTTCGTCCAGATTCTCTATTGCTTCACTGTGCAATGATTTTCCCTTGTGAAGAGAATTTTAATTGATATTTTGTAATTAATTTATTTTGCTACAGTAAAAAGAGGTCTATGCCATCATTGATGTATGTATACAGGCTGATTAAAGCAGTTTTCTGTATATATGCGTCATCTAATTAATTGGTTTTGCTTGGGACATCGAAGAAAATTACCTCTTTTGCATAAGATTTACTGACATTCAAAATGAAACTCAACATTATTGAGAGTCGTACAACTCTTTTTCAATTGTTTAGTGTATTAGATGCAATTGTTTCTAGCGATCGAAACAGTTGATGTACGAATGTAGATTTACATAAAATTCTTGGAACAAATTTTTAATAGGAGCACATATATTTTTAGATTTTTAATTAATACTACCAAAAAATCGATTTTATGCTATTGCTGCAGTGAAATTTTACGAAAGTTACTATTTCATGTGTCATAAAATATGTATTCAAACGTTCCACAAAATATTTGCGAAGTATGATATACATATATTGAATAAAGTATATTTAGAAATATACTTTTAGATATCTGTCCTGTAAATTTTATAGCATATTATATGTAAGCTAATTTACTTGCTTTTTTGTTTGCAAAAAAATTCATCAAACTTCACACTTTTAAAATTTAAAATAGATTCGCTTGTTTTTCCTTTTTTATTTTTTTTAAAAAAAACACGAAATTATATTTGAATAATGCATTATTAAGTTTAACATACGTATTTAATTCTTATAACAAAAAATATTATTATTTAATATATTTGTATATATACTATAAAATTTACATCGTTATGTGTTTAAATGCTGCGTGTGAGTAAATAAATTTTTAAATTAATAAACTTTAAATAAATTTTAATTAAATAAATAAATGTTTACATTTTTAAGTTAAATGTAAACAAATTTTATAATTCATTTTATGTATCGCAAGAAAATGAAAAATAGAAGATAATTCAAGAGATTTAAACATTATTGTTGTAATTATGGTATAACTTTATTAATTAACATAAATTAAGAACCTTTATTAACTTAATTTTATTATTAAAATTACTTCATAACAGTTTACTTACAAATTTTTGAAACACCATGATACATTAATATAAGTGTAGGTTTCACATCGCTTTTAAAATAAAATTATAAAATCGTTATTAAAATAAAATAAAATTTTTATAAAATAAAATAGTAATTTTTTGTCAACCAATAAATAATATTGATTGAAACAATTCTAAGCATTTTTACTGAACAGTTTGGTTGTCATTTACATATCTTACGCAACATATGATATATTATGCTCTTTAATCAAATTATTGATTACAATTTAAAATATTTTTTATTGATTACAATTAAAAATTTAAAAGTTATAATTTAAAATATTAATTTATTTTTTGAATCCGATACAAAATCACTAAAACTAAGAATTCCCTTTAAAAAGCGTTAACGCTATGGGGAATGCATTTCCATTAAATAAATTTATGTAACTTACACGATAGTTATGACACAAGAAAAGAAAATTAATATAAATTTAATTAAGAATAAAAAGCAATAAGAATATGCAATCAAAGAAACAAGAAAATGAAAAAGCGAAAGTTATTACAAAAATAAGACAAATATATTACAGTAATGGAATTCTAATGAGGCTTTAACGGGACAATATAAAAAAGCTTATATTTTATTGTTAAAATATACATAAAATCATTTTTGACCGCATTAGATGCCTTCATCAGTTTTAAATCTATAATTTGATAACGTAAGATATCCATTATTTGAGAAAGACAATTTTTTTTTAACTACGTATCTTTGATTTATATTATAAGCATTAAGCGAATTCCTAATTCAATTAAAATTTTTAACATGCTATAAAGTACTTTTTATAAGATGTATTAATTTACAAATCTCAGTAAGTGCTGCTAAAGCTTTAAAATTGTTTAATGAAACATTATTGATTAAAATGTAATCCACATTCATATATATATATATATATATATATATATATATATATATATATATATATATATATATATATATATATATATATATATATATATATATATATATATATATAACCAAATAGGCAAAATTTACATCATCAAAAGTCGTAGTAGCCTAGTAATATCATAACCAGCCAAAAATCATCGTGCTTAGAAAGGTAGTAGTTTGAGGTCCTATATTTTCCTTCTACTGTAATGTAGAGAAGAGGATAACAATTCGGTTGTCAATATTTGTCACTTGAACTTTTTTGAAAACAATATTAAGGCATTTATCAGAAGTAAGCAGTGGGGAAAATGTATTCCACAATGACTTAATCTAACAGAACTTTAAATCGGCAGATTTGCAAGATTACTTGATGTGTCTATGAACACAAACCTTTATGCGTCCCTCGTCAGAACATACTAATATTTTAAACAAAACTTTTAAGGCATACAAGCAAACATAATTTGCAAACGTTAATTCTTCTATTCATAAAGCTTTAAATTGAAACCTTTTACTGAAATATTTTTTACAGAAAACATCAAAATTTTTCTTAAAAATTTGCTATACTTAATTTCAGACAAAAAGGTTGCATGCATTTATTAAAATTATTAAAAATGATATTAATCTATTAAAACGAAGAAAATAATATTTTATTTATTTAACTTAGTTTTCATTAAACTTCATATATTCTCTATATATAATTCTTTGGTATACATATTTTTACAATTGCGATTTTAAGGCAAATATTTTTACTTATTCCGTAAAGTCTAGAAAAATATAAAGGAAAGAAAATTATATATAAAAAAATTAAGTTCATTTAAACTTAGATGAACTTTTTGTATTTGCTATCTTTTATAATTAATTACTCCTCATTTTAAATCTTCTTTAATTTACAAAATAATTCAGTTTCGCTATCATATATTTTAAAAACTTTATCTTAAAACTATCACTTGATATTTAAAATTTCTGGCAAATATCGTAACACAGAATGCAACAAATGTTTATATTCTTCAACTATCGCAATTGTTTACTTATATATTATCCGTCTAATTGAATGATAAAATCTTAACTTCCCTTTAATAAGACAGAAGTTTTTATGGAGTTAAATTTTCATTACTAAATAACTCTTTTCATTTAAGGTTTTGTCAATTATAATACATTATTTAACTCTATTTAATGAAATACATCAAATAATTTTTATGGACATAAATTCTCTGTATCTTATTGATCTTCTAAATTTATATTTTTATATTGAATTTCTCCATTTCATTATCAGAAATTTTAAGCCTATTTTCCATTTTTTTTTGCATTAATTTTTTTTACCAGATATTGCTTTTCACTTTGTTATAATATTATTAACAATAATTATTCTTTAGTTATCTAAATATCTTTTTCGGGTGAGGGAGAGTAACTATGTAAACAGTTCATTCTTTGGTTTTAAATCAAGTAATTTTAATTTTTTAAAAAAGGTTTCATTACTAAATGTTACTTAAAAATATTTGTCATTTATGTGACAAATATTTCTAAAGAACATTTATGAATTTTTTATGACTAATTTTATGGGAAATTATTCTTTATCGCTAAGTTTTGTATCAAATACTTAACACCTAAGGATTTATCCAATTTCGTGTTTATCATATTGCTTACAGTAATTATCACTTACTTAACAATAAAACGATAAGTAATAGATGTCTTAAGGCCAATCGAGTTTTTGTTTATTATACCAAAAATTTGACTGATAATATGCAAATCTCGCAATATCTATGTGAAAGTAAGTAGATTTCTTTGACCTCAATTTTATACTTCCGCATTAAATTTCTTTTTAAATTGAAAAAAAGTTACCTAAGCTATTTTTCAATGCCTTTTTTGCGTTATTGTAATTCTTAAATTTAAATATTGCGCAAATGTTTTTTAAATTTTCTGTTCTTATAGTTAATTCTATAATTACTAAATCGCTGCACGAAAACTTTTGGGATTAAAAATACTAATAAAAATTAACGCATTTTTTTCTACTATTTTTACTACGCAAAATGAATGTTTCATGTTTTCACACTTGGAAATGTGTTTTATACAATTTATAAGCTCTTGAAAAGCATTAATTTCGTATTTTAATAGTATATCACAATGTTATACCTTAGTTTTTCTTAAAATTTTGTCCTTCGAAAGCAAATGTTTAAAAACTAGTATTATTAAAAATATTTGCGTTTGGTAAAAAACTAGGTGATGACCATGAAATACAGTATATACAAAACATTTGTATAAATAAATAAATTCTTACACATTCAGAATAAAAAGTATAGCAATTAAACAAAATATAAATTTCAGTTTGTTGTAAAGCCATCCCAGACAACTATACATGGTATCGGATGCATTAAAACACCTCTGTAAGTATTTTAAACAATTGCTCATCAGACCGAGATGTTTTCAGAAATATAATTGGTGGTCATCACTAAGGAAAAAAGTGGGTTATTGCTGAATATTCCATTCCTATTATTAGGAACTATCCAAATGACCTTTGATTGATAATAATCCTCACATAGAACCTATTTTTAGGGAATAATGGCAACAGCCTTTTTGGGCATCAAGACCTGACCTTAAACTTACTAAGTCATCTAAGTATATTTTATATTAATATCACAGAATGGATATCACATTATGTAGAATGGACGCAAGTGGAAGTAGTCATTTAGTGCATATGGAACTACACTTCCGCTAGATTTATCATCTTGTGCATTTGGGATCCCGATCATGTAACAATATCAAAATTACAATATTTCTTTACCCACATTTCAATAATTCTAAATTCAAGTTAAATTGACGAGTAAATTCAAATATTTCAATGCTTTTGGTGCAACAAAGTCAGATTGCTCGCAGCATCATCAAGTACATTTTAAAACCCCCTTTCTTTAAAGTTCGATACATCAAATATTTTATTCCTTATTAATTACTCCTGATATCAAGTAGGAAACTTCTTAAATGTGCGCAATTCAAATGGGCGGCGTTTAACGTGTTCCCATTAGTCAGCGATGCAGAAATTTGTTAATAATATATATATGACTAAATAATTCACATCAGTATGCGAAGTTTTCTGTATCTAATTGCACATATTTTGATAAAAGAGTGCAATTTTAATCATGAAATTTTATTCTACAATATTCACTAAGATGTTAAAAAACTTCAGTTGACTTATATTTATTTGAGCATATAAAGAAAAAACTAGATATTTGAAAGCAATTCAATTTACTTCAGAATAGTGCATTCTAATTTCTTCATCAGATAGGAAAATAATTTATAAATAATGAACGTAAGCTTTAATCATGGCTTGCATTATTTTGCAGTGCTCAGTCATTATACGAGGGTCACTCTGAAATTTTTGAGATACAGCTAGGTTTTTAAAATTATACTTACAAAATTTTAGGTGTGTTCAAAGTAGTCTCCTTCAGCATCCATGCACTTTTGTAGACGAATTTTTCCACAAATTAAATGCCTCAAGCCATTCATTTCTTGGAATAGATGAAAAAAATGAATTTATAGCCACATCAATGTCTTCTGAATGAAAACGTCGTCCACGTAAGTTCTTTTTTAGATTAAAGAATAACCAAAAGTCGCACATAGCTAGATCAGGTGAATACGGTGGATGTTCGATCACTTTAATTTGTTTTTGTTTAAGAAACTCATCTGTTAATCTGGCTGTAAAAAACTTAACATGCATTGTCATTGTGAAGCATCAGTGCCCTAACATTCAATTCTTGTTGAATTTCTAGAAGACATTTAGCGGCATACTAGTTTGCTGTTACTGTCTTCTGTCATTCCAACTAGATGGCTTTGACCAATCCAGTACTTCTGAAGAAAACGGCATACATCACTTTTTTCAGTGCGCGTTGTTTTTTCACCATTGTTGGCGTGGAATCCTCTTCAAAGACCCATACTTTGCTTTCTTGACGTGTTGGAACGTCAAAAAACGGTATGTACGTTTCATCACCTGTTACAATTTTAGAAATGATGTGGTGGCCACCATCATTTAGCAATTTAAGAGTTTCTTTACTGATTCTGACACGCTCCTCTTTTTGGTGCTCAGTTAAATTATGGGGAACCCAACGGCTGACAACTTTTTTATATGTAATTCTTCATGAATGATTTTGTGTATGGCAGCGGGTCCAATGTTAAGTTCTTTGATAGGTACAGTGATTATCATCCATTAACATTTTTCGTATGACAAACACATTATCCGGGATTACTGCCAATGGCGGCCTTCCTATGTGTTCTTCATCCTGAAGAAAATTGCTTTTAAATTCTCTAAACCATCTGAATACAGTAGCACGAGTTGGAGATTCATCTCCAAATGCTAATTGCAACCGTTGAACTCATTCTTCTTGATTTAATCCTGTTTTAAAATCGTAGAAAATCATAACGCGAAAATGTTCTCGCGCCAACTCCATTTTCTTTTCTGTTTAAAATTTATTCTACGCTAAACAAGTTGAAGTAAGTCAGTAAAATATTGTCTTCTGTGTTAAAATACTTTGTATTTTAAATTTAAACCATTATTTTTTTTTGTAAATTCTAATCTGCGCGTATCTCAAAAATTTCAGAGTAACCCTCGTAATACAAAGCAATCAATTTGCAAAATATACTTTGTCCTCGAAGTAATTATCTTCCTAGAAACAAAACTGCAAAATCATTATTAGAGTTAAAGCTATAAAAACAAATGACCGAGCATGATCATATTTCTTTCAAAGTGATGCATTTGCTTCAGTAGATACCATACTTATTAGCATGCAAAAAGTTGGATGTTCACATAAGGATATAGCTTATCATATGCTCTACAGACTATAACAAAGCAGAAGGAAATGGGGGTAGTAACGAAATTCTTCATCAGGATGAAATCTCTTAGTAACCAAGAATCAAGATTGTGTGGATAGATTGTTTGATAGTATTAAATTATATGAAAAATTACATTTGAGATATTATCTGATGACGAACGTGAAAGCTCATATTAACTATCGAAATATGAATTAGAATTTGATGTTTGAACTATATCATGATACGTTTTTGTGATCTTTATGACCTCTATTTTTAATATATAAATGTGAGAGTTTTTATTCTGGTATTGTGCTTATTAATTAAGGCAAAAGGATGATTTATTGCTCGTAGACTTTGGCAAGGAATCTCAATTGTAAGCGGATATTAGTAAATTAATAAATCTAGATGTAGAGGTAAATTACAATGCACAGGCAAGAATTCCTTCAAACTTTTAATTTAAACAAATACACATCTATAATTTTTAAAACTATAAGCGTGTGATACTATTTCATGAAATGCCAATCAACTCTAGATTTCAAATGTTTTAAATATAGGATTTCTCAACTATACATAATTGAGCTACAAAATATTATTTTTATACAAAATACAATAAATTTTGTAAATTTAAAGGGGCCAATATGATTTTTCACAAAAATCAAACGCTCGTAAGACAGAAAATAAGTGAGAGATTTTAAAACTTTATTTTTACTAAACTATTTTTTTTACAAATAAAATTATTATAAAAAATAAATCCTCTAGTATGTACTATATAAAGAAACAGACAAAAAATTAAAATACACAAAACAATTCTTTCTTTCACTTCATTGTTGAAAAATCAATCATAATTTATTGAAATGATTACTTATTTTTTTTCTGTTTCAAAGCAATGTTTTTAAAAACTTTTTTACTTTTTTTGGAATTGGTAAATCATTTTACAGTTGTTTTGTTCTTTTTCTCATTCATCTGTTTTATTTGCAGACACTTTAGTACCATTCATGTCTTGCTTGTTTGAAATTTAAGATAAGATTTTTTCATTCTTATTCATGTTCTCAATGATTCAATATTTCAATAACTTTTTATATAAAAATAACATCTGAGTCCACACTTCAAAAATTTTGAAATGAAATTTTGAGCAACATTTAGTTTCTTCATCGATGTTTATGCACGAGTAACATATCTTCGCTCAAGACATGAGGCAAATGTCCTGGAATTTTTTTAGTTATAGTGGCTATGAAAACAGCATGTCATAATGACCTAGATATAGTTTTTTCTGCAATATTTTTCGAAGTATAGATTGACAATTCATGGAATGTCTAACGTTAACTTCATAAGGCGGTTGGAAGCTATAATCATTCTTTCCAAAAGTAGATTACGATATTTTCACTTGAAGCTATTGATTTTACTTAATGGCTGTAAGGTGGGAGTAAATTTAAGCGGGAGAAATGAATCATGAACTAATTAACAAAATTCACTATTTTAACAACATTAGTGCAGTTACCCATATACAGTTCAAAATGATTATTATTCTTTAATAGAAATGTTAATCAAGTTTCTCAACCTCAAAATAAAAAAAAGAATTTTAAAAATTAAAAAAAAAAGATTTTTTAAAAATAAACAAAAATGAAAGATATATGAATATGAGTTCACAGAAAGGAGTTTAAAATTTTATTTCATAAACAAACATTAAAAATATTCTGGAATTTATGTGACTGTATAGTCACCACTCTCTAGTTTGCAAAATCTAGATTGTTCTTAAATAAGAGGTTCATAAAAACAAATGTGTAATTTTGTCACAGATGTGGACTTGTACTCCGTTTAGTATTTGCATTTCACTAAGCAAATGTTGTATATAGTTAGCAACTATATTAATCTCTTAATATCCCCTAATTTTAGACACACAAATGGCTTAAAGTTTATATCAGTAATAGTAATCAAAACATATGAAAATGGATTTTGTATGCTCATTACTAAATATTGGAAATAAGTATTTTTATTTAATGTCATTAGATTTAGTTATATGTCTCTATGACAATATATGATTAAATTTTTAATATTAGCATGAGTTTTCTTTCATAATATTATTTTCCAAGTATTATGTTTGATAAATAAGCTTTTTTTTTTTTTGAATGATTTCGAAGAGTATAGTTAAATCTAGTGTTATCGAAAACATATATGCAAATAGCAATGAAATTCAAATAAATATTTATTTGATGATTTATTATCACTGAATATTTCGATTGTAAGTCTATTACAAATTCTGTTTAAATATATTTATGTTTTACATTAGCAAAGGTAATGCTAGAATTCCCGTTATACAAAAAAAAAAAAAAAAAAAAAAAAAATGGCACAAAGCATGTTTATAGATTATCTAGTTACAAATACATCCACCGATAAAAGTAAGAGTATTTCTTCTGAATTTTTTTTACTTCTATAAATTTAATAGAAATTTATCATCATGAATAAAAATACAAGTCAATTAGAAATTGACAAAGTAAGAGTTTAGAATATTATTTGCATACGAGATATTCAATTTAGAAAATGCTTAATAGAGTTTTCAAAATTTTTGCATTTTTATTATGATTATTTGTCTATTTACTCAAAATTTAATAATAATCACATTTGAGGAATTACAACTGAAGGAAACCTTTATTTCAGACTAGAAATTTACATATTTAAAGTAATCAATGGTATTTTTCTATTCATAGCTGTATTTCTAAGAATTTAATTCCAAAGATGCAAAAAGTATTAATTTTTATACTGTATTTTTACCATACAATTTATTATAAACACTTCTTCATATACCATTATATACAAATTAAAAAGTTTGGTTGTAGTTGTTAAAAGTAACTAATTATATTAAACATATGAACAGGTGAAACATTTTTACTTAGTATTTTGTTTTATCTGAAAACACGCTGTCCTTGGGGAATTTTAAGCAACCGTATATTGTAATTGTAAATGGGTTGCATTACTTGTACTTATTTTTACATTTGTTTCTATTTTCAGTACAATCAGTACTTTTGAATTTATCAAATGTTAATAAGTAAAATTACTTTTCAGGACAGCATTTATTGTTAATTAACATTTTCCTCAAATAAGTTTTATATATAACCCCTTTTTCGGTTTAAAAAAGTGCTCTTCTTCTAAATAGCTAATCAGTCCGTTTCGATCTATCAACAACGATATATATATATATATATATATATATATATATATATATATATATATATATATATATATATATATATATATATATATATATATATATATATATATATATATATATATATATATATATACCCTTATTTTGATTTTAATTATTTAAACTTTTTATATAATGTGCATAATTTCCGACAATTATGCTGTTTATTTACTTAACTAATATTTCATTTGAGTTTCCACGAAAAGCTATTTCTATCTACTTGTTATGTGTTGATAACTTTTACTTGCTTCTTTTTCCAATTCTAATCACGTGTGATTTTGTTATTTACGTGACTAAGTATACACTTTATAAAGTTTTCTTTTCTCACTTTTAAATTATTCTTTTTGAATTTTCAGATTTTTATGACAACAGCTGGTTTTTCTTTGCTAATCTATGAAGTTCGTATTTATAATTTCCTTGTATTTTAATTCAACAGACGTATTAATCAAAGTGTTTTTTTTTAATTTTTTGTATCTTATCTATACACATTTTATTACACTTTACTTTAATGAATGATATTAATTAAAAAAGGTTTTTCGTATGTTAATTACACAAAATTTTAAATTCAATATGGGAAAGTCAATGAAAGATTAATTTTATTCTAAATATTAAATTAGTGGAATTTATAATTATTATAGTAAAATAGTGGTTTGAAATTATCAAAGTTAGCATTTTACAGTTGATCCATAAGATATCTTATACAGTACACATATCCAATTCAAATAATTTAATTAGACGATATTTAATTAGAATTTTGCTTGTATATAATGATTTTTGTTTGTGTATAATAACTGAAATCTTAAAATATTAATTACAGAAGTAAATAAAACTTTATCAAACAACCCAATTAAAAAAAGTCCTTGTATTAAATAAAATTAAACGAAATTTTGGATTTAAAGGCAAAAATATTTTAGCGATGCTTTATAATTATTTTTCTAACAATTAATGGATTAAGAAATAGTTAACATACCAACAAAATTGAGATAGTTTTGATTCTAGCGAGGAGATCAACACCTTAATTGAAACCTTTTCCCCTCAACAACTTTACAATACATTGATAGAATTTAAATTAGTACGGAAATAAATGTGTTTAGCTATTTAAAACGACACACTTTAAAGTTGCGAAATTACCATACACAATATTTTAGACATGAATGGCTCTTATTTTCCCATCAGGTTATAACAGCCCCTTATTACAACAGGATCTTTCAATTACATTTTAAATTCATAACTTAGGAATTCAAAAGTTATTTAAAGATACATTGCTAAGAAAAAGTCATTATAAAATTCAAGTTAAAATAATAGAATAATTTTTCAATACATTAAACCATAAAACATAAAAGATTCAGAAGGTTACAGAATTGAGATAATTGCTTATTAAAACACATAGCCGAGTTAAATGCATACAATGTATGTATGTATGCATGTACATATATACATACATACACAGAGGGAGGGAGAGAATCAATGCTCTTTTAAAATTCACACTTTCACACTATTTACAAAATGTTTGTTATTCAGTCATATAATAAAACAATTTATTTTAGAGTAAAATGGAATACGGTAAATATTTTATTTCAAAGCAAACATTTTTAAGAGTTTGCATATATTTGTGCTGAATTTTTTTCACTTTCTATGTAAATTTGAAGAAAAATTGTATGTTAATGACTGAAAAAAAAACCATTTTTATTTGTGTTTAAATCCAAAATTATTTTTTAAAAGTAGCTATTATATAATATAATGATTCGTATAATATAAGTATTCATACAAAAAACCTGCTTATCGTAATTAACTGACTCTTAACTTCGATTGCTATTGCTAAGTTTTTTATTCATTTTATGTATAAATATTAAAACAGAATAATGTATGTACAGAAATGTATGCAGCTTAACTTACTCTGTTCTCTTTAAGGGTTCATTTACTTTTGAAGATTAGAAAAAAAATGTTAGTTAAACTGTGTAAAGTGTTGATTTTTTTTTTTAATTTGGAAAATAATGCTATTTGGAAAAATCACTGAATCTGAAGTTCAATGTTTTTACAAAGATTGTTACAATGAGAAGATATCAAAAGTTTTATTTTGATGTATACATGTGAAGAGTTTATATGTAAGAGTATTTTTAATCTGAGAAGAGAGAGGAGAGTTATATTTGCTTATTATAAAGTCTTCTTTGAACTATCAAAATAAGTAAGAATCTCTAATATCAAAATCTATAAAATAAGGTTGTTTTTTTTTAAATAATTTTTTGTATACATCCTTAAAAAATGTATCATTTTTTAAAATTATAATTTAATTTGATTACACATTTCATATAAATTTTGAAATTAAATAGTTATGTAGAATCAATAATATATGGAATTTCAATAAGCAATGAAAAAAAGCCAGTGCTTTGAGTGGTTAAGCGTACCATTTCTGATTGAGATGAAGTTTTATTTATAAATATAAAAAAGAATGATTAAATAATAAATTATAGCATCCAATTTATAAATAGTATAGTATAATGGAATCACTTCAGAATATTTAATATTCCGTCATAAATATTTCACAGCACCACCATAATAAAATTCCCTAGCATTATATTAAGTAAGAAAACTCTCTATTTAGTTTTTAAATTTTATTTTCAGTTTTGTTCTACAAGCTTTCCTTGTCTTGAGCAATGCTTGGGCACACGTGTAAGTACCAAGTCGTGTGTTCCCACGTGCAATCAGGAAGCATGGGTGTCTATGTAATGCAAGGTGCATTTAATTGCATACTTTTTAAGTGATATCAATTAACAATTCTTTCAAAAAAGCGTTTTTCTTTTATTTTTTTTTCAGGAAAAGCGCCCAGTTTTCCTCACAGAGTCATTAAAAAGTTGCTAGGGAAATAAAGCAAATGGAGAGGAGGGGGGGGGGTTAACCGTTATCTTGAGATAAGAACTAACACTGTTTCGTCAACATGGAAGAGTGTTAAAATCTCAAGATC
Source organism: Latrodectus elegans (assembly GCA_030067965.1). Classification (NCBI taxonomy): domain Eukaryota; kingdom Metazoa; phylum Arthropoda; class Arachnida; order Araneae; family Theridiidae; genus Latrodectus; species Latrodectus elegans. The sequence continues at coordinate 42,831,110 of CM057822.1, forward strand.
TTCCTTATTTCTGCTTACTGTACACCAGTGATTTGCAAGCACTTAACGAAGGACATCTTAGATTTTACCGACTCATAAACTGTTCCCCTTTTCCCCCTTCATAGTGCCAATAATTGTTCTTTTCTTAATGTGTTGCATCATTTTAAATCACGTCTCAAAACTAATTAATAAAAAAATAGAGAAATAAATGGGAATACTTAAAGAGGAAAAACTGCTCTATTTCGTGTATTTTTAATTTACAATTTTCATAGCCTGTTTATTTTTAGACTTCAAAAGTGATTCACATGAATTTATTTGATTTTATATATTAAAGGAAAAACAACAGTAAAAACAAAAAATATAATAATAATAAATAAAATTAAGGATAAAAGAGGATCCGCTTCAACTAATCGCTGTAATAGTTAATAGATATTAAATGCGTTTTACAATTTAATTGGAATAAAAACCCAAAGTATAGAGTTTATAATTATTTACTTTATGACGCCACAAATATACAATTAAGTAATAAAAATACTTAATTGGAAGCAGATGCAAGAATCAGAATTTATTTATTGTACACATATATTTTAATAGGAAAAGTATACGATTAAATTTGCAAGCACAGTTTTTAGGTATATAACTTGCAAGAGATGATACATTTGATAGTGGTAATACCTAAGCGTTTCCATCTTGACAAAATATGAGAGTGCCATTCAATATGTTCTTACATATATATCAGAATTTCCGAGTTTGTGTGACATTTAAATTTTTCTGTTAACCATAGTCAGAGCAGAACCTGCGCGTCTTTTGCATCTGGGGAGTTCATGATGTCACTAGAAACAATACGTTTTAGATATTGTTCTAAAATATAACGCGACCTATACTTTGATCCCAGGTCTCAACTTTATCACTTCAGGAATGTTACGAAGGTTGTCTACATTTCAAGTCACGAAAACAAAAAAAATCTGATAAGGGTGCATTATCCAATATAATTATTCCATTTGTTAGGTTAATATGAGTGTGACAAATGTATATTGGGGATACCGATCATCCCCCGTGTCTTTAAACACGGATAAGCGTTCACCATCATGTTGTATGCCAGATATGAATTATTACAAAATGAGCAACTCGAATTATCTCCATACCCAGTATCATCTTCATGATGCTATGCGCGTCCTCATGTGGATTCATGCTCGACAAAAGAGATAAGTTCCTGACTCAGAATATATGAAGTATATGATCCAACAAGACAAAAAATGCGACACATTAACAGTCAAAGAAATTTTACTTTACAATCAATATTGTCCATGTGGATTTATAGACTCTGGATTACTCTATCAATTATTCAGTTGCAGTAATACGAGAAACTGTGTCACGAATCAAATAACTGTTCTTCGACTGATCAGGAGAGAGAGAGATTTCCACAACAGAATTTAATAGAATTAATTCTTAAACTAGAATAAACGGGATTTTGCTAATATAGATAAAGTTTAAGCATGATTTCTGAATCAGAAACTTTCAATGCAATCTCCCTTTATATACATAACGGTTTATTGAAAATTTTCTTTTGAACTTGCACAGGAATGTAATTTTATTTCTGGAACTTATTCATTTTGCAAATTTCACGTATATGTTTTCACAGACTGTGGTAACAATCAATATTGTTAGCATCACACTTATAAAATATACCTGGATGTTATAAAACTCTTCTGTTTGATTGATAAACACTTTTTAACTATTGCGATGGAATGCATTGCAACTGAACCTTTACATTACAATAGACGTGAAAATGTTTGCACACATCGCTTATTGGTAAGAATGAGTTACTTCTTTCCAATCAGTCTGAAGACCCCAAATCACGAGCTATGTGATTATTGGCGATAAGATTACATGACATCATACATTTGCAATTTCGTTGGGTTATTGTATCCAAAATGGAAATATAGACTGACATGGTGAAAGTATTTCAAGAATATCACATAAAATCAAATATTATATATGAAGAAATATAATACTTGATAATGTACTTATCTTTGTCAATAATGTGTTTGAAAAGCCCTATTTCTTTCTAAGAGCCCTCTCTTCTAGGATTTATAGAAATACATATATACATAATTATTTCACTAAAATATATTAAAAAATACAGGGATGTGTGTGTTTCCTTTTATGCATTAGAATATTATATCTATGAAAAAGAATTCTTAATGAGCTAGAAACTGTGATGATGATTCTTTTAGTGAATTTAAGATACACTGAGTTTGTGTATTATGCTATTCAAATTCGACAAAACAAATGCTGTCTTAAAAAAATTTCGAAATTAATGACTTCAAGTTTAAAAGAGCGAAAGAGCGATTTTGCGAGAAAAAAAATGTGAATGTTTCCTTTTTAATAGTTGAAATTAGTTTACTTTCACAATTATTAAAAAGAAACTATTTTGATAGCATTATGGAAAAATATGATATAAATTTGATAATATTTAAAAACATCGTTTAGGATCGCAAGAAATATTCTAGGTATGAATGCGTATTTAAAATATGTGTTAGTAGTTTGCTTAATTTATATATTTTGAATGTTATAATATATATTTTGCATTTGTCATAGTAATATTAAAAAATATTTCCACAAAGAAAATATATATAACGATATTTTTAAGTATTTTGGAAAACAGTTAAATGATTCTTTTGTTGGAAAGAGAATTTCTTCAATATATCTAATCAAGTTTGAGTTTACTTGTAATGGTTTCTTTCTCTCTTTCCCTCGCTCTCTATATAAAGTGCTCTTCAATTATGTGTATAGAAAACAAAATAATATGAATATCAAATATGTCATTTCCTTAATTTTTTCAATGGTTTCTTTCTCTTTTTCCCTCGCTCTCTATATAAAGTGCTCTTCAATTATGTGTATAGAAAACAAAATAATATGAATATCAAATATGTCATTTCCTTAATTTTTTCAATGGTTTCTTTCTCTTTTTCCCTCACTCTCTATATAAAGTGCTCTTCAATTATGTGTATAGAAAACAAAATAATATGAATATCAAATATGTCATTTCCTTAATTTTTTCAATGGTTTCTTTCTCTTTTTCCCTCGCTCTCTATATAAAGTGCTCTTCAATTATGTGTATAGAAAACAAAATAATATGAATATCAAATATGTCATTTCCTTAATTTTTTCATTGGTTTCTTTCTCTCTTTCCCTCGCTCTCTATATAAAGTGCTCTTCAATTATGTGTATAGAAAACAAAATAATATGAATATCAAATATGTCATTTCCTTAATTTTTTCATTGGTTTCTTTCTCTCTTTCCCTCGCTCTCTATATAAAGTGCTCTTCAATTATGTGTATAGAAAACAAAATAATATGAATATCAAATATGTCATTTCCTTAATTTTTTCATTGGTTTCTTTCTCTCTTTCCCTCGCTCTCTATATAAAGTGCTCTTCAATTATGTGTATAGAAAACAAAATAATATGAATATCAAATATGTCATTTCCTTAATTTTTTCATTGGTTTCTTTCTCTCTTTCACTCGCTCTCTATATAAAGTGCTCTTCAATTATGTGTAAAGAAAACAAAATAATATGAATATCAAATATGTCATTTTCTTAATTTTTTCATTGGTTTCTTTCTCTCTTTCCCTCGCTCTCTATATAAAGTGCTCTTCAATTATGTGTATAGAAAACAAAATAATATGAATATCAAATATGTCATTTCCTTAATTTTTTCATTGGTTTCTTTCTCTCTTTCACTCGCTCTCTATATAAAGTGCTCTTCAATTATGTGTAAAGAAAACAAAATAATATGAATATCAAATATGTCATTTCCTTAATTTTTTCATTGGTTTCTTTCTCTCTTTCCCTCGCTCTCTATATAAAGTGCTCTTCAATTATGTGTAAAGAAAACAAAATAATATGAATATCAAATATGTCATTTCCTTAATTTTTTCATTGGTTTCTTTCTCTCTTTCCCTCGCTCTCTATATAAAGTGCTCTTCAATTATGTGTAAAGAAAACAAAATAATATGAATATCAAATATGTCATTTCCTTAATTTTTTCATTGGTTTCTTTCTCTCTTTCCCTCGCTCTCTATATAAAGTGCTCTTCAATTATGTGTATAGAAAACAAAATATAATATGAATATCAAATATGTCATTTCCTTAATTTTTTCATTGGTTTCTTTCTCTCTTTCCCTCGCTCTCTATATAAAGTGCTCTTCAATTATGTGTATAGAAAACAAAATATAATATGAATACCAAGTATGGCATTTTCTTAATTTTTTCATTGGTTTCTTTCTCTCTTTCTCTCGCTCTCTATATAAAGTGCTCTTCAATTACGTGTAAAGAAAACAAAATTATATGAATATCAAATATGTCATTTTCTTAATTTTTTCATTGGTTTCTTTCTCTCTTTCTCTCGCTCTCTATATAAAGTGCTCTTCAATTATGTGTATAGAAAACAAAATACAATATGAATACCAAGTATGGCATTTTCTTAATTTTTTTCGATTGAAAAAAAATACTATCCTTATATTCATGGAATTGATTTTTCCACCAATCAAGTAATTGGTGAGTTAAATTGTTTATTGCTATTAATTTCTCTATGAATATTATGTTATGATATAATTGTAAGTGTATCATATTTTAAGTATAATCACTTATGTTTTTTCATATGCATTCTTTTAAATATTTGCTTACCTATTATATTTTTCTACATAAATGTGTATGAAAATTAACCAATCAAGTTAAAAATATGCATCAAACATAACTATAGAAAAGATACAAAAAACTATTTTTGTTAAAATATTTTAACCCCTTTTCCTGCAGTTATATAATAAGCAATTTATTCAATGCATTTATTTTAGAAATTTTCAAGCATACGTACAAAATTAAATTAAAAAATATTCCAATTTCATCAACGTTTCTCTATTTCTGTTTTTATAACAGCTGATTGAAATATTATTAATAAATTTTATTTTTCAAGGCAAATCGTTGTATCTGAATGTTTATTATAAACAATACTATAGTTAATCAAAATTTTTACAAATTACAGAAATTTTATATATTCAAAAATTTAAAATGTTTTATATAGAAATATACTACATTTAACATTTTTATTCGTTATAAATATAAACAGAGGATTTAATTATGGAATTAAATCACCTGATTTTTAGTACTTAATAATGGAAATAATTTATAAATCATATGGAATTGGATATAATCGAGATACATGCATAAATTGACTATCAAAACTGACTACATCACATTAAAACACATTATGCACATAAAGGGGAAAACATATTCAATCAAATCGCCATTTGAAGTTCTACATGAATATAAAGTAGAAATCAGATATTGAATAACTATGTATTGTAAATTGCCATAAATTATAATATATATAAATAAAAATGTTTTTAATTTCATTCCTTTTATATGCGTTGAAAGTAGTTATTCACTATCTTTAGATAGAATCAATTAAAAACTTCGTATAATAATATATACATGCATTTCGAATATTTAATTGTGTAATCTTAGTTTGTATATAGAAAGTTATTAATTATTGTTATAACTGTTTTAAAAACCCAAGCAGATGTTGACATCACTTGTAAGATAGAGATAATAAAACGCGATGTATAGTTTCTTATTTAAATTATGCTGATACAAATGTCTTAAAATAAACTGGAACTCTTTAGATCAATCCTCTCTATATTACAAAGCTTATAATACATTCCTGTCAGTTAATAACACGCAGTTTTTAAATATTAATTTTTTTAAAGACTTTTGACTGTTATAAGTAATTTTATCAAATTTAATATTAATTTCATTGAAAAAGTGTTACAGCGCATGAAATATTTTTGAAAAATAAAACATATAAGTATATATTTGAATAGAGTTTCGTGTGTTGTAATTGTAAGTGGATCATTGTAAAGTTATAGATTTCGGTTTAAGCATTGATACAAATAAGTTCATAAAAGATGTATATTTAATAAAGTTAATATTATATATTTTATTTTTAACGGTGTTAAAAACATAACGAACTGCTCTAAAGGGTATCTTTCGTCCTTGAATATTTAATATATATATATATATATATATATATATATATATATATATATATATAATTAATAGCGGGTTATTTCTAATTTAATTATTATGCCATTTAAAAAAATATAGGTTTACTTTTGTAAGATTTCAACTTATCTTCAGGAACAAGTTTTATATAATAAAGAGATTGCTTTACTGTAAAAATGTAAGAATTTGTAGGATATTGACCGTATCAAAGTAAGTTGCTAATTTTGTAAGTTATCAGAAAAGAATGTAAATGGGAAATAAAGAGACTATAATTGGTTAGAATAATTATTTAAAGAACTTTTGTCTAAAATTCCTTTTAAATACAGTGTAAATTAAAAAAAAATCACATTTAACTTTTTTTTCAATCGTTAGAGAGAATTTATTAGGAATTTTTAACTCAAATACTTCATTTAAAAAGTGAAACCATGAGGGGAAAATAGCTATCTAAATCTTAAAACACTTGTGAGCAATATAAATTATGTAATAGAGGAAACCATATGATTTAAATTTAGTATTCACACTACTCCTAGCAGCTGTCAAATTTATTTTAAGAGTGGTTTTATTTTAACCATTGCTTGATTTAATATTTTTTTCCATAGAGACATCACATTTTCTTTTCTCATTGTGGTTTCACTATATAAAATCAAAGTTTACGAGATAATGTAATAAGTGAAAACATAAAATGATATTAGATTACAATGAAATAAATGAACAATTATGAATGAGATTTTCAAAACAGAAATTAATAATTTAAATTCTATATAGTTATAACATTTTTTATAAATATTTGTCTTAATTGTTTTAATCAAGTAATATTTCTGATATAAAAACAATAGTTTATATAATTCAGTAATTACCAATTATCCTAGTACAGCAAGGATTTTGGGAATTTAGCACTGTTACTAAGCAGCATTTCTATGTACGCCAAAAATCTCTTTAGAATACTACTTTTTTCGCAAGTTCTAAGAAGATAGAACTCCTATCAGTAAATAAAATATAAAGATTTTGGAATTACGGTAAAATTAGCATACGACGAAAAGTGATCATTTCTGACATCACCATTTATCTCGACTAAAAAAGGATTACTTTCTTTGATTCAGTATATGCAACCTTCACCTTGAAATAAATGCAATTTCCATTTTATTCGAAACTGAATTAAGTCACTGGGTGATACTGGCATAGCGAAATGTATTAATTTAATTAAACTAAACATTATCATTTACCTATTTGTCAGAAAATTTTCTTGTAAGATGAATGCACAGTATTTCCAAATTCTTGTATTACTCCTTTTTTTAGTTTTTATGTGAATTTTTTCAATTTTATGCATGGGAAAAGAACATGACATATTTCACTTTCCCATGAAGCTCATGGAGTATCTAGCAAAACCAGGGAAGAGCTCTCATTATTTAAAACATAAATGTTTAAGTAAAATCTTTGCTATCTCCAGAATGTCCTCGGCTTAAATTTATTCCCTTTTATCGATTGATTTGAAGTGAAATGATTAGGAAAAGCCCAATATTCAACCTTGGAAGATATCTTAAAAATCCTTGATGATTCGAAGCTCCATTTTTCAAATTTTCAAAACTTTTTTCAATTTTATTTATTTTTTTCGTATTTATATTTTATGTAAAATACTCTCACAAAATTAAACTTAATCTTATATTTTTGGATTTATTTTAAATGTTTCTTGTTTTCTATTATTATCGTAGAATTTGTTAAAAAGCTGAACTATTAATCGCTAATAATAGTTGCATAATAGTACAATAAAACATTAGTGAAGTTGTTTATGTTCTTAAATATAAGAATTAATCTTTCTTTATATGGATGATAATTTGCATTCATTCCATTTTTAGAAAGTATGCGATAGGGATTAGCAATATTTTTGAGAAGGAGGATTGGAATGGAATGAATTTCTACCAAAGAACTTTTCGATTTCTATGAATTGTTAAAGCATAGTGCTTATATAATTTCAAAATATGAATTTTTTAATTTTTAAAATGACAGGCAAAAAACAATCGTTGCAGTATATTAGACAATTTTTCCAATCAACTACTGAGTTTGACTTCGGAGAGCCCAGTATTCCTAGAGTATCTATTTGATTATTATTTGTTAATAAAAAAAAATTGAAGAAGGAAATAAGCTTTCATAATGTAAAAAAAGTTACAACATATACTATAAAAATATTTATTATATTTTTTTCATCATTCAACAGTCATTTTTGTATACGAGGGGTAATTAGATCGGGACCTACAGCTTAAAATAGAATCTGAAATACTATGAATTTCCATGCCCAAGGGGGGACTCAAAACCACAAACTGTTGAACCAAAAGGCAGAGTGAAAATCATTCATCTTCTTGCTCAGATTATATTAAATAAATCTTTCGTGGGCCGCGTTAATACCTGTTTACTGGGTCATATTAGATTACGGATATTAAGTTTCAAGTCATTAACAAAAATAATAAAGGCTGGTCAAATGAAAATAGCAGGAAAATTTAATATATGCTTTGTATATATGTTAATTAGTCACATCATTTAATAATTACAACATCTGTTTGAAAAGTTTAAATTAATTACATTAGTAAAAGACATAAATTGTGCTCCTTTTTCATCAAGATAATGAATCATTAAACTTTAAATAGCATTTTAAAGACTGTCCATAATTTTTTCATTAAGATATTTTCCTTTATTGATTGTCAGTACTCTTAAAATAATATACTTCGCATTTTAAGCAAATTTACACGTGATCGCATACTTCTGGAAACAAAAATTAAAATGCTATTGGTAGTACCGTGTTAACACTAGATGTGGAATAAAAATTTTGAAGTGACTCTTAAATGTATAGTGTGAATTGAAAAACATTATATATGTAGTACGAAACAACCAAAATTATCAAAATTTCAAGTTAAAATTCAATTATTGTAATTTAATTAGTAAGTTTATGTTAAATTGGAAAATGTAAATATTATCTTAAGCAAAAAAATTAATGAATACTTAGATGTTTTAGAGTTAGGCGAAAAATAAAATATTTTATCTATTGTAGCTATACATCAATAAACATTCAAATCTGAGAAATTTTCTTAATAATTGAAATAAAACTAAATTAATTTTTATATTAACAGAAGCACATTTCCTATAAACCATTTAAATAATTAAAATGGAATTATTTAATTCATATGATTCATGGAAAATAAAAATAGAAAAAAATTGACCAGACTATTTCAGATAGCGGATGACCTTATATTCTCACAGTAATATTCTTCTAAAAAGTACCTCCAAAAATATACCTTTAGTAAAAATATATACATCTGAAGATATACCACTATGACTGTGCTGCAAAAGAAAACAACAAAGATAATAAGATAATATGAAGCTCGTGATCAAATATGTTTTTTTAAATATAGAAGATTTATGTAGAAAAGTATATATATATATATATATATATTTTAGTGATTCTTTATGAAGAAAATGATTATATATATATATATATATATATATATATATATATATATATATATATATAATCATTTTCTTCATAAAGAATCGCTAAAATTTTAAAATTTTACTACTGATGGGGGAAATATTTGGTTCCTTTATCACCTATCTTTTTTTAAATTTTCTTAAATATTTAGATTTATAAATGAATTAAATTTATTATATATAATAAATGTATTAAATTCATAAATGTATAAAATAATTTTATACACATATTCGTGTGTGTGTGTTTGCTCACGTATGAAGTCCAATGCACTAAGAAGTTTGCACCAGCTCAAATAATACATTTCGAATAATAATTTGCTTATACAATATTTAAAAATATTAAGAAGATATATCTTTTATACTTATTAGGAAGCTTCATTCTGTATAAAGTAAATATGCGCAAATGATTGATATTACAAGTATCTATTTTGCATAAATCCCTTAATAATTCTTTTGAAAATCCATTTAGACATCTTTTTCATAATAGAAATAAAGATGGATCTTTTATAATAAATTTGATTGATATGGCGTATGAAGTGGGTCATTTATTTCCAGAACCACGTGCTGAATCTTTCATTGACTGAAGATTTTGCTAGGAAAATGAAGGCATTTACATTTAGTATTCGGGACTTGTATTTGGGCAAACTCTTTTTTAGGAACTAAAAATTTGTAGTTTTATTGAGGGCAAGAAAATGGAAAATTTACTTTTGGAATTCCCCCATGAAAATTACTTATAAATATATTCCCGCATAATTTTATAACTTTAAAAAAAATCTCATTACCTATTCATTTCAGTTTTTTCTTGAATGAAAATTACTTAAAATTATCTGCCTTTTAATTAACGGCTTAAGAACATGATAAATTTCCTTTACGTGCATTTATTTATTTGTATAATCTCTTGGTTTAGCTAAAATCAGTTAGATTTTACTCATAACCTTTTTCAATGATAAACAGGATTCCTCTCTTGATGATTAAATTATATTAACTTTTATTATCATTTTCATCCTATTTAAAAAAATTTATTGGCTCCATGTTTCCAACGACACATTTCTGGTTACTGAAGGCAGGAAACACAATCGAATCTCTTACATATTTGTGCCACATTGAAGTCTCAATATCTGAGGTAGCATCCTTCGTTTCCAAGGAATTCAGCAGATTCATGCATCCTTTCAGCGAGTACATTTTTCATCAATTGCAAAGCATTCCATTACTTTTATATGTGATCAATAGGGAAAATGAAACATGATAGTTTAAATTGGTAAACATTTCTACTACTAATACACTACTGACCATTAAAATTGCTACACCAGGAAGATATGCACATAACAAAATGATATTTATTGGACAAATATATTATACTAGAAATAACAAGTGATTAAATTTTCAAAACATTTGGCTGGATAGATCCTGAGAAATCAGTACCCAGAACAACCACCTCTGGCAGTAATAACAGCAGTTATACGCCTGGGCATTGAGTCAAACAGAGATTGGATTGCATGTACAGGTACAGATGCCCTTGCAGCTTCAACACGATGCCACAGTTCATCAACCATAATGACTGGCGTTTGGTGACGAGCCAGTCGCTCGGCAACCATTGACCAGACGTTTCCTATTGGTGAAGGATCTGGAGAATGTGCTGGCCAGGGCAACAGCTGGACATGTTCCGTATCAAGAAACTCCGTATAATACCGGCAACATGCGGTTGGGCATTATCCTGCTGAAACGTAGGGTTTCGCAGGGCGCGAATAAAGGTAGAGCCACGGGTCGTAACACACCAGAATTGTAACGTGCACTGTTTAAATAACCGTCAATGCGAACAAGAGGTGACCGAGCTGTGTATCCAATGGCACCCCATACCATCACGCCAGGTGAGGGGCCAGTATGACGATGACGAATGCACGCTGCCAGTGTGCGTTCACCACGATGTCGCCAAACACGGATGCGACCATCATGATGCTGTACACAGAACCTGGATTCATCTGAAAGGATGACGTCTCGCCATTCGTGCGCCCAGGTTCGTCGTTGATCACACCATTGAAGGAGCTCTTGTCTATGACGCAGCGTGAAGGGAAGCCGCAGCCATGGTATCGGAACTGAGAGTCCATGCTGCTGCAAACGTCGTCGAACTGTTCGTGCAGACACTTGTTGTCTTCTAAATGACCCCGTTTCTTGACTCACGACTCGTGACGTGGTTGCACAATCCTTTACGGCCATGCGGATAATATGCCTGTCTTCTCGGCTGCTAGTGATAGGTGGCCGTTGAGATCCCGCATGGCGTTCCGTATTACCGTCCTGAACCCATCGATTCCATATTCTGCTAACAGTCATTGGATCTTGACCGACGCGAGCAGCAATACTGCGATAAGATAAACCTCAATCCCGGTACGCTACAATTCAACATTTATCAAAGTCAGAAGCGTGCTGGTACGCATTTCTCCTTTTTACACGAGGCATCACAACAACTTTTCACCAGGCAACAACGTTCAAATGCAATTTGTATATGAGGAACCGGCTGAACAATTTCCTCATTTAAACACAATGTAGGTGTCGCTACTGGCGCCTGCTTTGTCTGAATGCGCTGAAAAGCTAATCATTTGCATATTACTCTACCTTCTTCCTTTCGTATAAATTTCACGTCTGTAGCATGTCGCCTTCTTGGTGTAACAGTTTTAATGGCCAGTAGTGTATATAACTAAATAAATTCAGTAATAAATTTAAAATAATTAATTTTATATTTTCTCTTATTTGTCCTATTTTTATTGTAATAGTTTATTAATTTTTTATGTTATTGTATTTTTAAGAATAATTTGATAACAATTTAAATATCATTCATACTGAGACATAGTTATAAAAATTGATGATATATTTTTCAACATTTGTTACTTTACTTTTAAGCAGATTATGAAAACACAAATTTATGAGAACTCATTATTTATTTAAACAGGACTCATAATAATTTATGATTATTAGATATGACAGTTTAAATTATTTTTATTTAGAAATATTGGACATACGTTCTCTAATAATGTGAAATCAATATTTCTAAACGAAATAAAAATAAAAATTTTAGTCTAAACTTAACCCCCAAATCTTCCTCTATATATAATTAATACAAGCAACTTTAAAAAAAATAAAATAAAATACAACACGTTTTAAATAATTTCCTAGAACTTAAATAACTATTAATAAAATTTTAAACACTTAACATTAGATTAAAAAATTAATCAAGAAAAATTTATTTGGCATTAAAACTAATTTAATAGCTGGATAAGATTAAAACACTGTAGGACACAATTTTTTAAACATTCTGTGCGCGCGCACACGCACACACATATTAACTAAAGAAATACAAAATTGATTCATTATTAAACTTAAATGGAAATTGTAAAATTTTCAATCAAATTTACAATTAATTTTAAAGAAAAATTGTTATAAGTCATTTTTAAAAATGAAACATTAATTTTGATATATTCAAATAAAGAAAAAAAATTACCATCAAATATTATTGATTAAATATAAACTTTTCTTACAAGCAAATTTCATAAAAACTAAATATTTTTTTAAAAAAATAATAATAAACTCCAGTATCTATGCTCTCTATTAGATGAAACTATGATATGTATTGAATAAGTATTTCAATGATTTTAGCGATTGTTAATAACATGAGAAAAATTAATCAGGTGGTATTTCTAGTAAAATATTTAATTAATTATATATTAACTTGCACTTTTAAAGAACAATTATGGTGGATTTCGATGAAACATTTCTAATATTCTTATTAATTTTTAAGCCTAATTTATGTTATTTCATTTATAAATATTTTTCAACCATTAAAATTCATGAAAATCTAATAATTTAAAATTTTTTTAATATAAAATCTTTTAATAAATTGCAACAATTCATAGATAGTTTTAACATAAACCAATATCACTTATAAGAAAAAAATAGAGGAAAGTAACAATCTTTTATAGGTTTAAAAGTGATTATTGAGATGATTTTTTAAAATCATTCCAAGGATTTTAACGCAATTTAATGAAAACCATTTCCATGATTATAAATGAAATATAGAATAAGGAATTCTTAAATTTCATTAATAGACCTGCTATCAGTTAATATCCCCTGTTCAGCAAATTTTCAGAATTTGCGATGAAAATATTTATTAATTTATTTAATTCAAATATACCTGGACCATTGGCTATGATGCCCCAAGGGAAAGTGTGGCGTAGTGTTTTCGCTGTTGTGTTCAACCTTTATCATTTCATCACATGAGTCAGTATTATTTATGCCAAGGTTTTTACATTACGTGGGATTAGGAATATATACAAAAAATCTCATGGTAAGATTATTTTTAGACAGCGAAATTGGATAATGTGTAAATAAAGCGCGATTTTACTTTCTCGAATATTTATAAACTTAATTACAAATAGCCACGTGTGTATTGTGGCGTCATTTTTTTAAGAGAAATGAAGTGAAAAATGATTGTAAATATCGCTTACGTTACAAACAATTAGAACCCATGGAACACTTTCAAGATCAACTATTAAAGACCAACCTTCACCTGGAGCAGTTAACAAGGACGGCACTTTGCATTTTTAGCTCTTCATTCAAAAAGGAGGAGGGTTTGGTACAACCCCGTAGCCAGGAAGTGGTATAAATCTTATGCAATACGAGAGGAATTATACAAGAAGACTCTAATAGAAATGTAACGCATCCAGAAAAGGAGCCATCATTCTGTTTGAAGTGTCCTACAGAATTCTGATGGCATCCTTGACCAAGACATATAAATCGTAATGGCAAGGTTAAAGCAGCACACTAGCTTGATAAATGAAACAAAAATGAAATCAGAAGTAAAAGCAAATTGTTTTCCCCTTGAAACACCATTAAATACACGTTTAAATGATCGTCTTTGAAATAAGAAACGTTTGGAGAAAAAAATTAGGTTTTGAGACACCTAATTTTGTTAACATTTCCGCTTCGATAACGACCTAAATTATAGGTCTCAGATATAAATTATAGTGGAAAAAATACTCTGTTTGTCAGACACATTCAATTAGCGATGATACAGCGTTTAATTGAACATTGAGTCCGTAATGAATGTCTTTTAGAATACACAATTTTTGCTCAGAAATTTTATATCAAATTCTATAAACATAATATTAAATTTTTAAAATATATTCCTAAATTTTATAAAACTGAATTTTCAGATTGTTTCTTAGACTAAAAAACGTTGCGCGTAAAAATTTTTTATAATATAAAATACTTCTAGAAAACAACCAAAAAAGTGAAAAATGCGCTATATATTTTGCAATTATTTTATTAAATAACGGTATAATATTTTAAGTTTATATATTTGAGTAAAAATATAATTACAGTCGATTTGGAAAGACTTTTGCACAGTTTTATAAGATTTAACAATTAAAAAACACTGTGAAAAGGTTTCTTCTAAAATGACCACTTCTAAGTAATTGTGGGTATATATATTTATTAATTGAATATTTAAAGAAAAGTATATGACAACAATGCTTCATCAATCTACGTTAATAAACTTAAGTGTCTGAATTATTTCCAAAATTTAAATTGAGAACGACTGTAAGGAATGAAAAGTAAAACTTATATCAAGAGGTTAATTTCTGACTAGAGTAAAACCTAGTCTATTTTTCTTATGTTTGTAAACTATAATTAGCACTGATTTGACTTTACTGTAATGTTTGAAGTTAAGTAGCTATATATAGCGTCTAAGAACTCTGATCACTTTAAAAATAGAAGCATGTGATGCTCTCCCACTAATTTTAAAATTGCAATCTATATCTGTGCTCTCTGGGCATAAAAAACATGAATGACATCAATTTTCCTCTGCTTTGTACAGATCCATGGCATCATTAAAGAATACATTTCATTTACTTATTTATGTATGATTAAAAATAAGATAAGATTTTTTTTCCATCAACGTTTCAAATCCTTGATGATTCAACTAAAAAGAATAACAACAGAATCCTAAAGAAAAAGGTATGTAATGCTTTTCGAGGCGGAGATATCGTTATTTGCAACAACTGAATGTCGCCTACTTGGAGCTGCTTGCAACATTTCCAGCAGCGCTTCAATTTTTGTTATCGCTACTAGATACACACAGCTTAGATTTCTTAATAGCAGGGCATTCTTCGAAAATTCTTTCAAACTGTATCAAACACTTTCCCTTGAAAGAAAACACTTACGCACGTTATTTGTTATCTCAAGTTTTCTTACATTTGGATTGATAATGGGAAAGATTTTTTTAAGTGACCTATATATTTTTTCTATTGATCTAAAAGCTTTTAGCAGTTTCTTTTTAAATGGGTATTTTGTAATTTTTCTGAAATATAAATCTCTATAAATAAATAATGGTTGAAATGTCTTATAAGTGATTTGATTCTCAGCTCTTTTCCTCGTTCCAAAAAACTAATTATTTTCAATCAAATATACTTGTGTGATCAACCAAAATTGGTTTTAAATATAGACTATTTAATTTCTATTTAAAAAAACATTAAACTGATTTTAAAAGATACACGTGATAAATTATATAGTTTTTAAGAAATTATGATTGTAGGCAAATTTTTCCTGCTACATATTTTTTTTTCTTAGCTGCAATATCTTTTCATTGTTCCATGTTTTAAGTTTGTTATTTGAGAACAAAATGAAGTAACAATAAAGATTTTAGTTGCAGAAAACATTGAACATATAAATTATTTAGTTTATAATTTTCCAACAAAATGATGTGTAAGAGAATAATGTATAAGGATATTGAGATTTTTCATTTCTGTATTTAGAAAATATCTTAATAAGTAAGCTTGTTTTATGAATTAATAAAATGAATTTATTTCAAAATAAAAGAAACATTAATCTAACATCAGTTCGACTAATTGGATAAAAAAGAATGTGATTTACAGCCATTGGGATATCATCAAATGAATCGTTAGGAGATAATATGTTAATGAATTAATATCATTCTATTCTATAATAAAATCTACCTAATGAGTAGAAATAATTAGATTGAAATAGTGTAGAAACGATACCTTTTAATCTTCCTTAATACATAAAATGCTTGATTGAAAGGACTATGTATGTTGACTGTTTGCAGCGTGATATGGAAGATTTGGTAAGATATAGGTGCCTATTTAAATGTTTAGCATATTACTTTATTGTGATTCAAGATTACAGCTGATTTCTTGCATTGGTAAAAATTAAGGTATTAATAAAAGTTAATTACTTGGATTTGTACTTGTGGCTTTTATAAGCATTAATTAAAATTAAAAATGAGAAATTTACCAGTTTTCCTATATAACAATATATAATTTCTAATGGCTTATATGAATGGTCCTATTTGAAAGCAAAAATATTCATAAAATGCCTTAAAATAAAGGGTAGTATAAGAATTTCCATTTAAGAGGTTTTCAGGAATAACAAAATAATTTTTACATACAAAGTAAATATTTTTATCAGAAAAAAGTTATCATGAATATAAAATATTTATATTTTGACGATGTAGAGTACCTCATGCTGTTGTAAGGAACTTTAATATCCACCGCGAAAGTACGGGAGGGCTTTTCTTAGATAGTAGACACTATTCACATGCAACAAAGGAGAAAACACAGATATTCCCCACCCGACGCGTTTGCAGAAGCGAAACATTCATTCCTCATTGATCAACAGTGACCGGTATCGAACTCCGGTCTTACGCTCTGAAGAACTATTGGGTCACAGTGAGCCCCCTAAAATACTTATGCTTATAATAACTGATATTTTGCGAAACACGATAAGAAAATTTTGCATAGTTATGTTTTAAACACTTATATGTGCCTACATATTAAGGACTACAATTTTTAATACATAATTCAAATATTAATTTTATTTAAATGAGTATTATTGCGTTGCTTATAAAAAAGAGTTAATTTCAGTTTTCTTCAAAGCATAATTTTTTCATCAAACAAAGCAATGGTCAATAAAAACATTTTTTGAATATTTGTAATGTTCTCGACATGTTTAGATTTTATTTGAGTTCTCTTTCCCTTCATCAAATTACTGCTGGTACCTAACCACAACTAAATATTCTGAATTTTAAACTACAATAAATTATAAGGTCAGCACGTGAGCTCCTAATAATACTCCCTCTAATGGACACTCTAAATGCTCCCTCAAACAAGACTAGAGACGTTTTAGGCCCTATGGTAGTTAAAAATTCTCAATATAGAAATATTTGTTAGAATTAAGTATTGAACTAATTACTTTCTAACAACGAGAGAAAATATTTACAATGAAAAGTCAACTTATATAACTTACAGTATTTAAATTTAAAATTTTGTTGTTTTAAAATTATAAACTAAGGACAAAAATTTTACATAAAACCTATTAATAATAATTAGTAATGATCCTATATTTTTAATTTAAATAATTTTTTTAACATTAAAATTAAAAAAATTATTTCATAAAATAATTTCGAGAAATTTGCAATATTTGATGTGTTTACACAGAAAATAAAAAGTATATATGCTTAATTTGGAAATTGTTTTAGTTATAACGTTGTATTAGTTTTAAATATTTAAAAATTAAAGGATCATTATTTTATACTAGTTGTGGCAATCTTACCATCGGAACAAACTTTTGAATTTTAGCAATGGAAGGGAAATATGTTTTTAATGAATTCAAAATTTCCATTTTAAGTTTACAGTTGGTAGTGATGTTTGTGTTCTATCGATATCAGGAGAAAAGAAATAATTACTAATTTAAGAGCAGTAACTAATATTATTTAGAAACCTGTTACTTTAGTTACAAGAAAAATAAAGTCATATTTCTAAGTTCCCTTTAAAGAAATTTAACCATTAGCTATGATTAAACTTTTAAAAAAACATATGCATATTTTTAATCATTAAATTTCCTCAGATTGACAGTGTTAATTACTTTTTTCTTTAATGTATATAAATGATTAATATAAAATACGAATATAGAAAAATATTCTATAATTTTTCAAATTAAATCGAAAGAAAATCATGCGTTTTCTAAGATTTCATTTTCTCACAAGATTTATCGCAAAACCTTGACACGCACACAACTATATATTTTTCTTATTCTACGGGTACAAGCCATTTTAAAAATACCGCACTACCGAACACGTAAAAAATCCATTAGGTAAACCACATAAATCGTAGTTTCCCCCTCTTCTTTCAGATTCAAGTAGAAGAAGGGGAAAAAAACGTAGAAACTTCATTCTTTTGTACAAACACCGCCCATACCTCTCTATTCAAGCAATCAAATTAAGTGCCCATCCTCTTATCCAATAGAATAGCCTAGAGAACTTGATTGACGGTTATGTGAGAATGCGTCTTTATTTTTATTGCTGTTTGCCTAAATGACCAATCAGAAGAGCTTAAATAAGTATAAAAGGACGAGCTTACCGTCGAATGTCGTAATTGGAAGTACCAAGCCTTTATAAGGGGAGCACATCACTGAAGTAGAAAATATCTCCTCTCCAGTGATCGGCTTCGAGAATAAAGGTATGTAATCATTTTCTGGTGGCTTAATGTAATAACTAAGCGATCTCTTAAATTTAAAAGTGTGTGTGTTAATATTAAATAATAATTTCTCTATTTTTCTCATAAATTTTGAAATGTAAGTATTAGATAAATATAATTTCAATTTACTCGCATCAATATTATTTAATATTTAGATTAAAAATTAAATATGCATGTAAACGTGGGTAAGTGAAGTATTGATAAATATATAAACTTTTGTAATTTTTACAAACTAAGCTACTGGTTCACAAAAGGACCAGAAAAAAAAAGAGCAATTGATTCTCAAATAATTTTTATGCTTAAAATTGAAGTTAAATAATTCATCTAATAACTAAATACTTACAAAAATATACAGTTCATATTTGAAAAAAAAATGTATTTCCAAGTTATAAATGCTGAAGCTATTAAATGATAATAAGTCTAACTTGAATTGCTGAAAGATAATTAAAAATCAAACTTAAGAATTAAAGGCACTTCTTAAGAAGAAATTAATCTTAACTATTAAAGAAATTTTTTTATCAATTTCCTTTAACAATAAATGTAACTATGTGACATATATAACTTTGAAAATATGAAAAATTTACTAATACACTATATTTGTACATATAAATTAATTATTAATTAATTCAAATTAAGAATATTTCAATAATAATTTTAAAGCCTAATTTTATTATACAGTGAGGAACTTGAAAATCCGTTTGCTCTAGTAAAATGCAATTAATTACATTTTTTATTCAATTTCACAAACATAATCTAATTTTCAATTTAATATTTTAATTATTTAACATACATTAAAAATAAAATTACAGAAAGTTAAATCCGTTTTTGAGTATAAGAAAAATTTAATACATATTTCTTCATAATAACTTACGGTGAAATAATTTAAAAGCTATATTATAAGATAGAAAAATATTCTTTGGAGTAAAAAATAAAATAAAAAAGAAATATTCGTATGAATATTGGTTTGCTGTAAAATGTTTAATATCGTAAAATAAAATGAAAACATTTAAATATAATAACTTAAATTCTGTGATTACTTTCAAATTTTATAATAATGTAAATTAATTTAAATATCCTTATTAGTATTTACTAACAGGTAATTTTAATTTTTTTTGCAAAATAAGTTTAAAAAATTAAACAAATGTAAAATCTATATAGATTTAACAGTGCTAAATTTAATATGAAAGTATAAAAATAATAATACTCGGTTTTTTAAAGCATAGAGTTGAGGAACGAAAGTTAGCATTTCTGCATATGAAGTATTATGAAGGAAAAAGCATATTTAACGGGTAAATTTCAAAACACAAGGTGAATTTGAAATTAGTATTTAGTTCTTCAAACGCATTACAATCAAAAATAATGTCTTCAAAATTGAGCAGAAAACAAGTTGCAAAATTTAATATTATAATTGTCAATATAACGTTTATTTGATTCCTAATAAATATAAATAAAATTATTTTATTGCGAAAATACAACACATACTAGATTTTCAAATAAAATTTCTAAATTTAAATTTTATGATCTAATTATAACACAATCTACAAGTATTATAAACTTTATTGTAATAAAAACTATAAAATTAATAATAATATATAATTTTATTTAAATATAAATTCAATTTTAATAATCCAATAAATATAAAACGTATAATATAAATTTTATTAAAATATTATATTTCAATAATTATTTAATAATTTATTTAAATATATAAATTTAATAATTATATAGATAGAATTTATAATAACTTCAAGATTCTCTGTGGAATTCAGCGAAAAAATTATAGTTCAATTAGTTAGTGACTAGAATTATATTACTTTTTCCAAAGAAACATTTCATTTTTTGAAGGAAAAACAATTTATTATCAATACAGAATTGCTTGGGATGATTGGTACCATTAACTGTCATCCTCTTGTTGCAGATCGTCTTCTATAGATCGGTTCTCTTTGAGCATCGTTGAGCAGCAAAGATGGCCTTTATTTCTGTGTCTCCCCTGACACTGGTCTTGGGCGCCGTGGTCATGGTGTTAGGTTCGATTATTTTCCTTGTTCGTCTCAGAACTGGAAAGGGCTCTAAAAAAGGTCAATCCTTGAAGACTCTACCTGGTCCTCGGGGTCTGCCCCTGTTAGGTAAGTTTTGTTTTTATTTTTCTTATCAGGCAAACTTTGCTTAGTATTCTTTAAGCAAATAGCAATAATTGAATTCAGAAAAATTTATTTTTAAATTTTAAATTATTAATTTATTGGCTCTATAACCCAGCATAAATATAGTTTTATTTCATTTTTAGACTAAAAGTTATCCTATTATGGTATAATTTTTCTAGCAAATTATAATTTGAAAATAAAGTAAAAAATCTATTAAAAATAAATCTTTACTATCAATTTCGTCAATTTAACAAGTGTATTTAAATGAAATTAAAATATAGAGAAATTAAGAAAAATATATGAAGTTTTATATTTAAGCACCTAAAATCTTATTAAGAAATATCAAAAATAAATAAATAAATAAATAAAATAAATAAATGTTTATATAATAAATACAAAATATGATTAAAATATTTAGTTTCTTTCATTTATAATAAATAAATACCTTAATTAAATGAATTATCAAAGTATTTAATCTCAATTTTTTTTGTTTGAAAAAAAAATGATAACTTTAAATTCATCACCGAAAATTACTTTTAGCATAGCTAAAGAGAGAAAAGTTAAAGGGAATTCATATATTTAAATAAATGGTTTTAACGACAATTCTACAGATATTTTATTTAGATTTTACCTCTGAAACAGACTTTGAAATGTCAAATTACAATGCAAGAGAGTTTTTCTCAAAAAAATTAACGTAAATACCCAATGAATTAATGTTTATTTGTAAGTAATCACATTAGACATTATTATTTCAATACGAAATGTTTGTAAATTTATCTACGTAATAACTATTTTAAAGATGACTTTTATTTAATAAAATACTGTGCTTTTTAATGATAATAAAGAATTTTTTTATTTCATTCAAAAACAATTCTCTTTAAATTACAAATTACAAACTTGTTATTGATATTCAATTGACAAACTTGTTATTATCACACAGCAAGAAAAATTGGAAATTCATCGAAAAAAGTAAATTTTTTTTAGCTTAAAAGTAGTTACATTCTACAATATCTTTTAATTAGCTAATTTAACATATACTAGATATATTGAAACATATTTTTATTTATAAAATTAAGTTAGAAGTATAACAGTTTTTACTATTTAGTTTAACGTACTGAAAATCAGTACAAAATTAAAAATCAATTAATTTCATGTAATTTTCTTGTATTAACATTTTTTTTAAATTATGGTAGACGTAAGTTTAAAAACAAAAAACATTTATAATTACAAAAACATTTCTTGAATAAAATTATCGAAAATAGTGATTTCACTAATTTGATAAATTTTATTACTGATTGTAGTAAAATTACCGTCTGTAATTAATTCCTTTATCGTTTTGGCTGCTGCAAATGAAATTATCGCGTTTTTTCGTCTATATTTAATTCAAATCACAAATATCGCAAATTTAGTTTTAAAAATTATTTTGATTTGACATGTGTGTGGGCAAATAATATAACAAATAGAATTGCAAGAAACATGAAACTAGTGTTTACTATTGTCTGTTAATTTCGTACATAACAATACATAAGATGAGATTGCCTAATTTCGATTGTCTGATAAAATTTTTGTTGTCATATCAATGCTTCTAATGAAAAAACAAATTGATTGTAAGAGGATCGCTTTAACATAAATTTCCTAACCGCATCTAATTGTTATAAATGAATTAGAACATAATGGCGTAACAATTGATTGCCGAACAATTTTAAAATAAAGAGTTAATAAATAGAAGAATTAGCAAAGGAATTCCCATATTTTATTTTTTAAGCATTCATGTATTTAGAATCAATTACATATTATTTTTTAAACTTTCATTTGCTTAGAAGCAACTGATGATATTACTTATTTAAATAAAATCATCAAGTAAAACGTAATTATTATTTTTACAACGGAAATAAACTAACGATAATGCATTCACTTCCGGCAATTTTTCATAATTCCTTCTTGAGAAAGCTCCATTTCTTTTACCTTAACATAACAAATTTTATCCTTATATTTTATATAATTAATAATAATAATGGTTAAAATCATCACTAACTTAATAATCATTTGAATAATAATTTCTATGCTCGAATGATAATCTCAATTCTACTTCGCCAATAATAAATATTACCTTCAATTTCTTCTTAAAATACGTATTTTAATACAATCAGTAGTATATAACTATTGTGGAATAATTCAGAAAATAACGTAAGGTAAAATAGTTTATTATTTCACATATTACCAAATTACTTCAACAATCATATTATTAAATAATACTCACTACGCCTTATGATTTACTATGTAATATTCTTTCATATAGATTCTATAACTTTATTTATTTAAATTTCAGGTTCTTCCCATATTGTGGGACGCTACAAGAAACCTTGGGATGCATTTTCAGCATTGCGCCAAACATTCGGTGACATGTACGGACTGACACTGGGATCACGACGATGCGTTGTGGTCAGCAATATGTCCCTCATCAAAGAGGTCCTTGTTGCTAAGAGCCATGACTTCGCCAACCGTCCTGATTTTCTGAGATTTCACGCAATTTTTCGGGGTGACAGGAATCTATGTAAGTTACTATTTGAAATTGTGCTAATACAAATATTTTAGCAAATTGCGAATTAAGTTTTGGAGTTAAGAAAATAATTACTTAAATAATAATAATCATTTTTTTAAAAGGCAGGATTACATTTAAGAGCTTATATTTTATTATTAAATCTTATAATATACATTATTTAATAAAAAATGATTGCAATTTTTCTTTTATTAGAATTATTTAAGGGACTAAATCTATTAACGCCTGAGTACAAATTATTTTGTTGCATGTTTAATCAATGATAACAAATAATTAATCTCAAAATGAGTTTCAGTAGTCTTTAATCATTTTTAAAAAATATGTTATATAATTCAGCAATTAGGTGAATACAATATTTCAGTTCTTATAATTATTTCTATAACCCAAAAGTACAAGAAGTTTCTCATGTTTTTACGAAATTATAACATGGGATAGTTATTTTTTAATAGTTTTTGATTTCTTAAGTTTATTTTATGAGCTATATACTTTAATAAATGAGATTTATTCTTTATTCAAATAGCACAATATATTTATTTCGAAATTATTTTTTCTTTTAAAAAATAAAAATTTGATTAAATTTTAAAATTTAATATTTTTAAGTTTTTTTTTATTGCAACTTTACTTTTTCAGAGAAGTAATTTTAGAGAAATAAGCAATTTTTATTTTGTTTCAGCTATTGCATTATGTGACTGGTCTGATAAACAAAAAACTAGACGGGAGATGGCATTTCCCTTCATGCATCCACGAGTTGCCACCCTCGATGGTAGCCGAATGAACAACATTATCATGTTCGAGCTCCAAGAACTCATAACAGCTTTCTCTAAGGTTCAGAACCAGACACTGAACGCGAGATCATTCCTGCTTTTCACAACAGCCAATATCTTCTATCAATACATTTGCAGCAGGCGCTTCAGCGATCAAGATACAAACTTCTTGAGAATCGTGAAAATCTACGATTTGGTATTTCGAGAGCTCTTCCAAGGGTTTGCTATCGATTTCATGCCCTGGTTAAAAATCTTCAACAATTCACGCCTTCAAGATCTAAAAAACCTAGCCGAAAACGTTTCTAACATCACTGAAATGGTCGTCAAAGAACATGAAGGGGACATCGATCACGACAAGCCAAGAGATTTGGTTGACATCTACTTAAGCTACTTGAAGGACAACGAAGGAAAGGACGAGTCCTCTTTGACTCGAGAAGATGTAGAAGTGATCATAGAAGATCTCATCGGCGGCCATTCCGTCTTGGGCAATTTGTGGCTCTGGGGCCTCTACATGCTTGCTGCAAACCCAGAAGTGAGAGCCAACATCAGAGATGAGGTCACAAGGGTCACCGGAAACTGCAGGGCACCAAATATGGAAGACAGAAAAGATATGCCTTATACTGAAGCAACGACTTTAGAACTTTTGAGAGTTATAGCTTCTCCCATCATACCTCATGTGGCAACAAAAGATACTAGTATTAATGGTAAGTGTGGATGCAAAATTTCATAATAGTAAAAGCCAATTAGAAAAACTAAAAAAAAAAAAAATGCTCTATCACTTAACTTAGTTTTTAAAATTATGTATTTATACAATATTTTTTCTATTTTTAGGTTATCATATTGCTAAAGATACAATGGTTATGTTCAATACTTACGACATCAACATGGATCCACAACTGTGGACAGAGCCAAGAAAATTCAAACCTGAAAGGTAATATTTATTATGATTGAAATGCAATTTTTTTTCACTGAATTTTATTACATACCTTAGAAATTTGTTTTAGAAACAACACATTCAAAAATTATAATATTGAAAACAATTAATGTTTTCAGTTCATAAGTTTTAATCTTGTAGTTTGAATTTTATCGGATACTGATAATCTAATTAATCATGAGAGTTCTTACGGAATTTCTCGAAAAAATAAAAGAGTAAATCTGAAACTTTAGAAAAACAAACACAAAGCTTGAAATATTTAATAAAAAACGGTGAAAACTTATGATAATGCTTCTTAAAATACTAATCGAAATTCGAAAAGATTAGAGTATAAAAATTATGAAGTACATTTATTGTCAATAATTATGATGTGACTAATGCCAATAAATAAATTTCAATTATTCTTAAGTGATTTTCCTAGTTATTATGCAGTGTTCTACCATTTTTAATGAAAAATCTATGCTATATTTTCCCAACTTTCCTCTCACCAGCTTCTCTTTCTATTTTCCCTCAGGTTCATAACCAGCTCTGGCGGCGTGTCTAAACCAGATTACTTCATCCCCTTTGGGACAGGCAAGAGGACGTGCCTGGGGGACGGCCTCGTCAAGTCCACACTGTTCCTCGGCCTGTCCACTCTGATCCAGAACTTCGAGATCACTCTACCAGAGGGCTTTCCTGAACCAGACATGTACGACATTCCGGGTCTTGTCGTACCACGAGACGAGATACTCTTAGTCTTCAGGCAATTGCAGCAGGCAGATCACTCAACAGTCATTAGCATATCCTAGAAGAAGAGGCACAAACTCGACATCACTTCCAGAAAAAGATGAAAAAAGCAAAGCATCCTCTTCTTTTAAAGTGACATTCACACCCCGACCAGTACTTTCATTTCTTTTTTTTAATTTTCTTCTTTAGCCTCAAATAAGTGGCTGAGCCAGTATTGTGTTTTGAACTCTGCTCAAAAACTTGTGAGAAGTTGCAATGCACCGAGCTAAACTTGTTTCTCATTTTAAATGAGGTAATCTACGAGAAGAATGACGCAATAACTAGTTAAAATTTACCATTTCCTGAACTCTTTCGCATGTTGGTTAAGAGAAATTAATCATTAATTCATTAATGCAATTTTCCATGCATTCATAATCAAAATTCTATTTCTTTCATAAAAATAGCAGATCATTTTTGAATTCTTTATTTCAAGAAAATATCTAAGATTTTTTTTAAGTTCAATTATATAAAATAATATTCTATTTCATCCAGAAATCTTTTTTTTTCCCCCAGAAATCAATTAATATACTACAAAAACCGAAAGCGATATTTATAATTCATTGATAAGATAAAAAATATAAAATTCTAATTTTATCCACTGTTGTGACAATATCTGTTCTATATCACAAAAATTTTAGTTTTTGAGTTGATAGCTAAATAAAATGATCGATAATAAGACAAAAAATAATGTCATATTATGGTCGAGAGAAAAAAAAAAAAGGATATATATCCTACTGGTCGGGTAAAATCATCTTTTCTCAACGAAGCGGTGTGTTTTTTCATACCTATAATTATCCTGTAAGAATTTTGATTTGATAGTTGCTGGCAACCAATCCATTCCACCGAAATTAGTCAACGTGGGTGCATCAAATCAGAATAGCAATTTAGCGATGCAAATTAAAAATCAACTAAGTCATAGAATTTGTCGAGAGATTAAAACTCATAGGAGAGGATAACCGACAAGAGATAACTAAATTAGAAAGACATTCGATGACTATTGCGAAGGCTAACTCTTGAGTGCAAAAAATGTGGGGAATCACGAATCCATTTAATAATTCTCATATCAGTATAAAATAATACAAGAGAGAATTATATTTTAGTATAATACATTTTAAAATGATTATTATTTGTGATTGTTCTTCTTCTGATAAATTGTAAACAATTATTAATCAAATATTGTAATATATGTATATAAATATATTTTCTCAGCTCAAAACATAATACTATATTTTAATCTATTTCTATTATATTAAAGAACTATTTTATCATGATTTTTCTTTCAAATGTTTTTATATGTAACAAATCTTGCAATCTATTTATGTCTTTGATTTATATGTAAGTATATTAAAATTTCTCAAAGAGTAATATCATAATGTGAAATTCAAAATAAATTTTAATTAAAATGTTTAAAATATCCTGAACATTTTTCATCGAAAAAAATATTATTCATACAAATTAAAGCTAAAAAATAATCTTTTTATTTAAAAATAGATACATATAAGTTGTTTATAAAATTAGGTAAATGATTTTGCCAATATTTATATTTTTTAAGTAATATAAATATATTAGAAAAAAGTAATACATTGAATGATCACATGTTTTTTAATTTAAATTGTTAATATAAACTTCAGTTTTTCGTCTAGATATATCTTAAAATTAATTTACAAATTAATGCTGGAAATAAATTATATTCAATGTATAAGTTTTAAAATTGTAATTTTGAGTATAAATTAAAAAAAAAATTTATAACATTATGAAAATTAACAGCTTGAGTTGATTTCTCCCAAAATTCATAAATGTTTGAAAACTCTTTGAGAGATGAAAATGTATGAATAATGGCTGTAATTGTTGCCAAACAATTGGCATGGTGTTTTGTACTGTAAAGCTGTATTGACTTGATCTCATAAGCATATTTAAGTATTTATAGTATTTTATACATATTTTATATATATATATTGAAAATACATAATTGTGTCTTTCAATTTGTATTGTACAGAATATCATATGCAATTAATAAATGCTGTAACTCCGAAATTGTTTGTTTTTATTAATTCAAGAACACAATGGAATTCAAAATACACAAATGTGTTTCTAAAATTTAAATATTAATTATAACTTATATTATAAAAAATTAAAAAGGCAGAAAAAGAAAAATGGTAATTTTAAGAGAGAATAGTTTAAATACATGAGAAATATATTATGAATGAATTAGTTAAATTTTTCTTTGTAGTTGATTTCCAGTTTTATTTGATAAATGTAGGACAGAATCAATAAAAATAAAATTAGTAACTACATGAAATAGGCCGAGTTTTGTATTACTAAATAGTGGTAACTACATAATCTTTGAATTTCATGACTTGATGTAAATAAGTAATGAAAGAATGCTATTTGATGGAATTATGTGCACAAAAGAAAACCTCAACTCTACCTTCTTTTAAGGTTTCTAGAAATGTGCATTCATTTACGACTTATTCATTAAAATCTCTCTCTCCCTCTCTCTCTATATATAATAGTGCCAATAATATATATATATATATATATATATATATATATATATATATATATATATATATATATATATATATATATATATATATATATATATATATATATATATATATATATATTACATTATTATATATATATTCATTACTCTTCAAAGAGGCTATACTAAACATTTTTGAGTGGTAGCGGTTGGCTTTTATACTTATAACTCTATAACGCTTTTTAGAATAAAGATGCAGTATAGAAAACTGAATAATAAACTACATCCAGAAAAATTGCTTCAGTTGAAATATTTCTAAGCAAACATTTCAAACGTTGTACCACAAACTTAATTCACTCGTAAAATGGAATTATTTTTCTCATATTTGAGAATTATAGTTCTGAATTATATCTTTCATTTTAATTTTCTTTCCTTATATATTCAAAAATGTTCTATATTTTAGACATTAAATAGTTATGATAAACTGTGATTTTACTTAGCGATCTTGTTTTACTGGAAAAAAAAGATGCAGCATGTTATCTAATGAGAAATTATCAATACATTTTCGCAGAGGAGTATATTTAATTGACAGAATATAAATAATTTCAATACAATATGTTATTCATTATTAAATATTATTTATCTTAAAGAAAATTATGACAAAGATTCGAATTTTAAAACAGCATAAAAATTTATCCACCAATAATAACAAAATAATAATTAAAAGAAACTATCATTTCTAATTTAATTTTAATTACAGTTTCAGAACTTAAATATAGGTAGTTATTATAATAATAGAAACGTCTTAGATTTATAAAGACTCCTCGTTATTGGTAAAGTGTAGGATCACCGTTGGCATATAAAATAACTTCGCCTAGAAATTAGGGTAATATTATACCCTTTTCATGTGGAGACAATGTGAAAATCCTGGGAGAGATGCTAGTAGAGGAAGTATCGATTCTGTATTGAAGGATCTAAAATAGACCATAATGGTTTAGTTATACTGAAGATCAGCAACTCTGTAGATCAAGATAAAACGTATAACTTCATCGTGATGTTCATTAAAAAACCCTGGTTAAACACATCCCGCTGTTCGGATAGTAGCATTATCATATATATATATATATATATATATATATATATATATATATATATATATATATATATATATATATATATATATAAAATATTGACAAATACAAATATTTTTCAATAAAAATTACATTAAAACATTTATTTAGTCTAACATATAATAAGGATATAATCATTGTTTCAATTGGAAAGCAATTTTTGGATGCAAATTAATTATTAGTACCTAATTACTCATTATATATCAATGCAAAAACACCTTGATCAATTATTAAGAGCGTAGCTATAGTTTGTGAAGTAAATGACAATTACTCGCATTTTAATATTTCAAATACAACCATTGAAAATTAATAGATTAGCCAATTAAAGTTTTCATAATTGATTACAAAAGCGAATATTGTACAAGTAATTTCATAGAAAAATTATAAAACAACAATATTTTTTTATACACTAGTCACCATCTGCATTTTCTCGGACAAAAAAAGTATATCAAATAAAATTATTTAAAAAACCAAATATGATAAATGAAAAAGTATTTTTTATAAGATATATAAAATTTAAATTTGTTACGGTTCCCATATTCTTAACTTTCTCAACAATTTAAAAAGAATTTTCAAATCATAAAAAAGTATTTTTGTGCATTAATTTATCTGGTACATAAATTAAAATGATCTTATGTTACTGTTTGTGATTTGGCATTCGTTTAAATCTAAAATTCCAAAAGAACGGACAAAGTCTAGCTTTTACCTTGATCTGAAAAATTTACTTCAGTTTTATGATAACCAGATTGCTCTTCTATGATGTACACATATATTTCATTAATATGACACCGTGAAAAAATAATATTTAAAAATACTTTATTAATCCGGAATAATGATCAAACTCGGCTTTCATTCGTCTGCGTACAAACTTATCCTTTTGACTTGAGAAACAAGCCATAAAGGAACGTAAGTTTGTTCATATTCTTTAATTATACCTTTCTAAAAAAAAAAGTCATCTTATTCTTTATGTATCGTTTCTTTTTATTCGGTGATAAGCAATAGAAGTCCAATCGGAAGCGTAAGTTCAAGTCTCACCATTGCCAAATGTAGTTTATATCTCGAATGGATTCTATCTCTTGACCTCAATAATGGTAGAAAAGTCATCTTTTAAGCTAAGTGTCCCCGGTTTGATAACAGCCACTATTGAAGAAAGAAATTCTGTTTTTTGAAAACATATCTATCGGTGTTGGTATATCTCTGAAAAATCCCTTGGAAAGCAATTACGAGGTGGAAATTAAAATGCCTTAGGCAATCTATAACGCGGAGTCAAATTAGGTGCGGTTAAAGAAGGCTGGTCTATAGTGTTAATGAAATGCTCAGATGGGACTCTAATCCTTCCTTAAATGATTTTCTTATTTTTATTTAGTAGAGCCTCTAAATTTGCACATTGAGGGCTAATAAATCGCCCTTTTACATAGAAAAAAACTTTTGAATTTCTATATTATCGATACTGTCTAGATTTATTCACATTTTCAGCGAAACAAGAGGAAAGATCCACTGTAGTAATTTTTAGTATCTATATCAATTTCTACTTTCTCCAAGAAATTAATGATTAAAAGAATATGACTTGATTTAGCACTGGTAGTACAAGTTAAGATGATTGGGAAAGTTCTCTGGATTTTGTTTCTGTTCTTCGGTTGGTAGTTAAAAGAACAAGTTAACTTCTTGAATGACTATTTCTAATCAATCATCTAAATTCTCTCATAGTAAGGTGGGATTCTTTAAATTTTCAACTTCATTTTTTTCAAAAAACTCAAAGTCAACTGTCCCTGGATCGAATAACTAGCTTCAATATGAGCAAATATGGAAGCGTTAGTTTCATAATTAATCACATTTAGTAATGTGTTTATATATATATATATATATATATACATATTAACTGAAAAAATTTCAATTAATATCTTCCCTCTTCATAGAACAATTAAAATACTTTGTTTCAGAAAGTCTAGAAATTTACTATTCGCAGCAATTTTTCAGGGGTTTTTCGATCCAATGAAAATTATTCGTTTTCAATTGAATAGAAGATTTG
Organism: Latrodectus elegans; assembly: GCA_030067965.1. Classification (NCBI taxonomy): domain Eukaryota; kingdom Metazoa; phylum Arthropoda; class Arachnida; order Araneae; family Theridiidae; genus Latrodectus; species Latrodectus elegans. The sequence goes on from CM057822.1 coordinate 42,862,982, forward strand.
AATATCATTCTATTGGAAATAATTTATATTTAACACCATTAAAATAATATAACATTATTATAATAAACATTAATAAAAATATCAATATTAAAAAAAAGCTTTTTTATTGAAGTTATATTGACCCGAATTCCACAGTATCCTGTAAATAAGTTATTTCAAAATATACTTATTGTTACAAATTAGTGAAAAATTATTACCTAGTATGAGTTCTCTCAATCGTAAGCCATCAAATAATATTCCGTTGAACCAGAACTAATTTTGTATTTTTTAACATCTTATTTCAGAATTCAATCTTGTTTTTCTAAAAATAAGAAAATCAAAATATTACTATGAAAGGAATGATGAAACTGAAATACGATTCATACATACGTGAATAACAATATAAAAAAGTAAATGTCATTTATGATACAAATATTACTACAAAACATAATTTATTATTTCGTAATTAATGAAAATATGTTTTTCTCTTATTTATGTATTAAATATGTGTGTGTGTGTGTAATAATCTATGAATTAAATTATTAAAATAATTTTTAGATATTTTATGCAATATTTGCTTATCATTTACTAGTTGCTAAATTAAGCAATATTTTCATTTACCAAATTATGTTGATAGAGCTACAAATAAAAATACTGTTTGAAAAAAATTAGACTTAAACATGAAATTTTAATTCAATAATCCGAAATTAAGATATATAGAAAATCGATTTTTAATATGCATTAAAAATTTTTTTTACTTATTATTTATTTTTTAATTCCAACTTGCAATGATTAAAGAAAATGTTCTAAATTTTCTCGACTGATAACTTGTAACTTTTCAAGATCAAGAAAGTTTTTATTTCATTTAGTTCATATCTAAATTATATGATAAATCCATATTTATTACTATTAATAACGATCTATACCTCTAAACATCACTCAATATGCTCATATAAATTTAGAATAAATAATATCACACGTGAAAATGGTATGATTTAGAGACTACATTCTGACCCACACGCATTTTCATTTAAAAATGAAAAAAATAAATAAATAATAAATAAATAATAAAAATAAATAAATAAAATAATAATACTTATCTCAAAGCGCAGGCTATTTCTTTTTAAACTAAAAAGAACAGAATTAACTCCTATGATGTTCCAAATGCAAGGAACACTTGTTATTGTCCTCAAAGTTAGCACTACTTTGTACAGTATATTGTATTGAAGATAACTTTATTTTCACAAAATATTTTCATTGCAAATTAAGCTACACAATTATAAACATAGGCAAATAACGGTTACATGCGGATGCACCATCGTAAACACAAAAATGTTAGTTTATTTTTTTTTATATATATATAGTCCAAAACGGTAGTAAGAATTTATTCTTACTACCGTTTGCATTCCTGTTATCAATAAATGACATGCTTGTGGCGCCATCTAACGAGCGAAATAGAATGCTCAAATACACAGTCTTCATTACAACTTGGATAATTAGGATCTTTAGAGAAGAATATTAATATCGAATTATTTAACTAAATAATGCAAATGGCAGCTAAAAAATATTTAAATATCAAATAAATAAAAGTATAAAATTTCGAACTGGTTTCAATAATAATATTATATTATAATTAAATAAACTTCTGCTTTGCTATCGTTTTCACACCCAAGGAAGAAAAAAAATTATAATCCTTTTTATTTAAATTTTGTGCCACCTTTTATTTTAGCAGTCTATCAATTTTTTTGGAAATATTTCATACCACAGGGATATAGGTACTATAAAACAACAATTTTAGTGTTTTCAATAATTTAATCCAAATTTTTAAAAAATATTTGTTATCTTAAGTAAATTCCTTACGAAAAACACTAATTTCAACCTTATTTTTGTGATTAAAAGATAAAAAAATGACGTTTTTCATTTAATATATTTTAATTCGAAAATAATCTTAGTTAAATTTTAATTTTATTATCATTTACGTCTGAATGTGACACAAGTTGTTCTCTCCTCTAGATTTTGAAATCAAACTAAGAAACTTTTTTTTTTTTGAACTTCACAGCATGAATTTCTCAACTCGTAAGAAATAATGTCCAATGATAACTGAAATGAAGAAAATTATAATGAACTCGAATAAAATTTAGGAAATTTTTTTCGAAGATATAAATTTGGAAGAATTCATTTTATTTCAAATTGCCAGACAAAAGCTAGTCACACAATCCATTAGAACGATACATAAAGAAATAAATTTTGTATAAAAAAACTAGACTTTTAAATTAACAAAAGTGAACAAAAACTTTTATAGCGTTTTAGAGAAAATTTTAAAAATCGAAAAACAGAAATGTTAATTAAAAAAGACGCTCAAACTAAAGGAAACTTAAAAAAATTTCGCCAAAGGAAAAATAAATTAAATTGCTAAATCTATTTAATATATAATTATAGTAGACAAGCTTACTTTCAAAAATTAAAATCTACGAATAAATGAAATCAAGATACAAATATCAACAGATTCAAAGTTGGAATCACAATGGGATACTTCAATGGCTAATTTCAAAAAGTTCAGATGGTTGCAATATTTTTCACGAATATTCAAATAATTTAATTTGATATATATTCAACAGGCTTTACTCTATACAGAAGTGTATGTAAATGCGTTTATATATGTATGTTCTTGCAAAAATTTCAGCACATCATGTAACTTAGCAGGTAGATCAGGAAATGTCAAAAATGAATATAGTCATTACTATTTTAATCACGGTAATTTTCCACAATTAATCTTTTTCCATCTTATTCCAATCATTGAATACATTCATCCTAACTTTCGTTATTTTCATAATTCAGAAAGAGTTTGCTTGATTCTGGAGAATGGAGTTCAATTATGAATTTGTTTAATTTTTCGAGGAATTTATTCAATGCCGCCACAAATTCATTTAATTCAACATCTTAGATTTATTATGTCGCCAAAATTGTGTTCGAGAAAAGATGGGTGCAATGTAGTGATGGATAAAAAATATAGTAATGGGTAAAAACAATCAAGATGATGCAAATAAATCTTTAATATCAATTTCTTTTTAATAATTAGTGGCCATAAAAAATAAAATTATTAGTTTTAAATTCTGATGCAATTTGGGTTTACAAACGAAAGTTGCCGTATCCAAAAGTAAAAATAGATCTTTCTCAACAAATCCGTAATTATTTCGTGATTCGGTCTTCTTTAAATCAAAGTTAATGTGAGGAGAAAAATTCGTCCATGAATTGATTTCTATACTTGGTACATGCAAGCAAGAAATTCCCTTGAAGTAAAACTTGGAGCTGCAGCACTTACCTGGAATTCCAGATTTTCCTGTTTGTTTCTCCCCACATCATAAAACTGATATTGGGGTAACCTTTTAGAAACAAATTTAAACTCTACAATTTTCATGTACTTTAGTTTCTTTTTCCTTCTGCAAAAACCAATTACTTCAGGTCTAATTTTCTGTCGATCTTATAACCATAAGTCAACAAGTGGTTTCTTTTATCACACACAGTAAAAATGAATGAATTAGTCAAAATTGAATCTAAATTTCAAATCATATGTTTTTTTTATAGCATAGCGCTTCTAAAATGTTTATTGTAACTTAAATCTTTAAAATAGAAAAATGCTTTCAAAACATGTACTTCCAAGAGACGGTTTAAAATTTATACAGACTTTAATAATAGATTAACCCTTTATGCTAAAAAAATAATGCCATTATTATTCCAATTACAACATAATGTAATCGATTCCAAAATTAGTGAGGGAAATCTTTAACTGAAAATTATTATTAAAAGGTAAAGATGCCAAGAATTAGATGTTAAAAGTTGAGAAATTATTCCCTAGTAAATTTACATAATTTAGAATTGATTTATAAACACTAAAATGAGTTGCATATATTACAGTGCATATACTTCTTTTACTAAATAATCAGTTTGAGGATGATTAAAATGACTAACTAAATCATCATAACCTAAAAATGATACAAACAGGATAAGGGGATATCATCAATTTCACCTAAATATTTTAAATTTAAGTATAGGTAATAAAACATTTCTGTTCAGTAAAATTTGATAAAATAAAATTTTGGTAAAGCCAAGTTTAATGTTGGTAAAATTAGTCTAAATAATTTTAGAAAAACAGAAAATAATAATTTATAAAATTAATATTTGATTAATAGCTTTAACATATCAATGTATTAATAACTTACGCTATAAATAAAAACAAAGCATCAACTTTAATGCACACAAAACAATTTTCAAGTTTATAAAAAAAAATAAAATTTTTTAAGCTGAAATTTGATGAAAAGTTATTGAGATACAATAACATTGAAAGAATTCCACTTCCACTAATATTAAGAAGGAATCAAATAACATATGCAAAAGAATAACAAAGAACATATCTACAAAAAAGTAATTACAATAAAAATTCAATAAGTTTTGGATAAAACATTATCTGAAAAGTTTTTTTTTTTTTTTAATTACGTCCTTATGTTGGCTCTTTTGAGAATAATAAGTCTTGCAGTCCAATAAAGAAAAGAAATATCTCCAGGAGTGGAGAGCGTCTTGAAATGTGAAGAAGAGTGGGCTTCCTGGAGGGCAGAACATTTCCAAAGATGCTCGCCATCCATGTCAACATGTTCCCTACATAAAATGCAGTTGGGTGAACTCACAAGCCCTATGTGATATAGATGTTTCTGGAGAAAATCATGCCCAGTAAGTAACCTGAAGCAGAAGACCCCTACAAATCTAGGTAGATCTCTGGGGATACATGAGGTCAGCAGGGTCCTCCAAGAGGCATTAACTACTTTCTCTTTGTAATAAATTTTTCGCTGGTGATGCATGACCCGTTTTAGAAGCAAGAGAAAGACGAAGGCTGTAACAGATTTAGCGTTACCCAGGGTGCACCACAAGGAGGCCTGTTACACTACAAAAATGCTATGGCTTTTTGTAGTGTAACAGGCCTCCTCATGGTGCACCCTGGGTAACGCTAAATCCTCGTAATACTCATGCTATGGCTTCACTTCATCCATCGAGTTAATCTTTCGCCTTTTTTTTTTTTTTTTATCTGAAAAGTAGTCATGTTATATCATGGTCATTACTGAGAAAATAAGTTTTATTCATCAACTAATACAAAGATGAAGATTGAATACTTGAAAAATAAAGATCACAGCTCTCATAAAATTTTATATCATAATCAAATAATAGAAAATTAGATAAAAAATGTATCTTTGCAATTTAAATAATTTTAGATAAATTTCTAATAAATTACTTAAAAGATTTTACATCATAATATAAAATAAGATTCTAGAATAAATTATGAAAGAATATTAAAATATTACAACTTTGGAAAAAGCCAATGTTGTCAAATGACATCACTTTAGTTATTTAAGGAAATATTTTGTGATCATCATACATTAAAACTTTCTACTTAAATAGTTTTTGAATGTTAGCATCAAAAACAGCTTTTAAATAATAAGGGACATTAGAGTGGTTTTGGTCATTTATTTAATAAAAAACAAATGTTCAGCTTATTTTATTAGAAAGTAAATATGAATGAGAATTAAAAATTTTGAAATAATTGGTGACACAGAAATGCCTTCATTAATGAAAAATATTCTGCAAAATAAATACTGCCAAATCATGCAAAAATAATTTTTTATTTCAATTTTAAACAAATATAAAAATTAAATACCATTTTTATAATCAAGGCAGAAATTTACATATGAAAAAATAAAATGTTTACATGAATCAGTGAAATGGGTATATTGCTATTTACAGAAATTACATATTATTTACATAAAGTCATTAATTAATATTCTTGTTTTGTTAATAAATACTGCAACACCTTTCAGTACATGAATTAAAATAATAAATATTATACAAATTTAATTTTTTACTTTCAGTATGAAGACATTTCACTTAATTTCAATTCAAAAGTATAACTGTTAATTATAATAAATTATTCAGAATTAAAAAAAAATTTTTTTTTTTAAAAAAAAAAAAGAGAGTTGAAAAATTAGAAGTATAATTGTTTAAGTATCAATCCAAGTTTTAAACTAATGAATGAATGTAAATTAATAAAAATTTTAATTGAATGTTTGAGTCACTCATTTTTAGAACACCAACATCTTCAGAAAAAACTATATATATTTTAAATTATTATCAAAATAATAACAACATTAATAATGAGACAAAAGTGATATTCTCTGAATTATTTAACAATAGACATTTAATAATTAACATTCAAATGGAGATTGATAAAAAATATCACACGAGATGTAAATATTTAAAAATTAACCATTTTTTTTTCTATTTGAATGAGATATAGGCATGTTAAGTTATTTATAAATATTCATTCATTTAAAATCTCTATACACACATTATATTTACAAATATAATAAATTATCAAGCTTTACATACAATAAAAATATAATCTATCAGAAAAATTTCGAAACAGAAAATACAAGCTGATATTTACATTTAACTAAATTACAGAATATGCATATAAAGAAATCAAATAATTCTCACATGATTAAAAAAATAATTAAAAAGTTTCTATTTATATTAATAACTCGTTGAATACAAAATTTGAAATAATTTTCAATGAAAGTAATTTTTTTACAAAAATTTTCACAATTCATTTTTTCCCCAAGAATAAAAAATATCATAAAAATATTTTACTAAAAATTTAAATTAAATTTATTATTCAGTATAATTGCTGAACAGTAAACTAATACTCCAATTAATTTATTATTTAATAATTACGATTACTATATTATTACTAATAAAAAATAATGCACTGTAAATTCACACAATATGTTTAAATTTTAGCAAACCAACATTATGATGATAAAAATTTCAGTCAAAAATAAAAGTATTCAAATCTTACAGGTTGATAACTCTAAAGTGATATTTCTTTATTACATAAAAATAAATATATGATAGAACTGATTCTAAGAACTTTGAATAGATATTAGTTCAAAATATGTAATTAGAATCATTCTATAATTAGACCATTAAGCATGAAAAATCTAAAATAATCTTAACCATTTTTAAATTACTAAATTCCCCATTTCAGATAACTGAACTCTGCTAAACTGAAGCAGAAAATGTTCTAGGGGATGAATTTATTAATATTTAAGAATATATATTTTAGAAATGAACAAATTTTAGAAAAAATTTACATTGCCTTATGATATTTAATTAGAAATACATTTACATTTTGAGTTTTTAGCAAATTTGTGAGATCATAATTTTTGAAAAGTTATACATATTATAAATTTAAATGTTATGAATCACATTAAACTGCCTTTGAGAATAATAAAAACTGAATCAAAAAATGAACAATAAGAACTTATGGTTAATGGTTGAATGAAAATTTGCTATTTTATAAATGCTTATCATAAAAAACAAACAAAAATTCTAGACACTAAGTTGGTTGAATAATGCAAAGTATATATTATTTTTTACCAGAAAATATTACTATCAATATTTATGTAGAAAATGGCATCATACTACACAAAGGCACAAATCTGGCTGAAAACATGATAAAGGCTTATAATAGTTATAATTAAAACAAATGTATTATTTTAAATATGACAGAATTAACTTTAAAGTTATTTAAAAAGGATATACACAATTATATGTATATATATATATTGAATATCTCTTACATAATATTTATTAAAAAAATTTCAATAATAATAATAAAAATAATAATATACTCTGAAAGTTACAAGAGGTTAGATTTGTATTCAACATAAACACAAAATTCCCAAAATTAACATAAACACAAAATTCAAAAATACAAATTCTTAAATATCTTCTATCATTTATTCAAATTACAATATGAACATTTCAAATTTACAACTGATAATTATGTTAATAAAAGAAGCAAGGAAACAAATATAGAATATATAATACAGATTTCAATCAAAATCTGAATTACTATCTGATTCTAAATCAGAATCTTCAGTTATAATTCTAATTCGCTTCATAGTTGCCTGGAGGATGTTACTAATATCCATTGGTTCTTGCAATTTCATTCTTGGATCATCATTACCTAAATTAACAAATTAATAAAGGTATCAGATATTATAATCACAGATGAAGAAGAAATTTTCCAGTTAATTTTTTTTTTTAAATATTGCACACACATATGCATATACCTATATTAATAACATTTCAAATACTTTAAAACTATACATACAAAAAGAAACTATTGTAGAATAGAACAGTTTCAAATTATTGTCTGTTTATTGATCAATGGTCATTTTTTGCACACCAAGACTAACTAGAAAGGTTTGGAGAGAATTCTGAACTACTAAAAACATAAATCCAAAGTAAAATTTAAGCTTGTGAGCTGTTGAATCAAAGACAAGAGCATTAACCATTTAACTACTAATTTCCCCTTAACATTAGAATCCTAATTTTATTATAGTTCAAAATATGATAAAATCAGCAAGAATCAAAATTAATGAATGTTTGGTGAAAATTACAAATTTATGTTGCACAGCTCAGGAAATAATTTTCAAAAATTTAATCCTTTCTTAAAATATGAATTTTCTAGAGAGTTGATGCACTAAAATCTACATAGAACTTGAGAAATGAGATTTTTATAATATCTGAATAAGATTAGAAAAGTTTTACAGTAAGCAATATTACACAATTTATAATAACAATGCCTGAAGATTGCACTTCCATATACAATAACAGAAATAAGCATGAAAATGGTTTATAAATAAGTATACACATATATATTTTTATATTATATATATTTTTATATTATATAAATATATATGATATGATATACATATATACACACACAGAGAGATCCAAAAAATGGAAACACCCTAGATTATGAAGGAATCCTTTATTAATATGCCGTAGGACCGTCTTTGACATGTAATACAGCTTGGATTTGCCTGGGAATCGAATTGTACAAATTCTGAATAGTGTTTAGAGGAATATTGTACCATTCTACATGGAGATATTGTGAAATTTTTGTGAGAGATGCGGGTGCAGGATGTTGATTCCAGATTGAAAGCTCTAAAATAGACCACAATGGTTCGATTATATTGTGGTCTGGGGACTGTGTGGGCTAAGGTAGATTTTCAACTTCATCTTCATGTTCATCAAACAATGATTGGACAACTTTGGCTGCATGAATGGTCACATTATCTTCTTGAAAAATTCCATCTCCTGCAGGAAACAAAATTTGGATCAGCCGAAAACCATGACACAGCTGCCCATACCATGACCGATTCACCTCCATGCTTGACAGTTGGAAGGAGGCAATCAGGATTATATGTTTGTGCAGGTGTCCAGACATGTACCCATTCTGTTGTGGAGACAGGTGAGAAACATGATTTGCCTGACCATATAATAGTCTTCCACTTATCCATCGACCAGGTTTTGTGGTTGAGGCACCACTCTACGCAACCACCACCTGTGACAAGTGGCTTGGGAATTGCTATTCTGCCATAGATGTTCTCTTTATGAAGGTATCTCATAACTGTAATTGTTGATATGGGAGAATCCAGATGCTGATTCTTTCACTCAGTTTCTTTTTTTGGTCCACTATTTTGCTTTACTGAGCTTGTCTTTCTGTGCTGTATATATGTTGGTCATGAATTTAGACATCATACCTCTAGAAACACCTAAAAGCTGGGATGTTTTGTTTATTGTTGCTTCAGCTAGTTGGGCTCCTACAATTTGACCTGTTTGAAAATCTGTGAGGTCTGACATTTTACGCTTTTGACAGAAATTCAAAATTTAGGCAACTCTGCTAAAGCTCTCTCATACTACCTAATATATGTATTTTTTATATTAAAAAAATATTAAAAGCTAAGGTTATATTTTAATGTTTCTGAAACGAATTTCTAAATCTACCATCATTTACCGATTATCAAAATAATGATCTACCATCGGTAGATGATGGTAGATTTTTATTTTTATTTATAAAATAATATAATAAAAATAAAAATCTACCATCATCTACCAATTATCAAAATAATGGACACACTTTTATTCACAAGTGTGTCCATTATTTTGATAATCACCTGTATATATATATATATATATATATATATATATATATATAAAGATTGCATATTTTTCAAGCATGAACAAAATGGTACGTTCATTTATTTAAAAAAAAAGCTGATAATTGCAAAATTTGTTTCGCACAAAATTTATAATATTCTTAAATTTCATTAAAAGAGCTGTCATAAATTTAAATATCAAAATTTCTTTGGCCCCACTCTTCATTTAATTAATCTTTATTCAAAGCTGATTTACAGAAAAAACTTGTCTTATATTTCCATGAAAGGTAAAAATATATCAATTCTTTACAAAAGCAGTATTTAGTCTGACATTAAATAAGAAATCACAATGGATTAAATATATTGATTATTTTTTGATACCAGAACTACGCATGATACATAATGAATTAAGCAAGTGTTTGAAGAAAGCAAGTGTTGTAATAATAGAATTAAGCAAGTGTTGTAAGCAAGTGTTTGAAAATAGTCTAATTAATTTTATCCAACACTTATATGCATTCATTTTTTACTTTTACTTTATACAGTACCTATCAAAAGAAAATTAACTTAGAATCTGTACCAGAGAGGAAACTTTCCAGTTTTGTGATATACTTTTGAGCTGCATTAAGAAGAAAAATACAGATTTAAGAAAAGGTGGGAATACAAAGAATAAAAGAATAGTGTTTCAACATTACTGATTAAGTTGCGTTTTGTGAATTGATTGAAGCACTGAAAAGAATTTAAAATATTGTATTTCTGTAAGTAAAAAAGTGACCAATAACTTTGCAGTTGCATATTACATAGTGTTTTTCACAACATTATCTACTTTGAAAATTTGCAATAACCATAACTATGATATTTAATCTAAAACAATTCAATATTTACAAATTATATTGTATTTATAATCTATAAGTAGTGTTTGAAATAACAATTAAGGAGTTAATATAGTGCAAAGTAAAAACATACATTAGAGATTTAGACTAAAACTTAAGCATGTGAATTCCAGAAAAAAGTAACATTTAATATAAAGTCAAAATGTACTACTGAAAATATGTAGTTTGAAATTATATTAAAGAAAACAAATACTGAAATATTTATGGAAAAAAACACCATATGAAAAGTAATTGTTTTCTCTTGTTTTCTTCATCAAAAATACTAAATTCTGATTAGAGTATCTAATATTTTTTAAAAGATTGAACAGCTTCTAAAATTGAGAAATATAAAATCCCAAAATATGACTCTTCATTAAAATAAAAAGAGTGAGCTTAAATAAAAATAGAAAGAACATTGGGAAGAATCCAGAGTTTTTTTCTTTGTTTGAAAAAAATAATCCATTGTTATCTAAACACCATTTTTTAAAATTACATTTATTGAAGAAAAAACATTTTTAATTATTTCTCATATTATTATAGAAATCTGTAATAAAAAATTAGCATTTTCAAAGACAAAAAGAATTATTAAGCAAGATTTAGATTTAACATAGGGTGGTTCCAAAAGAATCTAGAACTGCGACCATAGGTTTATTGTACTATATTAAGGAAATAAAGATAATGTATTAAAAATTTCAAACAAAATACATAATGATTATTCAATTTTGAGGGTTACCATTTTTATATCCATTTTCATAACTTATTATATTTTGGATTTTCTGCAAGACAATTTTGCGTTAGCCAGATTAATGAAAATTAATAAAATGAAACAAATTATATATATATATATATATATTCATGGATTGTTCCTAGCTCTTAATCAAGCATTGAGATTTAAGAAATTAATGTCATTATTTACTTAAATAATTTTATTTTACAGTTACTTTTTATTTGTAAGAACTAATTTCAGCATTTGTCATTAACAAATAAACCGATTCAAAACTGCTGTAATAAACATTCATGCTTGAAACTCTAATAAAACTCGTAAAGAGTAAAGCCAAAATGTTGATATTATACATATATACTAACTCAACAGATACATGAAATGACAAACAATGTAGGATCTCAGAAAAAATGTAATATATTTAAGAAATTTTATAAAATACTTAAGAGATTACATTAAATAATTGAATTTCAAAGCAAAATATTTAAATATAAAATGATTTACATAAAAAATTAGAAATGATTTTTGCTAAAAGGGTACATATAAAAGTTACAGGATTTACATATTTACTTTTTTACATGTTTTTACTATTTATTCTCAAGGTAAAAATTTTATGCTTTAAAGTAAACTTCTCAATTTACTTATTATTTTATTGAGACTTTAAGCTTGCATTTTGTTCAAATATGTTTTGATATTGGATTGAAGATTAAAACAAAATATGCATGTTTATTAAAAATGTCATGTAAATATCCTAGAGATCGTCAAAGAGCTCCAAGATATAAATTTTAATTTCTGCATTTAAATTTTTATAGCCTTTTTAAAATACTTGTTTTATACTTTAATCATATAACATCAGCTTACCATTGTAAAAGACTTCACAATCCGATGTGACTCTTGGTTTTTCAGAAGAGTTTTTTGATATTATTTTCTTAAAAGTTTAGCTTAAAATTTCAAAAATTTAGATTGTTATGTTTCTATAATTACTTTTTAGGAGTAAATGGAAGGAAAAAGTTCCTCTGAGCTTTTCTTAAGCTATTATTTTTCATATGAATGGCATAAATTACAATACTTAATAGTTGAATTTGTATTAAAAAATTAAATATTTGTCATAAATGAAAAGGAACACATTAAAATATTTAAAGAACGACATTAAAATATTAAAAAATATGACATTAAAAAAGCATCTCAGATTATATAAATACAGATATATGTAAGCTTACATGGAAATTTATCTCAGGATAAAAAATTTAAATATTGTGGTACTCTTTCCATTTTATCAAAGCCATATTTATATATTTGTAAAAACTATTATAATTAATGTTAATTTAAAATTTTAAAAATAAAGAGGGATATTTGAATTCTTTTTTTTTGAAATTCTATTTTTAGACATTGAACTAAGTCAATCAGAAAAGAGTAAAAAATATATATTCAGTTTCATCTATTTATAATTGTGTAACAAAAAAATAGATTATTTTTTATATTAAATACACATAACTTTTCAATTAGTGAACAAAAAAATGTTAGGCTAAATGTTCATAAGATTTAAAGTGAAAGTAATTTCAATATATATATATATATATATATATATATATATATATATATATATATATATATATATATATATATATATATATATATATATATATATATATATATATATATACTAAAATTTTTTAATTTGGAACAAATTAGTTAAACTATATGATTTATTTAAGAAAGTTTCTAGCTAGAAATAAAATGTTAAAATAAGCAAAAATAGAATTTCAATGTAACATTGGTCAATATCCTAACAAATAAAGTAAAATTAGTAAAGATAGAAAATAAACTAAATGGAATTAAAATTTAGCAATCAATGTTAAACAGGACTTTCTATCGTTGAAAATTGGTAGAAATTCTTAGTTTACTTTTGATATAAAAATCTCATTTGAGATAAGAAAGTATGATAATTTTATATAGATAACTTTTTTTGTTACCATCATTTGCTTCAAATAATAGTGTTATGATCATTTTGAGATATCAACTTAAAGAAGTTAATCAATATTATCCTTAATAACATAAATTATATTGATCATATTAAAGACAGAGTACAAGAATTGGAATAACTACCACATTATTAAAATCTAAATAAATGTTGAGATAGATATTTTACATTTAAATTTATATTTAATTTTAATACTCTGGGTGAATCAGAAATTTTAAATGCTTCAGAATACAATAAATAACATACCTACGAGAAATGGAGACACAAAATTCTAAAATGCCCTCAATTTTTAGGAAATATATTAAAAGAAGTAAATATGTAGGATATAAAATTTTTGCCATTGCATGCATGCATGCATCCCTCCATACATATATGCACACACATTAGCCAGTTAACATAAAAATGTTTACAAAGGTAACAGAATTGCAAACTTTTTTTTTTCTATTCAAAATAAGTTCAAAGTAAAACAATTTTCAAAGCAAAAAAAAGTTATTCGATTTAAAAGGATAAAACAAAATTCCAAAAATTTAAATATAACTTCGATAGTCCACAGGTTATTTTAATGTAAACACAAGTAGAAAATATATACAGCCATATGAGATTTTTAGATATTTACATTCTTTATATGAAATCTGTAGCAAATATATATATGCATGCTACTAATCAATAGCAAACACTTTAAATTCATCAAATGTTTTACATTGACTTCATTGTGAAAACTATCAGAAAATAATTTTGGTTAAAAATATTTATATCAATATTTATGATTTTCTTACTTTTATCTTTATGGGAAAATTACTTGATATAGGAAAATTCTATTATAGATTTAAGAAAATTCTATACCAAACAAATAATAAATTTTTATTCAAATCTTTGTTAACAGTATCATAAAGCTTCATTATTTTCATCTATATGTTGTGTACTTATTCTAAGTTCTACTTTGAACTATATGCAAAGCTATTTGAGAACTGATTTATAGTATTCCTTAATTTTTTATAAGAGTTTACATATACTCTTTTGCTATATTTTGTGAATAGTAACTTAAAAATTACATATTATCCTTAATGGAAGAATACAAAATTTGCTTAGAATATCTGAAAATACTTTGAATCTAAATTATTTCGATATGAAAATATTTTCTCAATAATGAATAATTTTCCTGCAGAAGAGATAAATTGCACTTTTCTTAATTACATATTTAAAAAATCATTATGATACATTTATCTTTGGTGGAAGTAAAAGTTGAAATTATAATGAATATAGTCTAACAAAGCAAATTATGAAAAATGCCAAAATAGTTAATTTTTTTATGTGAACAAGAAAAAAATAGCTAATTAATAAATAGCAAAATCATCAGCTTACATAGAATATATATTGATGAATTTAATTCATTAAAATTATCATATCTAACAAAATATTCTACAAAAGATAATCACTTATATTTATAATATTTAATGTAATTAAAATGGAAAATAACAAGTTTTAACATTGAACAAATATAGTTTTACTTAACGAAAGAGGCAATATTTGAGACAGTAATTAAACTTTTTTAATATTGCATCAAATTTTATAAATTCAGCATATTTCCAAAACGTTCCAACATTTTTCAAAAAAATATTATGTGCTGATGCTATTCATTTTTGATACAATTAAAACTTAAGAATCATATCATAATTTTATTATAGAAAGTAAGTAAAAATTTTGAATTATTAAATAATTCTCATGATTTTAGATATAATCATAAAAACACAAAATTGTCAAAAATCAATATTTTTCAGAAAACTTCTCTTAATTTTCCAAAAATATAGGGAACTTGAAATTATACCTTTACAAATTTTGAAAAATGAATGAAGTATAATACAATCAATGCCAAATTTCAGAACACATCTATAATACTCAACACTAATTGAATTTGTAAAACATAATGGATCATTTATCAGATATTAAATGGGATAAATGAGCACTTATTTGTATAAAGTCTCACACAGAGAATTATCATTGGTTTATATCGTAAAAAATTAAATATACTGAAAACTAGCAATTATATTAAAGAATATGAAACAAAATTTAAAATTCTGCCATAACTAAAATTAAGATAAAAAAAGAAAATATTTAAAATCATTAAAAAATTTTGAAGCAAAATTTAAGGACTTCTGATTCAAATGTAGCAAGTGTTTGCTTAATACTATTATATATTTTTTTTAATGATTCACTCAAATAAAAGTTTATTTCATGCATTTGAAAGTGTTATTGATTATGAAATGCAAACACAGACAAATATTTGAAAGATTATACTTTATTTTGGAAAGTATATACAAGCTATTATTAAATATCACAGTCATATGAATGAAGCAATTTTGGAGCCAACATTTTACAACTAGGGCAACCTTAAGAAGTTAAACATGGTAGTACAAATAAGTTGGAGAAAATATAGACAAAACACTAATAAAAAAACACCTCAGTAACATATACACAAGTATAATAATACAACATATTACTTTCAACAAATTAAGGAGAATAATGAAACATAAAATCATACTTACTAAATGAAACATGAAATCTCAATTAAAAATTTTAAAAGTGTAAAATAATTTATACAAGAGTATTAAAATAAATTCAAACGTGAAAAGAAATTATACATAAATTTATAAAAGACTAATAAGAAAAATTCTAAGCTGAACTTTAAAGGATAAATTCAGTTTTCATTTAAAAAATTAATTTTAGGTGAAAACATTTAAAATAAGAAAGAAAAATTAAAGTACTTTTCAAAAAGTCTATTAATATCTATCTATTAATGTTAAAATTTAATTTTAGAGAAACATATGAAATCTGTTACCACAGTAAAAATTATTTTAAATTATTCAATATATAACTGCAAAGTTATGACTAGCAAGTTTGACAATCTTTAATCATGTTTTCACACACAAGAATTATTTGTATATATTGTATAAGGAAAAGTTTGATAGCTTTAATATATATTTATTGCTAATTGCAAAAGTACATATAACTTATACAATAGAAACAACCACTTGTAACAGAATATTAATTAGAAACAGATAATTAGAATAAAACATAGTAGAAATACAGTATAATAAGAAAGTTGAAATCCATTATAAAAATATTATATAATTTTATGAAAAATCTATAAGTAACAATATAAGTTGTTGAACAGCTATTTTTTAAAATTGTTTTAAAAATGTATATTTAATTTTATGAAACAAATGCATTTGGTTTGAAAATTAAAGAATATAAATAATATTATTAAAAAGCATTTTAGATTTTTTTATTGTTTCTTTACCACAAGGGGAAATGAAATTTCATAATACTAGGGGTTTGATTAGTCACTCAACAGTAAATTTTTTACTCACTACTGCTAATTAGAATGTGATTAAAGAGGATTTTGAACCACAACAAACTTTCATACTGAAGATGAGATTCAAACCCCTAAACTGTTGAACTGAAGGAAAGAGTGCAAACCAGAAGGGATTAAACTGTTTGATTAATAGCTAATAGTCAGAATTATGTTTACATAGAGTGGTAGGTAGTTACAATTTATATGCTAACTGAAAATGCTTAGAATATTTGTAATGTTATGATTATTTAATTGAAGAATTCAAGGCAACAACAAAATTTGATAATGTATAATTCAGAGAGAAAAAAATCAGGAGCCTGATAATACAGAATTCTGATATTCATACTCACTTCTAGTACATAACAGCTAATTTTTCTGAGATTTGCAGATTAAAGTGAATTCAAACCACTACAAACCTTCATTCTTAGAGAGAGTTAAATTGGTTCAGTAGTGAACCAGTAAAAATTTTTTTACACCTAATGGCTAATTATGAAAAAGAGGAAAGCTGAATCCAGAGTAATGCTCATTTAGCAATTAATTTAATGGTGTGCTCTCACAGGAAGTAGGACAGAAACAAGTAGAAAACGTATGGTAATATTTAAATAACTGCACTAGTTTTCCCATAATTTTCTCAAAATATTGAAGTTGTGTAATTAAATAAATTTTAAAGCTACTTGTGCAGAATTTTAGGAATATTAAAGTTAAATATTTATCGAATATTAAATTATTTAGATCAAAAAATGCCCCAAAATGTAATAAAATGAAATTTTGGTAGTGAAAATTATTTTTTACAATAAATGGTGTACAATTGCCAAGTAAAAGTTTCAGCACGATCAGCATTTGGTAATTGGATATTGGGAGTACTGACCTTAATTAGATTGGCGAGATAAATGTGCAGCACTTGGCACAAAAATTGGAAATTGCATCAAACTAGCACAGGACTTTTGGATTTTACAAGTATTCCTGATTTTGAAAATGATGACTTGAAATTCCATGAGTTCCTGTTTTAAGCATTCATCAATTAAAAATACAAAATTTAGAGAAATTTATGCAAATTTAAGTATAGTTAAAAATCAAGTGATATCGTCATAAGAAGAATTATATATATATATATATATATATATATATATATATATCACAATTCTGCAAATATATTTTTCTCATAAATGTAACATTAGGAATTTAGCAATTAATCCTTTCAATCATAATCTTTAAAGATATGCACAGGAGATTGAGAGTTTTAAACAATAAACTCACAATTGCAAGATTGATATTAAAAGATGAAAACACATTACACACTGGAACTGAAATGCATAAAATGTATTAGTGAATATTTTGTGCCATTTCAAAGATTAAATGATAAAATAAGTGTGGTTGTTTACAATACACAGGTAATATTTACAGATGAGTTCGACTTGACAGAAATGCAAAATCTAAGGAGATTGTAAAAATATACTCAACTCCCTATTATATTTTGATTGGAACATGAATAAATACCAAATGAAAATAGCTTCAAAATAGATAGTAAACTGTAGCAAAAACCACAAATATAATGGAAAGTCTTTACTTACATAATCACACATGTAGGCATACTTATTTCTGATTTCAAGAGAAATAAAAATAGATATTATAATAAGATAAATACCTGGAGCAGGGGTTTTTAATTTACTGCGAATAGACAAGATTTCATCCAAGCTAAATGTATTTGTAGTTTTCTTCACATCTTGAAGATCAATCTTCTTCAACCCCTTTAATTGATTGGAAATGGCAACTTGGGAAATTTCAGCTTGCATAGAATCATTTTTCTTTAATGAGTTATTAACTATTTCCTTTTTAGAATCTTGAGTGGGAAGTCCTGGAATTCCTGTAGGTGGTGGAGGAGGAGGAGGTGGTGGTGGTGGTGGAAGTTGTAAGAATGGAGGGGGAGGAGGTGGTGGTGGTGGAGGAGGAGGAGGAGGAGGAGGCAGTGTTGCCTCAGATATTATATTATCATCAGACTTAGTTTTCATGTCACTTTCAGAGCTATCCTTAATTTTGATGGATTTCTTCTTGGGAACAATTTTTTGAAAGTCACTTGTTTGGAAATTGCCAGAAGTGGACATACTCAAACTATCATCCATATTTTCGCCTAACTCTTTGTCTTGAGTCTCCAACAGCATTGCTTTCTGAATGATAAAAATAGATTTAAAATATACTGAAGTTTAAAATAAAAGAAAATTTTCAAATTTAAATATTGGAAACATAGCATTATTTTATTCAGAAACAATCATTAAAATAAAACATTATGTTAATAATATTCACCTCATAAACTGATAGTTACAATAAAAGTTAGCCGTAGATAAGAAACAAGACTAAATAATAAATTAAATGATTCATTCATTATTTTCACCAAGGAATCAATAAAACACAATTAGTATAAAGATTTTCTGTAAAATTTATAATACACACACAAAATTATTTTCATTGTGTGTTACAATTGTGAATTACAATATTTGAGAGTTTAACACTTTTTCTTTTTGCTACTATAAACACTTATTCCTTCATATTATTATACCCTGTTATTAGTTAAGTGATTTTTATACACATTACAATTGAAACATTCAGCAAATTTTTTTGATAAGTAGAAAAATCCTTCTCAGGGTAGCAATTGCTCAGAAGTTTATTATAACTAATTGTTTGCATACAACATTGTTAAAGAAATTTTTAATTCTAATTAATGTTTGATGGAATTTATTTTCTAAATAGTAGTTTAACATATTTTCCTTATGCATACTCTAGGAATATTTCCTTAATTAACTTCTTTTAACAATATGATTTTCATGACTCAAGCAATAAAAAAAAAATTCCTGTTAATTAAGATAAAATAGAACAGATGATCAGTGAGTAAGGAAGAATCAAACTTTAACATGTGAATCATATGCTCTTAGAAATTGTTACCACCAGCATATTAATTCCCTCCTTATTTTAAATATTTGTATTTCAACATTTCGGGGCAGATGTTTGCTAATGCAATAATATAACATAAAAGAACATGAAATTATGTAATACAATAATTTTTATGTTGCATAATTGCATTACATAATTTCATGTGTTCTTTTTATTAATATTTGTGTAAATCTTTTCACTACAAAAAAATTAAAAAGAGCTAAAAATAATTCAACATGCATGTTATTTTTTTTTACTGCTACAAAGGAAACTTAAAATCGTGTGAGATTAATAGTTATTAAATATAAAAAATATTTAAACATCTTATGATATAGTAATCATATGATATGAAGACTAATGGCTGAGTGGTTAGCATTCCTAACTCCTGAGCTGTGGTTCTTGGGTTCAAATCTCAGTTTGGGCATGGATGTACTTTCTTTTCCCTGTCCTTTTTTCCGTGATGATGTATGAAAGCAGCCCACCCAATAAACGGGTCTGTGGTGGTATGGCATGGACAATGCTACTCGCCTCAGCGACTTGGTTTACAGGTGCCCACTGGGTAACGACAAATGAATATCAGTTTCTGGCTTTGTTGTGACATGGGATTCATCATCCAAGTGCCCGCCGTAGGAAAAAAAAATGATATGGTAAATCATTATGTACTTTTAGTATTATAGGTACATTATTTTTTAAGAGCTATAAGAGATGAGAATTATTTCTAAAGTAAACTTACACTCAGTTGTAACAATATATATAGATAGACATTAATTATTTGCCTAAGATATATGCTCTAGAATATTTGCCAACATTCAAAAATTTAAAACCAAAAGTTTTCTTAGCAATAAAAAAATTCATTTTCACTAATAAAGACTGCAGTAAATGTGTAAAAAATGTTTTACACAAAATTAGTTTGTCAAACAAAACAAAATGCACACATTTCAAACAATAAAAGAATGCTTTAAATGAGGAAAGAAGTAAAATGAATTTATACACATGTTCAAAGGAAATAATTTAAAACTATTTTTAAAATATATAAAGTTCAAAATCAGATTTCTTTAAAAAAAATTGTTGTTCAGGCTGTATTTTATGAAACTTTAAATATTGTTAATGATTGCAAATAAAAAAATTGTAATTCAGCATTTTGCTCAAGTTCTTGCATATAAGAATTTATTGAAAAAATACTTTCTAAAAATGATAAAAAAAAAAAAAAATCCCCTTTATTATTTGCAAGGGCAGTTTAATAAAATTAATTCAAAAAATAAAATTTAATTTATATAAATTTTGCATGGAAAATAAACATAAATATTAGCTTCCAATTATTTAGAAAATAGACTAAAATAATAGAATCAGGGTGTGCAGCACTCAAAAATGAAATCTTAGAAAATGTACGTTTTTTTTTTTTTTTTTTTTTTTTTTTTTTTATTTGTAAAATGATAATGATAGTTCAGATTCAGACATAACTATTGTGAGGAAAAATTCTAGTATTATTATTACATATAAATCTAACTTTTGTTCATAAATTAAAAAAAAAAACTATAATGAAACCTCTAAATTACATTTATGTACCAATTCTAATTACTTTTATAATCATTCAATTTGAAGGATAAAATTTATTTTAAAGGCAGTATTTCTGACAAAATGAAACTTCAGAAATAAGTAGTATGGAAGCAAGTAAATTACATCGATAACATTCATGGCTATCTCCATAACCAGACATCTTTAAAAGGCCAAAATCATTTAAAATTTAAAAAAAATATTTAAATGAATAATTCCTTTAATCACAATAATTTTTAATCAATAACTTTATCATTATAAAAAGGAACAAGTTAAATTAAAAAGAGGAAAATAGCTTTTAAAAGTAAAAGAAATCAGCATAATTTCTGTTTTGTGTAAAGATCCTTAAAAAATAATCTAATAGGGCATTACATTTTTCATTTTAGCTCATATAGAGAGATTTACATACATATTTCTTACTAGCAGCTCTGTGTAATGTAGCAAATACTCATACATTGTACCGTCACTCTGTACAGTACTAGTTGACAGCAAACCCTATGTATTTGAAGAATTTTAAAGTCATGTGATTGCATGGCAGAAATTTAATAGTGAGCATCACTGTTTGATTCATTATCAGTGTTTAATGATATTGAATGAAACTATAAGGATTCTTGCAGATACACTTAAAACAATGCATAAAAAATCCTTGTCTGACAACATCACTTTTATTGAAAACCTCCCATTCCAGTTTTAAAGGAATATAAAGAAAAGAATTAAAGGAGCTTAAGGAGATCTGTGCTTTCTGCAGAAATTATATATATCACTATAATGAAAGGAAAATTAAAATGGAGTAATAACTGATATTAAAAAGGATTTTCTAACAGATATAATTAATGCAGCTTATAAAATATGCCATTCCTCAACAAAAATACAAGATTTTAAGAAATAAAAAATATCACCTTTTTGACAAAATTATTTTCACTATAATTAGAAATGCAAATCCAGAATTTGAGGATATATATAGAGAATCGAAAACACTTGACCTATTTTAACTCGTTAACCATTATAAAGATCTTTGAAAAAGGTTAATTCAAAAAGAAATTTTAAAAAATAGAAGACGCAAAGTATATGAACCGACAGACATTGTGAGCCAACCATTAACTAAATTCTGTATAAATAAAAAAAAAAAAAAAAACACTTAGATTTTATTGCTATTTTTCAAAATATAACAAAAGTTAATTGATGGTATTTAAGATTTAGTTTCAAGAATCTTAATATAATTACTTAAATAAAAATTCATTGATTGAAAAATTCAGTGAAAGAATGAAAATACGTTAAAAGTTGGCATAATTTATCACCAATGATGTAATCTCTTTGTTGTGCTAAAATCAAATTTAAAAAAATTATTAAATATGAAGATAAAAAAATATTATTACCAAATAAACCTAAGTCAGTGGAATATTTACTTTAAGGAGGAGTAAGAAAATTATATATTTTGGTTTACATAATCCACTAGAAGATTGAAGAAAGATTTTAATTTGTCAAAGGACTGAATTACTTGAATTATTTCACATAGTAAAACATGTAAAACACCTAATACATATGCAATATCAACCTTTGTTCAATGGTTATAACTGTTATATTCTTGTTCAACAAGAAGTATATTTAAGGTTGTTGAAGTAGACTTAGGTAGAAAATTTTCCATTAATTGTGAATAAATAAAATTGGTTAAGAGTGAAATGAGATAAGACCATTTTAATCACCTGACAGACCAACATTTTAAAACATCAGATAAATGTGTTCAGTTTGTTATATAAACAATGTTCTGAAGGAAGAAACATTGTTGTTGCTTATCTCCAAGGCTATGACGCAGTCAGACCAAATCTTGGAATCCATTGAATGAGGGGAAATCGATGACAAGGTGGGGAGAAGTGTAGATTTCGTGTCATTGTATAATCATACAATTCAGGATATGCTCAGGAAAAGCTTGGTGTCCATGGCGTTTAGGACAGAGGGGGAAAATCTTGTTACCTGCTACAAAAATGAGGCATTTCAGGTGGCCAAAGGCAAGACATGCAAGGCAAGTGCTGGATTTCCTATCACAGGAAAGAGCCAGAGAAAGTCCCGCGAAACGTAAAATTAGTAAACCAATATTAGAAAAAGTTCGAATCTTCTAAAAATCATGAATGTTTAATTGATTGTTTTATTCATAAAATTAGTTTATTATGAATAAGTTAATTTTATAATTAATAAAATAGCAGAAATTTTTCTGAAGCACTTCATTTCATAATAAATTATAATTTGTGTACAATTTTAAATAGTGTATAACTAAGAGCTGAAAATCATTCTTTATAGATATTGAATTTTCAGTTTATATCAATAGACTCTACAACAAACTATGATAAAGTTAGTTGTGAATGACATAATCTATCTTGGGCATATTTAAAATATAAGTTAATAAAAAAATTTAAAAACAAAAAGGAAGTAATTTTTATTCCAAATAAGATATTGCAATAATAAATAAAGTATCTCCTACTTACTATTATAATCTAATTTGGTTAAGAAATGTTAATAGTAAATGTATTAATATTTTTTGATAACAATATTGAATACATTAATATTTTACAATAACATTTAAATATATGTATGTATATATATATATATATATATATTATATATATATATATATATTTGAAATGATAAAGTAAGTACTAAATATATATTTTTTAAAGTTTTAGTAAAAAGTAATAAATTTTGAATCTTACTTTTCCAAGTAACAATTTTTTTTTTTAAAATTTACTATTTTAATAAAAAAGGAAACAAAATAGATCATAGTTAAAAAATTAATTTAAATTTGAAGAAAATATATACCAATGATCAAAAAATTAGTTTTAATAGGAAATTCAAGTACTCTTTTAAAAAATAAGCTCCTTGTTAACATACAAAATAAAACGTTTTCCAAAAAAATATTGAACTGATATATTCACTTATAAATTAAAGTCTTCAATCATATAAATATTGTTTCTTCAGCTAATTACTTTTAACATACAAGTTTTAAAAAAAATTCAGAATTGCCAGTTTAAAAATAATTTACTCATTTAGATAAAAAAGAAAAAAAAAATGTAAATACTTTTAGATAAAATATAAATTTAAATGTATTTTATCTCAAAATATTTCTCATTTCAACAGCAAGCATGTTATACATATTATTAAATATTACATTAAAATAAATGATATTAAGTCACACAGAAACTATATATTTCATTATGAATTAAAATGAAACATTTTCTGAGTTAATTTTTAACATTCATTATTATTATGGTTGTCGTGTTAAAATAGAAAATAAAAAATAAATAAATAAATAAACTACTAAATAAACTAAGTTATTTATAATATTTATTTACTAATATAAATTCAGTTTCTATGATTCAAATAGCAGTCAATATGACATGGTGACATCAATTAGTGGGAAATAAAAATTTGGTTACTGAAATTATAAACATATATGATTAATAATTATATTATTATTTTATAATTAAATAAAAAGCATTTATTCTGGTTCACTGGCAGAGGTTCTTTATTTAAATAAGATATAGTACATTCTAAATTTTATAGAACTAACGTTATGATGTATATATTTCAGTGGTACCCAATTAAATGAACACACAATACTACAAAATTTTATTATTTTAGAAATATAGAAATGACAACACCATATGATAAAACTATTCAAGTCTTTAACAATTATATAAAGTGATTATTTACTGTATTAATTTTACATATTAAAGTTATTCTTATTAATTACATAAGATTTGATATTTTTATTTCATCATCAATTATTGTTCAAAATCTTTATTTAGGGGGGGGAAGATTTATTACTCTCATAAAAGGTGTTCTATTTGCTACTTTAGGATAACTTCAAAACACTAAAACTCTGTATTTCAAAGAAAGAAACTAATAAAATTCATATGCATCAATTTAAATAGGATGCTTATTTTATTATGAAATATTATGTACCTTTTTATATTCTTTTAGTCGCTGAAGAGTTTTTCTTCGTTCATTAACCAATTTATCTTTAGGAAGCTCTTTTGCTTTTACTTCCTGTTTTTTACGAGCCTGTAAATATTCACATGATATTAGACAGATCCTATGTTTATACATACATTCATCTAACATCTAAATTTTGTAAATTTTACATACAATAGATGCAGCTTTTTCATTCTTCTCAATAATTTCAGCTTTTTTAGCCTTTTTCTTTTTCATTTCCATAAGCAATGTTTTCTAAAATAAAATATAATTAAAATAAGTGTAATGTTACACTTGCATAAAATACTTTTGAATCATTTCATATATCTTTCCTGAAATTTGCATTATTTTCCAAATCTATTTTGTTTGATCCTTCCTCTAGATGTTTTAGAATTAAAAAGAAAAGAAATTCAAGATACCTGTTTGTAAAAATTACACGGTTCTTTATAATTGAGAATAGATAATATTCTTGAATTTTTTAGGAAAAGTTAAAAATGATGCAATTTTTCAGTAACAATAGAAAACACTTGCAAAATTATCTGAATAGAATTTGTGATTCTGAAAACTCGAATACATTTTAATAACCACAGCATTAATTTTTACAACTTAATTTTAAGACCATAAATTTTAAATTATCAAAAGATATTAGATAAAAATTTGTTTGCATTTTACAGCAATTTGTTTTAAAATTCAATGATTTTTCGTACATGTAAATCAATTTCAGCATTAAAATTAAGTATAACAAAGTTAAATTTGTATTTTTGTGCTCATCTTCAATAATATGGAAAATTTTTTAATTTAGTTAATTTATAAAACTAACGTAGAAAACAATTCTTATTTTCAATCATCTTACCATATATTCTTAAAAATTTCAATGACAGATTATTTTCTAAAAAGAAATTAAAAAAAAGAAACCCTTCATTGGAAAATTATCATAAATTTAAATGCAATTTGGTGTTATTTGTTGAATATAAATATTTCTTCATATGTACCCAAAATAAAAAATACACAGAATATATATCAATATTATTCCATCAGATAACAAATAATCTTTTTTATTGTATATCAGAATAATTTATTAAGAGTAATAATTATACACTGTTTACTATTTTATGCCAAAGTAAAAAAAAAAAAAATGTTTCTTTTTTTTTCTAAAACATTTGTTATGGTGAACATTATAATTAAAACTAAAATGATATAAAAAATCTTTTATCTCATTCTTAAACCTATAACTATAGTTTAATTAAATTCACTGCTTTGTCATAAATGTATCATCCTATTTCAAAAAAGTAGTTGAAGCCACACAAATAAAATTCTTGGAAGTGTTCAAAGCTAAATTTGGAAAGTTAGCATCAGCTGGAACTAAATTTTAGAATATGACAAAAAGTACTTTTTTGTTTCTAGCTTATAAATTTAAATAAGTTATTAGAATGAATTATTTTCAAGTAATTAATATTACTTTTCAGAAAAATATAGTTGCAATTTTCTAGAAATTTTTCAATTCACTTTTGATTTCCTAAATATTTTATGCTTCATTGTAATATGTTTCAAAATCATAGACTTGTGACTTTAGTTTTTACTCTGACTTACATTCAAATTTAAAATTTTGAAAAGAATTACTAAGGAAAAAATTGCACTTTCCTTTCATACAAAAATCAATTATATAACTAAATTGTAACTGTACATTATATTTTACTTAAAAAACAATATCAATCATTAATTAAAATTTTGAATAGTTTCGATATTAAACAATTGCGCAACTTTTGGAATTTTATAAGAAATTCAACTACTATCATTTGAAATTTTAAGAAGAGTATTTAACTTTAAAAAAATTATGACTTTTAAACGTTTTTTAAAAATCCAATAGATTCTAAGATGCATTTATCAGAATATGGACAAGAAATTTTAAATTTTATATTGTGGGTCACATATTTATGTAGGAAAAGTAAGCAAATTGTAAACTTAAAAATATTATAAACTGTAAATCAAATATTCAAATAAATATTGTTATCTTATAAGTGAAACATTAATACAAATATCATTCTTGCTATTAAATATTGATTATTTTGATTTATTTGTATTTAAACTTTATAAATTTTTTGATTTCCTCTCGGAACAAGAGTCTTTTTATTCAGAGTTTATTTTTAGATCCAGTTAAGAACACTACAAGAAATTAAACAATATTATTTTTAAAATATAGTAAAACCATTCAAATTGATTTTTTTATACCATGCAAATTATTTCTGGCTTTAAAATATTAAAAATCTCTCCAACTTACTATAATTTAAAAATTTATTTTGCATTAAAATACAGAATATAAAGAAACTGATATATTTGATCAAAAATTAATCTATTTTAAATGGTTATGATAACTATCAAAATTTTAATCAATGAATGATATATTTATTTCATGGGAAATAAATTTAAGGGTTTCTTCTTTATTTATTTAAAATGTCACAATTTGTATCAAAATAATACTTTTTAAGATTGTTTTACAATTTTTAACATTATGTATAATTTATATACATAATCTTTTTTAGTTATCCAAACCAATAGCTATATGGAAATGTTTTGATAGCTATAGTAAATTATTCATCATTATTCTATACATTAAAACAATAGTTTAATCCACACTATTATTAATTGGTTCATTCAAATACAAAAAAAATTATTTCAATATAAAAAGCATTATACAAGAAAAAGAAATTTGGGAATTTAAGTCTTGTTTAACATTTACTTAAGGAGGGAAATGTTGGGGGAAAAACTGATTTAGAAAAGCTTACATCTTTTTCCATTGAACCCATTTTAGCATCAAATAATTATTTTTAAAAAAAAAGATACTAAGAATTGAAAAAGTATAAATAAAATATGTAAAATGAAAGTGTAATAAAAGGTAATAATAAAATGTGTAAAATGAAAGTGTAATAAAAGGTAATAATAAAATGTGTACTTAGTTATATGAATAAAAGCTATTAAACAATGATGTATACTGCTACAAAGTTATCCTTAACGATTTAAAAATACTTTTAAAGTATATTATAGCCAAAACTTTCAATGATACAATACACAAAATAAATTAGATTACTTGCAAATTGTTAAAATAAAGAGAGAATGATAAAAATAAAAGTAGTTCATAAAAATCTACAGATAATTTATGTGCAATTGCACAACAAACATGATTAGAATTTGCTATACAATTGAACACAAATTAATGAAGCTCCTTGAACATACATTAAAATATAGATCTTTCTTTTTATGAGGACTAAAAAATTTTCTTGATTTTATAAATTAATATATTCTTTTGATAACTATTTTATATAGGTCCCTTTTTCAGATAATTTCACAAAAATATGGTAATCATGAAACCATTTTGAGAGGAAACTGAGGAAATTAATCCAATAAATAACCAAATTCATAAATAAAAATTTGAGAATTAAGATGAAGAAAATTATTCAGACAATTAAAATAAAGAAATATTTCCCGAGATAAACAATTTGTAGTTTGCATGAAATTTTTTTTAAATAATTAAGTATTCAAATTTATTACACTGAAAATTATTTAGAAATTTAAATAGCCAGAGAAAAATTTGATTCAAAAGTATAAATCTAAAATTGCAATGAAATATTTAAAGTCTTACCTTTTTATTTCTAATTACAGCTCTTTTCCGATAAATTTTACACAATTTTTGTTTTAATTTAAAAATTTTGGGATTTTGCTGAGGAGTATCATTATTTATTTCATCTAATTCTTCTGGATTTTCAACAGTATCATAGAAGACACCCATATCTAATGAATCTATAAGTAAGAAAGCATTTAATAATTAAGATTTAAAAGAAACAAAGGGTTCATACAGATTTCCAAGAATCAAATTCCAGGAGTCAAATCAAAAATTTCTAGGAGATACTGACATTCGTGTTAAATAACAATTTAAAAAATTATTTTTAACCTAACATGTATATAATTATGTACATTCAATGTTTTTAAATAATATTTGTAAATAAGAGAAATAAATTATTGCAAAACATTAAGAATATTTAAGTTAAATTATATTTAATGAATAACTTTAAAAGCCTCTGTGAACAGCTATAACAGAATTATTTAATTAATTTTTCACTTCAATAAACAATATTCTTCATATTACTGAATTATAAATTCTATAAAATAATGAGTAGTTTTAGCATCATAATTAGATTCTTATCTATTAATTTATTGAGTATTTCAAAATGTCTATGACAATCTCTTTTCAAATAAATATACTTATTCAAACAAAATAAATACAATTGTTAGATAAAGTTTCGAAGATGCGACTTTTTTTCAATTATTACTTAGTAAAAGTAATTTTAAAATTTTCTTCTGTTTACTTTTAAACTGTTTTAAAACTATACAATTGCACATCTATATTGTAGATATCTCTATTTCTGTAATCACTCAATAGATTTTCAAACCACTTGGTTAATATATATATATATATACACGAGGGTCACTGAAATTTTTGAGATACAACTAGGTTTTCAAAGTTATAATTACAAAATATTAGGTGTGTTAAAAATAGTCTCCTACAGCATCAATGCACTTTTGTGGAGGAATTTTCCACAGATTAAATGCCTCAAGCCATTCATTTCTTGGAATAGTTGATAAAAAATGCATTTATAGCCACATAAATCTCTTCTGAATAAAATGGACGTCCATGTAAGTTCTTTTTTTAGATTAAAGAATAACCAAAAGTCGCACATAGATAAATGTGGTAAATATGGCGGATGTTTGATCACTTTAATTTGTTTTTGTTTAAGAAACTCAATTATTAATCCGACTGTATGTGAAGATGCATTGTCATTTTGAAGCATTTGTGCCCTAACATTCAGTTCTTGTAGAATTTCTGGAACACATTTAGTGGTATACCAGTTTGCTGTTGCTGTCTTCTGCCCTTCCAACTTGATGGCTTTGACCAATCCCGTACTTCTGAAGAAAACAGCATACATCACCTTTTTTCAGTGTGCGTTGTTTTTTCACCATTGTTGACGTGGGATCATCTTCAAAGAACCATACTTTGCTTTCTTGACTTGTTGGAACGTCAAGCAACGGTATGTATGTTTCATCACCTGTTACAATTTTAGAAATGATGCAGTGACCACCATCATTTAGCAATTTAACAGTTTCTTTACTGATTCCGACATGCTCCTCTTTTTGGTGCTTAGTTAGATTATGGGGAATCCAACGGCAAACTACTTTTTTCATATGTAATTCATGAATGATTTTGTGTATGGCTGCAGATCCAATGTTAAGTTCCTTCTGTATCATTTGATAGGTACACCGATTATCATCCATTAACATTTTTCCTATGGCAGACACATTATAAGGGATTACTGACGACGGCCTTCCTGTGTGTTCTTTATCCTGAAGAAAATTGCGACCTCTTCTAAATTCTCTAAACCATCTGAATACAGTAGCATGAGCTGGAGATTCATCACCAAATGCTAATTGCAACCGTTGAAGGTATTCTTCTTGATTTAATCCTTCTTTAAAATCGTAGAAAATCATAGCGCGAAAATGTTCTTGCATCAACTCCATTTCCTCTTCTGTTTAAAATTTATACTATGCTAAACAAGTTGAAGTAAGTGAGCAAAAAATCGTCTTCTGTGTTAAAATACTTTGCATTTTTAAATTAAACCATTATTTTTATTTTGTAAATTCTCATCTGCATGGATCTCAAAAATTTCAGAGTAACCCTCGTATGTATGTATATGTATATATTTTACAAAAGGCTAACTTACCATCTTTTAAGCTTTTGCTTTTAATTTATTATTAATATTGAGTAATACTGTTGCTTCTCTGAAGCACCACAGCAACAAACGTTTGATTTTGTGATTAAGGTTAATTTATCAGTTCTTTCGATTTTTTCCGCAATTTTTTCTGTAGAATTCAAGTTTACATATGCCGCCTTTTAAATGCTTCATTTTGATTCTCAATTCATCAATTTTTTCAAATAGTATTTGCTTTTCCTTCTTTCATTGGTCACTTGTTTGCTGTTTTATTTCCTCTAAATATAATTTTTACTTTTGCCTGCATAAGCAACAAAAGCTTTGCTATTTATTGTATTATTGACATCTGCTAT
Source organism: Latrodectus elegans (assembly GCA_030067965.1). Classification (NCBI taxonomy): domain Eukaryota; kingdom Metazoa; phylum Arthropoda; class Arachnida; order Araneae; family Theridiidae; genus Latrodectus; species Latrodectus elegans. The sequence continues at coordinate 42,894,496 of CM057822.1, forward strand.
GTCTTGGTGTCATTTAGCCCCAATTGATTGATTTATGTAAATTTTCAACCATCAATTTTTTTTTCACAGAAAACTCACATTGCACAGTTATTTAAGAGAGTAGTTAATGCGTAGTAATTACTTTCCATAAGTGACACTAATTTTGTCTAAAAGTAAGTTAAAATAAAAAAGTATCTATTCTATCTTTATATATGTATATAATGGATTCAAATTTTTCCTCAATATAGAATACAGCTTTAAAATCTTACTTATCTTGGTTGTAATAATTAAAATACTTTTACAAAAATATGAAATTTTTTTCTGAACACACTGTATTCCTTCTCCAGAGTTCACTGGTAATTGAAAGAACACTTTCCAAGAATATTATATACTTTATCTCAGTCTTTATTACATTGATAAACAAAAATGCATCCTGTTTTACTAAAATTACACACAATTTTCACCAAGGAAGATATGGAAAATATATTTTAACTCAAAAGTTCTATATTTAAATATTAATATTCAGTAAATTTTATACAATATGAATGACAGAAATAAATAGAAAACTAATCAATGATAATCTTATCAGGATGTTATGTGGTGCATCTTTGATTGCACCATATGATGATCTTATTGGTGATTACTTCACTTCACACACAATTTTAAATACTACACCTGGTCATGATTGAACTGGATCATTATAAAACTTTATTCTAGTGAAGACTTATGAATACAATCTAATATCTATAATGCAACTATATAGTGTTACATTAAGAGCTAATGCTTAATTTTGTTTTTAGACTTTCACTGAAAATAATAAAATATTAAAATAAAACTGAAAGAACCATAATATTTTCTAACAAAAAATAAAAGCATGAAGATAAATAAAAATTCCAGGAGTAATTCACAATTTTTAAAGAGTCAAGTCAAAATCCCAGCAGTTTAAAGGAATTGAATGAACCATGGAAACTTCATTGACATAAAATGACAATCATCAGTGATTAATCAAATTGTATTGCAATGTAAAACATTTTAATTTCAAATTTCAAAAACAATAATTTATCATTTGGGACTTTTGGAAAATATTTACTTAAAAATTAAAAAAAAAATGTTATTTATTTTTTATATACAAAACACTTAGCATTCATGCTAATTCTAAGGTAACATGCACTACAGCTTAATAATTCTGATGCATTAACAGCAGTATGTTCTCTATTAATATCCCTCTGAAATATAACTTGAAAAAACTTTTGTCATACAATTTATTCATAATTAAATGATTAAAATTTAAAAGGAAAAATTATTGGATGTATTGATTTTCAGTGCAAAATTAAAGTCATTTTAATTCCATTTGCATGTGGAATGCATTAATATGCCATAATTACATCCATCTGAAAAACAATTTTATTCGTTTTATTGTTGGGATATTTCAAAATTTCAAAAATTTTTCCTGTAAAAATAATAATTGATGCTTAAGCAGGTAATTTAAAAATATTAATATTTTCTTATACATAAAAATTTATGAAATAAGTGACTTCATATACACTTTATAAATAATTTATTACATTTTAATGTTTAATAAAAATTTTAAAGAACATAAATATATTATACGTAAATGCTCATCAAATGGAGGCAATTTCAATAACAAACTACTAATCTATTAACATGAATTAGTAGGTTATTATGTATATTTACAGTTTTATCTTTATGAAAAATCATACATATTTTATTAAATTGTGACATTTATCAAATAAATATTATAGGTTATTCTTTTTTTAAAAGACAACTTTTATTAAATGATTTTTTTACACATTTTAAGTTTTGGACGAAGTTATATATAGATCAAATTAAGATATAAACTTAAACAATGATTTAAAACTTTCTAGATAATTCAAGATGTGCATATATGAATCTTAATAAAAATTTTTTTAAATAAATCTTCAACTTCAAATTTTTTTTAATTACTTAGAAATTACAATAAATAACAATTAAGATAGTTAGTAGGATATGAAAGGGGATGTAGATTTAAGTTTTAAAACACACACATGTGATGGTTCATACAATAATATCAATGATTATGTAAAAATAAATGAAAATAACAGCACAAATGATATAAATTTTAAAAACTGTAAAGCATAAACAAAAATTAATTTTAAGGAAAAATTATACAAAATCATACAATTGATTTAAAGATATCATTTAATTAACAGCAAGTTTTGTAAAAGATACAGGATTTTAAAAATTTCTACAATTTTTTTTCTCTTTTTATAATACTTAAATTTATCTCAGTCACTCTGATTTTCTTCCTTTCAAAGTCATAAAACCTTCACAAATTTCTAACATACATCAAGATTTTTGTGTGATATGACATTATCTCAGAAGAAAGGACAAAGAAATAAAGAAAAAGAAAAAAAAAACCATGCCTGAATCTGGATTCAAACCCAGGACCAACAGCTTAGGAGTCAGGAATACTAATGACTTATTCATTGGCAGGCTTATCATGGAAAATGAATTAGAAGATTCTAATGTTCTAAGACATTTTGCTTATTTGTCTTACAAAAATAAAAGAAAAAACAATAAAAAAATTTTTAAAAATTTCTAAAATTTTTTTAGAAAAGTCAACAGCATGTACATTGGAAAAAAATACAATTATAAGTTAAACAGGTTAACAGTAGATAAGAGTGACATTAAGCTTACAAAATACTTTTGCTAAAGAGTAGAGAATTATACAGACAGTAAAATGTACCAAGCATGCGATAAAGTGCGCCAAATAGGCTTAATGGTTCGGAATGCATTTGTATGAGAAGATTTTCGTTTTACGACATAAGATGATCATGACATGTGCGAAATTCATTTTGTGTGCATACCCTTGCGTTTAATTTTATTTGCTCACTATTCAAGAACTAATGTTCCCATTATTGAACTTCAAATTTTTTAAAAGTTATATATTAGTTCAAATTTTTATTTGGTTGGCCAATAAATGATCTGTAAGGGATGCTAATCATGTGCCTGGTCAGTTTGATTCATACATCGCAGAGTATGTATGGTGGAGATGCACCTTTTGTGATATATCTAATTTGTCAATATATATTTTTATATCCAAACTGAAAGCTATTTTATGCTTTCTAATATGCAACAATATCAAAAAGAAATCATCTGGTACAATTCCTCCATTTATCAGACAATTATTGAGAGAAATTTCAGAAATAGTAATAGTTGACCCTCAAAAACTACTTGTTATTAATCATTATAAACAGCAGGGTGTGGCAAGAAATACCAATAACTTTCCTTATTGACTTAAATTTCTACCATGCTGTTAAGAGTTTTGTATTCTTGCATAAAAATTATAAATAAATCTGTGACATCTTTGGATTTTTATTTAATTTTTTAATAAGTTATTTAACCTCAAATTTGAGTCACTTCATGAATCTCCTACATTTTAAAGTTTGCCTATCTTTAGAGGAAGGTTGGCAATGAATTTACCATTTTTGTCTCTACTAAAGGCTTTTAAAATTTGCTCCTCACACTGAAACTCTTTAGTTTATTATTTCAAAGGATCAGAAATCTTTTTAACTGCCCAATAATTTATGGACAATTTCTTCTAAGCCATCAGTTTTTACAAAACTCCAATATTCATCTTTTTTATCAAATGAGTCTTCTTTGAAAGCACCACTGACATTTCCAATACAGTATTTTGCAAAATCAGATTCAGATAAATATATCTTAACTTGTTCTCAATAACGACCAAAATAATTCAGAACCAATTAATTAAAAGAAACTAGCATCAGCTGTTACATTTTTAGGAATATTTATTTACTTCTAAATATTGATTTGGCATAACAGTGTTGGTATAATTAAACATTCGCCGTGAGAAGAAAAAGAATTATTTTTGTTTGAAATGAGCACACACTTTTTTCCTAACAAGGACAGAATTCCCACTCAACACCAGAGGTTGTGATACTCTTATTTTTTCTTAACACAAATCCAATAAATCTGAAAACGAAGAGGTCATAGGGTGAACATGAGAACCACAGTCAAGGCAAGCGAAGGCCCTATGAATGAGCCCACTTTAATCTAAAATGTATACAACATTAGTCGCTAGAAGAATTTTCTTCTTCAGGAAGAGTTTGAAATTCTGAACTACTATCTTGGGGTGGTATGTTTGACCTTTCAACATTAATTAAACATGCTTCACTTTTACTTTTAGAATCTGTTATAGATTAATCAAATAGTCATTTTCTTCTAAATTACCTTCAGTCTTATAATGCAATAATGATGAATGCCTTAAATTACAATATTTGTATGAATATTGTAATGAACAAGATTTATAATTAAAAGTTTATTACTAAAACAATTTATGCACAAAAAGTGGTTTCTCACAAATTCATATCTTTTCATAGGAGCAAATTTTAGAAATATATCACATTTAGACAAATGATAAGACTTTTGACATAAAATATAATTTGCATTTTCATTACTTACAAATTATGTTTATAGATTTATTACTTTTATCAATATGGTCTACATATCCAGTTTTATGGAGAAAACAGGTAAGATTACCTAATATTAAACAATGCCTTTCAATAAATTAAAAAAAATCATTAAAACTAGAAACATTATTTGTTAAAGTTAATTAATATTGCTGACGAGTTTCCTGATCAAGTTTTTGCAAAATTATGTTCCTTATTAAAGCATTAGAAAAGTTATTTTCTTCAAACTTTTTAATGATCTTAAATTTTTATTTATACATTCTAAAAATTTTCTCAATTCTCTATCAGGTTCTTGAACTAATTTTTCATAATTTAGAATATTTTTTTACATAAGTATCTACTACATATCTTTTATTATTATATCTATTTGCTAAAGCTTTAAACATATCATTAGCCATTTGCATTTGCCTTGCTTTTCCTTTCAGAGAAGTATGTAAATAATAGAGTTATTGATTATAACATAAGATTAGAATTATTCCCATTAAATTTTCCAATTTAAAAACTCTTCACATTTTCCGTAAAATACTTAAAGCGAAACTTCTGGTAATTTTACAGTAAACTTTTCAATATTATCATTTATTTAACTTTAGGAAAATCTCTATAATGATAAAATTGTACACACTGCGATGGAATGATTTGAATTGACTTCAAATGGACATGACACCCAATTAAATCCTTTACATTATTTAGCAAATTATTAATTGGTTTTGAGTTAGTATTAAATAATAATGTTTTTCACCTCTAAATTCTACAATTCCTCCTAATTAATATCAATTGCTACCTCATGTTCAGCCAATCCATTTTTAAGTGCTCAAAATTTTGTTGAGTCTTCTTTAACATATCCAATTTTGCACGCAAAATACTTTCTTCACAAATTTTAGAAAAAAATTAACCCTTTTTGATTAATTGTCCCTTTAGGTTAGCCTTTTTGCAATTCAAAACTATCACAGTAACAGACACTATGTTAGTTTTTCTGTTTAATAGTTGAGAAAAGAGTTTGGCATATATCATTTCTATTCAATGGTAACTTAATATCTTTCCATGGCTACTACTATTATTTGTTAAACGACCTCTCCAGCTCAACGGACCATATAATATATACCTTACATCTATTTAAAGAGTTTAGTTGGTACACCTACATTTCTATAAAACTGAGACAAAGCAACTTTCTTCAACAATCTAATAACAAAATTTAACAAGGCAAAACAAAACGACAAACTAATGAGAGAACAAGAGTATTTTTCTAGGTCTTGTCTTCACACACAGTAGCAACTTTTTACCTATCCCCTTTTTTTATTTTCTTTTATTTGAACCCCAAAATTCTGGCAACTCTAAGATGCCATACCTCTACCTCCCAATAAACCCAACATGAGCAAAAAATAAAAATTACAAAACAGTGTAAAGAATTACTTCAATGAACACTGCAAGTGAAAACAATGAAATATCTTTGACCTTTTACTCTATTATCACAGATCTTAAACTGAAAATTTTAAACTAAAATTATTTTAAATTTAATTTTATCTGTTAAAAAAACACATAAGAAATTAAATTATAAATTTAAATAATGCTAAGTGTATCAAAAAAAAATAATAATTAATAAATAAATATAATAAAAAATGCAAGTAAAAATTTGAAAAACTTTTTTCATATTTAATGGTTATAAAATTAATTCTCAAATATGAACTTGTTTGTTACAAATTTACATACATACAGCTTTCTAAAATGTACTTTGTCTAACTGAGTATTAATTTTAAAACAATTTCCTAAACAAAATTTTGTCAATACATCCTTTTAATTATTAACATACTTTTATTCTTATAAACATTTATGACACTAAGTCTTAAAATATATTTTTAAAATATAAGGTCTCAGATCACATTTTTATCACTGATATCTCAACTTCACATAAGGTACATTTAACAAAATTTAAAAAAAAAAAAAAAAAAAAATTTTTATGATATTTTTAATTTCTCAGAAATCTTTTCATGAAAAATTATAAGAGGGTTTTATCATTTAACTTCTGTCTGCTAGATATTATAAGCAAGTACTTTTGAACTTAAAAAGAACAAGCAACAGAAACCAGCAGTTTTGACAATGTACACAATATGTAAAGTTATTGAAATATCTCAGACCTTTTACTACATCATCATAGACCATTGAACAAAATTATAAGTTTAATTAGTATTTGTTTATTAGCTGTTCATATTTTAAGACCTAGAACTGAACAAAATAGAAATATTTTTACATAAACAATGTAATATAATTAAAGCAAGAAAGTAAAATACATTAAATAAAATTTATAATAATATAAAATTTGTCTGGCCCAGTCTGCTGTTATAAGAACACATATTGATACAAAGAATAATTTTATAAGTCTTAAACTAATAAAATTTAATTTTATTATTCATTAATATCTCAAAAAATTATAATAACAGTGAATATACTAGGAAACCACATTGATTATGTGTATACATATATGTAAGTGGCAGATGTAGATTTGTTCTAAACTGATATGAATTTCCTATTTTCTGTATGCAATACACAAAATTGCATATTGCACATATAATATAAAAAATATTTTAACTAGTGAAATTTTATTAAAACTGATCCCAGAATATTACATTTATGAACATATCAAGTAAAGTCAATGAAATACAACAGACTTTTCATTATTATAGGTCTTAAAATATAAACTTGCAATTAAAATTATTTTACATTTAATTTAATCTGAAAAAAACAATAATTATTTTTAAGAAATTAAAATATAAACTTAAATATTGCTAAGTGTTAAAAGATAAAATATGAAGCAAAAATTTTAATAACATTTTCTAAATTAATGGTCATAAAATTAGTTATTCGAATATGAACTTGTTTGCTACAAATTTATATACATAGTTTTTTAAAATGTACTTTGTCAAACTTAGCATTTATTTTAATACATATTTCCTATTTAAAATTTTGTTAATATTTCTTTTTAATAATTAACATCTTGTAAACATTTTACTTAATATGACATGAATGTTTAAAATATTTTTTAAAATATAAGGTCTCAGAGATCATATTTTGTATCACTGATATCTCAACTTCACATAAGGTACATTTAACAAAATTAAAAATATAAATAAATAAAAATAAATAAATAAAAAAAATCTATATGATATTTTTAATTTCTCAGAAATCTTTTCATGAGAAATTATTAGAGGATTTTTATCATTTAATTTCTGTCTGCTACATTTCATAAGCAAGTACTTTTGAACTTAAGAAGAACTAGCAACAGAAACCAGCAGTTCTGATAATGTACACAATATGTAAAGTTATTGAAATACCTCAGACCTTTTACTACATCATCATAGACCATTAAACAAAATTATAAATTTAGTTAGTAATTATTGTTCATCAACTATTCTTGTTTTAAGACTTAGAACTGAACTGAACAGAACAGGAATATTTTACATTAAAAATGTAATGTGAGTAAAGCATAAAAATAAACTACATGAAATAAAAATTATAATAATAATATGAAATACAACAATTTAATAAAATGAATTATTCAATTTTCATTTTATCATAACTCATAAATGTCAAAAATTAAGTGATACTACAATAAATATATAGCGATTAGTGCAATTCTTATAGACATAATTTTAATATTTAGAATATTTCAAAGTACTTTTCAAATATGAAACATATTCTCATTTAAACATGAATTGTATATTTAAAGATCATTTTTATCAAGAGAGAGAAATATAAATAAATATAAAGTAAAATAAAATCACCATGGCATCTTAAAGGAATAAAATAGAGCAAAACTATGCTTAATGAGTTTGTACATGGGTTAAAACTAACTAAAATTGATCATATTACTTTGTATTTAATGCAGCAGAAATAAATTTCAACCAACTCTCCAGCCAGAGGTTTCCATCGATTAAAAAAATTTCCTAGCATCAAGTTAATTTCATTTTTTGTTATTAATGCATTTAGATAGTCTTATGATTTTTCCCTTTTAATTTCTTAAGGGAGAAATTAAGAAGCTATTCAAAAGATATGAAAACAAAATTGATCAAACCAGCAAAGGTTCACATTTAAGTATAAAATTTTCCAAGTAATCATTGTATAAATTGGTAGGTAATTAATATTTAGTTCTGATACACATAATTTGAAATAAAAGGTATTGATAAAAGAGTTAATACACACCTTTATATTCTTTGTTGATAATGGCTAACTGGCTTTTATATAAATTTTCTTCTGATTCCAAAACATCTAAATGAGCATCGAATACACTAATTTGAGCATTTGTAATTTCTTCAGCAATTCTTTCAATTTCTCTTACTGCTCCATAATCATAACTGAGATAAGTCAACTAAAATAAAGTGCATGAAAATTATCTCACAACTTAAAATATTTTCAGAAATGTTTTCAAAAAAAGAAATACTTACAAAATACTAAAATAATTTTTTCAAATTATTATATACTATTTTGTACAATTAGAGTCAAAATTCCACTACAAATCACAAAAAAAATTCCAGACATAACATCTGATCACAACACAGATATCAATACTAAAAAATTTTAAAGATGTAATATTCTATAATAGTTAATAGACATTTGAGTCCTCATAGTAATACAAATGAAGAATGTCTCAAAATCTTTCACCTAAAATACATTTAACTATAATTATTTTTGAACACAGCAAACATTGATGTAATACGAGGGTCACTCTGAAATTTTTTAGATACAACTAGGATATTAAATTTATACTTTCAAAATTTTAGGGGTGTTCAAAGTAGTCTCCTCCAGCATCAATGAACTTTTGTAGACAAATTTTCCATAGACTGAATGCCACAAGCCATTATTTCTTGGAATAGTTTTAAAAAATGCATTTAAAGACACATCATCCTCTTCTTCTGAATGAAAACGACATCCACGTAAGTTCTTTTTTAGATTAAAGAATAACCAAAAGTCGCACATAGCTAGATCAGGTGAATACGGCGGATGTTTGATCACTTTAATTTGTTTTTGCTTCAGAAACTCAACTGTTAACCGGCTGTATGTGAAGATGCATTGTCATTGTGAAGCATTAGTGCCCTAACATTCAGTTTTTGTAGAATTTCAGGAAGACATTTAGTGGTATACCAGTTTGCTGTTACTGTCTTCTGTCCTTCCAACTTGATGGCTTTCACCAAACCTGTACTTCTGAAGAAAACGGCATACATCTCTTTTTATCAGTGCGCATTTTTTTTTCACCATTGTTGGCGTGGGATCATCTTCAAAGAAACATACTTTGTTTTCTTGACGTGCTGGAAGGTCAAAAAATGGTATGTACATTTCATCACCTGTTACAATTTTAGAAATGATGTGGTGGCCACCATCACTTAGCAATTTACTGATTCTGACACACTCCTCTTTTTGATGCTCAGTTAAATTATGGGGAACCCAACAGCAAACTACTTTTTCATACGTAATTCTTCACGAATGATTTCGTGTATGGCTGCAGATCCAATGTTAAGTTCCTTCTGTATCATTTAATAGGTACAGCGATTATCATCCATTAACATTTATCATATGGCAGACACATTATAAAGGATTACTGCTGACAGCGGCCTTCCTGTGTGTTCTTCCACCTGAAGAAAATTGCGACCTCTTCTAAATTCTCTAAACTATCTGAATACAATAGCACGAGCTGGAGATTCATCACCAAATGCTAATTGAAACCTTTGAATGCATTTTTCTGGATTTAATCCTGTTTTAAAATCGTAGAAAATCATAGCGTGTAAATGTTCTCATGTCAACTCCATTTTCTCTTCTGTTTAAAATTTACTCTACAATAAACAAGTTGAAGTAAGTCAATAAAAAATAGTGTTCTGTATTAAAATATATTTGTATTTTAAATTTAAACTGTTATTTTTATTTTGTAAATTCTCGTCTGCATGTATCTCAAAAATTTCAGAGTAACCCTCATATTATGTTTAAAATCATAATTAGTAAAATATTTGAATAAAAAATATGAGCAATAGATATTTAGTATTTTCATCAAAGTTTGTTTTTAATATTTCATATAAATAAGTGTTATAATAAAATTCTGCTAACAATTATCATTTGCATGGATATTTGAATAACAAAATAATTTTTATTTACAACTATATACAACAAAACTGAGATGCCTAAAATTATACATGATTTTAGATAACATGAAAATGAAGAACATGCTTTAATATTAAAAAAAAAGTTTTAAAATTTCTTTCTTTCTAACAAATGTGATTACTTGTAAAAAATGTTAAATGTAATGTTTCATACTATTTAATATCAATATTTAGTTATACATGAAGAACAATACTTTTGCTAATTAAAACATAATTTAAGAAAATTGAAAACTGTTTTACATATTTTTGATGTGAAAATCCCAACATGTTTCAGTAAAGTAATCCAGTGCTATTCTTTTATATTTTGAAAACAAGGATCATAATTTTCAACATTTGAGAACATATTCATCGATGAAAATGGTAAACAAAATAAGATATGAATAAGAAATAAGATATGAGAAAGTACGAAAATTAAAATGAATGAATTAAAATGAATCACTTTTCTAATTATCTCTCTCTCAGTGTACATGTGTGTGTAATATATATATATATATATAAAGCAAGAACTGAAAATAAATTTTTAAAATTTAACTAACTTGATTTTTAATTTTATCTCTTTGGTATTCTTTTGTTGCTTTAATTGCATTTTTTAATTTGAAATCTTCTTGGTATACTTGGACTTCCAATTTCATCAAGCGAGGCATGGCATGTAATTCAAATGCAACTCTACCAAATTTTTTTTTGTCAGTAATCATTCTGTCTCTCTGACCTGCAATAAGATATACCAAGTTTAGAAAATACTTCTTATTTAAAAACATCATAATATTTCTTTTAACAATTAATTTATGATTCAAGAAAACACAAAATCCCAATATAAGCAAATTAAAACATATTATCAAAATAGATGTATTTTTTATTCTTTGAACTTTATAAATAAAATAATTGAAAATTAAATTTTGCTTCAAATATTTTCATTTACAAATATCTTTTTGTTAGAATAGGGCATGAATGCCAATATTTTCTTCACAAGTTCATATATTAATTTAGTTAACTATTTTGATCTTACTCTGAATAATAGCCTGTCAATTTTTATTCCAGTCTATCATTGAATTATAACAAAAATTTGATTTTTTAAGCGATATTAACAAAATTGAGAAAATTTAATTCAAAATGTGAAAATTAATCAGAATAAATAACAATATATTTTAAGTACAGAACTTTATATGTAAGTAATTTACCCAAATTAAAAAAATAATACTAATATTTGTTAATAAAGATTATTTTTAAAATTTTGTTGCATAATAAAATATAAATTCCAATGCCTACAAAAAGCAATTTCAAATTCCACGTTTTTTTTTTTTTTTTGTAAAAGCAAAAGATGAGTGGAAGTCAAAAAGAAATATTCAAGGCAAAAGTACTTTAAAAAAATCTTACAAAAAGAAAAAAGCTTGGCGGGAAAACAAACTCAAGAATACACAGATAATCAGAAAATTATGGATGAATACCAGTTAACATTAAAAACAACAAATACATTTTGTTTTTAAATCCAAGGAATCAAAAACAAAGTTTTAAATTTCACCTTTTGACTGACAAAAAATACAGTCGAACTGAAAAATACTGGCATACATAAATTCAGCCAAAATTAAAATTCTATATAAACCCAAAAATATAAATATTTTTCTTTGAATGATGACAAAAAATTAAGATAATATTTATTTTCAAAAAAAAAAAAAAAAATTCAAAAATAAATAAAAATAAGTTTTAGAATAATAATTTACTAAATTCCTTACTCCCTTTACTGATATTTAAACAGCTTAAGATAATAAAATTACTTTAAAGTTAAGAGATATCAAACAATGTTATTGACAACTATCCTGCAATAAAGGTATCAAATTAAGCTGATTTCACATTAATATCAAAATAACATTATTTAAATAATTTAAAGAACATGATTTTATTCTTAACATTTTTTAAACAGAGTCAAGACTTTACCTAAAACTAAATTTAAAGTTTTTCTATAGAATTCTTGATATAGTTGTTGCATAGCTTCTGTAGCTACTAATGACTGTTGAGTCCATTCCTCAAATTCCTTTTCTGCCATTTTTTGGATATTTGGTCCAATTTCTTCATTAAGTTTTTGTTTAGCTTGTTTTACTCTAATATGGGACATTTCTCTAAGTTCAAGGAAAGGTTTTAGATGAAAATTATAAAGTTCTGATAAACAATTTAAAATATTTTTACAAACTTGATCTTCAAGAGCATAAACAGTAGTCATTTGAAGTAAAGATTCTGCTTTTTGTCTCAAGTCCATAATTTCTTCTAATTCCTTAACAGCTTTATCAACAGCACTTTCTAGCGATTCTAATTTAAAATCATTCCAGTTCTCTTCATAGCATGCAAGTGGATCCTCATCATCATCAAATATTGTTGCTAAAACCAATTTGTTTCCAATAGCTTCCACTGCACTAGATAAATAATATTCAACAGATGAAGCAATTAAACTATATTTTTTTCTAGGTGGCTTATAATTTGGTTTAATTTCTTTTGGAAAATACTTTGATAGATTTGGGTTGATTAAACAGAATTGATGATGCATATGATATAATTCACTCAGGCTAAGAAGACAAACTTTATTTTTATGGTTTTGATCACTAGCCTTTCGTGTACCTTCATGAAGAGTGATAGCTACTTTATTTTCTTCTTCATTCCACGCACAAATGAATTTAGGCCGATCTGTTACTTCTGTGGTCTTAGAAAACACATCAGCTTTGACAGCTACCCAGTCACTAAGATCTTCCAAAGGATCCATTTCTAAATAAAAATCAATTAATTAAATTCTGCAATATTCAAACATAAAGAAATTATATAATGATGTATTGTACAGAATTTGTAATATTCTGCCAGGATATGATAATTGTGAGAAAAGCTTTAGTAATTCCAAGCTTGCATTATTCTTTATTATAATTGATTGATTTTAAGAATTCATTATAACCTACAAAAAAAAATTTCCTAACTAAGAATTAAAATGCACACACAGTTTAAATTGTATAAATTTAAATTTTAAATATTCAAAAAAAGTTTGCAACATAGATATGATAGAATATTTATGATTTATTGAGTAAAATAACAATAAATCAATAGTTTTAACTTAGAAACACAAAAATGATACATTTCTCACATTAAATCTTATTATTTATTTGTTAGTTTGTAATTCTTAGGTTATACACAGCAGCTAAATTATTATTTTAGATCTCGAATTATAACATTTGCAAAGGTCACAGCAAACATTTCTTTATTTGTAACAAAAAGTTCAGATAAACTTGAACAAGACAAAATATTTTATTACTTAATTGAAAGCAAAAGGTAATGAATATAATTTCTCAATAACTAAGATATTCTTTTGTAAAATTCTAGACAAAATAATAAACTAACAAATTTGATTTCTTAACTATAAAAACTTAAAAATTCTCATTTAACCACAGAAAATTATTACTTTATAGAAATCGTAGATGATCAATTTCTAGGATCATAGAAAAACGACAGTGCATATAATCAATTTTAAGACCAAAAAGTAATATTTGGATGAATTTAAATTTATTTAATACCCTAAACAATACATTCATTTATTAAAAAAGGAAATACAATTTAATTGACTTTAAATAATTAAGTTTTAAAGTTAATGTGTGCCAAAATTACATGCATGAATTTAAGTTTTTCAAATATTTTCATACAAAAAGTTTATAATGGAGATTCAGCAGACATACAGAATGATTAAGAAAGTATTAAAATCACTTTTTAGTTTGCATTTATTTCAATTTTGTAAATAAAATTCCTTAATATGACAGAAAAACTTTAGTTTGTCATTTAATAGTCACTAAGCAGATTCTAACTCATTAAAATAGATAAACATAAGGTAGGAACTGAACTAAGTGGTTATTATTAGGCTCCTACTTAGCGAAAGGTTTTAGAGAAACCTGTTGACAACTGATCAAGCTTATTCTTTCATTAGCGTGAAAAATTAAAAAAAAAACACTCCGAAAAACAAAAGTATTTTACTGAATTCTTGAAAGTCAGCTACAAAATTCTTAGATATGATTCAATGATTATTTCTTCCATTTCTGAGTGTACATGACAGCATAATAGTGCAAAAACCATCGGTAATTTAGACCAATTCCTATTACGCAAGAGCTGATTATAATAATTAAAATTGTTGACTTACTAAAATAAATCAATTTGGGACTGAGTTAAATGTCGAATTAAAATAATTAAAAAATTGCTGTCATTGTGATATAGTAATTTAGAAAATTGTTGAGAAAATTAGAATATCTAAAGAATACATAAGAATGCGAGTTTATTAAGCTACCTTTTCCCTAAAATATATCTTAGAAATATATCTACGAACAAAAAATAATTTAATTAATTCATTACCTTGTAAATTCTATCGAAATCTTTCATTTATTCTGGGTAATTTAAAGTTCGTCTTTATAGTCAGGTGATTATATTTCACCCAAATCAAAATGACATGATAATGCGTTGAGAACTCAAAACAATAACAAAGATTGCAACTTTACCAGTTACGGTTGTTTTCAGTCATTAGCTTAAATTATTTTAGTCATATACAGAAGAAAAAGAAATGTTTGAGAAATTGAAAATTATTTTGTAGCTGGATTTTTACACATATAATGTTTGCAATGTAATTCTAAAGCTATATATTATCAAAATAATAAAAAATTATAAAGGGAAATAGATATTTGCATATGTCGTCATCGGGTCCTGACGGACGAAATTGTCTGCTTACTTTCTAAAGGCAAATGGAAAATATACAAGAGTTACCCAAGTAGCAAAATAGCTTGCCACTATATTGGCAATATTGTCAAAATGACCCCAATAATGGACCAGTAATGAGCTCAAGTTTTCCTCAATATACAACACACCATGCGTCCTTGTTGTCCCAAAATTGGGCATGCCAAGATAAACCAAGGTTGGTCCTAAATAAATTGTCACTGAATTTTTTATTTTAATTTTTGGCTTATAAAACTAAAATTAAAATAAGAACATAATTTGCTTGAAGAAAAAGATGTACATTTTTAACTTAAATTTGCTTATTATTTTTAAAATAAGATGATTTAAATATGATTAATAATTAAAAATGTTATCTCCAAATCATATAGAAGGCATGCTATAGAAGTTTGGAAAAAAGACAATATTTGTTCATATATCGATTTCCCCATTTGAACTCTTTCAACATAGTTTGTATCTGTATTTATTAGCGTTGTAAGAATAGTTGATGGCCGGCATGAATTCATATTTCTCCCATTCGTCCATCAACAGGAATGAAGATGCAGAGTGCAATTGTGTCCATTTCTTGGTCACTTGTTAATAGTGATAGTGGCTCAGTAGCTTCATGACGTTTTCTGTTAAGATCAGCAATGTGAAGCATCATTTGCCGCGGGTAGTGATTGAGAAAGTGACCAATGATTCTCCTTCACTGGGTTACTAGAGCTCAGTGTGTTGGAGACGTCTCCACGTTAATATCTAAAGTCAAATATCCTTCTACTGGTGTGGCGTGGATTTGGAGAGAAGGGTTCCAGCTCAGGACCTCATCACCTGATCATTGTTTAAAATTAGAAGGCACTTGGTGATGAGTGAGTATTCCAAACCCGTTAACCTTCAGGTACAATCTGGGGCTTGCTTGTACTGCTGTGTATGTAAGTTCGTATTAATGACATTTTGAATACTGGCCTTTTCCTTTATATTGTGCAGAAGACCCTAACATTATTTTTTAATCGAACCTAGTGAAAAGCTGTATTTCGGAATTATTAATGTAAAAAAGCATCTACTCAGTGTAGTAATCCTTGATACATAACATATTAGGGTAAAATCCTAACAAGCAAGTTCTCCAGATTCTCGCCAACTGAAATGTCTAATCAATAGTAGCTGAACAACTGGTCGTCAATATACGCCAATCCATATTATCTGCAAATTGTGACCCAGAGTGGGTTATTATGTTTATAATGGTTTCATGCTTCATTCAAAATGCAAACCTATAAGAGCCGTTACTATTGGAAAAGTTGATTTTTATGGATATTTATTTGTTACATTCTATTTCTCCAAATTTCTTGAAAACATTGTAATTTGTTATTTATACTATAATATATATAAAGAAAGGACATTTCTTTAAAATATCATTTCTTTATTTGAATTTTTCCCTGTATCTATGATTTGAATGGGTAACAGTATATGATTATTTATTCATCTTTACAAGCACCAACCATTAAAATTTTCATTACATCAAATTTTTTCGAGTTTTGAAAATAGTATATTTGTCGTACAAATTTAAGAAGTTGTATAGCTGAATTATAAAAAGTATTAATAAAATCTTATACTGTTTATTACATTGTACTGTGTTTTTATATTTTACACCATATAATATTTGAAATTTTTATAACTAATCTTGAATTTTGGATTATTTGTTCGTTGAGAAAAATGAGCCTTCATTCGTGAATTTAATTACGTGACTCAAATTTAATTAATTCAGAAAATATTTAGTACCTGAGGAAAAACGCATTCTATTTTAGAATACAAATAAAAATGGCAAGTTTTCTCTCTGATGGGAGCGAATATGAAACCCCAGTAGTCTACAAGACAAATTTATACATTTTTGAGATTCGACACAGTCAAAAAATAATGATTATCGCATCCAGATGAATAGATTACAATAAAATGATAGCTTGGAAGTGTTCTTTTTTAGACAAGTTTTTCCTTGGATACGTTACAGAACAAAATGCAATTATTTGTTCTTACACAATTCTATTAACGATTGAAATTTTCAACTATGTATATATACATAGGGAAAGTGTAAACTAATAGTAGGAATTGAGGTTTCCATAACAGAATTTTCTGTAGCTCATGGTAAAATAGGCATAGTTAAGATATAAAGTTAAAAAAAAAAGTTTAACAATTATGGCACTTTTCAAAACTTAAACCCAAATAATTATTCTAAATTTCTATGAAATCCTGAAATATCATCTACGTTATTAATAAGCTTTTGCAAATTTAATTACTTATTTATATTAGTTTTTGTGATGTAGGAAACAGCTTTATAGAGCTTCTTTTTTACTTCGCTGTATTTACTCATTATATTCTTTTTGTTTTGTAATTGATTGGTGCTTTACTAATACATTTAAAAAATAATACTCGTTTCAAGAGACATACTATATGACAAACAGGCATTTAAAAACAAAAAAGAACGTAAACAAAACGTAAAGACATATTTCAGAATGAATTTAGATTCTAAAGAACTATCTCAATATCATTTATTGCCCATATAAATTACTCACTACTTAGGCATATTTATCAACTGTGCTTTAAAAAACAGAGAATTCTTACTAATATGGAAAAACGTTGAAGTGGCTTTTTGACAGTTTTATGATACATAATGAATAAATTTTAAATGTAATAATGAGGTGATAACTATCTCTCAATATCATTTATTGCCCAAATAAATTTATTGCCCATTAAAGTGATTACCTAAGACATTTATTTTTTATATATTCGCTAGAAATGCTTAAAAACACGTGAAAGAATAATTTTTTTAAGAAATAAAATTTAGAACAGAATGAGAATTTAAATTTTTTTTTTAAATTTTAAATGTCTTTGTGTTATAAGTAATAATATTTTGTAATAAATAAAATATTTACGGAATTTTAAGATCTTTAACATTTTTAATATTTTTCTTAATTATAAACTCAAGTTATTCAATAAGGAAAGGTTTAATTGATTTAAGAAGACCAAATTAAAAGTAAACTCTGATATAATGTTTCAGAATGAAAAACCGTCAAACCTAATGGTATGCATGCTTTTGTAAGAGTAGACACAAATATTGTTATGATGCTTTTGTAAAAGGAATTACAATTATCTACAAATCCCGGCAAAAATCAAGCTCTGTTATAGAAAAAAAATATTAAGTATTATAACAGCAAATAATATTATTTAAATCTTTCGACAGCATATTAAGCATAATTTATAAAGTATTAAATATGCTATTGTAAGATTTTGTCAACTACATTTTATTTTTTGACAAGAATGTTTTCAACTATCGCAAATTCTTTTACTAAAAGTATTTATTCTTATTAAAAAAAATTCATTATTTTTATGCTTTTGAATTTTCTTTAATTTCAAATTTAATGTTATTTATAAGTAATATTTATATACAATTATCATAAATCATAGAAAGAGCAATATAATTTTTACAAACTTACAAATTGTCTACAAGTTTCGTTTAAATCGCTTCAAATATATAATTAAATACTCGAAATATAAAGAACATTAATATTTTACTTTTTATAAAAATAAAATATTAATATTCTGTTGATTTAAAAACAGTTTGAGGGAAGAATAAAAAGGAAGAAAATATCTGGAATATTTGTTTATCAGCTCTTTATCGTTTCGAGAACTAACATCTTATTCCTTATGACAATGGTTTCTGACAAGTCATTTAAATTACTTTCTGTTGATGTCGAGCTCCATCACAAAGAAACATTCACATGTGAAATATATTTGTTCGGTGTTATTCTTTCGAGCTCAAAGATTTACAATTTGAATATTTCATCCTATCTCCATTTTGTAACAATTTGCTTAGTTTCGAGAATATTGATGTTTTGTTTTAATTATTACAAAAAGAGATATTTCATCAAAAGCAGTTTTTTAAATAAAAAGTGGATATATTTTGGTTTCTGCAGCCATGTTTAGGTGTAGTAAAGGAAGAACATTTTGGAAAGAAATAAATGATTCCTTAAACTGAAAAAATATCATCTCAGAAAAAGTTTATCATCAAATGGCGAATTGAAAAATTCCACATTTGCTTGCAACAAAAGATTGTGAGTTCCCTAGTTACTTCGAAACATTTTTCTAACACAGAATAGAAATTGGAATTATGCTTAGGAAACAGAGATGAAAATTCCTATAGAAATATATATTGCTATCTTGTAAGTGAGAATGTTGCTTCATTACGTTTTAAAGCATATCTTAAGTTATTTGTGAATTCTGAAGAAATAAAAGGAGAATATCAATATTAAATGCTTAGTAACAACAAAGTATGTATATTTCTGAAGAAACTGATATCAATTTTAAATTATGGTGATTTGCTTGAAATTGAATATTACATAAGAAGCCCTTTTCTTTCGAGAAAGTATTCATTGAAAGGAAGCACATCAGACAATATTGAACATATTTGTATAAGAAGCCGAATACTTGCCGAAAAATGATCTCTCATTTGGCCAATATAAGATTTTGACCTCCAAAATAAAGATAGGATACAACTTCCAAAATTAAAATTCTTTAACTGTGTGCATTACTTAACCCCAACGTTACACCTGAATAGCTCATAAGAAGCCATCATGACATATTTAGAAGTAGAATTTTCTTTGGAGAGACAGTTTACTACAGAAACAGGTAATAGACCTATTTTCGTTTTTGTTATCATGGATATTTTAGATTCTGTTGGAAATTTAGACAACAGGGTTCGACACGAACATTTATTTGACAAAGGAATCGAAAATGAGATTTGGAATTTTGCCTATCCGTTCAAGAAGGATTACATAAAATATACTAAAAGTTTGTCATACCTTAGTTTTGAAATTTCTATTTCTAATTTTGAAAACCTCAACAATATTATTTATCAATCTGAGTTAGTTAACTCGAATCATGGCCACCAAGAAAAATATGGGAATGCAGTAATCCGACGTTCTTCAAATAATTTTTCGAAGGAAATACTTCGTTTTTTCAAAGAAAAGAAATTTTGTGACGTAACATTGCATGCTCAAGATGAAGCATTTGATTGTCATAAAATAGTTCTGTGCACCATGTCTCCAGTGTTTGGCGCCATGTTTGACAGTGGCATGAGAGAGAGAGTTTCACTAACAGAATTCAGATTGAAGATCTGAACTCGATCATTGTAAGGCAAATGTTGTACTTCATATACACAAAGAAAGCACAGAATTTAGAATTTAAAAATGCGATGAATTTATTTGCGGCATCCGATAAATATCAAATCGATTCCCTGAAATTAATTTGTAGTGATTTTCTCAAGAAAAATTTGAATCGTGAAATTGTCTGTGAAATCCTGAGCTTTGCAAATTCATGTAATGAAGAAAATTTGAAGCAATCTGTTGTTAATTATATTTCAGCTTATAAAAATAAAATCTTGTGCTCTTCCCAGTGGAAAGAATTAGCTGATAAGGATATTCAACTAGCTTATGAAATTGCAAAGAGTTTTGTTACAATCTGAAAGTAAAAAAAAAGAATTTGTGGTAAATGTTTTGAAAAATATACTTATTTTCATGCATTTTTCTAATACTTAATTTTACGCAAAAGTATTTTTTTTAAATGTGTGATGAATTCTAACCTTTATTTAAAAACACGATCCATTGAGTTTTGGTTGAATGTATTTTATGAAGAATAAAGTGTGTTGCATGTAAAATTTTAATATTTTCAAATTTCCTACATATTATCATAAATATTCTATGTTCTTTCATCATATTATACAACTAAAATCTACATTACAATAAAATTCGATCGTAATATGAATAATTTCAGTGTTTCAGTGCTTTGGTTCAAAAGCTCAATATAAGGATGTATTCTTTCTGTTCACTCAATGTTGTTAAAAAAATGTTTTCTAAGCATCATACGTTTGCCCAAATTAAAAAAAAAAAAAAAAGTTAACTCTAAGATCAGGAGATTTTTGGACCAACGTCCACATTTTAAGTTAATTTGTCACCATTTTTCAAGATGCTGTTACCTTACCATTTATTTGGTGAATCATAATGAAATCTACAACAAAGTTTCGGAACATCTGTTTTCACTATCGAGAATTTATAATGAGTGAGCACTATAATTTCTCGAAACTGTAAGGTATTAAACCTTATCAGTTATAGTTAGTATCACTAAACATTACAATCTGTACATTGAATATGAAAAATTGATTTAATTACTTTTTTAGTATTTAAACAGTGCTTATGAATTTAATTAATTGCTACAGTTTTTCATTAATATAAATTGTAACTTTTTAATTTATTTTTCTGTATAAAATTTGTATCATCTGAATTTTTTTTGAGGGGCTTAGTTAAACTTTTTATTATTTAACAACATTTTGAATTCATTATATGATTTTCAACTGTAATTTATGTTTTATATTAACTTATTTTTATTATTGGATACGTATATTTGTTTGATGAGTATCAGTCAAAACTTTCAATTATCAATAATTATTTAAATTGTTGAGTGATATATTATATTAATAATTTTGTACTTTTAGGAAAACTTCTTATACTTACTGATATTATTTAGTATTTTGATTATTATAGGATGCTTTATTTGTCACACTACCATCAATTATTTTTTCACACTAATTTTTAAAAATTTCTTAAAGTAAAATCTCTAATAGCTATAGTATTTCTACATATTTATACTTTTTGGTAATTTATGTCTATGATTCATATAATACTCTATGGGATATTAATATGAGTATACTATTCATATTTTTGCCATATCAAATTTCAAATTTTTGATTCAAAATTGCGTATAATATATATTCAAATCAAGCCATTATTGATTTATTAAATAAAATTGTTTCTTGATAATGTATTTCCTAATAAATTTAGAAAAAGTATTTGTTCTATTGTGTTTTATATAGATTGCATTTCAGCTCATTTCTTAAATATAGGGAAATTTGGCAAATCGAATTGTTTACTACTAAAATTTCCTAAATTTTCATATTAAGAGCGCCTCCCAAATTTCTCATACTAATTTTAGTTTTATAGTCCAATTGGGACAAATTATTTTTAATTATTTTTACTAATTCAATCCAGTGCTTAGATTTGTGTTTTATAAAAATTTTTGCTAACAAATTTGCGAGTAACAATGTTATTTAATTTAAAAAAAAAATCGGATTTGGTTTGGTTTAATGGGGGTTAATTTTTGCACAAGAGGATTAATTAAATCGGGACCCGCAGTTTAAAATGGATTACTACTCATTACAAACATCAAACTCAAGTTGGGATTCGAACCCTACAACAAAACTGTTTTTGAAGCATGGAGAACAGTTTCGCTGTTACTGTTAATTGTGAATCAAAAAAGAAGTTTGCTTCGATTGTTTGGAATTACGATCTTGTTATTGTCCTTAGATAATAATTTTATTAATATTTAAAATTTAATTCAAAATAATTGCATTGGGAAATTTAGTTTTTTTGTATTCTATTTATATATTTGTATTTGTAAAATTTTGACATTGTACATTCTTGTCAAAACTTAAGAAAATATGTAAAGATTTTATCATAATTCGATACATACTTAAAATTAAACTGGTTTGGAATGGTTTCCAAATATTCCAAACTAATTTTTTGTGACAAGCAGAAAGAAACAGAAATTTGCTAAAAATATAAAACTTTCATGAAATTTCCAGAAAGAATAAAAGTTATGTAATCATGTGTGAAAAAACTTGTAGAAATTATTTCCATAAAAATATATATACTGTACATATATTCAAAAAAGCTAAATAATCTAAAATTATATTGTTAAATAATTCGCAAAAATTCTTGTATAAATATCAGAAACAATGTTATTAATTTTGAAATCTTTGTTTCTTAATTTTGCTCAGTAATTATTTTAGTAATTAAGCAATGAGTAAGAAAATATAATTATCAAACTTTTGTCGGTTCTATTCTCTATTGTGTAAAGATTCAGTTAAATTTACTTATTTAGTCTACTACTTTATAGAAGTTCATTGATCAATAAAATGTATTTCACATTGATATAAAAGACTAACAAATAAACTTTATGTCTGATTTTTAAATTTATTGTGATTGCTGTTTAATAATTCAATAAAATCACCAAGTGAAAAATTATTCTTTCTTTCTATCTATATGTTAAAAAATTTCCTTCGGTGCTCTTTTCAAAAAATTATTTATTTTAAATTATGTATATAATATACACATTTTAAGCCTTTGTAATTATGGAAAACCAAATATTGCAAAGCTTCAAATAAAAAAACACACGAATTACAAATTAACAGCGCAATTTGTTCCTAAAATTTTGTACTCTTATAATCTGTCTATCCTCTTCTTACTCATTCCTCTGATCTGAAATCAGACCAGATCCATGAGGTCGCTCGCTTTTAATTTCAACTCAGATAAACAGGGCTCCTTTAGGAGATCCTCACGAAATAGATCAGTGCAGTCTACAAGATATTTGGGACTAACCTCTTCAATGTGGCATTCGATGCAAACTCTGAAGGCCTTGCTGCCATTGGAAAAATCGAAGGGTTTTTAAATGGCCAGTGCATAGTCGATCCAAAGCAGTTTGGTCTCTCCTGTTACCGACGAAGCCAAGCCATGTACCAGGATGTTACCATGGTTGTTCTGGTGGATGCCTCCAAGGAATTTTTATTGAGGCCTTGCTTAAAGAGTTTTGCTGAAGGTAGGTTAATGGAGCCCCTTCAGTAAGTGGCATGGCAGTTCCCTCTTTTGCCAACCCATTTGCCATTTCACTGTATTTTAAAGCGACATGGGATGGTATCCATCGAAGATGTAGACTAGAAGATGAGGAGAGGGTCCCGAACTTCCCAATAATTCCAATCCCTTTCTGTTCTATTAGCAATCTCCAATTTTTCAGGTATTGGATGGCGCTTTGGTTGTCCGAAAGTATCCAGATCTCGCCCTATAACTGTCGCATAGAAACGAAGATATATCTATTTACACACAGTTTAAGAACAGAGTTGCTCATGTGAAAGATCTAAAAAAAATTAAGATTTTCTAGTTGTTTTGGAAATGTATGAAACTCTGCAAAAATTTCAAAAATAGCTGTTGAGGTTTTTACGATAATCTTAAAATAAATTTCAGTGGAGTATATTTAAATAAGATCACTTTTTAAATTTTGTTAATTTATAAGAATAAATTTGATCCTCCGTTTTTGCCATATTGAAACAGTAATTCCAATAAAATATTAAAAAATCAAAGGCTTTTTAAATTTCTTTCGCTTCCGAGTTCTTTGTAAATAATATCATGTTTTAAGATAACTAAAAATTCCCGAAGATTTTACTTTATGTTTCTATGGAGTTAAAATTTGATATTACTCTTCTTGCTATTTAAATAATTTCTATTCATAACATTTAAATTCCTTTGATATAAAATTTAGAAATCCTAAAATATTATCAATTTAAATATTTTTTCTGAGATTATTTAATAATTAATATAATGTTTGATATTGACGGCTATTGACATGTACATTCAGCGACGTAATTTGTAGTCGGTCCCTCAATATTTCGGAGCTTTGAATAGCCTTGCAGTTCTAAAAAGCAACAGGGCGGCAGCAAACTACGGATCGAAATAGCATCTTCGTTGCCACAAACAGACACAAACTGAGTTTTCTCTATTCACCCTCTCCTGATCCTCCGCTTCCGCAACAGGAAAAAAGTAAGTACTCATTTTACCTTCAAAAATGAATATTATCGCGGTGGAACTCAAAATTAATCATGAGATTTCCATTGAGAACTTGTAAAATTCTTTTATTATTTAAATGGATATTGGTAGATATCATTGATGAAATGACCTCAAAGATACAATAGATAATACTCAGAGTTAAAAGAGACTCTAATTCAAGCTTTTTGTAAAGATTCAAAAACGTAAGTTGTGATATTCTTTTATGTGTGTATCCAAATCGTTCGATCCTTTGTCGAAATATTGTTTACTGAAATTTCAATTTTTTTCCAATTAAAAATCATTTAATTCTTTATTTAATATCATGCGTGGAACTATATTACACAATATTACAGATTACAATTATTGCATTTAATTAACTTTTATAGTTGCATTTTTATTATTACTTGAATTTAACTTAAAATTTCAATAATATTCTTGTAGTTATAGTCAAAAATTTGTTATTTATAGCTGATTTTATTTAACTTTACACCTGACTATAAAAATTTTAAAATTATTTTTCAATTTATTTTACAATAGTAAATTATTATTGATTTAGACTTACGGTCAATTGATATGAATTAAAAATAGGGATTGGAATTATTTAATATTTTTAACACAAAGCAAACTGCCTCCTGGAAAATAAAACTTAGCAAAGTTTATTAGATATGTCTCTTCAGTACACAATGATAGAAATGTTAGTCATTGTTGCAAAATCTTGCAGTATTTTGATGTGAAATTATAAAAATTGAGCAGTAACTGATACCCTAGTTTTTCCCACAAAATTTTTTAAAAATTGTTGATTAAGAATATTTATTCAAATATTTATAAATGAGCATGATTTATGTGAAAAATGGAATTACCTGTACAAAACTTTTTTATATTATTGAAGTGAAATATAAATTAATTCCATTGATTAAATTAATAACTTTAACTGTATTTGCTCTTCAACGATGAATTTTTTAAAAATTTTTTTAATATATAGCATTATTGCTAAAATTTTCTTATTTTTCTTGAAGTGTAATACCAGTAAATAGGACAAAAGCTTAAAAAAATGGTAACAAAATATGAGGACAATATTAAGATTGTTTTTTAATTGCTCTTAACTATAGAATATGTCTTCTACTTTTATGTTGCCGATTATTGATGTAATAATTGACTTACAATGGAACAATAACTAATAAAATTTTTTCTCTATTTATTCAACTGAAGTTTTAAAAAAATTGTTGAGTTAAATTTGTACTTAAATCATATATTTCACTTGGTTTTGCATCTTAAAAGACAAAAAATACATTTTACAATGTGTATAAAGTTTTAAATTAAAATATTGCAAATTAGCGGATTTTTATTTAATATTTGCAGCTCATCTTTTTTATAAAATGAATATTTTTATTCATGATTGCTGTATCAATTAATTGTTTTATGATTATATGAAATGCATAACATTATATCATAAATAAATAAGAATTATTTTTTAGTCAGAATTTTACTCATATTTATGATATTTTTACATTTGTTTTAACATTAAGACTATTAACAAGATATTAGTTCAAAATTGGCATTTTAAATTTTATTATATGCTAATATAATTTTGAAATAATATTTAAAGGAAGTACTTAGTAGTAAATACTTTTAAGGGATTACGATTGAATAATGATTTTTTTTTCTTATACAGCCAACAAAAATTTCATAATAACCATTTAAATGCATTTATTTTAAAAGCTACAAAAAATAAAATTTATAATTTTATAATACGAAACATTCATGACGTTATAATACTTAAAATATTAAATATATAAAAAAAATTTTTTTCCATAACTTATTTACTTAGTGGTAAAAGAAAATTATAAAAAGTTAAATTTTTAATTGAGGGAATGTCTTAATGAATTTTATATAAATTTTATATTTAAATTCTAAAATGTTTTATCCACTTTCAATAACATATTAATGTTTAAGAAAATAGTTTTGAGCTTTGATTCATGTTCGTAAATATTTTATTGAGTTATATATTTATATATCGACGAGTTTTCATTCAAACACATCGTATTTATGTGTTCTTTATGACTTCATAAAGAGAAAATCTATTATATTAAATGTTAATCTATTAAATTGGGATATAATGCCATCAATATTAGTTATATAATAAGAGACAAAGTCAAGGTCAATAATTTTGTATTCATTAATTTTTGAATTGTATTTTGATAAAAATGATTCTTAATTTATTAATATTAAATATATATTAGAATAAATATTAAAAAATTAATCTATAAAAGATTAAAAGAAATTACAGCAAATTATTGTCATTATGTGTGTTATTTAATTATAGTATTTTTTTAATTTTATTAATTCATTTACTGTACTTAATCAAGATCATTAATTTTAAGAAAATTATTTTATTTCAAATTACAGCATTTTTCAAACCAACCCTTTTTTAAAATTTTCAAGGTAATCATTTTTATAACCATGTGACACACCGTTGTCTTGGGTTAGGAAAAAGGTTTTCAATAAAAATGTCTCTGGTTTGATACCAGCTATTGTTGAATTATAGGAGATGGATATTGTATTTTTGTTTATGGTATGCAATTTTGTCAGGATAGGTGTCTGGAAATTTTCTGGGTTTTTACTTTGGGACACGTAAACATAACAATACTGTAAAAATACCTCCAAAGAGGCAATATACGATAGACCTTAAAGTACATTTGAAAATCCTTAAGTCGTTTATGTAACTACTAGCGGTGTCAAGAATTTACTACGTTCTTGGTTTTTTATCAGAACCTTAATTTTATTTAATTAGTCTTTTTCTTGACAGCTTTTAGATTTTTTCAGGATGAAATTTTGAGAAAAAGATATTTTAATTTTAAGTCCTGCATTAAGACCATATTTTGAATTATTTCACTCTGTTTCTGCTTTTCGCAAGTATTTTTATCGGGATTGATTTTTGTAGTTTCCTTGAATGTTTTCTCTTATGATTTGTGAATATGATTCACTACCTATAAAAAATTCTACCAAAAGACAATAATGTTAAATTTTCGTCACAAATTAGATTTTATTGAATGAAATTTAAATGAAAAGCTAGATTTAAATTATGATAACAAATAATCAAGCAATATTATGATAACAAATTTAAAATTTTTCTTAAAATTAGAATTATTTATATACATTTTTTGTAAAAAAAAATTAGACGTATATTAAATTATTTATTTAATTAAAATATAGTTTTCTCTAGCGTTAATGTTTCATCTAACTTATGTTCTATTAAAATGAACAAATGCATAAGTATACATTGTATAAGCATACATATCATAAGATTAAAATAAATTAATTAATATGATTATATACATAAGTAAAAAATATTCTGGAATGTATAACTATTTATATATGGAAGTTAAAAAATAAAAATTTATTTTATTTACAATAATGACATTTTTTTAATCTTAATACTATTTCTTTCATATTAATTTATTTGATCTCAGAATTTATTTACATAAGAATTAATTGATATCAGAATAGGAACTGAACCAATGTTATGAAATGATTCCTCCAAGTGACCTCTATCAGACAATACCAGAGTTTGTTTGTTCTTATTTTTGACTTAATATGTTTAATTGATTTGATATAAAAATATATTCACATAAACAGGAACACACAGTACCTGTTATGACTAATTTACGTCGAATGATAAAACTCCAAATAATATTTACAGATATAATATGCATATTTTATTTATGTTATTTATTATTGTGTTATCATGAAATGAATTTAATTTGTTTGACATTACAATAAATTGGCATGAATACAAACAATTCTCCTTGTGATCGCGCCTATATCTGTCGTATGACACAATTCTGAGTATGTTTCATTTATATTGTCTGAATTCATTTTGCATTCTCTTTTTTAATAAGCTTAATTTATTTAATATTGAAACAAGTTAAAATGAATGCGAACAACTTTCTTATGACTCAATCAGTTTGCTTGACATTAGAATAAACTGACATGAATACGAACAATTCTCCTTGTGATCGCGCCTATATCTGTCGTATGACACAATTCTGAGTATGTTTCATTTATATTGTCTGAATTCATTTTGCATTCTCTTTTTTAATAAGCTTAATTTATTTAATATTAAAACAAGTTAAAATGAATGCGAACAACTTTCTTATGACTCAATCAGTTTGTTTGACATTAGAAAGAGAGAATAAACTGACATGAATACGAACAATTCTCCTAGTGACCGCACCTATTTTTGCCGTATGACACAATTCTGAATGTGTTCCATTATATTGTCCGAATTCTTTCACTCTTTTTTTTAATAAGTTTAATTTATTTAATATTGAAAAAAGTTAAAACAAATGCGAACAATTTTCTTATGACTCAATCAGTTTGTTTGGCATTAGAATAAACTGACAAGAATATGAACAGTTCTCCTAATGCAGCACTTATATTTGCCGTATGACACAATTCTGAATGTGTTCCATTATGTTGTCTGTATCCTTTCTGCATCCTTTTTTTTAATAAGTTTAATTTATGAAACAAGTTAAAACAAATACGAACAATTCTTTTTGTGACTCAATCAGTGCGTTGACACAGCTGCAAGTGAGGCCTATCAAATAAAATACGTGTTCTTTTATCTACATTTTTAAAAAGATTTAATTATTTGATATTAAAACAAACTGATGCGAATACGAACAACCTTCTATATGACTGACCCAATGTGTATCATGGCACAGTTTTGAATTACTTCCATCAGACATAGCGCGTGTTCTTTAATACATTATTTCAATAAGTATTTTTTTATTTAATTTATTTGTTTATAAAAATTTATATGGATATGTGCAATTTTCTTTGCTATTTCAATACTGCCTATTAAATGAGAGAGTGTGTTTTTTTTTCCTGATATCATTTCTTCAAAATAAATAATCAATCTTTGAATGGCGTAAAATATCCTATTCGATTTCAATTTATGATTATTTTTGGGACGAAAGAAATAATTCAACTAAAACGTAGTGTTTAAAGTGAGTATTTAATTTCTAAAAGCAACCACGTTTGATATGAGAATCGAATTCAAGAACAATGAGTCATCGGAATAAGAAATGGAACTTTTTATATGAATACTAAATACAAAATGGTTTCCGGTTCATATATATATCAAATTGATTTTAACAATTTTTCAGGTTTTTGACTCACCATTTCTTAATAATCAAATGATAAACATAGAGACTTTATTCAAAATTTTCAAATATTATTAAAGTTATGCTTATGAATATTTTTCTCTATCTTCATGATGATAAACGGACCACTTTTTGTTGTTTAAATTCAAGTAACTCACATTTCTTCCAGATAACATATCTTTAATTCGATAATTTTTTTTTATCTATTATATGTATGTATTGAGTTAAC
Source organism: Latrodectus elegans (assembly GCA_030067965.1). NCBI lineage: Eukaryota > Metazoa > Arthropoda > Arachnida > Araneae > Theridiidae > Latrodectus > Latrodectus elegans. Next base: position 42,924,913 of record CM057822.1, read on the forward strand.
TCTCTCTTTTATTAAAAGAAAGTTACCTTTAAGTTTATTAGATTTTAAAGCGGTATATATCTTGGTTTATTACATGGTTTATTTTTGCAATGTGTAATTAATTTTTAAGTCTGTCTGTCTTCTTCTCGTCTGTCGGACAACAGAAACAATTCAAACTTTTTTTAAACATTTATTTGGACACTTTTTTCTATTTAAATGATTATTATTATTTTTCATTTTTTATTCATAATAATTATGCACTTATATATTTTTGTGACCTATGCCTCAAAACCTATTTAGTAGCAAAATGGTTCATTGTGGGGAAGTGAATCTTTGTTTTATTCCACCTTACGCTTTTGAAAAGTAAAAAAAAAAAAAAAAAAAAAAAAAAATCGTACATTCTTTAACACTTGTTATTTTTGATATTTTTAAAGAAAAATAGAGTTGTAAATATCAAATCCTAATTTTGATTCAAAACAATATTTTGTTGTCAATTACATATTTTGTTGAAGTCATTCTAAAAATTTGTTTTCATTCTCTGAATGCAATATTTGTATATTTTCTCTGTATACTATTTAAATGTTTGTTTTTTCTAAATTTTAATACAGATTTAGATTTACTTTTTCTATCTTTCTTTAATTGTTTTATTATCTTTCTTTAATTAATCCTTGGATATAGATTTGAAAGTAATAAAAACAATAATGTACGAAAAATTAGGATTCTTAATTAAATTAAATGATTTGCTTAAAACATTTTAAATAAGTGATTTTCTGAAGTTGGAGTATTTTTAATATCATTAAATTAAATTTTACTGTTTTAGAAAAAATAAAATGTTAACGTGAAGGCAATTAACATTCTGAAATTCAATAGAAATAAATTTGCTTTTGTTAATTTTCAATGTCTTCGTTATTAAAATGGTGGCATCGAGAAAACCAGCGGAATGGTTAATTGAAGCCAAACTACTTTGAACTGGTTATTTTTCTTTTAAAACAAAAGAGGAGTAAATATAAACACATTCATTTAAAATTTCTATTTTTTTAATTTGATAAGTGAAATGTTTGAATACCTATTTTTTTTTAACTGAAACATTGTGAAAAATATTACTCAATAACGAAATTTGAAGATGAAACAATTTTTTAGTTAAGTGAGAAATTCAATTTCATGTTCATTTGTCTTATTTGACTCACAAATTTTTCTAATTATCTATAAAAATGAATAAGCGTAAATTTCCTCTTTTTTATTATAAGCAGTAAAATAATATCAATTCAAAAAATAATTTATATATATTACTTAATGTAACATATTCAACATTTTATAAGTGCTATGAAAAAATTTAGAGAAAAAAAATACAAAGTAATAAATAATCAAGACATTAATTTGAAATCTATTTTTAAATTCTTCTTAGTAAGAATATCTTCAATAAAATACGCATTCATTTTTATATATTATTCTTTCTATATCCTTGTGATTAATTACCACATTTTTTCAAGTTTTCTTTCATGAATATTAATTGATTTTAAACTGCTTTATTATTCGATGTCATTGGAGATAATTCCATGAAATTAAATGCATACTGAATGTTTTAATTCAATTGTTAATTAAAAAAGAGTACTTATTGTTCACAAATATATACACATTTGGACACTTGCACTGAAAAAGATAAATCATGTTTCATGCGGAGATTCTACCAAACTTATATTTAGAAGATGGTAGAATCTCCGCATGAAACAATAACAGCCTTAACCCTCTAGGGCATACTTTCCACAAAAGTATCTATAATGGTATATTCTTCCATTCAACTTGGAAAAGACATACAAGTTCTTTTACTGATTTTGGATGGTTTCTGCACCCCTTATTTCGTTTATTCAACTCATCCGAGAGGCGTTCTATAAGATTCAAGTCTGGACTCTGGATAATACACTCGAATCAGTTCATCCCATTGCCAGCATATCAATCCATAATGGATATCGCAACATGAGAAATGGCGCTTTCACAATCTGAAAGTAACAATAATCTAACCTGTAAAATACCACTGGGTATAAGACACGTTGTAGTGAAGTAGGTAAGACACGCAACAGTGGAGTAGGTGTCTGCGCTTAGCCTACCTTGAATTGGGATCAAGGGCCCAAGTACATACCATGAGAAATGTTCCTAGAACATAATTACAGCTATTTGCTAATAGCCTTGTTTCCCTTGACTGAAATTGTTGATATTTCAAAGACTTTTTATTGAATGAAAAGGCTGAAAATCTCATAATAAGAGATTAAGTACATTTGACACTTAAATATGTGCCATTCCGCTTCAATAGCATCATCAACTACAAGTTTAATGATGTCTGTAATGAATGAAATTGTCTCCGAGACTGATTAGCATCTTGTCTCGAAATGCAGTCAGTACCATTCACTATACAAGATGTTGCTATACATGGTTATTTACAAATATTCTTTCTCTAATGAACATTTATATCATTCTATAAATAAAATATTTATGATATTTTGAAACTTGGTAATACAGTTGCCCTTGTTAATGTTTAAGCATTTTCTACACTTTTCTTTAGAAATAAACGAATGATTTAATAATATTATATTTAATCACTTATATATATATATATATATATATATATATATATATATATATATATATATATATATATATATATATATATATATATATATATATATATATATTTACTAAAGTAACATCCTCAAATAGAAACTTTCTTATCGTTCTATATGAAATCAAAAGTTAATGTTAAGTTTAATATTAGTTTAATATGAGCTATTTATTTATAAATAATTCAAAAATTCCAGTGTTAGTTATTGGAATGATTATTGTAATTTTATCATCTACGTTTGTGTTCATAACTAGCGAAACAAAAATACAGATATGCAATACACTAATAAGATCAATTGTTTAATATGGCTGAGAATGTTGGGCATTAGCACAGAAGAAGAAAAGAAGCTGATGAAATACGAGAGAAAAATCTTGAGAAAATGTTTTTTTGTGCTGTAAGAGAGTACGGAAACTGGAGAATAAGATAGTATTATGAGTTACCACAAAAATACAAAGAATTTAACAAAGTAAAAGTGATCAAGGTTTCCCAAATATATAAGTTGTCTAGGTCATATACTTTAATATAACAATGAAAATCCAGTTAAAAATTTAACACCAAAGAAGGAAAATAAAAAAAGGGAATGGGGACAAGGTGGTTAGATAGAGTGGAAAATAATTGAGAGATCTGGGAACTAGCAGATTGAAAAATGTGTTTTGACATTTGGACAAGCCAAACTCACTATGCCTTGGCTATGCAAATTTAAGTCAGTAGTTTTTCGTGTAATCAGAACACCACGGAGGTGAAAGTACGACTTTGCTCTTCAAATTCACCGATAGATGGCACCATCAGAAGATCCACTCCCTCAATTTTGACATTAATCTGAAGGAGGAGGAAATTTTTTCCAGATCATTGCACCCATGGTAACTGCTCAATGACCGACCAGAAGAATTTCGATTCCACTGATTTAATGAGAACGTATATTAAGCTAATTAAGGCTGTCTTGGCTGACCCCTAGTTGTAGTGTTTGGAAAGAAGAATATATGTTAGTGCGAAACTAAAATAAAAATTCATTAAGAAAATTTAGTAAGCGCTTTTTTTAGTAATTTGTTGTCTTTTACTTATTGAATAATCGTAAAATATTATAAAAAATATTGTACTTTTAAAATTGTACGAACTTCAAGTAATTAGAAAACTTGAAGAATAATACATTTAATTCAATTATTCTGTAAAAATTTATAAGTTTATATAGATTTAATAAAAAATATCATAAAAATTTCCAATAAATATCAATCTTGTTTATCTATCGACAATTTAACTGAAAAGTATATTTAATAATTCATACAAAATGTTGGAAAATTAGTATTTTATTAGCATATTATTAAAATAGAGATATATTGTCTGTAAAAAAACGAAATATACACAATTTAATGTGTATATATATATATATATATATATATATATGTATATATATATATATATATATATATATATATATATATATATATATATATATATATATATATATATATATGTATATGATTTGATTAATATGTTAAGCCGATTTTTGAGCTGTTTCTGAGTCAAAAGCACAAGTTCACAAAGTTTCATCAAATATAATATCAATATGTTTTAAAAATGAATAGCTTTGTTGAGAATAAAAGCATTTCTCGGGTCACTTGGACACTTTGCTGTTCTTGGAATAAATTCAAATGTCTTAGAGCAATTCGATTTTTGACGTTTCTCAGCTTTAAATATTCTTTTAAAATTTTTTGTAAGGAAAAAAAAATGATGCAGCAAATTTTTTATTGTCAATTATTGTCAATCCCTAATCACAAAATATCCTTTATCTGTCTTCAACAATATGACAACTGTCAATTAATGTAAATAATCTACTAAATCACAGATGTCTTCAATGGATACTCTGCTGTCTTGGAATTGTTTTTACCAATAAAACAATATAATTTTTTGTAAGTAGTTATTCTCTATACATTTTTCTTTTATGTTTTTTTCAACATTTCACAAACTTTTTAAATGCAAGTTTACTGCAAAAATAAAATTTCATTCTTTTTCATCAAAAGATTGACCAACACGCGTTATTATTTAATCTATAAAATTAGGTCTCAAACATAAACTGCAAATGAAATTATTTTGAATAATGTAATTCTGAACTCTAATGCTAATATTCGATTTATATTTCTATAAGCAGGAAAATATAGCACGTTATATTCGAAATTATGCACAAGTGAATTTTTAAGTGCTTATGCCAATCAAATTCAATTCATTAGCTCAAATGTTTAAAAAATAGTTTCTTCTAAATAAAAGCATCTACAATATCATATAAAAAAGGAATTATTTTAATTATAGAAAAATAAAATTAAAGAATACACAAAAATTTATTGAGTATGGATCTATTTAAAACTTCAGGTAATATAGCGGAAGAAGTTAATTTGAGAAAGAAACTTTAAGTGAAATACGTATTCATAGATTGTGCATTAAGAAAAAGAGGGAGGAAAGCATTAGGACTATTTTAGTCGGGATGTTTTTAAAGTGACTAGGTAGAATTTCAAGTGAAATAGTTTCAGTTAAACACCGAGAAAGCAAAGTAACCGCAAAAAGTAATTAAAATAAGCAAAAAAGTGTAGTATACTTCATTTTCATATACGGAAAATTATCTGTAAAAATTATCCCAAGAATGCGGTGAATAATATGCTCTAGAATGTAAAGAATTTTAAAATTTAATTCACTATTGAATAAAGATTGTACACTTTGTGGCAAATCTATATAATTAAGATATTTAAGTTTCTCCGCCAAACTTTTGCTCAGAATTGAATAGATAACAGCAGCACGAAAGGAGATGGAATTTATTTAAGTTTGTAATTTTTATGGTAACTTAAAATAAAAGCTAATTTTATTTCGAAATTTTGATTACAACATTTTAAATTTATTGAAACCGAAAATAAGGGAAATTTGACTTCACGTGAAAAATCTCATGTGAAGCAATTGATTTAAGCAAATTCCCCTTCCAAATTTTCTAATTATAAAAATAGAGGCCTTTATAATTTTTCATCCTTTTAAAATGGTCCTTTATGCTTTATTGATAGGAGATCAAAAATATTTACATATTCTATCCAACTTTGTTCTACATTCTCAATGTAATATTAAAAATAAATAAATTACTATATTTACTATTTTTTTGTCTTTAAAAATATTTCTTTGTTTATTTCAGAATATGTGTTATCGCTTTTCTAAATTTTCCGCCAATAGGAAATTCCCCTTAATATGGATTAAGGGAATCTTAATTGCAATATTTTTAAACTTCATAATTAACGGCAATTGTGAAGCGCTATTCACAACACTCAATTTTCTTTTAGCTGATCTAGGTGTGATTTCATTTTGTGCCTCAAAATATCAGTTTGAGGAAAATTGAATAAATAATAAATTTCGTTAGAAAAAAAGCATGCATATAAAAAGGGCAATGTTTTTATCAATTGAAGTAACTTATTCAGTAATAACTTGGTCACTTTTATGATTAGGTCTACCATAATTGATACAGAACCAACACACAGTGTCTGTATCTACATTGCGGTCACCGTATGCACAGTACATATATAATTCTCTCATTTTGCTTTGAATTCTTATATCATTTAGCATGTTCATTAATCCCTGGTTATGCAATTCTTTTTTCTTTAAAGGTTTCTACTTTCGGAATATTTATTTTAATCGATATCTCACTTTCGTTCTCTTTTTTTATGTTTAAAATTTTTCAATTAATATATTTAGCCACATTATAAAACAAATTTCATAAGTTAAAAAAAGAACTTAACCTCAACTAAGTTTTAATAAATATCTTCTTAATTCAAAATAATATAACATTTTAATTGATTTCTTTAAATTGACATTTACTCAAACATATTTTTCATATTAGCCTCTTAGGAAAAATCAATAGTTTTCTTTCTCTCATTAATGTCAATAATTTTATCATAATAGTAAAAATACTTGTGAATGAAAATAATTAGACACAGATGATCCTACAGAGTTAAATATTTCATGGAATTTACAATTGTGGATATCCTCAGAGACCAATTCAAGATATGCTGAAGCAATGTGTGTCCTGCCGACATGTAGGGCAAAGAGAAACCTCTAACCCCCAAAATACGTGAGACCATTCAAATGTTCACTATATATATATATATATATATATATATATATATATATATATATATATATATATATATATATATATATATATATAATTACATTTTATGTTATTACTCTCTATATATATATGTATACATATATATATAATGCATTTTTACCTACTTTGGATGATCAAAGCTTCCATCTATCTGTGTGTAGGATACAGTAGGAGTAATGAGAGTGATTATGTGAAAAAAAAATTTTCTTTCACCATTGTAATATCTGAAAGTGTAACATTTAATTGACTACAAGAACTCGTAATTTTAAATTCAGCTTATATTCTGAATGAAACTTACGTAAATATTTAAAATAACATATGTAGAAACAACAGCATTCTAGAAAGTGAGGTGTCGTTTCAATGGTCTAAGGGTAATGTGTTCGATGCTTGAAAAATTTATTGTTCTAAAAACAACTTAATATAAGAGTTGAATCTTAATAAGATTTAATATCTCTTAGTATAGTCGCAAAAAATTTGGATATGTGAGCGTAAGAGAATATATTGCTGTAGTTCAAAATTACGATGTGATTTGGCTATGTTTATTCATTTTCGTCGACAGTATTAAGCATTAAAAAATCAGGCAATAAACATATTCTAAAACTGCTGATCATTCTATCAAGAAATAAAATGACGCATTTTATATGGTTAATAGTATCGAGAAGAAAATTTTATTACATTATGAAATTATATAATTAGGAGATTACTATGCTACGATCGATTACAAAATCTTTTTACATACTTGACTCAGCTAAATTCGAACATCAATAGTTCCCTCTTTTTGCCCTAAGATGGGATTGAGCTACATCAAGCTTTTCTTTTATTAGAAATAAAAACACCTTCGTGTTATAATACTGAGTTTGAAAAAATTTTGAGAAATTAATGATTTCATTCGCTTTATACATTTAATATCTGTTTTGCAGATAAAACTTAAGTCAACATAATCTTTAGCTCTAATAATTGAGACTTGGCTTAACTATACTAACAGTTACTGAATTGATTGTGTTACAATATTATTTCCAAAATTAAATGATCATTTCAGTAATAACAATCAATGAATATCTTAGATTATAGTTTAAAAAAAATCGGCAATCATTTACTACGACGTCATGGAGAAGCTCTTTTAAAAAAAGTTACGAAACAGTATCGAATTATTCTTGATGAATCGTTAGTCGGATTTCAAGCAAGCATTATCTGAAACTAACCTGACAAGCATTTAGTGTTACAAGGTGTTTCTTTCTCACCAACATATAGTAAGTATTAAGAAAGTAACTTAAGAATTGTTCCTTTTTAATCATCGAAAATTTGCCATGAGAACAAAACGACACGAGCAGAAAACAATTAGATGCACTTTTGCCAAAATGCAGAGTAAGACAAGTGTCTTGGGAAAGGAAATATAAACACAGATGTAAGTTACTATAAATAGTCCGTCCTAGTGATGGTGATACGACTGTCGGGCCAAAGAGAGTGTGACGTTAAATGCAACACTGCAGTTGGCGAGAGAGTTTGTTTCGTCTATATTGTGGATTAAGTCCCAAGTGATTATAGCTACTGGAATGTGTTTCGCATTTTGGGATGATGAGCCATTTCGAAAACATGTGTGGAACACTTCTTTATACTCACTTAAGGAAACAGTCCTTCTAAATACAGAAATACTTTAATGCATGATAAGTTAAATTATCTTTCCAATTATATTATAAAAACGTTTTCAGTAATTTATATAATTTAAAATACCTTTTATCCATATGTTAAAAAATACCATTTATTTTGTTGTATAGATGAAAACAAATGTTTCTCAGTTAAGAAGAATATATGTGAAATCAAAAGAAATTTTACTTAAAAAATAAATTTTAATTTTCGCTTAATGACAATGATGAAAATAAATAGTAGAATCTCAGAGTACATGTTTCGGATGATCAATTTTTTATTAATAAAGATTTAAATTATTTTAAACTAATATAAAAGTTATACAAATATCATGAGACAAATCGATGATTTTCGGAAGAATTTTAGATTCAGAAAGTCATCGATTTGTCAAGATTTGCTTCATTTCAATTCAATTCCTTCAGAATAAATATATTTATTTGGATTAAAACAATTACATTGAAAATAAATTTGATAGTAAAATGACTAGCACACACACACACACACACACACACACACATATATATATATATATATATATATTGGTTCATAAATACCTTCTTAGTTCCATGCAAAACTGTAGGTAAAGACCTTTTACAATTAACACAAAAAATATAGATATAGCTATAACAAATTAATACTTTATGAAGAATAAAATACACTGAACAAATTGCATTTTAGAGTTTACCATCAAAAATGTTGTCTTTCTAGAACGATTTTTGTCACCAGTCAAATGTTACCGGTCAAGAATAAATTTTCACACAGGAAGAATCACCTTGAAAACAAAAATTTATAATTTAATTCATTTCATTTACAGTTCAAAAATAAAAGTTCAATAAAAAATATACAATAAGAACAATTTTCAGAAGATTCAATTTAAAAATAATTATTTATATAACAAAAATCATTGAATATTTTATGAAATATTCTCTTAATCATTTTTTCATAAATGATGCTTATTGTTATTAAAATAATATATATATGATTATGATTTCAATGAATCTCCATTAGAGATAAGAAAAATATTTAAATATTCTTTGCAGCTGTTATTTCAAAGTACCAAAATGATATGCACAAATGTTATAGACATTGAGAGCTACCAAAAATGTAATACTCCGTTAGAGAATATATATATATATATATATATATATATATATATATATATATATATATATATATATATATATATATATATATATATATATATATATATATATATATATATATATATATATATATATATATATGTAGGGTGTGTCCCAAAACGACCGCATAAACTCTGCACAGCTAGATTCCTAGTTGGGAGTACATAACATCTTCCCAAAGAAGCATTCCTGTACGATCCATAGTTTACGAGAAAAATACGAAAAACAAAATATGTCGTCACTTACCGTGCAAGAAAAAACAGTTAATTGGACATATCAACTGCAGTATATGCACAATTTAAAGCAGATGTTCAAAGCATCCGCCTTGAATGTCGAGCCAGGCTTGGCTGTCATCACAAGTTGCAGCATCGCGGGGTTCACCGAATATAAGTAGCGTGCAGACGAGCAACTAAGTCCATTGGTGTTGGCACTATGCTTCGATACACCAATTCCTTGAGATGGCATCATTGCAAATAATCCAACGATGAAAGATCTGGTGACATAGAACCGGACCCTTACGTCCGATTCAGCGGCCGGGGCATTCCAAATCCAGCCAACCACGTACAGGTGCACAGAAATGCGCCGGATCTCCATCATGCTGGAACCAAAAGCTTTTCCATTACATCGGAATTACATCAAATACAATTCTGACGGAATATCTGTCCACCATATGTAGACTACCGGTAGCTGCAATGTGCAGCCTTTTAAATATCACAGTTTAACGACGGCTTAACGTAATTTCATGGCCAGCGAGCATGCATGACGCTATATGCGCGGCGAACGTTTTAAACATTATCATCTAGAAAGATATGCAAATACTATTATTGATATGTCCAATGAAGTGTTTTTTTCTTGGACCGACAGTGACGTCATAATTTTTTTTCGTATTTTTCTCGTAAACTATGGATCGTACAGAAACGCTTCTTTGGGTAGTTTCTATGTACTCCTAACGAAGAATCTAGCTGTGCAGAGTTTATGTGGTCGTTTTGAGCCACCTTGTATATATATATAGATAGATAGATATAGATATAGATATATAGATAGATAGATATAGATAGATAGATATAGATATAGATATATAGATAGATAGATATAGATATATATATACAAAGTGACCCAAACCCTTCTGGTTTGTTATAATATCTCAATTTCAAACAATGGACAGTTTCAAAAGACTGTTTAGCATCAGGATTTAGCTAATCAATTTCAAAAATTACATTATAACATTGTTTTAAAATATTATATCGACCTGAATAAGGAGCAGGCTTGTATTTGGATATTAAAATTCCCCATAAAGGACAATATCACTTTTTTTAAATTTAAATTTTCGAAATCAAATATCATAAAATTTTTTATTGTTATAATCTATCGTTTTTTCCTTAGCTAATTTACGTACCTCATCTACAGAAGGACAGTCGTTATTATGATTAAAAGGGGATTTATAAGGAAGTGTATTAAACAACAAATATGGAAGAGAAAGTTTAATAACACAGAATGAGGAGCATTATTATATTCACTAACTGCCTTCTCTAATAATTTAAACTATAGAATTTTGTTTGTTTAAGAATTTACTTTGCTCTTAAGTTTACTTAATATTGATTGATTTATGCATTCCGTTTTCTCATTGGTTTGCGGATGGTAAACGGAATTCAAAAATTGATTAACATTACAACTCCTAAGGAATTTTTTAATCATAAATGCGGCATTTCTATCATTATGTATATTTTTCAGGAATTTTAAATCGTAAAGCTTGTTTTAAGTAATTTGTGTAAATTTCTGTATTAACAGTATCTAATTTTTTAATCAAAACCTCTTTCTTCTGTGGTTCCTTTTCTTTCTTACAAGTTATTTAGAAGTTTTAACTTCCTCCTTAAAGTTTGAATAGGATTTATAAGCTGGCCATTTTTTTACTGTAATCCCTCCATTTAGAATTAATAGATGATGTGTCCTTTTTGTTTCTACAAGGTGCGTCGTCTCTAGATATTCCACGCTGAGGACTGAGATCGTACTTGTTATCGTCAAAAGTATAAGCTTTCTCGTCAAAAGTATAAGTCAAAAGCTTTCTCGCTGATAGAGGAAACACAGTTCTCTTCACTCAAATTTTTTCTAATTCGGTTAAAAATTCAGCATCATCAGTTTTCTCTGATTTCGAGCTGGCAGCAGCAGAAAATTCTGAGTAAGTGAACAAATCTGAAAGAATTTCATTTGCATTCTCCTCAAAATCAAGCCTTTCGTTAACAGTATTATCCTGAATATTTCAACCATCAAATCCATCAGTGAGAAGATCATCATTATAGGAATCACTTAAGGAGTCATTTGAAAGTCAATCATTACTATCTCCTTCCAATGGATCGTCCTTCTCGATCCTTTCGTTAATATCACCTTCTTTACGCGTACTGATAATATCATGCATACTTTAATGGATTTCCTCATGTTATCTCTTGTAGAATCTCCTGAGATGATTGGCTTAAAAAGTCGTCTTGGGCTTCATAGTTAGGGGATCACAGTTAGGATAATATTGCTCTTCGGATACATATCTGGAGGTCTGGTCTAACATTACTTTAGGGTGATAATCTATTGGACTTTCTTCATTCACAAGGCGAAATGGGTCAAAAAATTCAAGATCAGCATTTCGCAATGGGCTGAATTTCACGCTTAGTATCCGAACGAAAGTTTAGTGAGAATCTTCAATAAACTCGAAGATCATAGGATCAAATTCCAAGATTATTGGTTCAAGAAATATTCTACCAGGAGGTGATTGAGGAGTAGTATTACTTACAGTTGAGGCCTCTTTTACATCTACTTATGTATTTGGTGGTTTAGTAGTCATGGCTGAAAATGAGTTAAAAGCATAAGTTGGACAATAAGTTATAAAAAAGCTTATGATTAAATATTAGGGAAAGACTAATAATTGCTCAACAGCATGTAAATTCCATAGAATAGTCCTTATTGCACACAAAAAAAAGAGAAAAAAAAATGTGTTAGTCGAAGGGATCAGATGGCAAAGACAAAAATCCCAAGACGGAAAAGACGATGTATGTCAAAGTATTTGATGCAGCGATGCGCACATAACCTACGCTCGCCAACCCTATGTAATTTTACTATGAAAATAAGTTTCAATATCTTTGTCTTTGAGTTTTAAATTAGTGAACTCAGAAAGTGTTGCGATGCTATCAAAACTTAAAAAACTTCCTCTCAGAATATCACAAAGTGCGTACCAGTTGTCTACACCTAAACATAAAATTTTTGAGCTTTTCCCTCTAAATGCTTAAATACATTCTCTACCTTCCATTCATCATTTCTTATTTAATTTATGACATTTAAAATATTTAAGCCAAGAATTAATTTTCATTCCAGTTTCGAACAGAAATGCTATAACAAACAATCATTTTTCTGAGGTTTTAGAAATGGATGCAATTCACAAATCATTGTTTTGCAATGATATATGCAATTCATATATCATCCCTCTAAAAATAGAAGAATGAATATTAAACACAACAAATGTGTGTGTTTACAATAATATTGTAAATGAATTCGAGTCATGTTTTTTAAACTTATAAATTCTGAAACCTTGAAACAGTTATAATAAAAAACATTTAACTATATTTGTCATGTATTTTGAAACTGGAAAACTATAGAAAAACTTAGAATCAATAAATTATATTCTAAAACTTTAAAAATGTTGATGCAAAGCCTTTATATATAATGAATTTTAATGAACATTAATCTCTCTTTTATACTTTTACTCATTAACATATTTCTCTTAACGTGTATCTGCTTATAACTGACTATCCCGCAATTTGAATGTTATTTTTGTTGGAGGATTTAATTAATTTAAGAGTTTCTCTTCCAATCTGAAATTCAAGTTATAAATTACAAAATTGTTTTTTTATTCATGTAAATCGCATGGGTGGTGAGTGATCATCATAATCGAAAAAAATTTTCTTTATACGATGTACTCAATAGCCACTAAAACTTACCTTTGCACATAATTTCAATAGCTAATTTTTGTGAAATATTTAAAATGCAAGTTTTTCGTTTAAATGAAGAATCTAAGCAAACATATACGAATTTGAAGTTTGAAATATTAAATACTTAAAATAAATTAAATATTTTCTGCTAAAATATTAAAAAATCAAGTAACATATTATCATAAGATCTGCAATAGTTAATAATTACGATTTTGTGAACTAATGGAATAAATTTAGTTATTTGACTTCCCAATTTAATTAGTTGCATTTAGTAAATATTTTTCAAGTGGAAGCAACAATGTGTATCAAATATTGGTTTATTATTATACGACTAAAGCTGATCAGTTGAGATTTAAGAGATGCTTTTTTTAATTAAAAATATTATGTCATACAATCAATGCGGGGATGTTATAAAAGTAAAGGCATATAAAACTGCTTAAATATAATTTTACACTTATTATTTTAAGGACCAGATAGAATTTCAAATCTCTGTAAAACAAAATGTTTTTAAGTGCAATGAATATTGATACATAAAAATTAATGAATACTCTTATGCGATATTCGCTTATTGAAATTGTTTTATGGAATAGTCGACTCTTAATTTCGCAATGAAAAAAATCTATCAGTTTTAATTAACAGAAAATTGATCAAAGTTAATCATTGAAAACAATTCTTTTTTAATTGAACTGCGTATTTTAAGAAAGATAGATTGAATGAATGCGACTAATAAGACATGAAAACTATATATGAATTGATATTTTGAAGAATTTATATTGATTTAATAACCTTTTAAAGTAATTATTTATCTCATTTTAATCACTTTTCATAATTGGAAACATAGTGAGTAACTACTTAAAGAATATAGCTTTTGGAATATATATTACCATTGTATCTCAACCATCGTATATACAGAGGGTATTAACACATTTTTAGAACGATTTCGCCGCCATTTAATTAATGTTTAAAATGTAAGGATTATTTTTTTAATGTTCGATCTGATAGCATTTTTTCTGAACTGTAAGTCTGCATTGTGATTTCCATGATAGAAGAGCTTTTCACAATATTTCCTGGGGTATTGCTTTCCATTCCTCTCTTCCACTACTTTCCAGAGTACATTTATCGTGGTGGGTTTGCGTTTAGAAAGAGCCTTTTTAACAGACCAAAGGCACAATAGTCCATAGGTGAAATATTAGGAAACTCGCAGGGATATGTTGACAATGTAAACATGCAATACCTGTATTAGTCATCATTGTTTCAAGGAATGCAGTGGTAGTTTTCGTAGTATGACTTATAGCTTTGTCTTGATGAAGTTCCTTTCTTTGAAAGTCATTGGGATAAAGAAGTGGAATTTCTTTTGTAAATATTGGGCGTAAAACCTTCTAATAGTACGATGAGTTGATTTTAACATTTCTTTCCACTCTTCTTATTTTTAATTTTCCATTGTAGGAGAAAACTGCGACAATCATAAACCCCTTACTGAAACTTACTTTATATTGATGGAAACAGGTTTGTACATTTTTTCTCCTCATTTTCTATAGTAAAAAGACCTTTTTTAGTTACAGTCATTTTGGTAAACCCATGCGTCATCAAGGGCACAATGGTTTTCCATTTATCTCCTGCTAAGTGGTTCTCATACAGGATTCTACAAAATGTTTTGCGTTGAGCCACATGTCTCGGAAAAAGCTGGTGAAAAATATGTTTTTTAGCATTTTTAAGTTGTAAATACTGGTTTATTATTTTATTTATTGTTGCTACAGATGTATCTAAAGACTTTGCAATTGATTTCTGTTTCGGCGGATTTTCTCTTGTTACCAGCGATTTCACTTTAGAAACATTTGAAACAATACGTACCTTTTAAGGATATTGGTTTAGAGTCTTCTTTCTATGTAAAAATAATGATTGACAGATTTTACCTATCAGATTAATAATATTGCTTATTTTGCACTTAGA
Source organism: Latrodectus elegans (assembly GCA_030067965.1). Lineage (NCBI taxonomy): Eukaryota > Metazoa > Arthropoda > Arachnida > Araneae > Theridiidae > Latrodectus > Latrodectus elegans. Next base: position 42,940,348 of record CM057822.1, read on the forward strand.
AATTTTAATATCATGCATTTCACAACGTTTTGGAATTCTGGAATAAGAACTTTTATCTTCGGAAAGCGCAAAAACATATCCTTTACTTCACAGCATGAGACATTTTGAAGGAAGAATAAATTTAAAAGTAGCAGACGATATTTCTCATTTCAAATAATAAGCTGTTGCCAAAAATGTTTACTCTAAAACATTTGCTTTTTTTTTTTAAATTCGTTATCGAAATCGTTCTAAAAATGCGTTAACAACCTCTGTAGTTCCAATTATTTCATTTTGTAGAAAAAAATTATTATTTAAAAAAATCTGTATTATATATTATTTTAAATGTAAACTTTTCATTATCAGCAATATAAATAACTGTATTTTTAAGGAATTATTACAAATACGTTAATTTTGATTTTAATTCCTTCTATATCGAATGTATATCCTTATGAATATCCTTTCCGTAGGTCGATAAAATTGAATACAAAAATTGGTTGCTAACTAAACACTGGAGGTATTTGTGTTAAGTTGACCACCTAACCAGGACATGTGCTTCGCTCCCTACGCATTTTGGTAAAGGGAATAGATATGGGCACTGGAGGTCTTGGCCCCAAAGGGTCTGTCGTACCACTGAATTACATAGGTATACAAAGATAGATATTTTACTATTCGTAGCTTTCTCTCTTATAGAGTTATTATGTTATTCTAGTAAACGTATACCTATTATTATGTCATTAATTGTAATAACACTTAATTTTAACAGCAATTTATAGATTTTGTGCAAATATGATAATTCTTGGACGACCGAAACAGTTCTTTGGGAAGTCATTTGACTGACTTAGAATCATTTCCATGAACTTAAAAGGATACAACAACACTGAAGAACCAAATATCATCTATGTTAATTGTTTGCTTCAATGAATTTGACAGTTCTTGAACGTTAAGAGTCTGTTATTCGTATTTTTAAAGCCTTGATAGTAATTTTATCTTGGAAACAAATCGTACCAAAGTTCGACATGCATGTAATTCAAGCAATTCTAGATCAAGTTGGGAACTAAATAGTTAGTGTTTTGGCAACTTTACTCTTCAAATGTTCATGAGTTTGAATTCCTCCTCACGACTAAATGCTTATGATTCTTTGGAATGCTCTTTAAACTGGATATCATTATCTAACTGACACTCGTGAGAAAAGAATGAGCTCTGAGTAACAGACAAAGCAAACAAACGATGTAATCCCGCACAAGGCAGAATACTCTTATGACTTTCCAGCTTATTTCCTTACTTTAAATTATATTCGATTCTTCTTGTACATATTTACGAACTTCTATGATATACGTTATATCAAAAGAATTTTCTCCGAATATAAAAGAATTGTGAAATGCGTTGTACTATGATTTTAATTTATTTTCATTGCTTAGGAATAAATTAATTGTAGGTTAAGCATGCAGATAAATAGATCTAAACCAAAAATATATTTGAATACAGTAAAAATTTCGGCAAAATATGAACTGTGCTGTACTTAAAATTACCTTAATCTTATAGATATTACATATGTTAATTTTTGGACGGAAAATATAACTTAGCAAATGTTTTGAATTAATTTTGAAGTTTATTAGATATGAAAAATAATATTTTATGGAGAAAGAGAAAGTATAATAATATATACTATTCATCACACACATATCTTTTTTTAAATTCGTCAATAGCACTGGTATAAGAATGATAAATACGAAATTAATAAATACCAAACTGCAAACCTTTTTTTCTTATGAATTGGAATGGGTGCAAATAAAATCAATTGTTTAAAAATCAATTTATGAATAAAATGGCTTTTCATTTAGTAAGATTATATTATCTCATTAAGTTTTGTATGAGATACTTGTGTTTAAAAAGTCACTATAAATACAACCAACCATACACTTCGTTATTTGGAACGTTAACATAAAGATAATTTAATTATATTAGATATTATTGCAATGGTCTAAATTCTCTGAATTGATTTTTATTTCCTTCATAAAATTATAAATTATATTAACTCCTAAAAATACTGGCTACTTTAAATGCTTCAATTAGTTAGTTTAAAACTAATATTATTATTGGTCATTTCAGTAGCCGTCATTCCAGTTTTTAAAAAAATAACATTTTAATCTGTGTCTTAGAACTTTTATTATTATTTTTTTTTGGCAGCATTTTGACATATTCATCAAGACAAGAACCAGTTTCTGCATTTGTCAATTTTTTTTCTATATTTCCTTTAAGAAAATATTTCATCATTTTTCGACGTTCCCAAATTCAAACAAGCTGTCTTTTCTGTATGTCTTGGAACAAATCCAGGAGGGAAAATAAGACTTGATGAGAAACAAATGTAGCTGTTGTTTCTATCTTAAAAATGAGTTAAAAAGCTGTCATATATAACATAAGGCTGACAGAATTTCAACCTGTTTCATGAGATGGGCAGAGATAAGTGCCGAAGACAAATGCTGTCTGGAGTAAAATAATTTTTTCATTTCTGTTTCAACGCTTCGTCATTTTGTATCTTAAATAATTGAAAAAAAAAATGAATTTGTGCAATTTTTTTGGTAAATTTTAACTCAGTTAATATTTCTCTAATTTAATGTTGATATTACATTTAGTAACTATTATAAAAAAATTCCTGCATCCAAAGCTGCTAAAAATGACTAACCAAATAATAGGGAAAATATTAACACATCAATTCAGTTTGATAATGTTAAGCACATATTAATTAATTGGTATTAAATTTGGAAAGTTCGATTTTCTATCATTTTCTCCAAGCTTAAATATCACATTGAATGAGATATTTCCTATAGTGTTCCTATAGATGTTTCATGTTAATTGGCCCTTTCTGCAGTGCAATATAGGACAAGCTTGGTATAACTAAATATAAACAATTACTTTTCAAGCTTTAGCACAACATCAGAGGCGTAGTTTGGAATTTAACAAAAGCTAAATATATATAAGATTTTTCAAATATTACTTAACGAAATTAGGCATCCAATCTGTTAATTTTCTAACAACAAATGGTGATTTCTCCATTATGATATCGCATTTATCATTATTTCTTTTATTAAGTTAACCTAAAGCTTCTTATTTCTGATGAACAAAATCTCAAATTTTTTGAGAAAACCATGGTGCGAGATCTCTACGTGTAATGGTATCAAACATAAGCACCTTTAAGCCTTTCCATCTTATTCGAGACGTACATTAGAATAGGCGAAATTTTTAAACATTGTAATATCCCACCACTTGTGACGGTTTTGGAAAGTTTTAAGCATATAATTATTTCTACATTCTGGACACCAGGGTAAAGATTTTTCTAATCAGACAATCATAACCGCTTAAAATTTAGTATGATAAATATTTGTTTTGTTGTATTTTGTAATTTGGTAACTATTCTAGTGCTCAACATTACTTCGTAGCTCCATGCTCTTAAAAATATGAAGTCCATGAATTGATCCCAATTATTATTGAACAATGAGAGATAAATGCTACATTTTTGTTGGTAATGTGCGCATCGAAAATGTTTGCGTAGAAATTTTCTGAATTTACTCCTTTAAACATGAGAATACGATACTCGTACCAAATTTTCTTCTTTTTGACATACGATACATGACAATTAATACTGGAAGATGGTACGTGGATCGTCAGAATACTGTCAGATGCTGACTGTCAATTAGATATTTCGGACAATCAATATTGTGCGAACGCCAACTGTCAAATTGTGCTAACGCAGTAATTGTCATCACTTGAAAGCAGAAAACAAGGTTATTTTGGTAAGAAAAAATGAAAATGCTATTCTGTTGGTATATTTCAGGAATACTATTTTTGTAGGGAATTCAATCTAAATTCAAGCAGCTGTGAATAAGAGGTAGAGTGTTTGGCTCAACAAAAATAGTATAGTTCCCAGTTTTTACCTCGATCTGCTTGAATTGCATGCTTTTGTTTGCTTAACGTACATGACTATTTGCAGAAGCATATACATCTAATTGGAATCAAGGATTCAGCTCGTTGTCCTCTGTGTCACCAGGGTACATGCATGACAATCACTTAAAGTACAACCTCATTGTTTTAAAGTTCCTTAAAGGCAACTCTACTGAAGATGATTTTAATTTTTTTTTGTTCTTCATCATCACTTTATTGGTTTACCCGTCAACTAATGGCAGACACGCCGCGACGGAAGTAAGGATAAAAAATGGAACCAGCTGTTCTGCAAATCCAGAAACATTTTAATCAAAAAAAATATGGTCTCATTATATTATAATGAATCTAAGTGAAATATTATTCGAGAAAAATTTTTAAAAAAAGTGCAGCAAAAATAGCTAGATGCATCACATTTTATGTTATTCTCTTATTCAGATGGCAGTAGGTTTGACACTCGAAATATTTGAAAGTTGTTTCTTAAAGAAGTCTTATATCAACATTAAGCTGTCCTATGTGTCCACTGTTCCATGTTCAGTTTTTTTGTATCAATCTCTTCAGCTGACTGTCTTTTAAAATTGGTCTTACTGTGAACTAGTGATAGGACAATGCTCTTCGAAGCATAAGGTCTAGAGAACGAGTTCAGCTGCTATTGAACAACGGGATATGATGCCGAACTTTTACTTTATGAATGCGCGTCCATCAAGACAGATGCTTAGGACATTTTTCGGTTTCCTCCATTATGACAAGTAAATATGTCCCATTTTCAAAAAACGTTCTTCCGGAAGGTTATTTTTGCGATGCATATTAAAATGAATAATAATGGCTTTTGGCTGTCAAGCTGTCTATTATTCAGTGTCAAAAGATTCAAAATAGTAGCAGCTTTGATCAGTAGAAATCGAGAAGTAAAAAAATGCAATGAAATAAAAATAAAGTATTGATATATCACTTTTTTTCTTAGATGGAAATACAGAAGTATAATTTTTATACCGACTACTTTCTCGATTCGATTGTAGCAAACCGGATCTGTAACCTTTGAAATGATTAGTAACAGTAGTGACCTTTGAAATAGTTTTTACAAGCCACTAAGATACGATATTTAATGAAAGTATATAATTCTAAAAATGGCAAGTGGTTAAATTTCCAAGAAATTCAGAAACTCAAATACTAAGATGTAATATAAATGACCACCTCTAGCAACAATAATACAATTCATACGTCTAAGCATTGAATCAATCAGTAATTGTATGGTTACAAGTGAAGGATATTTATGAAGTTTCAAACATAGCACCACAACTCATTGATTATAATGACTAGCTTATGGTGACGAGTCAATCCTTGATATCTTGAGACTAAATATTTCTCATTGGTAAGAGATCTTGAGAACGTGTTGTCAAAGTAGTAGTGAACCATTTCCTGATGAAGGAAAGTCAGACGAAACAGACAAAAGCTGTCGTTCATCATATTGACGAAATCGGTTGTATGATCTATAAGGCCACGGAAGAAACATGTCTGTTTTTTCAGGTTTTAAATATAATTGGTGCTTAAAATTCAGCAAGGTGTGGCTTATGACCATCTTGAGCCCATAGACTTTATAATTTAAAAATAGTAATAAAATTTGTATTGAAGAGAGCAGATACACTTTGGTAGCACTAGGATAACTCATAATGCTCATAGAGTACAGTTTGAGTACTATCCAAGTCAGAAATGAGTTTGTAAGTATTATCTTTCTTATATGATCCATTACAATAGTTTTTTATCAGGCAAAAATACTCAAATCTAATTTGTTTATGATAAATCTGTTGGATTCTTTCTCTACTGAAACACATTACAGGCATTGCTGCTGCCATTTACATTACATTAACCGACTCAGCGGCTCTGAAAATTTTATGAATCTGCGAAAAGTGTTCCCTCCTCAAAACCAGATGTTGTACATTTTCGTTCATTACTTACTTCCCTTGAACTGGTCAAAAATTGTCGGTTATTTCCTTTGCTCAATGGAAATTTTCTTTCCCCGAAAACTGTCACAACACTGAATTTGGGAGGGGGATGTCGCTTTCCATTTTACTACCCTATGAAGGGTTGCAGGTATTTAGCGGTTTTGCTAGAATGAATTGTACATCCAAATAAAGGTGAATAAAAATAAAAAGCACACCTCACATTTTTTTGTATTATTTTTTTAAAGTAAAATAATAAATAACTATTTCTAGTGTAATTTAAAATAAAGAAATGTCTCAGTATATTTTCATGTTAACTTAGTGAGTGAATAATAAAGTACAAAGGATAACAATTATCCTTAAATTGACAATTTATTCTCTGTTTGATTATTAAATGCAGTTTTTTGTTTTTTAGAGTTGTTAAGGCGGCAATTTATAAGCTAATTTGCTTTTTCTCAACTCGAAATTGATCATTCTTATATAAAATATCACTTTTCATATATTTTAGAAAAGAGTGCATAAAAATTTTATTTTATTGGTTAATCTGCTTTATCTAATTTCAGTGTCTGTTCTCTAAGTAGTTTAAGCTGTTATGGTCAATTTATTCTAATTTAAATGTAATATTTGCTTATACAAATTTATTATTTGAGTTATTTTTAATATTTTTTAGTGTATGTCTACTGAAATTTATGTAATTAAAAATAAAAGCAAGATAATCTTTAATATTTAATTTCGCAAAAGTGAAAAAAAAATGATAAAATTATAATGAGTTGCTTTCTTTTTGGACTTATGATACAATTCACTTAAAATAATATACAACAATATACTAAGGCGGTTTATTCATTATAAAAAAGTATTTTTATTAAAATGTTTTCATTCGCAACATAATACTACGAATGCAAAACTTTTATAGATTCTTGAATTCAAAGAGACTGTATATATAGAAGAATATAAACTTAATAAAAAAAAATTTAAGTCTTAATTGAGAATGATAAATTTTCTTTGCTTATTTATTTTATTGATTAGATACTTATTTTACTATTACTCATAAAATATTACAATAATATTTTTATGAAAACTTTTCTTTCCTTTATATAGGAAATTATATGCGGTTTAAAACTGATATCCTTTCTTATGTTTATTTTCTGTTTAGAATTTGATTTATTAGATTTTGAATTTGCATATTAAAAGCTTTAGACGTAAAAAATTGACTTGTGTTGTAAGTGTTTACTTATAGATTTACTTCTCATTTTTATTGATCTAAATTTCCACATTGTTCTCCAAAGAAAATGTGTTGCGTTTTGAAATTGTTTTATTGAAAATAAAAAATTAGCAATTTTTTTATTTATTTTTTTTACCGTACAATCGAAGCAGTGAAAATTTTATATACTTTTTTGAACGTATTCATGTTTAGTAATTAATAATTGTTAAAGAATTATTTAAATTCTTTAAACATTACTGTTGTGCTCTTTACATAGAAACATTCAAATTCAATTTATGTAACTATTACAATTTTTATGTACGACATAGTGAAATATCAACAAATATTTTATATATAGTTCTTCTGGTACAAAATAGTTTACAAAATTATTTAATAAATAATACAAAATGATTTAAATTTTGTATGAAGAATCGCAATATAGTGAATTTTTTCATAGATTCCTGTAATCTCAGATATCAGTGGTTTCTTTTGATTATAAAAAATGTATGATTAAGAAATATTACTTAAAGTGGCGTTAGATATACATATTAAAATATAAATAAAGCTAAGTTCTATTTTAATATTAAATTTTTATACTTGCCGTAAAATGTTTATAAAATATAATGAAAAGTTATCTGTAATAAAATATTCAAAATTAAAGATAAAGGAAAATTAGTACAAGCAAAGTATATTTGTAATATTATGTTGTAAAATCATATATTATATCAGTTTAAAATTTTATTTATAAAAATATGAATAGAATAAAAAATTTTATGATGAAGATTTATAGTTTTGTTTGTTACGAATATTTATTTTTATTTAAATATCTTATAGAATCCTTAAATTTACTGGCTATAAAAATAAACGTAAAATACCATTGTAATAACTTCTATTGAAATTGAATTTTCTGTTTTATCTATTCTAAAATTTTAAACACCAAACTAAGTATTTTTAAGCAATATATTTCATTCTACATTTTTTCTTTATTTTAATTTACCTTTTTTGATATACGTTATTTTGCTTAAAAATAATTTCAACATAATTCGCATAAAATATTTAATATAGAAAAATTTTAATTGAAAGATATTTGACTAACAATTAAAAAAATAAACACTATTTTTACGAATGATAAAGCCATTGAAGAAACTATACTGCATAATTTAAAGGAGATTGCAAATAGTTTATAAATATGATGATGTATTACTGATTTGAAATTGATACATTCCCATGAATTGGAAACTTGATCAATATCTATCTGTAATTAGATGGATCACTTTACGATGGCTGTTTACTTTTCTCACATAGGTAGAGGAAGGAGCGATAGTGACATTTACTGGATTAGCTTGATATGTTTTGAATTATTTGCAGATGTATGCTTGGCAGTTCGATTTCTTCAACCATGGGTTCCACTTTCTACTAAAAATTTCACAAAAAAGATTTAATATAGAATTATAATAGAAAAATTGTTCTATTTTCCAAGCACTCTGTTTTCATTCCATGTGTACTTGAAATAATTTTTCAATAAAAACTTGCAATTGTTCCAATTTAAAAGTAAATTTTGAAAAGATTTTCCAAAAATCAGTAATGTAATACAAATACAGTTAGTTTTATTTATATTATATTATACTTAAAGTAGTAAAACAAAATAAATAATTGCTTCATAAAGAAAATAAATTTAGAATAATCCTAAGAAATGTTTTACTCAGAAAAAGCTTCTATTTTTATGAACCTTAGATACAGGATAAAACATTAGAAACAGCCTGCCACTTAATCAATTGTCGTGTAAAAATGCTAAAAATAACACTAAATATTTATTATTACAATGACAAATATTTATAACGAGAAAAAATTATTACAGTTTATATATATATATATATATATATATATATATATATATATATATATATATATATTACTTGGCATGGTATAATTTGAAAAACTATATCACAAATATTAATTGATACTTCAACTGAAACAAATAATCGATAAACTTTCTTTACTGAAATAAACACCCACACATCTTTCATTCATTCCGTAACTAACTCCAAAACATCCCCATACTCATACAGGAAGTCACATATGTGATGAGTTATCTGCTTTGAAACGAATTTCTGACATGTGTAGAAACTACTGAAATAGAACTATTAAAAACTTACTAGAATTGTACAGAAAATAAATTTAACACCTCATACGTTAATATTCAACTTTATATGATCATTAATTACTTAATATTTTAAGGAGATCCAATGAGTGTTAAATTAGTGAAAAATATTTGAACACTTTAGGAGATATCTATAACTTCTGCTGCACAATAAAAAACAATATAATAGTATCAATATGATGGAAACAAATTGATACAAAACAAGTTTTGCTTATCAAATCATTTAATATTATAAGAATCATAATTGAATAAAATTATAAACTTTATAAGCATTTTACATTTACATAAGTAAAGTAGAATTTCGGAAAGAAAATTTCCGAATAGCAATTTATTTTAAAATTTTAAAAATTCTGAACGCGGGAAAGTTACAAAAATTATGTTAATGAATCAAATTTAATTTTCTTAATTATATGTTATCTACCTTTTATTTTTTGAAATAAAACCACAAATTTAAATTTTATTTTAATTTTTCTTATTGTATACGGTATTATTGTTAATATTAATAATGTATTTAATGAGTTTGCAGATAATTACTTAAATCAGAAGTTATGTCTAAAAATTCTATTCACTTTTATATCTTCTTTTGTAAAAATTATCTCAACCTGTTTTCAAAATACAAAGACATTTTTATGTATAAAATACAAGAATTTATTTGTTCATTTTAAACTTTCTTTGACATGCGGCGGGCTTACAAAAATTTTATTTCCAAAGTCCTGAAATAGCATTAACATTTTAACATGCTGAATTTTACAAATTTATATATCAAAAATTGAAATCAAAAATATTAGGGAAATAGGAAAAGTACTGATTTTTTTAACTTGATAGGATATATTTTTAAGGACTTAAAAATTTAAGAAGAAATAATTGTTGTAAGCATTTATTTTTTATTCTTCAATATATTGATAATAGTATAGAAAAACATAATACTATTATCAATATATAGTATGATATATATTGATAATAGTATTATGTTTCTTTCAAAAGTAATGAAAGTAAAAACATAAGAAAAATATTATTGGCTCACTCTCAGATGACCATCATGCTATATTATGCTTTAAAAAGATACTTCTATTTTATGAGCAATAATTCAAATGCACATTAAAAGTAATTAAAGTGATAATGAACTAAAATGTAACATGCAGTAAATTTATTCTGTAAGTTTTTTTCCCAATGTTCATAAAAATAAAACTAAAAACTAAATGAATGTGAGTGATTATAAATTAAGACGATATTATTATTTATGAAAAATCCATCAATTTTTCTAATACAGGCAAGAGCTGTTTCATTGAAAATTGAATAGTTACCATTTATGAAATTTATTTGCTTATCTCAATCATAACTAATTTGTAAAGTGTCATTAAAAGAATAAAAACTGAATTAAATTAACTAAAATAAATGTAAGTAATTAGGAAAAGAAGGAAAATGGACAAAAATAGACTTAAGAAAGGAGGCAAGAATTTAAAAATAAATAGAAATTAAAAATATTTGTCCTAATTAAATCATCTAACTTGATTATATTTAAAAAATAAAATTTAAAAAAAAATTGACTATACAAAATTGCATTTTATTTGTAAAATTATAAATATTAAATTTTAGACTTGAATCTTGGCAAAAATAATCATTGCTTCAGATATTTGGCGTGAAAATCAGTCCCAGTTCTAGTTTTCAAAAGAAAAGACTTCAAGGATTGTGGTTAGAGTAATTAAGACCCATCCATCAATCCACCCATTAGGGGGAAAGAAAAAGGAAGTGGTTTCTCCTGTGCAAAAATCTACGTCGTGGCCGTTTTAGTAAGGTAAACCTGCGACGTAGCAGTTACGGCGCTGGCCGCTTTTAGACTGGATCATTGCGACGGATCTCTGCCGACGCTGGCCGCTAATTGACCAGTTTATTGCGACGTATCAGTTACGTCGTGGACGCTGAGTCGGTTAAAGAGGGCGTGGTAGCCTAGTGCTTAAGGTATCGGCCTTCCATCTGGAAGGGCAGGGTCCGATTCCCAAAGCCACCAATGACCCACCGAGTATATGCGATACACGTGCTTGTTAAATCTATAGAATCGAAAGTCCTGTGGGCTGTCATTGAGCAGTTATCATGGGTGCAATGGTCTGGAGAGAGTATCCTCCTCCTTTAAATCAGTGTTAAAATTGAGGGAATGTGTCCTCTAGTAGAGCCATCTATTGGAAGATTTAAAAAGAGCAAAGACGTACTTTCATCTTCGTAATGCTCTGATTAAAACAAAAGACGCTTCCTATCGACTTAAATTCGCATAGCCAAGGCATAGTAAGCTTTGCTTGCCCAAATGTCACAAGTAACAACAACAATATTACATTAATATACTGAAATATAAATCATTAATGTCTAACACACCATTTTCTTCTATAAGTGTATCAATTACAATAATCATCGGTATTTATAATGAATATTTATAAAGATTGGAGAAATGCATTCTAGGATACATATCCAGTAACATTATACGATTTTGGTCCTCAACCAAGTGAAGAATTCACCTTATGAACTGTAAAATTTATCTCCAATTTTTTAACCATTTTTGCGAAAAGCCGTTATGAAGCAACTTGTTAACTTGCATGAACATCCCATTTACGATATGTATGATATTTTAACGATGTCCCATTTGCCATTTACCAGTATTTTCATAGTTTTCTAGCAAAAATTTTCAGTGAATTAAGAAATCATCAAATAATGAGGAGACTATATTGAATATTAAAGTAAAATTATGAACACAAAAATCATTAATTAAAATAAGTTTTTTATCATAAGGAATTTTATAAAAGTTTCAAGATTCTTTTTTTACATGTTTGATAATATTTTATAGCTGATTTTATGATGAAAATGGTATAAGGCGTGAAATTTATTTAAAGTTAAAATGAGTCATTTATGTGAATTTGTCACTTTACCGTTACTGTATGCATTTAAAATTTATTTTGACCATTACATGCAGTTTAACTTGTATTATGTACCATACCATATATTCAGAGATACGAGAATCAAATTCATGAGCACCATTGCTGAACGGAAGTTAGAAACGCAAAAATTAGCCACCAATAGGGCATCCTTTTACTGCATTGCACATACAAGCACATACATTACTGCATGTTTTAGCAAATTTCTAATAATGTGTTCACTACAAAAAATCACAAAATAAAGAAGTTACACTGAATAATTTGAAAATGCTGTGTGTTTAGTCAAATCAATGTATATACAATCTAGATTTTGAAGCTTTTATATAGATTTCATGCATTATATGGTATAGATTTGATTTTCCTTAATTATGGAAAATTTGTATGCACAAAAATAATTAAGGGTAGAGGAATAAAACTAATTTTGAGGATCTATGCTTCTTTGGATAGTTTTACAGGGTAAAGATGCGTATTCACCCACGCACTAAACTGATTATGTATGCGAAAAGTAGTAGCATAAGAATTCTCCATTGGTGAATCAGTGGCTAATGTTGATATTTTTTTATTTTAAAGAGCGGGTCCAGCACCATAATTTATATTTCATTGTGGGATAACTTGAAATCAGGACCTGACAAAATAGTATTTATAATCCTTTTTCAGAATGGTTTTTCTGAAGAAAAATTTCGTACTTTTTAACTTTTATGAAGTTATCATATTTATACACAAAGCGAAGTATTTGTGTATCCCTATTTTTACACCAGTGGTGTTATCAGTTATAATCTATAACCTGTTATCAACTCATAATTTTTTAAGCGGAGAATTCTTAATCAACATCAAATTAAACTTCTTTTCGAAGTTAAATTTTAATCATACAAAAGACGAATCGAAAGGGTTAAATGGTGCTATTTTTTAAGATGTTTAAATTCGATCACATTTCATTACTCTTCAGATGAAATATACACTAAAACTTTCGATGGAAAATTATGGATGAACACAAGTGAGCATATATGCGCACGCACGCACACACATGCACGGACACACACACATGTTTTAAGTTTTTTTTTTTAATCACTATAAAAAGTTTTATTTCATCAAAAATATACTATAGATTTAAAAACAAATTTCATAAAGATTTTTGAGCTATTTAATTTTTAGATTTAAATCTTCAAGAATCTATAAAACTAAATGGATTTAGAAATAATTTTTCTGAACTACTTTCTCCCATTTTCGAGAAAAAAAAATGATCCGAAAAGTATTACACTTAAAAAAATATTTGGGGATATGAACACAAAATATCGATAAAAAGTGCTAAATAAATCAAATAGTAATACAAAAGCTTAAAGTCACAGTAAGTTTAAGTCATTTAGATTCCCAAAACTATTCAGGAAGGAAAGAAATATTATATATATAATTTGAACATTGTTCATGCTGATTTTTCTTCATTATGTTGTTTTCAGTATTACATATAAGAAGTAAATTATAATCTTCCTTGCAGAGCACAAATATCAATCAGTTTTAAAATATCTGAGAAAAATAAATGATATAAGTTGACTATTTGACTGTTTTTATCGTATATATATCGTTTACATATTTTTGTGATCAAAATACAATAAAAATACTATTGATAAATATGTAAATTAAGTGTTTAGTTCTTTTTACAAGCAGACAAAAGCAAAAAATACGTTCACCAATTACTCCAAATAAATGTTCCTTGAAAAATTCTCAATTGAAGTAAAAACGAGTAAGAAATATGACAAGATCAAAAGAAATCTTTTCTTTGAATAACAAAGCTTAAAAAGTAATGAAAAGCTATTCGATCAACAAATAAATTGATAAATTGTCACAGTTTGAAAAAATAATGAAAATTCTTTATTATTCACAGTTAAGGTAAGTCTATACATCTAATTGACCACACGCCTATAAGCCCAAAATTATTTTAAAATATTATTATATTTTTTAAATTATGTTCGTTATTATTTGTCATAATCTTTGAGTACCAAAATGACATTGACATAAAATGCTCACGTGAATATTTGGCATGTCTACCATTCTACGTTGTCTAAAAAAGTAATCATTTTTAAATTAATATTTTAAAAAAAGATTTTATTTATGCCATTTTTTTCTCGATCACCTTTACCAGAATGTCTCTTGACGTCATTATCTTAAAGCGTGGCAATGTTTATAGACAGGAACGTTGACAGCTTTAATCGTCCAATGATGAGAGGTCTCACTTCACGGAGACGTCTGTGAATAAGGGAAACGAAGAAATGAGCCAGTGCTATATATAGATGCAGTTGAAGGTATTCAACCCCTGCCTTGTATTATTTATTTTAGGTCTCGAAAAAAATAAGACCAGTGCCGTGATTCAGTTGGTTTCTTTCTCTACCAACCTCGCTCCAAATCAGCTTGGCCCAAGTTTTGGATCCATGAACAACAGCTGTCGGTTGATTTTTCTGATTAACCCGTTAGACGGATTGTGGAAGTGACGATCCTTATTTATTTTTCTCGATCCCAATCTAGCGGCATGATGTCAGCATACCTTTGATAATCAAGGTCTCGTTTCAAAGGGGATGTATAATCATTTGACTTTTTACTTTGTATGTTGTTTTCATCTTCTTCCTTTTTTTTATAGTAGATGTTCCCATTTAAGGATGCAGTTTTTTCTAAATGTAACAGGTCTTGAATATAGATATTAGAACATGATTGTATATTCATATTTATTTAAATTATGTATATTATTATTCAATGCGCATATTATATTATTATATGCTGTATACTATAATGTATTATATTTTATAAAGCTATTCATAATATTGGTATCAATAGAATGAGATGAGGTCTCAATATTAAATGCAGTTTTTAAGCCTATTTGTTAATTTTTTTACTTATCTTTAGCGATTTATTTTGCCTATTGAAACTGCTAAGCTTATATCGCTAATTTAAATCTGTCTCATATTATGAATCAAATTTAAGGAACGTGGCCTACATCTGAATTGAAATTCTGATCTGCTTCTGTTGAAGGTAATAATTTATCTCATTGAACCAACAGAACTAAATACGAGTCAATGAATATTTAACAACAGTAGGATTTTTTCGTCCGGCTGTCATCAGCAAGGTCAAACATTGTACACGTTACATACCGAACACAAAGATGACTTATCTTAATTTGGTCTCAAATTTATACAAAATATAATTAATAGAGCTTACCAAGGACTTGTGGTAAGAAAGCTCTCTTCGGTGTAAAAGGTACCGGGTTTGATACCATCTATTGTTGAATAACAGAAGATAGGCAAAGTATAGTCAATTAAGCTTACTGAGACTTAGTGGGAGGACAGTGGTTTTTGGAGTAAAAGGTACTGGGTTTGATTATAGCTATTGATGAATAATAGGAAATGGACAATGCGCCTTTGAATGAGCTTATATTCTAAATTTTTTCTTAACTTCTAAAAAGTAAAATATAGTGCGAAATATATAAATTTTAAAATTGAATTTGTGAAAGATTGTTGTTTTGATGTAAAGATAGGTTTTTTAGAATTTATACAACAAAAGCAACTCTTCGTGAATTTCTGTGTGACTTATTGAAATTTATTAATGGAATTCTGAGTTGTTTTTCTTATGCCATTAAATGAAATCCGTTTATAAGTTCATGAAAACAATGGCTTAACAATAAGCATTTAAAGTGTACTGAGATATTATAAAATTTTCATAATATAATTTTTTTAACGCAATTTTACGAGTATCGTTAAAATATTTTTATAACATTATAATGAGTTCTTACTAACGTTATAAACTGTACTACATTATTCAGACACATACACATATGCATTACTTTCATTTCTTAAATTGCTTTTTAACATTATCTTTGATGAAAATCTAGAATATTTTCCCGCTAATCAATTTTTGGTAGAAAAAAATTTCTAAATCAGCTAAATGAATATTGACTATTAACGAAACGGTATAGTTAATTAATTTAAGGAATTTAAATGAGTATATTAACAATATATTCTAAACTTTTTTCTGATCACACACACATTTACGAGTCAAACTAGTTTAAATAGGATATAAATTGTTCTCTTATTTTCAATAATATCTCATTTTATAAGACAAAATTACATGGTTGGTTTTAGAAGCTCAGAAAAATTTTGTTTCAAAGGTTGAAAAAGTAATACTCTTTTAGTTATTTGCTAACAATATGTATGAGTTTTGAGGATTATTAAATATATTTTATTATTTGCCAAGTATAAAGAAGCTATTTTTAAAGTCCTAAAATGTTTTACTTAAATTGGAGTCTACAGAATGTATCCACAGCAATCTCCATGAGCAATCCAGCGTCTTCTGCTAATGATGTTTCCAGCTACGGATTCTCCAAGTATTATGAAAGTTTGGGGTTTTGGCTACAAATATATCCGTGAATGCTTGGAAAAAAGCATGCTTTATTTGACTAAATCTCTCGACCTGAATTTTTGAAACTAATGCCTTGTTCATTTACCGTACAATTGCAAAATGCTAGACATATTCGGAATATTGATGTGGCTGCTGATAAACCTATTTTAAAATCATACTGCAAACAATACAAGGCGAGCTTCTTGAAGCCATTTCTTTTGTTTTCGCTACTATGAGTTACAATATATGAAAGTCCGTGGTTGATGTGCTTTTAAAATAACTAATATTCTTACTGTAGAGCGAAAGAGCCAGGTACAGGAAAGTATTCTAGTGCAACAACAATCACCCGACCGTGTTCCTAAACCAAGTAATATACGAATTCACTTACTTTATTTCACTTCATTCAATGTCAAAATAAAAATTACAAGATTTTATTACTTATTTCATACAGTTCCTTAATACCCTAGAATGTCATGCTTAAAATTTAGAGTTTCAGAATTGCTCATAACATAAGGTAAGATCTGATATAAAAACGAAAATAACTTTACATTCTTTTGCAATTATCTCACTGTTGAAAAATCGAAATTATTCAATAAAGCAGGATATTAAAAGATAAGAAGATAAAGGAATGAACAATGGATTAAAAATAACTAAATTTGCTTTCCTTAACAATAAAAAATATAAATGTAGTTTATCTAATGTGAGATATGCTTTTATATATAAAATCAACCTTTTACCAATAGCATTCAATTATATGAAATAATATATATACCTTTCTTTTACACCTCATGTCTTTAAACAATCACTATTTTTAATATATTTTTGTTTGGTTTGTTATAAAACGTTTCTAACTGCCTGTTTTTCCTCTTTACATAAAGCCAATAACCTCGTAATTTTGAGCGCCGGCAAAGTGACGAGATAGACATCTGAGATGGCACACTCATTTCTACGCCACACCAGTGGAAGGACATTGAAATCAAGCAAATTTTACATGTATCAGTTTGTCATTAGTGAATATGACGTATCTTTGATAGGTTAAATATAGAACTCATCCCTTTTCGTTATGAAAAGGATGCCTTTAGCAACCAGAACATCGCGGCCGCTGACAGACTTTATTTTCCTAAAAAGTTTTCATAAGAAGACAATGTTAATGTAATCTCTATTTAACATTCACTAAAAATATTCATTTGCAATCATCAGTCACTTGTTAAATAAAGAATGATTTCATGCTTTACTCTTTTGATTGATTAAAAATGCAGCAGACTGAAATTTTTCTACAAAAATATTTTCCCTTTTTCATTGTATAGATATCTTTTTTTTTATCAATGCTTTGAAATCAAAGAGGTTGATTGATTGATTAATTTGTTTGTTTTTTATAAAAATGCTTAGTATTTACCTGAAAATTATTTAGGAAATCAAAATAAAATATAAGTATAATATAAAGAAATTCTTAAGAATTAATCACTGGAATATACTTGAATGGCTGAAATCTACTTAAAATTTTCTTATTAAAATAACAATTAAATTAATTGATTGCAAATTAAAAAAAAATATTTAAAACTGAGCATCAAATTAATCAATACTTTTGAGTATTCAAAAATAAATCTTGAAGTTAGGTAACAAGATCATATCATTATTATCCATTTGAGTTCTTTAAAAATACGTATAACTGTTGTTGTCGGATGACAAGAGAAAAAATAAAAAAGAAAAAAAAGAAAAGGTAAAAAAAGACAAGTCATATGGGACTAAAGGCATGGAGCACTGCCGTGGCCACAATTTCATCTTTTTCCATATAGAGGGTGTCATGGCAACAATTGGTGTCGATATTGAAGAGGCAACAGAGAAATTCATATAATTATATGATTAAAAATTTATCATGCAAATAAAAAACTTCACTATAACATACTTTTATTTGTATTATAAATATTAAGAAATAATTAGGAAAAATAATTTTACGTATATTTATATGATTAAATTAATATTCCTAATTATTTCTTAATATTTATAATACAAATAAAAGTATGTTACGTAGTAATTTAGTATCTAGATAATAAGAATTGAGAATAGCTCATTTTATTTTAAATAATTATTCCCGAAAAGTCTTATTAAACTTTTTTTTTAAGAGATTAATTTATGTTGAGATATTTTCATTTCGGAATGATTGCACTTAAAGGCGCGCAACAAAATATTCTTAAAAATAATCATTAATAAGGCAATATTATAGAAAAAATATTTTTTAAAAATCATTTTGTAAATTATGATAATGATTTTTTATAAATCTGTTTTAATTTTCACCATTACGAGCTCTCATTTGTAGCTCTTTACAGCGGAATTCTTCTAAGATAATAATTATCCCTGCATCGGCCACAAGTTACCAGATAATTTAGATTATATCAAAATTTACATGTAATTAACATTATATTAAAATATATACAATCATTTGTAAATCTTTTATTTATATAGTATTGTTTACATTTTAAAATTATGCAAATATTCCTAATTATTGTTTTTATGTATGAATAAGAATTTATTTCTCACTTTTTAAGTCAATATAAAATAAATCGATACAACTCATCAGTAAGATATTAATGCAATTTTACTTCAATTGAATTTCATGCAATGCAAAATTAAAATAAAAATTGCACTCGATTAAATATTTACCATAAAAATGATCGTCGACTGACAAATAAATGCGACTAGATATTTACCCATTAATATTGCTGGTAAAAAAAAAAAAAAGAAAAAAAGAAAAAATTCATAATATGCGAAACACTAAATTACTGTTATTATCATTTAGAATTTTATCAATTTATATGATAAAAATAATATTTTATTGGTGAATTTATTAAAAAATTACATCTCTATTATAAAAAATAAATGCATTCAGAAAAAACTGAGAAGTGACTGAATGCTTATTATATTTGAATTAATGAACAAATGATTATATAAATTCAAAACAAAAAAAGAGGTTTATTAATAAATTCCATCATAAAAGATATTACATTCAATAAGTCGTAATTCTGTTGTTATTATATAAGTTATAAAGTGTGAGCATGGATATTGTATTTACTTTCAAACCTATCCTTTTTATTCAACATGAATAAAAGGGATAGGTTAATTCAGCTAACCATTTTTAAGATTTGTAATAAGTGTTACAGCAGTACTTCACTCATTCTTCAAATTCTAAGTCAGACGAAGAATTTTTTTGCTTCAAATTTATACATCTTCTAATCATTATTATTAAAGAAATAGTGAAATTTATTTAGGAAGATCGCATTATCTTTGGTATTTAGCTTGGGCAATCTATCAGATTGCCCAAGCTAAATACCAGTCCAGATGACATTGTTTATGGTGATTGTGAAAGCAGTAAGTCTCAACCTCTTAATCGACGTGAATACTAGTGCACCAATTCGTCTTTCAATGGTTTTCCTTGACATCACTTGGTACGTGCTAAGTGACAAATTTCTTCAAATTTATAATTATGACACTTTGCCACAGTTGTAGTCGCTCTTTTATTCTTGATCTGCCGTGCATTCTTGGCCTACGAATCACATGCACTTAGTTGCATCTACTTTTATCTATTGTTGGTTACTTCTAAGTTACTATCACTTATGTAAATAGTTCATCAAATCATAACAAGTTACTATCACTTATGTAAATAGTTCATCAAATCATAACAAGTTACTATGACTTATGTAAATAGTTCATCAAATCATAACAAGTTACTATCACTTATGTAAATAGTTCATCAAATCATAACAAGTTACTATCACTTATGTAAATAGTTCATCAAATCATAACAAGTTACTATCACTTATGTAAATAGTTCATCAAATCATGAACAAGTTACTATCACTTATGTAAATAGTTCATCAAATCATAACAAGTTACTATCACTTATGTAAATAGTTCATCAAATCATAACAAGTTACTATCACTTATGTAAATAGTTCATCAAATCATAACAAGTTACTATCACTTATGTAAATAGTTCATCAAATCATAACAAGTTACTATCACTTATGTAAATAGTTCATCAAATCATAACAAGTTACTAAGCTCTTTATATATAAAAATGCATGTGCTTAAAACAAAATACATATAATTTTTGCACAAAAAATATTTTAAAAGAAAAAGTTTTTATATGCACCATATCAGAGATTGTTTTGAGTATATTGTAAATTTTTGAATGAATGATTTGTTAAAAATTAAAAATATTCATATCAATTTGTGTGTAAATAGCAATAACCCTTCGTTGACAAACTAGCTATTTAACACATAAAAATGCTTATTGTGTATTTTAGTCTAATGAATAGAAATTCAGATGGAGCTCTGAAATACATTATTTAAGCACTTCATGACATATATTCGTTTATATTTTGTTTCTTTTTTGTGCGATAAATGCTGGAAAATTTTAACGTATTCGGATCTTTTATGCAAGTTGCTCCTTATTATCAATTAAAATTTTAATACGAGTCTTATCACTACACTATTTCTGTTTTTTCTTGAGCACTTGTTTGTTGAAAAGGTAAAAAGACTGCTTAAGCTGTCTAATTTTATTTCATTGATTCAGTAATAGGAAATTTTTCAAAAAATTCATTAAAATAAATACTTGTTTCATTGCATTGCAGTTAGATGCACGGCTCACTGATAATTACTCAACTTTGCGATTTATTTTTGCAGGATTTTGTTGCGAGCTGTGATCATCGGAGAGGATTGGCAACGGGAATCGAGTTCCTCCGAAAATCTAAATTTCTGACACAAATCGTGGTTGGGGATGGGTGAAGAAGACAGCCCTATCGAATCGCCAACACTTGTCTCCATCAGAAGGAGAGACGATGTATGGCCTCCTAAAGTGAGTAAATAAAAACTCAAAGCTATATTAAATTTAAAAACACCATAATTATATTATTAATGTATATTTTTATTAAAATAATAATTCAAAAATATTGCATATCTGAACTTAATTATATACAGTTGTATTTAGTAATATTTTCCTAATATCTTTTTGCGTGTTTTTGTCAAAACTGTTTGAAAATTTCATATCGTATATATTGATTTTCTTCTCCATCAAGAGAAAATTCTTATAAAAGTAATGCATGAGTGATATTCTGAAATAATTAAAAGTACCTGAATAAAGTTGAATATTCTAATTATTATTTGAAAAAAATTAGTTAATAAACGATTACACATTTCCTAGTCTGACAAATGATTTCTAGATATTTATAATATTTATGGCTTGATTATAAGTTTTAAGCCAGATAATTAATAACATATTTGATGTTTAACTTTAAAGTTGTCTGAAAATCACAGAGAAAAACGGAAGCTATGAGTTTAAATTTATAGAACTTTGTTAAAAAAATATTATCATAAATTTAATTGCAAACATTGAATTGGAATTTAACAAAAGCACGTACTACTACTAAAAAAATTATTTATTTAGAAGCTGCTTATTATTGAGCGATTTTTTTATTACTGTTGTCATCTGCATAAACAAATTAGAAATTTGTAATACATAAATATAATGAAATAAATGTATAATAATACGGAATAATGCCATGATGTAGCTTTAACACTGCACTACATTTAATTTAAATAAAAGTTTAAAATATTTTAAAACATTAATATAAATTAAATGAGAGGAAGCAACAATATAGCATGGAAAAATGCCTATCATCATTTGCTCAAGTTTCAAAAATTTTGAGAATAAATCAATCATTGATTTTTTATATTAAATTTTCCTTGTGACTTACGTTATAATGACTTCTTTCTGTAAAATTAATAAGTAAAGAGGAACATGCATCTGTTAAAAGGATAGTTTACATTTCATAAAAAGAATAGTTTAGATAGACTTGTAATAATTTAGAAATATCTCTGGCATTTAATACTGGCATTAATCTCTAGCTCTAAATATTTTTTTTTTTCGTTACTTACTCTACAATATCGATCAGTCATTACAAAAATTATAAATAACATTTTCCTCTTACTTTAATGTAATGAAGTCTACCACCGTTTGCTTATGGTGAATGACGGTCTTAACAATGTGATTCGACGCAGTGTTTAAATAAAGTTTTGATGTGACAAGTTAAATGAACAATTAAAATTTTTTAAGAAAATGCAGCTTGTAATTTCAAAATTATCCAAAATTGACATTTGTCATTCGAAATTCTTTTTGAGGTCAATTGGAAAATAAATTTATATAGGAGTACCTATTAGAAAAGTCATTTACTATTACAATTTTCCCTGCATAATAAATCGAAAAAATGTTTGAAATTTCTAAATTTCTTATAATTTCTATTTTATTTATTGAACTGTATGAAATTGATAAATATTTTTCCATCTAAGCAACATTATTTACAATAATAAAATCAAATTAATCATTTACAGTGCATTTTCTTTAGTTTTAATTTTTTTTTTTATATTAAAACAAAATATTTGTTTAAAAAAGTAAAATATCTGATAAATTATTTGCTTGTAAAAGTTTTCCGTTCGCTTAAGTTTTATTAAAATTCATTTGAAGAAAGTTTCATACTGCGAAGAAGTCAGTTCAAATAATGTCTTTAACCTGTCACAGTGACTGCAATTCTAAATCATGATCAAATGTTCATTTACATAAATGTAGGAGTGTTTTGGCTTTCACACCATAAAATCAGAATCAAGTAACGTAGTTTGAGAACATAATGTATCCAATTATGGAGACAAGATTATGATTTCGATGAAATAGAGAAAACTTTTCTGGTTCAAATTAAATTATAATTTACAAATTATTGGTTTTCAAAATAATAATTCAGAATCTGTTGACACTGTTTCATGGTATTTATGAAACACTGCTATTTCAAGATTTGTTTTTTCTCTAGAATGTAGTTAACGCATTGCATTTAACAAAATTAGCAACTTAACTAATGTTAAAATACATGTTCGTCAGGAAAAGAATTTTTGAATACAAAATTCCTATGTTAAAAAATGTAAAATATTGTACAACACTTTATTAATGTTAAGAATTTTTCTTTTTAAATACTTATTTAATATATTTAAATATCCTGTAGAGAATAAATTGATCTTCGAAACTTTTAAAGTATATATATATATATATATATATATATATATATATATATATATATATATATATATATATATATATATATATATATATATATATATATATATATATATATATATATATACATATATATATATATATATATATATATATATATATATATATATATATATATATATATATATATATATATATATATATATATATATATATATATATATATATATATATATATATATATATATATATATATATATATATATATATATATATATATATATATATATATATATATATATATATATATATATATATATATATATATAATATCTTTAAATTATTTCCTTCTTTGAAACCGTTGTATAGCATCATTGATATTTTTTGTGAATAAAAACTTAATGAATACTTAAAAATGGTGCAATAATTTAATTCACTAATTTAATTATGTCTCTTGCTCTAAAAATATCCTTCCTTTGGAAGTACTTTCTTCGTTATTACTGTTTTGTTTTTAATAAGCAGCAAGTTTCTGCATTATAAATTTTTTTGAAAGATTTTTTTCTTAAACATATTAATACATTTTTAATGTATTCTTTTAGACATCCAGTGTGCGGTATCTGCCGAAAACAGGATTTTCTCCTACAATAATGCGAGAAGGTATGTTACTGAGCTATTGTCAATCGCAGTCTTTTTTTTTTTATCAGTTTCAAGTTTCATAGATTTGACTAAGCGCAAAAAATATATAATTTTCATTTTGTACAGTTCTTTTTACGTAATTTGAATATTTCATTTTCATTGAATTTATTCTTACTGTTTCATCTCGTGAAGTCATTCTTATTTTCAAAAGACCAGGTACTCATTGTGATTAAAAGAGTCATAACAATATACATGAGTGCTTTTAAAATTGTATCATTTTATTTTCGTAACCAAAAATGGGAAGTGGTAGTACACATTATATGAGGATCAACAGTTACTTTTGACCATTTATTTTATTTAGGAAAATGCCAGACATTTGACCAATAAGCCATTAGTCTTGATCTTGTAAGCTAATATTTAAGAGCAGAAGTATTGCAAGACAATAGAGTAGTGAATTCGTGAATTGGTACATTATTCATAGATTGCCCAGAATTACAGAAAGTGTAAACAAAAGTGTCTTTATATCAAGTTTTGAGAAGATGGTTCTTTAGATAATATCTTTCTTATAGATGACAAAATAACGCCGCGGCTAGATAATGAGGAGAATCTCAAATAATTAACATTTAAGCAATGAGACTTTAACAAAATCTTTCCTTTAGCTTCCTTTGATTAGTGCGAGGCGAATCTCATCTTATCATCCTAATTACAAAATTTGCTGAATTAAAAGTCGCATAGTTATAAAAGCTTTGTGGAATAGTCATTTGTTTCTTTGCCAGAAAATCAGCAGTTCCGTTTCCCTGGAGGCCATAATAATCAGAAATCAACTGTAAGAAAATTAAGTTAGCCAGAGTGTTGCCAATCTTCCTAAATTAGTAAATTCTTTCGAAAATACAAAATTTATAGGCAGTGTAAGCTTGAAAATTGACTTTGATATCGAAAAAAATAGCCCGAAGGAAATTACTCTTCTAAGTATTTAATTGGTGATTATTGTTGTTGAACAGGATGCTTTCCTGTACCTATCCCTGAGTTGGGCTCTACCAGCTAATATATGTGCAGCCAAACTAGTACAACTGGTGGTAACACTTAATATAGCCTCAATTTCACTATCAACACTGGTGATATCTCTTACTACTGCCTTATAAAATGCAAGATAAATACAATAGATTCCTGCTTCAGATCTAATACCTCCTTCAACCATGAATCCAAAGGTATAAACATAGATTCATAAGTTGCAGGGACATCTTCTTAAATGTACAAATAAGTTCATAATCCTGTGACAAGTTTAATGTTAACCAGGATGAATCATAAGGAGGCCTGTCACATTAGATCCTGTAACTACGAAATATAAAATAATAATATAAATAGGAAAATAAACATTGCATTTGAGTTGATATCCTTGAAGAGTAAAATATTACAGGTGTTATTCAGCTTATTATCTCGCTTAATCTTCGATATCAGAAAACATTATAATTTTCGTTGATGTAATGAATTATATTTACTGAAAATTCCTTGTGTGTGTGTTACTAAAACTCAAAACATTTTATTTATTGTTTTAGAACTCACTCTCTGCTTTAAATCCCAAAATATAATACTCAGAATCGAATAAGTAATACTTATTAAAAAAGTAATTATTTATTATTGCATAAATAGAACGTCACAAAAAATTGTTGCTATTTACAATTAAAAAAATATCTGACTAAAAAAGATAATAATCAGATAGTGTCAATTCGACAATTATCCATTCACACAAAAAATTAATAACTAAAATAATTGTTAAAAGTTAATGTGGAAAACTAAAACCAATAGAATTTTATTTTCGGAAAATCTTTAGAGGAATTTTGGTTGCGTTGGAAATCTCAGTTTCAAGTGACGTAGGTGGGATGAGATCTTCAGCAAATCCTTATTTTATTTGTTGTCAGAAGCATTTACTAATCAAAAGATAAAACCATTTTTTTATATTCTGCCGTTATTCTTCACAAGATATTCTATTATAAAAACTTTCAGCTTCTGGTGTTGCTACATATCAGTTCGTGCTTTTACAATCTCAAAAGACAAGTGCTAATGGTATCTTCGTATGTCAGAGTACCAGCCTCAATCCTGCGCGGATGTTATAAAAAAGGAGAAATTTGAAAAGAAAATTTCTTGACATGATTGAACTATTAAATGTACCAATGATACAAAATATAAATATCCTTCAGATGATGAATTCTTTCTGATTATGATATTTCCAAGTTGAAATGATAATACATATTTGCATGTATTTCAGAAGCTTTTAAGTAGCCCATCGTATAGAGTCGAATTTGGTTATAATAATTATCTTTGACAGCAGAACATATAACTGAGGAAATAGAAGCATGCAGTGGTAGTGGAGCTCCAAATACAAACGTTTGAAATATAATTATCTAGGAATATTTTTATAGCTGCGGTGTGGGAAAAAGGCATTTCTTTCTGACTTGCTAAGAAAAATGATGTGATAAAGTTAACAACATTTCGGAAATTATGTAATTTAGCAACTGCTTACGTCCTGACTTTATTACAATGTCTACTAATAAGAGAATTTCATCCCAAAAAATAAACTATAGAAATGTAGTGGTATATCATGTGATCTTGTATAAGATAAAAGTTGTTTACAATATCATATGAGAAGTGTTGATACGGTATAATGAACCAACGGCGTTCCCGATAAATAAAAATAATAAACTTGTGTCTTAGAAGAAAGTACAATTAATTATTTATGTATTGTCATCTCTTAAATATTTATACTTGAGGTCATAAGAAAGTAATTATAATATTGCTATTAAATCATTTAAAAATTTGAAACATAAATGCGATTCAAGAACATAAATTTCTACAGAATAGACTCTTAAATAAACTTTTAAAAAGCATTTATTTAAAAAAATCTTGTATTTTTGGTATTTAAGTACTCAAATTATGAAGTGATTGCCAGGAAATAAACTAATGTTAAGAAATTTCTTTCAAATTTTTTCTTATCGACTAATAATTCATATTAAATACTTTTGAAAAGTATTACAATCAGAAAATAATGTTTTTCGTTCAACATAATTCAAATAAAGTAAATATATCCTGGAAAGAAAATCGTTATATGTAATAATATTCAACATTCATAAGTGTCTTAATTCATAGGGTGTCAGCTCAAATAGGAACATATTAAAGTGTATTAAAGATCAATGGTGTTCCAACAAAAATAATCATCAATCCCTGAGGATTGTGTATTTAGGAAGGTATCTTTTACTCTTGTTAGGATTTTCATGATGTGTATCTATTGTTGTTGTTTTCGTGTGCCAGCTAGGCTGGTATTTTGGAGTGCGCTGCTCCACTTTTCCAACTGAACCATATTTAGGTATGGAGTCCGACTTTCTCAGTAGAAACATGCCATAGGTACCCGTTTATAAGGTAGACAACCATTCACAACCCATTCATACAATGAAAGGACAAAAACAGGATAGATAGAGAGAGAAAGTACATTCATGCCCGAACCGGAATTCGAAACCAGGACCTCTCTATCCGCAGTCAGGCACGCTGACCACTAGACAAGTTGGGTGGCACGTGTATTTATTAAAACACGGTTTTAAAAGGAAACAATCCTGTTTTATTTCTTGCGTGCAATCAAAATTTCAATATGAAAGTTTTACATTTACGATAATTTCTTTCAAACGCGAACTTTCACCTCAAGTAGTAAGAGCTGGATATAAAATATCAATACAGTGGTCAACATCATCCTATTAAGCAATTTTCTGTTGTTGATAATGATGGTATCGTACTCATATTGAATAACTGGTGCAGATCAATGTCCCAACATATTCTTTGGCATATATGTATTTGTTAACTTTTACAATAAAATTAACAATATATATTTATTCGGTAAAAATACTTAAGAGTCAATAAAAACAATATTTCGGGAAGAATAGTTAATTTATATAAAATTTCAAAATATACAAGTTTATTCTAAGAAAATATACAGAGAACTTTAATAAAAATTATCTTTAATTTACAAATTCAAGATTAAAGATTTCACTCAAACTGCAAATTTTGTAAATTTATTGATAGTAAGAGTCTAAAGAATGAGTATAGATAAGTCAGAATAACTATGCAGAAATATTTTATAAAAATAAAGCTAAATCCTACATTATGTTTGAAAAAGAAAGTAAGAATAAAAGGTAGGATTAATATAAGTATAACAATGGGGGTGTCATGATAGCAACAAATTATTCTTATATATGTAATAATATTCTCAATACAACAAGTAATTTAGCACCACTAAGAATAAGAGTTTTTGAATTACATCTTGTGAATTTCTCGATATTGTAGAATCTTAGAAATTTAATCATAATGCAATTTTCAGGTGGTCAAGGAAAGAAATTTGTTTGGCCTCCCCCGAAACAAGGCCAAGAGCATAACCAAAATGACGTCAATCATATTTCGCACGGGAATGTTGCCAGCGCTTGGAACCCTGAGGCCAATGCCTTGGGCAACAGGCCCCCACCTTTCGCTCCAAGAACCACTCCAACACGTCGATGCAATGACGACATCTGGCCCCCAAAAGGCAGTGAGTACCAAGGTATGAAGAAACCACCCCCACGTCCAGTGAAGACGGTGGGCAGGTTCGAAGACTACATCAGATGCCGTGCCGGACCAAGCGTGCCGCCAACATACAGGACACCACCGGGCACGCAGCACATACAAGTGACAGAGCTGGAAGGGGAATACATCCATGAATCTAAAACCACAACGACCACCACAGTACTGTCCAACAGTGCGTCTTCTCAACAGAGGGTAGTCACGCAACAAGCACCTGTTTCTAGGAGGCCACCTGAAGAAGAGGAAGAGGAGGAGGAGGAGGAAGAGGAAGAGGAGGAGGAAGAAGAAGAAGAAGAGGAAGAAAGCGAGGAAGAATAAAGTGGACATTCGGAATGAGTGAATTATGTACTTTTCTAACTATTCCAAAAGCAGGACGATTAAAATTTGTTATTTAAAAAAATAAAAGAATTTTGGGAGAAAGTTGTATTTCGCTTGGAGATCAGTATTCCTTAATATTTCTTTCGTTTTTGTTATTGCCTATGATGTTTTAAGAAAAAAATTAGGTTAGTTTACTATTCATGATTCTCTTAATAGAAGAAAAAAGTTTTTGTCTCTACAACATAAATAAAAGCATAATTTTTGATCAATTGCTTAGAAGATCCCTAAAAAAAGACAGTATTTATTTTTTACAACATCTCAATGACCTCACTATATGGTTGTGACTGAAATATTATAATGGTAAATTATGAAATTGATTTTTGTGTGTTTACAAGTATTGAGAACTTAATTCATTAGTTAGAGAATTTGTCTCAAATATAATCCTGCTTTCAAAATTTACACCTGCTTTTTATTAATTAAAAAGGAAGTTGGATAATACTGCTTTTAATCAGTAATAACGTAGCTCAAAAGTGCCATTTTTACGTATATCCCTGTGATCTCAATCTTTATGTCCATGGTTATTCTTTGTGTCAAAATAAAGATCTTATATTTAAAAAGTTTCTGAATTTATTTTACCATAATTTTTATATTTAGTATGTCATTTTATTCCTTTGATTTATATCACGTTCATAACAAGTAACTTATGATAAGAAGATGGAAACTTCTATAAAAAGAACATCTCATTTAACGAAATCATATTTTTTCCATTGGTTCAAAAGATGAGAATTGATTTTTAAATTGACTTCTCTCTATTATCCTAATGAAAACTGCAAACTCTAATTTCAGGTATCAAAAAGCCTGTAATATTCATTTTGGACTGTTGCTTATCTATTTACAGAATAAAGGAACTACTTAACTAAAGAACTACTACTATTGTTTTATGAAACATTATAAGGTTAATGTCTTTCGAATCTAGGAACAAGAAATAAAAGTTTTTTTTTTTATTTTTCAGTCCTAAGTGTAATTGATAATTTTATCTGATTATTAAAATTTGTTAATCTTAAATTTTGCTTATTTCTAATTTGATTACTCAGAAAAAATTCAGAAGTCTTATTTTCATCATGTTTTTATTTATACAAGTCTATGATCGTGCGTGATTATAAAGAGGTTTATTAAATCATTTTTTTTTTTTTCAAATAATTTTCCTTTTTATAGTTTTCACGAAAATTACTTAATTACAAAGATTTAACACATGAAAGAATATTCTAGAAAGAAATCATGGTTATATCTTATAAAAAATGTTTACAGTTGTTATTTATTTTTGTTTCAGCTTAAAATACTGAGTAGTTTATAAAAAAAATGGACATTAACATTAAATTAAATGAAAACCGAAATTTTCATTTTGTTAAGGATAAGTGAAATTGTATTGTTTAATTACACTATGTTAAAGATAGAGGGAATATAGGAACTATTAATCCGAATAATTTTTTTAAGAATTCACCAGATATCCTTTCCCATAGCCTCTAAATTACATTTCGATAAAAATTATTGAAATACTTTGTAGCCATTTTAAAAAAAAAGAACAATCATTAGCTACATAATTTGTGACGCAGAATACCCATTTTTAATAATTTCTAAATGGTTACAGTTATAAGAATATATTTTACTACAATGAACTACTTTTACAAGCGTGATATCTATACTTATACATCTTTTTAGGGCCGTGGTAGCCTATTGATTAGGGCACCGGGCTTCCATCCAGAAGGGCGGGGTTCGATTCCCAATGCCGTCAAAGACCCACGGAGTACATGTGGCGATATACGTGTTCGTTAAATACGTGGAATTGAAAGTCCTGTGGTCGATCATTGAGCAGTTACCATGGGTACAATGGTCTGGAGAAAATTTCCCCCTCCTTCAGATCAATGTCAAAATTGAGAGTGGTTCCTCCAGTGGCGCCATCTATCGGAGGATTTTAAAAAGGAGCAGAGACATACCTTCACCTTTGTGGTGCTTTGATTAAAACGAAAGACACTCCCTATTGACTTAAATTCGCATAGAGACAAGACATAGCGAGCTTGGTTTGTCCCCAAATGTCATAAACATCAACATATATCTTTTTTATAAGACTGCCTGTGTTACGTACAAACAGATACTTGGAAATATATAATGCATAATTAAATAGCGTTTGCTCGTGTTACCATGAGTACATTCGTTTAATTCCGCCTGGCACTATTAACGTGTTGTTCCCGACATACCAATCAGATTGGGCCTGAATGAAGCACAGTTACTCTCATTAATGAAACAAGATTTGCTTTGTAATCCGATGAAATGAGGATACGAGTCTGAAAAACATAAGGTGCATGTATGTTTCAGAATATCTCATAAGATGGCACATGTTAATAAAGTTTTGGCAAGATTTTTTTTTCCTTTTACGCTATATCCATTTATTTAAGTCTTATTGTTTTCTGTATAATATATGGATGATAGAGAGTTTGAATTTTTAGGTTGCTCCAGTTGATTCTCCATTGATAATTTTCTTAAATTTAGAGTCTTCATCATCAACGACAATTTTGAAAATACTAGAATGTCATGTATGTTGAAGCCAGTATCAAATGTAATAATAAGACGTGAATCCCATTCGAAAATATTTAAAATATATTTGGTTGTGAAGAATAGATGCGAATTTCTATTCTATTACCTTTTTAATATCTGCAAAAAATGTAGGGTTATTTGATTCAGATTTTAAAAAAGGTATAATAATGATTTTAAAAAAGGTAGAATAATAATGATATATAATGATTTTAAAAAATGTATAATAAAATGTAAAATTTTCGGGTAGATTTTGGGTGTTTACATCAATATTAATGTTAGTTTGTTTATTTTAAGTTTCTTTTGGTTCATGATTCCAAATGAAACACTATCTCACTACTTAAAAAGGATTCAATATCATTCTCCCATCTTGCTTTTTTTATTTCTTAAAGAAATATGTTTGCCTTTTTTCCTGCCAAATTTTTCGGTATTCAAAATAAGACACGCTTTTTTTTCCAGTTTACTGATTTGTGCTTATTTTTGGGATATGAAAGTATATTTAAATTATAATTTTGCACTGTTATTAAAATCGTGCTTATTTATGGTTGTTGTTTTGTGGCAATTAACCTGGAAATATGGAGTACGCTGCTCGATATTTCCAACTGAACCGTAAATTAGTGTAGAGTCCGACTTCCTCAGTACACACACATGCCCTAGATACAAGAGTATAGGATAGGCAACCATTCATAACCCATTCATGCTATGAAAGGAAAAAGACAGGATAGATAGAGAGAGAAACTATATCCATGACCGAACCGGAATTCGAGCCCAGGCGCGCTGACCAAGACAGGGTGAGCATTGGGCTTGTTTATTAGGTAACCAGAATAAAACTCAGTGTCACAGAAAAGCACTTTTAAAATGTCCCATTTAATATTTTGAATTGTTTTATGAAATTGAGAAAACTAATTTAATTATTATAAAATTAATTTTTTTTCTTGAATACAAAGATGCTTTTAAATCCATTTTTTATAAAAAGAAAGTATATATAATTTTTCTAGTTTATAACCAGAATGCGTAATTTACAGGTTAAGTTGCGTTATGTGTTTTTTTGTGTATATACACACACACACACAGTTATTATATAAATAATTAATATTTCCAGTCATTCTTTATATTTTCCAATGAAATATTTTACTTTTTACTCAGCCTTCTTAAAATATTGAAGAATATTTTTGATATTTTTACAATGATATTATGATATGTTGGACTATTAAAGAAATTTAATATTATTGTCTCATATAATAAGACAAAATAAATACTTTCTTAACCAACATAATTTTCTTCTGAAATTTCAACTGAGATCAATCATTAGAGAACAGAAAACGTGAAATACTGCCGTATAAATTGTTAGAGAATTCTATTTGAATCTGAACACAACATAAGGATTTTTATAATATTAAGGATTATCCGATATTATATATATATATATATATATATATATATATATATATATATATATATATATATATATATATATATATATATATATATATATATATATATATATATATATATATATATATATATATATATATATATATATATATATATATATATATATATATATATATTATATATATATATATATATATTTAAAAAAGGGATGATTCTTTGCTTACTTTTAAAAAAGTTTTTTAAGATTTCTCTAAAATCACCTACATATAGCCATAATATAACACATTTGCTTTTGTAACAATTAAATACAGGAAATGTTGTACCTAGTAATTATAATGGAAATATTTTTATTAGAAGAATTTTCTTTAAGATTAATTTGATATTTATGTTAAATTTTCAAAAATAAAAATAATTTCGTATGTATATAGAAAATAATCTGAGATGATTAAAAATGAAAATTTTATAGAGATAAATTAAAAGATTAAATATTGTTATCTTTAGAAAATATAGATAATTGTTTGTTCTTGTTATATATATATATATATATATATATATATATATATATATATATATATATATCTGGCTTTTATAAACTTTGGATTGGATTTTAGAGTCTTTAATATTAATCTGGTGCAATTGTATTTAATGATAATTGTCAACCAAAGCACGCAGAAAATATAAGTAAACGTACTGGTAAAGAGGTATTTCTTGAATATGAGAGATGATGAATTCTAATTTTGTCCTCCTTAAAGAGGTATTGAGATATTATATATATATATATATATATATATATATATATATATATATATATATATATATATATATATATATATATATATATATATATATATATATATATATATATATATATAAAATATATATATATATGGAGTAAAAGGATACTGTTATAATTTTGATTTATATTGTGGCAAGGAAAGTTTTGCAAATACTCCCAAAACTTCAAAAGAACTGCTTGGAACACGAGTGGTGAAAAAAATGCTACAACCAGTAACTGATCCTAACAACCATATAATTTTTTCAAAGATTTTTTTAATTTCTTATGATCTGTTGGTCGAATTAAAAATACAAGGATTCAAAACCACTGGCACAATAAAAACAATAGAACAGCTTCTTGCCCTTTAATGCCTGATAAGATATTAGAAAGTAAAAATCGTGGTTCTTATGACTACTGTTTCGACGAAAAGAACGAAATAACTATAGTTAAATGGAGAGATAAAAAGTGTGTAACAACAGCGACAAACTTTGGATACATAGAGCCTTTACTACAAGTTTCAAGGCTTTTAAAAAGGTTTGAAAGAAAAATCCCAAATTTTGCAACCTAATACTATTTATCTGTATAACAAAAATATGCGTAGAGTCGACTAGTATGACTGGCTCTTAGAAAAACACACAATTCAGATCCGAGGCAAAAAATGGTACTGCGCATTCTTTACTAGAATTATCGACATGGGTGTCGTAAATACGTATATTCTATTCAATTCAACAAATTGCGAAAAGAAAAGTATAAAAGACATCCGAAGATATATATATATATATATATATATATATATATATATATATATATATATATATATATATATATATATATATATCGCCTTTGCGTATCTCAAACGGGAACAAATTCTAAGGAAGGCATTGGAAAACCTCTGATTATGTCATCAAGATCAAACGCAATAGAATCTGTGCGCTTATATGGAAAAGACCATCTTATAGAAAAAAAGAAAAAATCAAAGAAGATGCCAATTTCAAATTTGTAAGGTAGACCTCTTACGTTTTGTATAAAATGTAATGTAACTCTGTCTGAAATGTTTTCCATTATATCACACTTAACTTTTACAAATTGGCTGTATAAAATTATAACTAAGTAAGTTTGGATCAGTAAAATAATATTTCTTCTTTTAGAATTCATTAGTTGTTTTTAAATTCACAAAAACTTAATTTCCCGCCCTAAATTTGTAATTTTTTTAAATATAAAACCAGAGGAATGTTACTTGGTCTTTTACTACGATAGGCGCTCAGCGATCTATTTATAGATCACTTATTATCTCAGCTGTTAATTACGGAAAACGGAAACAATTACATAATTACACTATTTATGATACATAAAATGTAATTTAAGAATATTTTTCAAAAAATTTTGATTTTACAATAATTTGGGCGTTAACGGGTTAAGGAGTGCTTTTTTATGATCAGAATTTTCTGTCGATAGAGAGAGATAACTGGAAAAATGCGCAATAAAACAAGCCAACATCATTTACATAAACATTGGAAATTTTATCGCTATTTACAATCATTTCATTTTTGTTTTAAATGTTTTAATTATCTTTAAAATGCAAATTATTAAGGATAATTCGTTAATAAAAATGATCCACTTTACGGCCAGAAAATGTAAAAAGAATATAATTAAAGTAATTTATTAAGAGAATAAGTAAATTTCACAAAATACTGTTTAGAAATAAATTTATATATATATATATATAATCTATAATCTAAATATAATATCTAAAACTGAAAGAGTACTTTCAAAACACGGCTCGGGAAATTAAACAAGAGATCATGTATTATAAACAAAAACAAATTTAATAAACACAAAAGGTGCACACACTAAACAATTACACATAAATTTAAAGCAATCAATTATATTCTAGAAATCTGAAGAAACTTATAATTCCATCGAAAAGTTGAGAGAACTTCCTCCCTCAATCGAAACAAAATCTAAAGTGCGAAGTATTCATACATAATAATAGGCGACAGCGTCATCTATTCAAACTTTTTTCCTAATAATTTATTATAAGTATTTTGTGGGTGTTAGTAATTATTATTTTTTTAATAAATTAAATAATAAAACTTAATATTCTGTAATTAGAAAGTATTTTGTATTTTTGAATCAAATGTAGTTGTGACGGTTCCTACTTTACTTTCTGTTAATTCTAAAGTTATCCTATGTATTCTAAATTACAGAAGATCAACTTTCAAATATTCAAAATTTGATCATTCAAACGTTCTTCTAAGATAATTTTTTAACATTCGAATGTTGAATATAGTGTAAAAATAGAAGTTGATTAATCTTAATTTTTGGTATATTAGAAAATATTTAGTTGGGAAAGGAAATTTCGAAATATTTTTTTTTCTAAATATATGCTATTGTAATTTACTGTGCTGTAAAGTATTTATGTACTACAAAGTCTATCTATAGTTCAAATCACATTTTATAACACATTTATTACATCTTCTTTTAGCATTCTAAAGATTTATATCAGTACTCAGTGCAAATTGAAAGAAATTGCGCTGTTTAGAATTAATATTTTTTAAAGATATTTTCAATCCAATTAAATGATAAGAAAGATGCGAATCCTTCGTTAGAATATGTGATATAAATGTGTGACTTTTATCTTCACTTAATTAATACACAAAATATTATTTTAAGAGATAGTATATGTTTTGAAGTTGCATAAGATGATTTAAGAAAATTACTACTCCTGAAAAGTTTCTTGAAAAGATTTGTATATTGTGTGTGAAATCCTGTATAGTGAAATATTACCAGTATCGAACTATAAATATAAAAATTTGGTATTATTCAACATTCTTACAAGTGTTAAACCATGAATATCAAAATTTACGTTTTAATAAACACTCTTATATCCTCCAAATACATGCAGTTAAAGATGAAGACGATTATATTTTAACCAAATTTACTCGTGATTCATCATTCTTATGATTTCAAATCACGTGCAATTAAACATAAAAATGATAACAACGGTTTCAAAACGTAACTATTATACCTTACATGTACCAGGTGTATGCATATCAAATAAGACGATTGCTAACTGATGTCGCCACGCATATATGCAAACATTACGAAACCGTGACGCGTAATTTTTTATAGTTTGACCTTTGATACTCACGTTTAGTTTACATTTAGATGAGTTTTACCGTGCATTTTTTTTTATTTTACTGTGTTGAAAATACCAAAATTTATGCCTTCCGACTATGATTATCTGACAGCATTAATTTTTTGTTACCATCTGAAGAAAAATGCTGCCGAATTGCATCAAATGCTTGTAGAAGCATACGGTGGTTATTCTCTGAGCCGTGCGCAGTGCTACAGGTGGTTTGAAAGGTTTCAAAATGGTGATTTCTATGTGAGAAACGAGGAGCTTGGCTGACCAGCAAAAAATTTGAAGATGCTGAATTGGAAACATTACTTGATAAAGATGATGGTCAAACGCAATAACGTCATGCAGAACAATTGAATGTTGACCAGAGTACTGCTTCCCGTCGTCTCAAAACAATGAGCAAGATAATAAAGGTCGGTTGATTGATACCACACGAGCTAATGGACCGTCAGTAGTAAAAGCAAAAAATCGTGTGCGAAATGTTGCTTTCCCGCTAAAAACGCAAGTCATATCTCCATCGTATTGTGACTGGCCATGAAAAATGGACTTATTTTGAGAATTCCAAGCGTAATCGATCATATGTTGACCCCAAATAGCCGTCCAAGTCGACCGCAAGGCCGAATTGTTCCGGCCGCAAGACAATGCTGTGTATCTTCTGCGATCAGAAGTGGCCAATCTGTTATGAGATACTTAAACCCGGCTAAACCGTTAATATTGATCACTACAAGCAACAATTACTTGATTTGAACGATACCGGACTCGAAAAACGTGAGCAATACAAGAAACGGCAGCACAAATTAATTTTCCTTTATGACAATGCACCTAGTCACCGTGCTAAACCGACCAAGGACATCGACAAGACACTCGGCTGGGAGCCCTTAGCGCATGCGGCTTATTCTCCAGACTTGGCTCCT
The DNA here is from genome assembly GCA_030067965.1 of Latrodectus elegans. Taxonomy (NCBI): domain Eukaryota; kingdom Metazoa; phylum Arthropoda; class Arachnida; order Araneae; family Theridiidae; genus Latrodectus; species Latrodectus elegans. Next base: position 42,978,288 of record CM057822.1, read on the forward strand.
TCCGATTACCACCTATTTGCATCATTTGGACACGCATTGGCTTACCAGCACTTCACGTCTTACGAAAACGTCAAACCTTCGCTTAATGACTGGCTGGCCTCAAAAGACCGATCTTTTTTTTTTTTTTTTTTTTTTTTTTTTTTTTTTTTTTGCGTGGCATTCACAAATTGCCCGAAAGATGGGGAAAATGTGTAGCCAGCAATGGATAATATTTAAAATAAAGAAATATTAACAGTTTTCGCAAATTTATTGTGTTTTTCTTTTTTAAAAAAAATCGTCTCATTTCATTTGTATACACCTGGTATTCAGTATTAAACATTCTTATAATCTCAAATAAGAACAATTAAACATAAAAATTATGATACCAATGCTTATTGTATGGGTGCAATACGTATTGTTCAACTCCCTTTTAATCTCGAATAAAGTGCAGTTAAATATGAACATGATGGTAGGTACTAATGTCGAATAACAATAATACAGATAAAAGAATTTTTCTATCATGTTTTCCTATGACATCGTGAAATTATACGTTGTCAAACAGAAGATTAATGTTAATGATGTCGAAGAATAAGAATAAAAATTATGTTATATTAATTCTCTTATAAAATCTAAAACTAAGTGCAATTAAGCATGAAAATGATCGTATAAGTATTGGGAAGCTAGGAACATGTTAGATTTGTAGACTCTGTTGCAGTACCTTTCTGTGTTATATTTTTCCATCCTTTTTATTTATATTGCTGTAACTGTCTATAATCTGCCATTAGAAATATATATAAAAAAAAAAAAAAAACGTTTTAAAGCATGAATATAAAAAATTATAATTCATTGAAATCTTTCGTAATCTCAAGCTACATGGAATTAAACATGATGTTAATAAATAGATGATCCACTATTTATTCAAAGAGAACATTCAAAACGCCTTACAACAGCTTTCAATAATTAAGTTACGTGCAAAGCGAAATACCATTTCAAATGATATCAACTTTCAAAACTTTTAATTAGTTCAATATTTTATTTATTGCGTTATATCGAAATATTTAAATGAATTCATTACAGGATTGCATTTCGCCGAGTGTCTTGAAAATAATTTACCCCTTTTTATATCTATTAAATAAAATTGTTATTATTTTCAAAAAGTGATTTTTGTATTTATAAAAAGAAATGAAATTGAAATAAGTAAGGAATTTAAAATCATACAAGGATTATAAGTGCCTGAAAGAAATTTACGGTAAAAATAAAAGATAGTGACATTTTACTCACCTTGTTAAAATAAAATAAAATATAAGCATTCCTGCAATAAATATTATAATTAAATATCTTTATAGTGTTTGGACTGAATTTTACTCGTTTTTATTAAAAAAATCTACAAAACGAAGCCGATTATAATCGAAAACTTAAAAATATTAGGACAGGAATGTAACCTTTAAGAAAATTCATGTGATTTACTTTAAAATACTAAGATGTAAATTGTTACTTATATTATTCACCTTTGTACACAGAAGATTTTAAGCCCCCTTTTTTTTTCCACATGAATTCTTGAAAATTTCTAAGTTACAAAATAATGTGAATTCTAAACTCAGCACCTAATACATAAAAGTGAAAGTTTATAAAATTAATATTTAAACTATGCATAATTTTCTAATTCTAGTATTTTCTTTATCATTAAATTGTCAAAATTAAAAAAAAATATTTTTCGTTACATATACACATATTTACATATTGACAAGATAGATAAGTAAATAAATATATTTACAATAAAAGCTATATGGTGGATATTTAAGTGCAATAACTATTATATTTGGAATGTGATGTGGGAGAGATATAACTACTATTTCCCTAATTTAATAAATGAAAACTAAATTAATGTAATATATCCACAAACAATAAATATATACATATATATATATATATATATATATAATTTATTTTTAAAGATAACAATTTCCTCCAAGAGTGACACCAAGTATTTCCCCTAAGAATGACGCAAAATTTTGCCCCAAATTGAATTTACTTAAAATTATTTGTAGAATCATAATATTAACAAATTAAAGATATTGAAAAATTTTATTTAAAAAAACGGTGATTAAAGCTTTATATTTATGAAATAAAAAGAAAGAATAAGAATAATAATAATAAGTTATGCTTCCTCATTGTTTACATCGTTGGTTCATAGATGGCAGCACTAAACTAGTGCAATTTGCTTTTTAAAGAAAAATTTTTCAAATTATGTCAATGATACATTCCTAATAGTATTTAACAGAATTGCATACAAATTTATTTAACAGAATGAAATTTTAACTTTTCCAAAATTCCTGATATAATTAAATAATTCTTGCTAGATATATTAAGAAAAAAATTGTAATTAAGAGCAGTAAGTTTATTTTTAAAGGCATACAATCAATTACCACATAAAATATCTCTGCAATATTAAAATCCTGGAAACAAAATGTAAATCACTAAATAGTAATATCAGTTTATAAAACCATAAATTAATGGTATTGTTAAAAACACAATAAACACATAAAATGAAAAAATACTTTTTTGGATTGTAAAATGGTGGTTTTAGGTCATTCATTGTATTATTTTTATGAAACCATATTTTCTGTGATTTTACAGTCAAAAAGACAACGTTTATCTCTTTTTATTCTTCGATTATAATCTTTTAGTTCAAGATTATTTAGTATCGAATCTAGGATTTTCTTATCCGAAATTCAATTTAGACCAAGACTATCATTACTTAGAAAATTTAACTTATGGAACAAGCATTTGTGATCAAAAGAAGAGCGATGCAATTCAATTCTGGATTATATTAATCAAATGAGGATTGAAATCTTAAAGCAAAAGGTTCACAATACAATTTATTATGCATCTAATTATATTTGATTCTCGGGATCAAAGTAGTCTTTGCTTAGTAATAAGAGGTAGGTCTTACATTTCTGTTTACTGAAAGATATCTGTTTTGGATGTTGCTTGGAATACTTTTAAGTTTTCCTCTTTCATCAAGTGAGCTAAGTTTGATGTTTATGAAAAGCTTTCCAGAAAGGCAATATTATGCGGTTATATAAATGCTTTAAAACAGTTTTCAACGGTTAGGTTATCGGTTTGCCAATTCGCAAAGTTGACAATTTTTTAATAGTTACCACCTTTGAACTTATTTGAGATTCGTGGTAAAATCATCCTTATCAATGTAATAAAACTCTGTTTTATTCCAATCATTTTTCACATAATGAGAAATGGGTACTCTATTTGTGTCCCGTTTGCTTGTTAAGTGTGGCCTGTATTTGAATGTGAAAGTTTTCTCTCCTGCAGCAAGGGAATATACCTGACTATCTGTAAAATATTCTCTATAAAAGCAAAGAGGTAGTAGATGTTTATAAATCTTACAAAATGAATGATTTGTAGAATCTGTCCATTACATTGTATCAAATAATGATATTTATTATATATACATAAGTAATATAAGTAAAAGAGTAAATTAGATGTGGATAATAGGGTTTAATAAAAGACTGTCATAGATAATACTATGCTCAATGCTTAATATATATTCAAAATAAAGGGTCCAAGCTATAGACAAATAAAACTATTTAGATTGCTTACTAGAAAATAAAAAAGCAAAAATGGAAAAAAGATTTCCATAAAAATTCCAAATTCGATAAAAGAAACCATATCAAATAAAATCCTCAATATAAGGAGAAAATAAAATAATAGGTTAGGTGTTAAAATACCCTTATATGATGATTGTTAATTTCCCTTGAATGTGGTGACGAATTGTTCTGGATAATTTGGCGACATTATTTCATGGTTTAGTAAATTTGTGCCAACTGTAAGTTTAATGGTGTTCTTCACCGAAAAACCGCAAGAAATAGTTTCCCAAGATTTACATACGTGAATATGCCTGTCTGCAAGCACATCGTTTCATTAACACATTCTTCACATTACGGAAGTAGTTTTGTCTTACTTCTGCGGGGGTATTGCATCACAAATTAAAGTTCTCGTAGCAATGTTAAATTGTAAATAACATGCAATACTTCCCTGAAGCACGCATTCGACAATCATTGTAATTATTTGGCGTTTTAAAGTGACTTCAAAAGTATTCATTAAGCAATTTCTAACTTCAGTATGATACATTCATTCTTATAATGATGCAAATTCATTTTGGTTTAGGGATGTATCATTCTCATTTTTATAAGCAGATTACAAAATATTTGTAGCTTGGTGAAATATATTGTTTTGCGGTAAACACTAGATTTTATGACGTGTTCGATAATATATAAGCAATAATTTGGATATTTTGTAAATTACTATTTTTAAATATAATATTTTATTAGTATTTACTACTGAATAACTCATTTGTTCTACATATTTGAAATGTACTCCATTAAGCCAGTTCATTTTTTATGCGTTTATTCTTGTAAATAACATTAGAAGTCCACTTAATAATTTAAAATAATATTCCTAAATTTAATAAATTTACGAACTTAACACGCTAATTTTCCTTTACAGATAATGGTTAATAATAGTTTTATTTGCTTAAAAATATAGTTTGCTTACTTTTAAATTACAAATCATTAATAAATATTTGAAAGAATTTTTAATATTTTTTAGCTATGTAACGAATATGAAAAAATTCTTCGATTAAGTTTCAGCAACTAAATTTATAAATACTTTTTTTTTATTCAGTGGAAAAAAACCATAACTAAGAATCATTTAATACCATTAATTTTTAATTACTTGACTATACATCTCATTTTCTATTTATAATTGAACTTTTAATAATGTAATAAATGTTTTGTATAACACTTTTGAGTAGTCACATGTTTTCATTATTAATTAAAGTAGCAAAATAGTTTTATATATTTTTCAATTACTAAATAACATTTTATTATTTATAAAAATTTTCGGTCTAATTTAAATGATTAATTTAAATAATTTAGTAAAGAAATCTAATTTTTTTGACATACCTTTAAATAATAAGCCATTTTCAATAACAAAAATACGAGTTTAATTACATTTCAAGGAAACAGTATATGTTTTATGTGTTATATATTCTGATTTTGAAACATTTCTACCATTTCGTAAGGGACTTCATATAAATGTGCGTCATAAAGAACAATCACTTGTTGTAGATTTTCATTGAGCAAAAAATGCTGCCAAACAAATGATTTTCGCCAAAAATAGAAAACTGTTTACCAAAAATGAATGGCCCCAGTAAAATGTCATTCTTTTTAAATTTTTTTTATTTAAATGTATGTCTTTGTTGTTTTTAAGTTAATGAATTTAAAATATTTTTGCTCATAAACTGTACCATACATAATCGTCGTACAGAGATTAAAAAATTTTTTAAAAAATTAAAATTTTAAAACATTCTTTCAACAATTAACTTTTGGTTTTAGTTCCCTTTAAATATGTAATAAAGAACAATATGGAACGGTTTGGCGTTATCATGTCAACTTTTTGGCGGTGAGGTTTTACTTGAAAATCAAAAGTTCTTATTACATCATTTATATGAAATTGCTTTTCATTGTTTTTATCATTTTTTTCATTCTCATCAATTTTATGACGCATATGGAAAAAAAATAAATAAATAAAAAACAAATAATAATGAAAAAAAAAACATTTGATTTCAAAATTGAAATGTTTAGATGTGATCTGTCTATAAATTACATTTGATAAATGAAACTCGTACTAAACTCAAATTTTTCTAGTTTTCTCTAAAAGATAAGATAGTTTAAAATAACTTTGTGTCATCCTTAGGGATTTCATTTTTTCCTAGTGCCTAGCTTCTTCTGAATTTTGCAATAAATAACGAGGCTTCTTCAACAAATTCCCTCAACTTCGTTTTGGGCCCCTGTGTCTGTCCACTTTTAGAATCATTTCTAGAGATTCTTTTTTTTTTTTTTTTTTCTTTTTTGTTCTACCAAATGCGTTTATCAGTTCCGAATTCCGCACTTTTCTCAATGACTCATTGTGTTCGACTTTTCCGAGATATACGTTCCTTACTCGAGCGGGGTTACAAGATCAGCCGAGATGTGTGACAAAATCGTCTGCAATGCCTTCAAATGTTCCATTTCCAAATGGCGCAATTGCCAAATATTTTGATTCATTAAGACTCCATTTAAAGAAACGTATTTTACTGGGCGTTGTCTTTCAAAAATTTGGATTGTTAGTTACCTAAGAGGGATAAATATTAAATTGTAGGTGATTGAATTAAATATTCATTTTATTTAATAAATACGTAAAAAAAATAATTCAATAAAAAATTCTTTAGTTTGAATAGTGAAAAATTAATATATTTACTTTTTAAGATATATCTGTAGTAACCAATATTAGAATTTTTTAAATTTAAATTTACTTGAACATATTTAGATTTATTAACTTTAGTGTTTTTATTAACTTTTATTAGTATATAATTTTTTTTACTCATATATATAATCTTATTTTGGGTATAGAATTATAATTCCGGATTAAAAAATTTTATTGGTTGACATTATATTATCTAGGTTTCTTATGCACAAACTTAACACGACTTTTCATAATTATAACTAGATGTTTTATATTGTTGCTTAACAAGATTTATTATATACATAAGTCGACAGATTCTAAAATATCTAGCCTATTTCTGATCTAAAACTTCGTAAATTCTATTCTGGGTTAAGTGATAAAGTTGACACCTAAATAAATAGTATTCTATTAACACCATATCAGCAAACGAATATTTGTACTAAAAGGGTTTATATACACACACGCATGTAAATAAATCTTCTAAGCGTGGTGGTCACTCTACCTTCCAAGTACTTTTGAGAAAGTTTGGAGATCGAATTGGAATTAAAATAAAATCATTGTACCATCTACTATTTACTTTTTAATAATGAGAAGCGAAATTCTAGTTTAATAAACCTAGGTATTAGGTTTGATACTCTAAAGTCACTTTTTTTTTTATCACGATGAATAATTATTCCCATCACTGTTTACGGATTAAAGTACTGAACTTTTACAAACACCAGTACTCTATCATAGTAGGAATCGAACCGACGAAATACAGACTTGAAGACTAATGTTCGGACAATTCAGATGTTACCTCAACTGCGAGAACAATAATCTATTTATTAGTTCACATTTTAAAAACAATAATTCATTATTACTATAATCATTGCGATAATTATTCATTAACTCAATGTTTTCACAAGCAGATTTTAATTGTCATTTCCGGGTGATGATTTAGAACACATTTCTTTTAGTGATTTATTTCTGTTCAGTAAAGATTTCATAAGTATGACGTGAAAGATTCTATGATTTGAGAATGAGTTGTTCATACAACCGGCGAGTAACTTTTATTTCCTTTTTACAATTTTTTTTTTTTTTTTTTTTTTGAAATAATATTCAAATTATTGTGAATTGTTTATTTATTTAAGTGCAAAATATTCAGCAAAAATAAAAGTAAAGGATGTTTCAAACTTTTTAATTTTACAATGTGTGGTAGACGTATGTTCCTTCAGTAAAAAGGAGACATTGTTCCCGTTGCTGGAAATGATTTTGGCTCCAGAAAGAGAAAGAAAAGTTCAACGCGCGTTGATGGAGAAAAAAAAGAATTGTTTCGCCAGAATTTGGCTCAGCGAGTGACGTCATGTTGGAGTAAGATCGCTTTTCCATTTACTCATTCTTCTCTTCTTTTTCCTCCCCCTACTCCATTCCAACTCTAGGAATAACTTTCTCAAGGTAGGGAATTTTGGAGGGAAAAAATAAAATCGACCAGATTTATTATTACAGTTTCTTCTTCGACTTCCCGATGTATTTTCCTGTGATACCGTGAAGGTTAAGGGACAATTTGCAACACTTCAGTTGGAAAATGAGAGTAGAGGGGGAAAAAAAGAACTAATTTTTGTTTCATACTTTTCGCGAATATTATATTATATTTTTTGTTTTTCATGATACTGAATAAGGATGTATTTATTTTTCATCCAGTTCCGAAATCGTAAAATATTACTGAATTTTGTTTCTAGATATTTAATTCTTTTGGTCTAAGCAGCTAAGCTAAGACAACCACTTCATAATTTTGAACTATGATTAAGTGGCGTGGTCGACACTTGATCTGGCATAAACTTTCCTGTTTTCTTTGGTATAAAACCGCTAATTTTCGACTCGAGAACTACACACACATACATATGTGATATAGCATTCCATCACATTTTTAATGAAAACATATGTTTCCTGATTTATTATTGTTTAAATTATGGCACATATAACATTATCTTATCCGAGAAGAAACCAATAGCAAGAAAATAATAAACATCATTCATATGGGAGCAAATCAGGTGGGGGCTGAAGGCCGTTTTCAGACATTTTAGCACCTACAACATAAATTGCCTTCGGGAAGAACATTTTATAGGTAGTGGATCGTATTCACGTGTCACAAGGAAGAAGACCCGGAAAACTCCCAAACACCCCAACGGAAGAAAGTAGAAACGTAATATCCATTTCTCGTAGCTCAATTGTGACTGGAATCAAACTCCTGACCTTGTGATCTTCAGTTATGTCCTGCCACTAAGCCGAGACTGATTTTTTTTTTTTTTACCTACGAAATGTTGAGCAGAATGCAAGATCGCTAACCACTCGCCTACCAGCTACGCTCATCCCAAATCTAAGAATTTCTTATATATAAAATGCTTTTAAATTTATCCTCGGTTGTCCTTTTTGTATCTTTACATTTAAATATGGTTACATTTTTACAATATTCCAAAAATTACTTACTTGCGTCATAATAAGCTGGACTTTGGACTGATGGAATCTCAAAATTTTTGTCCTCCTTAATTTTAATTTCCATCTGAGGGATAAGGTCGATATCTGAGTTTTTAAACTCTTTCAAACTTCTTTTTTGCAGAGTATTCGGATTCATTTCATCAAATCATGAGCTAAAAAAATATAAAAAACATGACATCCTTGTTTTCAATTCACGAAACTTAATTTTAAACCACTTCATGCTGCAAGTTGGTATTAGAAACAACATTTAATATATCATAATAATTTAATAATTTATAAATCAGTAATATTTCATTTGATTTTGTCAGAATGGAATCTATCATTTAGGTAAAGACGAGTAACGTTTCCAAATCAAGCTTTATTCCTGTGTGTATATACTAAAATAAAATTTAAAATATTAATTAGGTTATCATGGATAACACTAATGCATGTACATCCAAACTATAATAATATTAATAAAAAAGTTTTACACAGGAGAAAACCGCTTAAAATATATCCTATTTTTACTGAAATAGTACGTATTAATGATTGAAGCTCATTTGTGCATGGTATTATAATTATTTAGAAAATGAGGTAGCTCAACTTAATTTCTATTAATTTCAGTATTATGAAACAATTATTTCAAATATTAGATTTAGATATAAAAATTTTAGATTTTTATCTTTTATGATGATTTACAAATTTGCTTATTGGAAAGGTAACTTGAAAAAAAAGTTACAATCCAAAGTAAATAATTCGAAATTGAGTAACATTTTAATGACGCAATTAACACTTCATAAAAATTTTTTCCAAGTTCCAATAGCAAGTCAATATTTGGTTACGATTATTTAATTTTTGAATGATCACATCAATCGCGAATAGAACTCATCTTAGAATAAATTATATTATCTTTCCTCCACGAGTAGTACCGTAGTTAAATTTTTTTATCAATAAATGCATTCAATGAATCTTTAAGGACATTTATAGTTATAAATTTTATTTTTGACAATAACGTAAGACATACTCTCGAACTCATTTATTAAGGTAGTTATTTGTGATTTATAATATACATTATGCAAGACTTTCTTCGTCAGGTGGCAATGTACAAGTTCAAAAAACACTGTCAAAAGAACTATTATCCGAGAAAATAGTCGAAATAATATAAAATACTTATTTTATTCTTTAAAAATTCACAGAATAAAAATTTTAAATATAATATATAATTTGTCTGTCTAATTCCTAATTAAAATTTGAAAATCAAAAAAATAAATATCTCTTTGAGTTGTTAAAAAAAAAGACTGAATAAGAATAAGAATGAATGAGATTGAAAAAATTGCGAAAGAATGAGCTTGAAAAGATTGAGTAAATTAAAGCAGTAGGATCTATTTTTTACTACTGTATAGATATAAACACAAATGAATATCTATGCATTCCATTAAATTAACACCGAAATATCTAATGATCTTTTATCACCACGTTGTGGAATATCTAATGGACTAAGGTTGTGGTTGTGGATAGAAATTTACATGGAAACACACAGTTGGGAGCTTTGGCATATGTAAATTGAAAAAGTTTATTAGTTCTGTTGTTATCTGTGATTTAATAATAGAGAAGTAATTTGTGTGTATATGTGTGTGTGTGAGATTAAGATTTACAATTTAAAAATATTCTCAACATGATATTTACCCTTAATTATTCATGTTAATTAAAAAATTTCTTATCGTCAGAAAAAATATTTTTATTCTTTAAAAACCTAAAACTTTTTAACAATTCTTACTATGTTTAAGTCATTTAAGATAAAATTCAATTCTTTTACGAGAGTCACTCTGAAATTTTTGAGATACAACTAGTTTTTTAAAGTTATACTTGCAAAATTTTAGGTGCGTTCAAAGTAGTCTCCTCCAGCATCAATGCACTTTTATAGACGAATTTTCCACAGATTAAATGCCACAAGCCATTCATTTCTTGGAATAGATGAAAAAAAAATGCATTTATAGCCACATCAATTTCTTCTGAATGAAAACGACGTCCACGTAAGTTCTTTTTTAGATTAAAAAATAACCAAAAGTCACACATAGCTAGATCAGGAGAATACGGTGGATGTTCGATCACTTTAATTTGTTTTTGCTTAAGAAACGCAACTGTTAATCCGGCTGTATGTGAAGATGCATTATCATTGTGAAACATTAGTGCCCTAACATTCAGTTCTTGTAAAGTTTTTGGAAGACATTTAGTGGTATACCAGTTTGCTGACGGTAGTCTTCTGTCCTTCCAACTTGATGGCTTTGACCAATCCCGTACTTCTAAAGAAAACGGCCATACATCACTTTTTTCAGTACGCGTTATTTTTTCACCATTGACGGCGTGGGACCATCTTCAAAGACCCATACTTTGCTTTCTTGACGTGTTGGAACGTCAAAAAACGGTATGTACATTTCATCACCTGTTACAATTTTAGAAATGATGCTGGGTCCACCATCATTTAGCAGTTTAAGAGTTTCTTTACTGATTCTGACACGCACCTCTTTTTGGTACTCAGTTAGATTATGGGGAACTCAACGGCAAACTACTTTTATCATATGTAATTCTTCAGGAATGATTTTGTGTATGGCTGCCGATCCAATGTTAAGTTCTTTCCGTATCAATTGATAGGTACAAAGATTACCATCCATTAACATTTTTCGTATGGCAGACACATTATCTGGGATTACTGCCGACGGTGGTCTTCGAGATTCATCACCAAATGCTAATTGCAACCGTTGAACGCATTCTTCTTGATTTAATCCTGCTTTAAAATCGTAGAAAATCATAGCACGAAAATGTTCTCGCGTCCACTCCATTTTCTCTTCTGTTTAAAATTTATTCTACGCTAAACAAGTTGAAGTAAGTCAGTAAAAAATCGTCTTCTGCGTTAAAATACTTTGTATTTTAAAATTAAACCGTTATTTTCATTATGTAAATTCTCGTCTGCGCGTATCTCAAAAATTTCAGAGTAACCCTCGTATTATTTATATATTTTTCTCTTGCACATAAAATGGTTAGCCATTGTTTCTTTTGTAGAGAGGATTTTAAGCTGCATTATTAAGTAACTGAATTCAAATAAATTAGATAAAGGAAATATACGTCAAACTGGTATAATTATTTTGGACATTTAATTGTGCTCATTAGTAAAAGCTTATGATCTCTATTTTTAACTTAACAAGTAATTAAGTTTGACTAATAAATAACTATTGCTTATAAATTGCTCATTAGATTGTAAAAATCTTAGAAATAATTTTTTTACTATTGTTGACGGGTATTATTCTGCTTGATAATAGTTATGATAAAGTTCATTTATTTTTTTTAGCATATTAACTTGTGAAGTTTATCCATTCCTTCATACTGTTTCAATAACATTTGTAACTAAAATATGCATACTTGTACCGAATTATTATAGGAAGCTTAGTTACATAAACTTAAGTATTCATATTATAATATTTACCATTATTAGTTTTATGTAATAAAGATACTCTTACAGATTATGAATTTAAATATTTTAGTTATTTTGATTCGAGTTAACAAACTTGAGGTGAAATTTGAATTAAAAAAAAGTATATTTCGCAAATGATAGAATTAAATTAAAAAATCGTTCGAAGGAGATAATTTACAGGTAAGACAGTTGTTAGGAGAAATTTAAATTAAAAAAACCAAGAAAGTCTAATTAACTGCAAATTTATAATTGTCATGTATACGCAATAATATGCCAGATATTAAAAATTAGTTTAAAACGAAAATAATAAATGAAACAATTTTAATACTTTTTAGGGCAGTTTGCTCATAGACTTCGGTGTTCACTTGGAGAAAATTATATGATGTGATGGCATTGCTCTTTCATTCTAAAAGCCAGGAGTTCGAGACTCAAGTCAGTCTGAAATCCTCATGCTCAGAAAGAATATGCATTTTAAATCATTGCAAAATCTAATATATCTCCGCTGATGTGATGTACAAGTTTGAAAAGGAAAATATCAATCCAAATATATTGACCGTCTTTTTTAAGTAGTATTAAAAATTATGAGTCGCATGAGTCTGTTTAAATTTATTTAATAATTTCTTGTTCTAAGCAAGACCAATAGTTTTTAAGCTTGTAAATCTTCCTAACCATAATTACTGCTCTATTGAGATTGATTTCTTAAATAATGGTTAATCACACAAAAGTATTCGAGTGATGTAAATGCCTAATGACCACTTTCACAAATGTTACTCAAAAATAATTTTTCCATTTTCATATATGTTTAAAACAAAACAATAAATTATCTTATTTCGCCATTTAACAAATTATTGTGCTTTGCATCAACACGATTTAAAATAAATTCGTATAATGTATTTTTAAAAGGTTTAATTCAATAAATGTATATTCGTGAAAGTAATGAAATATAACTTTTTAGTCGCCTTGTTGTTATGCGAGTTATTACCCCCAATTGAGGGATTTCTGTACTATATTCCGGCTTCGGGAAAGTTTGTTTGCAGAGATAAAAAATCTATTTTGAGCGGAAGGATTAAAATTAATTAATTTGCTCTTGTAAGCAAAAACACATTTGTTGGATGTGTTTTCTGCTATAAAAAACTTCTCAATAAATTACTTTAATAATCATATTAATTACTTATATTTTTAACCCATTTCTGTTGAATGTTTTTAGATGAATAAGCAGCTTGTATTTAAAATATGTTTAGTGCAAAAACTCGGCAATTATAGAAAATATGTGGAATATAAATAAAAAAGTTTATCAGTAATTTTTAGTAGTGAAATATATTTGTTGTGAAATGTTTGTTTTAAAGCGTTCTATTCACAAGTTTTCATTTTATGCTTGTGTTCGCTTCTAGATTACATTTCTGCGTATGAAATGCATTGATGCTAAGATTTAAGATTTTGAAAAATGTTCAGCGAGCATTAGGATGGACCTTAGCAAAAAAGTCGGATTAAATCAGTTATTGTATTCACTATCGAATGCGAGAGAGATGCTTTCCATCCAGATTTTATAGTGAGCTCTTCTTAAACTAACATTAATATTTAACGTTAATTAATATTTCCGAAATAAGTGCAAAGATATAATGGATCAAGAAGAAAATATTTTAAAGAAATAATAATTTCTATACAAGAATCATTGTTGAATAAGATCTACCCCTTATGGTAAATAGTGAATAATTTTCTTATCAAAATAATACTAAGAAAATTGTTGGATAGTAATCATTATCATATTGCCTCTCAAAGCCCCTTGTAATTAAAGTGGATGTGGAAACCGTTGGATCATCCTTATACTCATCTGACATAAATCTAAGTAATCATGAGGTATTTACATTTTTAATTTTTTATGCTTAAACAATATAAAATCACGTGAGAATTGATAGAGCTGTTCACCAAAGATAATGTAAGGCTTACAAGTATTTTCAAAGGTAAGGTAAAATGTTATAAATATATATGACCAGTAATATACAAGGCTTGTACTTCTCGTTTTATTGTTAAAAATTAACAATAAACAACTAAATAAGTGTACTGAATCAATTTTTTTCAAGTTTCCTATTTTTTTTGTATATGATTTTTATAAGCAATCATAACTATTAATCCTACAATCAATGATTTTTTTCTTTGGTTTACACAGAAGGGAAAACCAAATAATTCCACAGTCTATTAATATATGTTGTTGTTTATCCCCCTGGTTTAGAATAAACTAAACCAGGTCCAAGAGATCAAGTCGCGAAGTTAGCCAGAAGATTCTATCTCCCTCATTCAACAGCTGCCCCACAGAGGCACCAATACATTCTAAGATATGAGAGGAAGAGGCGGAGGCTGAACATCGGCAGACAGCATAAGTCTTCAAACCACTACTGAACCTTAAACTTCTTATGTGGCCAGTCCAAAGTCTGGATAGTGTTGTCTGCTGAAATCTTGAACTGGCACATTGTAGGGACAGACCAGGCCACCCTGCGGCATAGAAAGCATGCCGAGGTGGAATCTTCCAAGTGTCATTTATACCAGCTAGAAATAACGAGTGCATATCTGAGATTCGAAGTTCTTAGGAAGGGGGAGTGGGGAGCTCGCACACCTCGCCAGCAAGCAAATCAGCAACTTCGTTTCCGTAAACCCCAACATGCGAGGGAATCCACTGTAGACAGACAGTACCACTCTGGTTCAATGCAGCCAATTTGAGAACAATATCCTGCCCCAATTTATCAAGAACATTAGGCCAATTCTTGAAGTACTGGATGGAGATCTTGGTTTCAGTCAATATCCAAACATCATCCGCGTCAGCTTCTAGAGCCAGATTCAATGCCTCTTTGATAGCGACGAGCTCAGAGCGAAAAATTGAACTTTAGTCAGGATTTCCAAAACTATATCGATGTTTTCCAACACTTGTCTTCATAAGAACACCACTGCTTGCTCTACCTGCATCTGATCGGCTTCCATCGGTGTAAAGAATGAGGGCCCGAGAAGGGAGTATTAATATATGGCCAGAGAAAATCAAAGTAAATAAAAATCACCGTTGCATACTTTTCTATATTTTTTTTACATATTTGTACACATACCTTCCGCTGAAGATATACAATAATTAACTATCGGTGAACTGGAATACATGTAAAAACGTAGACAGACATAATGTTTCTTAACTTTAAAAACTTGTCAAAAAACATTTGGTTTTTAATCAGGAACTTTACTGCTCTGGGTTCACTTTGGTTTAATAGGAGGACCATGCTCTTCAGTGCTGAAATTTCAGAGCTTGATCACAGCTTGGCTCGTCTGGAATCTTCAGGGTCTATAACAGAACAACATGACTTTGTTGTGTTTCTGCATGCATATTTGTCGGGCAATGTGAATGGAAGTTTTCTGAGTTTTCTCTCTTGCATAATTTAAATATGGCTCATTGACAAGTACTCTCGGACAGTAACAATGCATGGTGGGGGGGATGACAACTTGGTGTCAAAAATTGACCTACCCAATCCCGTAATAGGACAAAAGATTTGGCTGTTATAAAGGAGGTCCCTCTCATGCCTTCTGCATATTTTTCACAGATAGAAATATATTTTGTCACAAAAAGGGAAACCCGGAAATATCTCACGCACTTATTTCGATAGAAATATATATATACAGAAACACAACATTCATTTCGTTTCTCAACAGTGGGCTGTATTAAATATGTGATTTTTGCTCTTTAACTTAGTCCGAATATAGTTATTTTATTTCATGAAAAATATAATATCATAAAATAAGAAACATTTATACAAAACATATATGAGTGATGATTTTTAAATGTTTAAAAAATAATATATATTCTTGTTAAAATAATGTTATTATGTATGCACACATTTAAAAAAGATGTAACCAAATAATTTTGCTAATTTATCAGTAAATCACTAGAGCCATCTCTTAGGATTCAGTAATGGTTAAAACATTCTCAATTTTTAGGATCAAGAATAATTGTGATTAATTTACGTCCCTTTGAAATTAATTTAACTTTGTATTGAATCATGTCTAAAAATTATTTATGAGTGTGTTTTATGATTTAATTTTTATTTTAGAGCGTCACTAATGGTTCATTATTTTGTTTTAATGTTAAGTCATTTCTAAAAATAAGAGTAATTGAAAAGTGCTCAAATTTACGACTGGTTAATTGATTATAAACTTCTGCTCTTTATGTATTCTTATACTTTTGCTTTTCAATTATATTCTAAGATATCTTTCCAAATATATCTTTGTAACTTGAAATCATAATTTGTGAATGAAATTAACATATGAGGACACTTCTTTTTCAAACAATATATGACAATTTCAATGGAAAAATAATGTGACTAATGTGTATAGATTTCAATGTTTCATTAACATGCATATGTAAAAAACTGAACTATTAACTTTCGATTAGAAAATCATAACGATTTTGATTATGTGCTATTAGCTTATGAGAAGATGGAGAAAAAATCTGGGAAATATTCCATAGAATAAATAATACATCTTTAAAATGAAGAAATAAAGAATTGATAGATATTAGTTTTTGCTTTGAGTTTTGAATCAATGTTCTCTGAAAAAAATCCACGCATTATACTATTTTAGGCGAAAAAAGTATTTCGTATAACAATCATGAGTATGAATATCTATAAACAAAGAAATGTTGATATCAAGGGTTTAACCCGCTATAAAGCCCAAAGCAAAAATCATTCTTCGGCGCAGACCTATTCAAATACAATAGAAAATCCTGTGATCAGTCGTTGAGCAGTTACCATGTGTATGGAGAAAATTTACTCCCCCTTCATATCACTGTCAAAATGGAGGGAGTGGATCTTCTGGTGGTGCCATCTATTGGATGAGTCTTAGATCAAAGTCGTACCTTTGTGGTGCTCTGGTTAAAGGAAAGACGCATCCTATTGACTTAAATTCGCACAGCTAATAGCAAAACTAGCATGGTTCGTCCAAGTGTCATAAGTAACAACAACCAAATGCAGTAGAAAAAATCTTCGTGGTAAAAGAGCCTAATCCAATGAAAATTTGCAATGTATCACATTCAAAACTTTATGTAGTGGGAATCTATTGTTAATAGGTTTCTAGTTTGGATACGAGCCTCGTTATTTGTTTATGGCTCAAATTTATAAAGATTATATTAAACGTCTTCATCTGTATAAATTAATAAAACAGAAAAGAATGTAAAGAAAACAAAGTCATTTCTATCAATATTAGAAGTATAATATATATATTCTGACATAAACCAGAAACCATACTAAATCATTTAAGTTTTTACAATGAATTCATTTGCAATTTTCTTTTATTTGCAAACTTTTCAAAATCAAACTCTTTCGCATACACCTTGAACACGTGCGCGAAGTATAAACTAATGCCGATAACGACTTTTATAAACAAATCTTCTCGATTAAGTCGTCTGCTGCATCCATTCTGTAAGCGCTCTCTGAAAGGGGAAAAACGAGAAAAATAAAATCAGCTTGCGTAGGGAAAAATACCGCTTCCGCCAGCGATTGTAGGAGGAGGGCAGGGAAAAATGTTTCTGTCTGCTTCGCGAATCTGGCAACATTCAAAACAGAATATTCCTTACCGGCGAAAGTTTTCGAGAGCAAGCTATTTTTTTACCGGACTCGGCTGAGGGTTTGCGAGTGAAGGCGGCTTCCCACTCCGCAAATAGGATTCGGAAGCTTTTGAGAGTTTCCATCGAAAAGAAAAATTCGTCCGAACGGCAAGAATGTCAGCTCAAACTTTGACCGTGAAACTTTTTAGGGGGGATAACACTTCATGGGGTTTTCGTTTGCAAGGGGGTAAGGATTTTAGCACCCCATTATCCGTACAAAGGGTAAGTAATTTTTAAATAATTTTTAAAATATGTATTATGATTTGGTAAAAAACTATTTTTCATAAATGTATCGTGATTATTATTTTTAATTTCTGAATCATGATTACTGTTTAAGATTATGAATCTAAATTTAATTTGCTGTAAAATGCAGGATATTTACCACCATTATGTTTCATGAAATATCATCTTGATGAAATTATAAATCTTAATTAAATTACACTCCTTTTTCTGTGCATTTTAACAATAATTATATCACTAGTTTTTTTTGTTCAGTTTTACAATTAACTTAAAGCATATGTTTGAAAAATTTGAGAAACTATTCATGAAAAAAGACTCAAGATTTTTAATAAGGAAACTAATTAAAGGATTTCAATATAGTTTACACTAAGGTAATTATATTTTGTTTAAATATCGGAACAAGAAAAAAAACGCACTAGATGCTTTTTACATGAAGGAGGTATGTTTGTAATCATTTGTAATTTTCTCAAGTGAAATATTTAAAATTTGTAAGCAATTTAAGGAAGTACAAACTTTTAAAATATAGAAGAAAAATCTGCAAATCAAAATATGAGTGTATATGTAAATACATGAATATTAAAAGTTTCATAGGATATAATTAAATTAGAATTTTTAAACCCATAATTTTTTGAAGCAACAGAGAATGAAAGAATGTTAAATAATTATAAGTAATTTAAAGGTTACACATTTTTTTTTGTATTTACTAAGACTTTAAGTTTCTAGTAATTATAAAATCGTTCGTGAATCGAATTTTGTTAGTGTAAGAATGTTTTATTGTTAAAAAGTGCTAAAACTTATACATGAATTTATAAATGTTAAATTAAAATATAAATTTTTACTCAAATTGAATCTTTAAAAAAATGTAAGATATTGTCTTTTTTAAATCATTAGCAATCACGTTATGATAAAATGCTTGCAAATGTATAATCTATTTTTAAATGGTTTACTCTAGATATATCAGTAAAATTATAATTTAAGCCACCTGTGCCAAAGTGGAATTAAATCACTATATTCTTATTATCAAGAATATTTCTTATGGTTACTTGTAACTAGAAACTTCAGAAAATCTTAAAATTTTGCTGATTTCATATTTAGAAATGTTAAAATTATGAAATGAATAAAAATTAAGATGGAAAAAATTATAATTAAAGTTATTTAATATCAATTTTATTAATTTGTTTTCTAAGACACGCGGAATACTTAAATATTTTTTAATTTATATAAAAAGAAATATATTTAAATCCCTAGGGTTCTGTGAATATTACTTAATTATTCACAGAACCCTAGAGATGGGTTCGTGAACAATTTAACAAGGACTCTGAATGACAATTATTTTTATCGCAGGACATTTTATGGTGACTAAACGCTAAGATTGATTTAATGAAGTTAATTGCTATATATTTTAATTTATTAACTTTCAAATTAATTATTATATTTTAAGAGCAAGTCTTTAAAATAATATTAGTAATTTAAGGAAGGAATTTTAACATATTGTTTTTCGGACGCTAAACATCAAATTACTATTTGTATCATCAAAATTAATATTTCAGACAGCTTTCGTATTTCAAAAGTTAATGTATTTTTTCATCCTTTGCCTTATAAATCATAATTTTTAAATATTTATTACATTAAAGTTTCATACCTTACAATGTTTATCCCAATACATAAACATTCAAAATATTGAAGTGAACATTAGTT
This sequence comes from Latrodectus elegans, assembly GCA_030067965.1. Classification (NCBI taxonomy): domain Eukaryota; kingdom Metazoa; phylum Arthropoda; class Arachnida; order Araneae; family Theridiidae; genus Latrodectus; species Latrodectus elegans. The sequence continues at coordinate 42,998,063 of CM057822.1, forward strand.
TATAAAATATATGTATTGTGCTTTTGTAATAATTATGTAAGAACACAAAAACTATGGATTTTCTCCGGTATAATTCATGATAGAAAGTTTGGAAAACATCACTCTAGAACATTATCACTATTGAATTAACTGTTAAATATGTCTATGATAATTTTTGATAGGAGTTGAGAATTAGCTGCGCTTAAAGTAAATTCTGAACAATATCAAAGAGTGGTACAAGGTATTGGAGACAAGTTTATCAACATTATGATCAGTTCAACATTTTTGATCAACTGAAACTAAAGCAGTGAGCTGCTTTGTCAATGCGAACTAGCCATTGACACTAGTTCATGAAGTTGACACTTGAATTTAAGTTTTATTGTTTACTTAACTATCAATGTGATTCTGTGTAGAATGACGTTTTTCCTTTTCATTATCCTTGAGTTATGGTAGATTCCAAATTCATGTATAATGCTATATCTTAACAGTTGGAAGTCGGTAATATTTAATCCTAGAAAATGCTGGAAATATGCCTCTATTGAGACAAGTGGATTATTACAATGCTTGATAACGTATTTCTATTGAAACTCTAATACCGTAAATTGTTTCTTTAACACAATAAAATACAGTTTTAACAGAAAATATATTTGTTTTTCTGCATAATATAATCTATTTCCACTAATATACTGAACAATTTATTTTATTTCTACCTATAAAATCCTTTTAACTTATGAGACATTGTCTTCGGGTATGCTTGAAACATGTGTTAGATCATAATAATCTGATCTAAAAATAGTTTCTCGATGTGTATTTTTAGATACAACATGTCGACATAAAATGAAAAGGAACACATAACATCTTAAAATAAAACTGGAGGTAATAGTTTTAAAGAATAATACTTGCCTTAAATCAGAAAGCAAATGTGAGTGAAGTGTTAACGTTTCTGTATTTTCCGGTTATGTCTGAAATAGATTCGATGTGAATTCTTAGGATACCATTTTTAGACAACGTATTTTGAGACTGCAAATAATTCGTGAATGTTACTAAGCTATAGTTTGAAAAATAGTATTTTGAATCAAAGAGTAATAAAAACAAATTAACATTTTTTTTAAATTTTTTATAGTTTTGTGTCATACTACTCGTACTATGACTCAAAAATATTTTTTAAATAATTATCTAAAGTAAATAAAAGTAAAACGAATTTCCTCGAATTGTATATCGACGAATAGTTAATTGAGATAGATTCTTACGAATATTTTCCATAGATGCTAAAATAGAATTTATTCAGTGAGATTTTCTGAGTTGAAATACAATTTAAAAATCTATGTCTTTATGAAAGTAAATAAAAAATAAATCTTTCAGAAGGCTGTTAAATTTGTTGTATTAAATAAACATTTCAGTTTTTTAATGGAAAATTTCTCAAAGCGTCAAAATTATTACTGAAATTATTTTTGTTAGTAAAGGTTTATTTAATTTTTTTTTTTGGGGGGGGGAACTGAATTGCAAAGATTTTTACTGTTTTATTGAAATATAAAAAAACTAAATACCATTATTACAAAGAAACAAATAAGCGAACATTAAGTAAAAGCATTTAAAACGAAAAAAATAAGACTCTATCTTATATTCTTTAAATATATTTAATTCTTTAGGAATTTTGAGGGGAGCATAAAAATATTCTATTTAAAATTTTCGCCATTTAATCAAAATTAACAGTTCATTTAAAAAGTCATAGTATTCCTTGCTAAAAATTTGTGTCTTTTAAATTCTATAAAGCCAATGATTTAGTCATAATTATTTTTGATTCAACAAATATTCTTTCGAATTAGTATTTTATTGAGAAACAATTTAACCCGATGGAGTAAAATCATAAGTACATGATGCAGTAAAATAAGAGATAATTTAAAAATCATTCTTTAAACTTTGTTTTAAAAAGTAATCGGCCTTAAAATATTTCGTAGTATTAAATTCAAATATGTATATTAAAATAATTATACAAAAAATTGTAATTTCGTTTATTAAAGAAAGAACATTGAAAAAGTGTTATGTGATTGAAATGGTAAGAAAAGCCTTGCAGATATAACACGCGTGTTTTATTTGAACTCAATTCAAGCAGAATTTAGTAAACATCTCGAAGAATAAATTGCTCAACATGCCATTGATAATGATAAGAAATGTGTTATCATCCTTACTCATAAATTGCAATGCAATGAATGAAACAAATTCGAATCCGTGAGTAAGACATCTCATCAAGATCAATACCAAATTGGGAATAAACGAACGATAATTCCATCCAATTCTTTCCTCTGAATGACTAAAACCGGAAGAGGATGAAAAAATTCTTCTTGTGTTTATTCAAAGCATTTTCTTCCTACACTCAAGATTTAAAATTATTAATATATATATATATATATATTAAATTTTTTATTAATCATATTAAATCTTCAGATATTTTTATTTAATCTGAGAAATTTAAATTTTGTAAATTTTTCAATTCGAGAGAGCAATTTGTGTGAAGTTGAGTAATCATAGTACTACTTGGTCAGCAAAAAGATTATTTTGTTTCATATATGCTTTGTACTATTGTTTAACGATTTTTCAATGGTATATACAATTGGAAGTATTTGGTGGATCAACGCTTTAGTTTTCAATTCAAAAGTTCATGTGTTTGATTCCCATCTGAAGTAATTCAAGCTAGCTTTCAGATCAACATTCATAGTTTTATCAAGCTTAAATACTTGTAGTAATTCGGAAAACACTGAATAAACTGTACATCAAATGAGGAAATTGTAAGTTAAGATCTTACTTCTCGTGTACAAAAGAATGACTCTGTTGCACTACAAAAATATCCATAAACAATGTTAGGGGTTAAAAACAGAATTGGTTAATTTTTTATGTTTTTTTATTTACTGATTTGTGAGTTCAATTCCAAACTCGGCTTGAACTGTGCAATGGCTTAGAATCCATTTAAAATTGAAACTGAATTAAGAGTCTTGAGTAAAAATGACCATAAACCCAAATATCAAATCAAATTGAACCAAACGCACTGAGATGTATTTATTGCCTTGAAACCCACTCAAAATCTTAGTTCAATGAATTAATCACAGTCTGAACATGAAAAAATTACGGCAGCGCATCTAATCAATGTAATTTTGGAAAAAGAGACATCAGGTAGGTCCTGAGTTAGATTTTAGATTGCGAAATTGAAATAATTCTTCCAAAGTTCTTAAGATATATCCAAGTTATCTGTTCACATAAATTATTGTTTCATTATCCCATTCAATGGAATTGGGTTCTAATTCTAGAATAGAGAATTTTTATCAATTTTTAATGACTTCTTTTAAGCGTTTCATTATTTCAATTAACAGGACAACCAACATTTACTAATATCAAATTGATGTAAGCAAGCAAACCACAAAGTGAATTATTGTAAGAATTGTGTTAAGCAATCCTAGGAAATGGTAGCAAATGAGAAACTAACAATTTCAAATGGTTTTAATATTTTAAACAGCATTCTAAATTGATTGTTAAGTTTTTGCCACTTTAAGATTATTTTTTTACTAATATTTCAATTCTAATGAAGTTTATAATTATATTGATGGGAAATGTATAGATTTCTGAAATATAAATAATATTTCAAGTGTTTAAAACTAATAATTTTTTACTTCATTTGTAACAATAGCTTCGTAGAGATTAATTCCCAAATTAATCATTAATGAATTCGTATCAAACTTTGAGCCTTGAAGTTGCAAAGATTTAAAATCTATTTTAAATCATAATGTGAGATTAAATAACCTGAGAGAAAACTGACCGTAATGCGGCAAACCGAAATTCAGTTTTAAAAAATTAAGGTCATAATTTTATTATAGTAACATCTTAAGATTATTAAATAAATGATACAAAAATGTTTTTTTATCTAATTTCACTGTGTTTTTGTTTTAAAAGCGTTAACATTTGAATATTTTTTAATTTTCAAAATTTAAAAAGTTCAAATTTTTTTCAAATTGTGTTTCTGTGATATATTTATGAAATATATTTTTGATTCAAACAAGCATGTTTGTTCAGTATATAATTAAGAGCAGAATTATTTTCATCGCGATGAATATTGTATGCGTTTGCATATGTTTATCGAGCAGTTTAAGATTTTATTAACATTGCAGTAAGAATATAAAAATGTTTATTTTTTATTTAAAAACTTTATTACAGAATAGCTTAATTGACTCATAAATAACCAGTGCTCTTTTCTCACATTTAATACTTAGTGTCTATTGTAATTTTGAGTGAACAAGCTAAAAGCCAAATAGTTCCCCTGCAAACCTTCGGTTCAATGGTTTGTGGGTTCGAATCTATCTTGGATGTGGATGATTGAAATGGTTTGGAAATTTTACTGCAATTGTGTTAATTTTCGATTCAGTTAGTTCTAGTGTGCAAAAAATGGCCTTAAACGATAAGCATAGCTAGTCAACTCAAATATAAATATAATAAAAAATATAAAATTTGAGAGCTGTGTCACTGAACTGCAGCATTTGGTTACATATGTATTTCGCAGATGGGATCAAGTATCTTATTTTTTATCCTTATTGTCTATTTAGCCCATTACGAACGCTATCCAAACATTTTAATATTTTAATATACATATATCAAAACATTTTAATATACTAATCTATTATGAATATTAAATAGTTGACAAAAAATACTAGTGTTTGATTATTCTCACAGTCCTCCAAATATCAAATGTTCTCCACAATATAAGCTCTGATATTATACTCAACAGTTTTCAGATATGATTAAAATCGATGTTTTCAGTGCCAATGGGAACTCCAGAACTTAGTTAAAAATTTAGTTTTAACTTTTTCTAGGCTAAATTAGCTCTAGCTCGTGTAAAAAGTGAATGAATATATGAGTAGAATGACAAATTAAATTGAATCAAACGATTCAAATCTGTGGAATTTCGAACAGATGAATTGATCGAATGAGTTTCAATTCCATTTTTTGAGTTAACTCCTTGAAACTTTAGGCCGAGTTGTCAAGCGAATGGTTAGTGCTCTTGCCTTCTATTCAACAGTTCAAAGGTTCGAATCCCACTTTGTCCATGGGTGTTACCGAGTGAATATTTCGTGATAATCAGCCTCATTCGCAGGACGCAAGGGAGGTAAACTTGAAAGACTTTCAAGCAGAGCAACATTAACAAGCATGCTTACAAAAGCAGAATTACAATTCTTATCTCTCAATGTTCACAATGACAAGGATCGAACCCACGTCATCTCTTCTGAGAAGCATGGTATTTTAAATAACCGTGGTGAATTTACCAGCTAAGCAATCGAAATGAGCCTTTCTCCCACCATGCCGATCTGAGCAATGAATGTTCATCGTTTTAGTATGTTTTCAACAATTAATCAATTAAAACTTCACTTAGATCGAGTATACTGGCTCAGAAAGTATTTTAAATCTGAGTTCCCTATTGACTCTCTTCTATCAAAAACAAAACGTAATAATTAAGTTAAATGATAAACTGCAAGTTTGATTCATTTATTTCCATTCTTTCTAATAGTTTCTTTATGTTGAAAAGAATGAGAACATATAACGAGACGTACGTATAGATGACTTTTATCTAAAATTTCATGGATTTTCAATAAAAAGTTAATTTTATATTAATTATAAGAACATTATAGAGAGGAATAAAATATAAATTCATAATAAATGTTCAAAAGTCTTCATTTATATTTTAATAACAAATATCTTTTAGCTATTTTATTTTTATCAATTTTCTATTTAATTTTGCGGCTTATATTTATAGATTTAATTAGTAATTAAAATTTTCAAGTCTGTTTTCTGAACTGTTTTGAAACACTTCATCTGAGCAGCATATGAACTTCTTTTAATTTTCAGTTTTCGAAAATTATGATGATTTAATTTAGTCAAGTGCGCATGTGCGAGTGTGTACACACAACTTTTTAACTGCCTTAAATATGACTTTTTATACTTTTTGAAAAATATCAGTCTTTCTGCAAATTAAACACAAAAAGTTATGAACTATTTTATTCCGGAATGTTGCTAGACAAGGATAATAATAGTCAATCGATTCCAATAAAATTCTATTTGTACCGTAAATTTTAACTCAAATTGCAATTTTTTGGAAATATTCTTCAAAGTGTATCTTGAACTTAATTTTAGGATTAAATACTCCATAATCTCTTTTTCAAAACGACTTTTCTGTAGCACTTATTACTTCAGACCAAATAAGGAAAAAACGCGAATTATTTTTTGTTACTCATCCGGATTAGTCAACTTGTCACAGAATAAAGAATTCTATTGTATTTGTAGAAAGACAAATTTATAAGAATACTACTTTGTTTCATCACAGTTCTTCAGAATGCAGTAATGAGATGAAAAAAATGCCCATCTCCTTAAAAGGTTTTTAGATTCGTTTACTGAATGTATTTTTGAATAAAATATGTTATGAAATAGCTTTGAAAAGTATGAATTTTGAATATTTAGTTAGTTTTGGGATTTTATGTATTTTTAATTTGCTTAGGCAAGAAGAATATGACAAAATGACATGAATAAAAAAAGACAGATAATGCGATTACTTAAGTTATAAAAATATCTTTTGCTAATGTATATTTTATTCCTTATTAAAAAAAGCATATATATATACATACACATACATATATACATATATATATATACATACATACATACATGCATATATATACATACATACATATATATACATATATACATACATGCATATATATACATACATATATACATATATATAAGTAATAAGAAATGTGATAACATTGCATTTATTTTTGAAATGTAGTTTGTGAATTCATTTCGATTTCTATAGTAACAAATGTTTGGTGTTTGTTGTTGTCTTGTGCCAATTAGGCTGGCATTATGGGGTGCGTTGCTCCACGTTTGCATCTGAACCATATTTTGGTGTGGAGTCTGATTCCCTCAGTATACACATACCAAATTTACCCGTTTATAGGGTGAGCAACTATTCACATCCCTTTCATACAAGGAAAGAATAAAGACCGGATAGACAAAGAGAAAGCACATCCATACCCGAAATGGGATTTGAACCCAGGACCTTCCTATCCGCAGTAAGGCATGCTGACCGCTAGACAGGATGGGTTGCGAAACAAATGCTAAAATGATTCAATTTGCTCTTCAAATTTAAAAGAAATTGATTATGAAATTATCACTATAACACAGGGAATTTTTCAAAGAATTCAGTAGTACTACTAATAAAAAATTTATATACATACTTTAGCTAATACATATGCAAATAATTTATTATGTGTACAATTATTAAGAGATTAAATGATAACTTTGATGTTAATAAAACAAGTTAGGTAATTAATAGTTGGTTTCAAATGCAGTCTTGTTGGTTAACAATAAAAATTTTGATAAATTCCTTGTTAAGAGATTTCAAGTCAATATGCTTAATGACATTCCAAATTCTTTTGATAAGATTTTATAATAGATTTGATTAAAGTTTTGATTTAGTATATGAAATTTTATGCATATTTGAGCATTTATATATTAAGATTCACATTTGGAATATGAAATAACCATAATGTAATTTTTCTATTGTTTTGACATAGAACTTTAATGAAAAATATATTTGATTTGAATTAATAAAGAGAATCAATTTATAATACTATTAACTAGATTTCTATTTTTATTAATAATCTGATTTGATTGAACTTTGAAATTAAAAACAGCACCAACTAACTATTTTTATTTCAGTTGTCAGTAACAAATTTGTAATTCTCATTTTAACAGATATGATTTAAAAAAGTCACTGGATTTGAACTGAAAAAAGAAATCACAAAATTTCTATTTTTCACTCACCAAATTTATTTTTGGATTAAGGCACTTCCAGAATTTTAATTTTTTTTAACTACGGCATAAAAAAAATCTTGTTTCTTTCAGAAAGTTTTTATTTTTTTCAATGAAAAAAGATTTTTTTATATTAAGATATATTATATATAAAAGGATGAGATTTGACAAGATTTTTTTAAGCCGAGCTGGCAGCCGAATGGTTAACGCTCTTGCCTTCGGTTCAACAGTTCGTGGGTTCAAATCCCACCTTGGGTATGGATGTTTGTAGTGATTCGGAATCCACTTTAAACTGTACGTCCCGGTCTAATTAGCCCTCGTGTGCAAAATATGTCCGTTGAGCGACAAACAAACCAACCGATTGACAAGGTTTTAAATTTCAGGTATTTTTAAATTTAGAAAATTAACTTTACGACTTTTTTAGTGCAAGACTTGTAGGGAATGTCTGCATATGTTACATAATATATATATATATATTACACGATTTTAAATGTCCTTAAGTTAGAGTTTTAAATTAAACAACAATTCATTGTATCATTCAATAAATATTGAATGTATAGAGAAATATTCAGAATCAAGGATTCCTGTTGCATCAAAATCCCTAAACTTTTCCCTATAACGATGATGCCGAGACTATTTTTCCTGTTCTAAGTAATAAAAGACTAGTTTTCCTGTTCTAATTCAAAGGTTAAAATTGCTTGGGCAAGATGTGATTTACTCTAGGTTTGCAATCAGTAAATGATTAAACAATGATTTTTTTTCCTTTAAAAATCTAACACTATTCAAATCCTTGCTACAATTTTAAATGGTCAGTTATTAATAGATAAGATATATTTATTCAATTTAATAAAATTAACGCATAGTTTTTTTTTATAATTTTATGTCAATGTATTTCATAATCGAACAGACTTTCCCATTATCTTGTTTATGAGAACAGTCATTATGTAATTCAATAACTGGAGTGTATTATATTAAAATATACGATTAATTTGTTTTCTCTTGTTATAATTTATTTCATGTTTCTATTTGAGAACTTATAGTTATTTTAATAATTGTTGTATTGTTTAGTTTTCGGTTTAAATATGATAAATTCCATCATGGTTTATTTAATCATGGTTCCTATCTAAAATGAGAGCTTTAATATTTGTAATGAACTTTTGATTGTATCTAAGAGTATTTTCTAAGTTGAAATTTAATGTTACTTAACAATCATTCTGCAATTTGAGTTTGATATAAGTATACAAAATCTCTGTATTTCTGAGTAACATAATATAATACATGTTATAGTTGTGATATTGGAATTTAAATTCATATAATTGATACTAATATCACCATTGATTATATTTAATTTTATAATTGTGTGTGTGTGATTATATAAGTTTTTTTCATTAGTGTTACGATATTGATTTTTAGTTATTTCAAATTTGATTCACATAATTCCTTATGCATATACATATATAAATTGCTTTCATAGAAGTTTGACTAATGTATTGTCTGCAGTTTTTGTTTCATTTATTAAAGTTTAATAGAGATCAGTCTAAAAACAATTATTTCAATGACAATATTTCCCTTACGGACAAATAAATTTTTTTCTTGGTACCAATTACTTTAAAATTATTTTTAGCTTAAAATCATTAATAATAATCATTAGAAACGTTTTCCTTTTTAGCTTGACAACTATTGAATTAAATATGTAATCAGTCTTACAAAGGTAAAATATTCATTTTTAATGTCTATATGTAAGATATTCTACGAAGAGAATTTATGAATTTCTACTAAATTTTTTATTTGAATTTATAGAAAGTATGCTTAAGGAAAGTATAAGATGACGTTAGAGCATGGAACCTAGATAAGTATAAGAATTCTAATTTGGATACTTAATTACACTTTAAATTAAAATTGGTCAAAATTCGAAGAATGCATCTGAATTTTTTCAAAAAGAATGAAAAATAGCAATCTTATTAAATTAAAAAATTATTAAAACTTAATTTACACCATGCAAAATGTTAAATTATATAAATAATTTAAATATTTCACGTATAAATATTATTATATAATATTTGAAGTATTATAAATGGAGTCTTTTTAGAAGTCTTTGAAGACAGCAATCAACAACTCGTGATCACAAAATGTTAGAACATTGCTATTTATGCAAATATAAAAATGCCTTTATAAAAGTTAAAATAAAATTCCAATTTTTTTAAGTCTTATAAACCATGTCGTTCACATAATTTGTGTAAATCCTTTTCATATGGTTCCTTTAAATTAGTAGAAATTAGTATTTGTAAAAATAGGTAATGCCATATTTTTACCATACTAGATGATTAGTTAATAGTTTAGTGCATAATCATTTCAAAACGCTCAACCCATTTTGTTGAACCAAGGAATGGATATAATCTGAAATATTGAAAGGAGTGTACAAACATGTTTCGCCCTCTGGCGACCCATTCAAGAACATTACTCATGGACTGGGGATTAAATCTTAGTCATGTTCATTTAATTGAGTTCTGAGTCTCCTAGTGGGATGCCTAAATACCGCTCAAGATTATTGCAAAGTAAATGAACTTCGCATAGTTTTATGTTCATTTAAACACTGAGTATCGCAGTAAAATTTTACTGCTAATGACTGAAAAAAAAAATCAAAATAAAAAGACGTAAAACATCTCTCCCTCCATTGCTATTTGGCGTAATTTATGCAACTGCATGTTGTCCAGATACTGGTTTTGATGGACTTTAGAACTTATGATCTCAACGGAAGACGTTTCCATCAACCAAGTTCCTGTTTTTGTTTTGTTCTTTTATTGAGCTGCATGTGGCGCCTGAACGTCTGGCAGGATGGTCTTTAAGAGCTTGAAATCTCTTTTAATTTTTTTCATTCTTCATTTTTTGATCAGTCTCTTGTGGCATGCAGTATAAACAAATGGAGCCAGTGTTGATTCGATGAATGATAGCGCTAAGAGCGACATCGATTGTAATCGTTATCGTTAACTCTTTTTCGAGTGACGACACAGCAAATGAAGGAGCGCATTGTTTGCCAGGATGTGGATAATGTTTTTTCCTTTTTTTCACACAAATAAGGACAGAAGAAAAGTTTCGAGTTTTCTATTTGATGTAGTAACATTAAATTTAATTAAATATTTTGATGGATGGATTCTTTTCACTATTCATATATATATTAGTAATGTTTTTTTTTAGATTTAAAAAAATATTGTGAGTTATAAATAATTTACATATTTTTCTGACAATGCCTGTATTTTATACACGAATATATTATTCAGCCAACATTAGCAGCTTGTTCTAAAAAATTAATAATAAAGTAAATTTGACTATAATATTACGAAATATAAAAACCACACGTTTATTAAGAGAAATTTTGAGAGATGAATAAGAAGCAAATATTATAAAAAAAAAAGTTACTTTCTGAAGAAAATGGCATAATTTTTTTTTTTTTTCTGTTTAGGTTATCAACCTTGAATTCTCAGAAATGTCAATGCCACCTTAAACGCCAAATAAACTACCCTTACAATGAATCTTTTTTTTTTTTTTTTTTTTCCTCCAATGCGATTGTCGGAAATACCGGCAAGTGAAATATGTGCCAAATGTTCGATAATCACCCCATTCTTATCCTTCCGTGTAATAATTGCCTAATACTTCGCCCTATTTTGTAATTTTCTCTCTTCACCGATTTCCCCAAAATACGACCTTCAAGGTGAAGGTCATTATTCAGGTGAGCGAAGCATATTGCAATATATTCTCTTTTATTCATTTCTTGTTAAATTTCTCCTTTAGTCCTTTTCTGGATTTTCTTTAATTCGAGCATTAAAAAATTACAGCGGGTGCGTTAAATTATTACTCCAAGGGATTTTTTTGTTTTCGGTACAATCAGTTTCCAAGAAATCATTTGAATTTTTAAGTTTTTCAGTAGTTTTATATCATGGGAATTATTGGGATCATTCAATGTATAGTCAGATTTTGTGATTAAATATTTGATATAAAGGAATATTTAGTTCTGTTTTCTTCATCCGTTCTTTTTCTTTCATTTTACATACAAAGTGAAGAAAAATAACAGATGTAAATTAATTTCAAGCTTAAACGCATTTAAGTTTGAAGTGACCCTTACATGAGAATTATTGAATCAAGTTTTATTGAAACTAAATAATTTATGTAAATTCATAAAATATTTTTCTACATTCAAAAGTTTAAAAATTCAATTCCAGCGAGGAATAGCAGTGTATGCAATATCATTAAATTATAAACGATATGTTTACTATCTTTAACTATTAATGAGTTCTACAAAGCTTTTCTAGAATTTACAAATTTTGTCATATCACAATGCAACACTTCTTAATAAATTATAGCATTTTTTTTTCTGGTGACAAAATATTTTTTGTGAGAAGCATCTATTATTTTGGCCAAATTGTTGAACTAGTCGCATATTATTTGAGACTAATGTTTCGATTAAAAATTTATGGATTGGATGCCTATTTTTATTGTGAGTATTTTCGGTATTATATAAAAAAAAATACACTTAGAACAAGCAAAAACCCTCAGTTCATTGTTGTCACTATATAAAATTACTTTAAAAAGTAATTACATTTCTTAAAGTCAAAGTTTGTTTGTTTGTCGCTCAACGTTCATTTTTTTGCACACGACGGCTAATTAGACTTGGGAATTACGGCTTAAAGTTGATTCCGAACCACAGCAAACATCCATGCCCAAGGTGGGATTCGAACCCACGAACTGTTGAACCGAAGGCAAGAGCGCTAACCATTCGGCTACCAGCTCGGCAGTCTTAAAAGTCAAAGACAGAAATGTTTTTAAATTTTTTAAATTTTATTATGAAATAATTAATCGACATAATAGATAATTATTTTTTAAGAAAAAGAATAGTTTATAGAATTTGCCTTTTAATTTAACACGTTATTTTTTAAATTTATATCTCGGCAAATTTTAAAAAGGCAAATCACACACATAAATTATATCAGTTGCGAACATTACTAAATGGAAGTCGAATTAAAATAAGTCATAATACTACAAACATAAAATACCTTCTAAAATGGGGACAAGAAATTAGTCAAAAATTATAATGAATTCAATATAAAATAAATACATACTAGAGGGTGTTATTACATTACTGGGAATAAATCCTGAGTTAGGTTAAAAATGTAAATCTCATAATAAAAATTTGTAAAAACAAACCATGTTTCTTAAGAACATTGATAAAAATAATTAAAAATTACCATTTTTCACATCAATTTATTTCTTTTTTTAGTATTTTGTTCTGCAACACAAACTCACATCGGATTCAACTTCTATTTTAAATATTGAGTTATTTAGGAGTATCATGGTAAAGAAAACCTGTATTCTTATACTCTGAAAATAAATTTCTGTACTTGAATGTCACTGAAATCAGCATGTTGACAAAGACTTTGTACTTTAAACTTTCTAAAATTGAAACTCCCCTCTCCCCATTGATTAGTAAAGTGTAAAATTATGAAAGCTGATAGTGGTACGCTACTGCTTCAGAAGAAACAAACTATAGAATAGACTAACATAGCAAAAAATGTATTTATTCTTTACAAAAGAAGAGTTAAACTTTGATACAGTCTGCTTACAAAGATATTTATTAATAAGACATATCGCATTATTTTTTACCTAATTAAAAATGTTTTTATCGTATTCAATAATTATTATTCCAGATAAAAAACATAAAAATAATTTTTAAAGAATACAAATCGTTTGAGTTTTGCGATAATTTCTGCAATTTCAAGTAGGATGATTAGTAATTTTTTTAAATGAAAATATGAAAAGTTTGAAAAACAATAACTGGCTCAAGTATAATATAATTAACTGCTAGTAATGTGACTTCAAAATGTTTATTAATTTGAATGTGTGTTTGAATTTGGAAGATAAGCATGGGATAGTTAGCCATTAAGAACTTAAGATTAATGTTAAATCTAAACAAATTCAACATTATTAAATCTATTTTTCAACATATTTAAAATTGGAAAAAATAATCCTAGATTTTATTGTTATTAGGATGTACCATAACACAGGCCTACAAAAAAAAATTTTTTTTTTGGTGCTTAGGATTTTAGAGCAGATTTTAACTATATTTTTAATGCTGAATCTAAATATGAAAGCAGTTTTTCTGTATCAGCTCTAGATTTTTAGATAAATTCACTTATCTATCAATGCTTTTTTTCTATTTAGTACTTTCAAGTACAAGTGTTGTAAAATTTATACAGGGAAAGATTCTTGTATATTTGCCCTATTGTCAGTCAGCTTTTGTAACCAATTGAATTTAAAATGATAATATTTAGGAAATAACTAATTATTATTTTTAAAAATTATTATTTTAATTCATTTATTATAAAAAGAAGTCAAACAATATGAGATATATAACTGATTAGTTGACAAATTCTTAATAAATGGGATTAAATCCTACTTATTAGTGCTATCCAGTTAGTTCCATAGAAATCCGATAGATGGAGATGTCTGTCCACTATCTGAAGTGACCTTCAAAGCTTCAACCGCAGTTGAGAGTTGAGAATAGTTCGTGAATTCCTGCGGTGCAGATAGATAGAGGTTAGCGTCATATGAAATTTCTCTTTAGTAACGAGTTGTTAAAAAGTAAATCTAAGTATTTGTGTTGTTGAATAGAAATAAAATGAGTTCAAGTAGAAGAAGCTGTGTACATCATCCTGATATTTTTTGCTACATATGCGGAGAATACACGCTACTAGAAAAAAGAAAATCTATTAGTGACTTTGTAAAGAGGGTTTATCTTGGATATTTTGGTGTTAAACTTGGTGATCAGGATAAAACCTGGGCACCACATATTGTCTGTAAAACTTGTACAGAGCATTTACGACAGTGGACTACCGGGAAAAGGAAAAGCCTGAAATTCGGTGTACCAATGGTTTGGAGAGAACCAAAAAATCACTTTGATGACTATTATTTCTGCCTTGTAAATATTACTGGAATCAATCGAAAGAACCGTAATAAGTGGACTTATCCAGATTTAGTCTCTGCAAGACGCCCTATCCCTCACTCAGAAGAAGTGCCAATTCCAACTTTTCATCAGCTATCAGAACTCTGTGAGGACGCTTATTGTCTCTCTGATCAGAATTCTGATACTACTGAAGGTGACAGCGATTTTGAAACGATGTCATCAATTCCTCAATGTTTCAACCAAGATGAGTTAAATGACCTCACTAGAGATCTCAATCTGTCGAAAGAAGCTTCTGAATTACTGGCTTCCAGGTTGAAGGAAAAAAAATTTACTTGAACCAGGAACGAAAATTACATTCTATCGCACAAGGGAGAAAGATCTGCTACCTTTTTACTCTGAATAACAAAATCTTGTATTTTGTCATGCTGTTAGAGAACTCCTGGTAAAAATGGGTCTTCCTGAATATTTTCTAAATGATTGGCACTTATTTATTGACAGCTCAAAGCGAAGTTTGAAATGTGTCCTTCTACATAATGGGAACAAATATGGCTCAATACCAATTGCTCACTCAACGAAAATGAAAGAGCAATATGACACCATAGCTTTGGTCTTGGAAAAAATAAAGTATCGTGAACACCAATGGGTGATTTGTGTAGACTTAAAAATGGTAAACTTTCTCCTTGGACAGCAAAGTGGCCACACAAAATATCCTTGTTTCTTGTGCCTCTGGGATAGCAGACACAAAACGCAACACTGGGTTAGAAAAGAGGGGCCTAGGAGAGAAAACATGGATGTTGGGGAAAAGAATATCATCAACGATCCTTTAGTTCCACAAGAGAAAGTCATCTTTCCACCACTGCATATCAAGCTGGGTCTAATGAAGCAGTTTGTAAAGGCTCTTGATAAGAATGGATCATGCTTTGCAAATATAGGGAAAAAATGCCTCAGCTGAGTATGGAAAAGATTAAAGCAGGAATATTTGATGGCCCACAAATAAGACAGCTGATTAAAGACCCTGACTTCATAAATTCAATGAATGAGATTGAACAGAAAGCCTGGAATTCATTTGTTTCAGTTGTCCAAAATTTTCTGGGTAAACACAAAGCTGAAAACTATGTTGAATTAGTCAATGAAATGCTGAATAATTTCAGATCCCTTGGGTGTAACATGAGCATTAAGGTGCACTATTTACATAGCCACTTAGACCGTTTTCCTGATAATTTAGGATACATTAGTGAGGAGCAAGGTGAAAGATTTCACTAAGATATAAAATGTATGGAGGATCGCTATCAAGGAAGATAGGATACTCACATGATGGCAGATTACTGCTGGACTTTAAAACGGAATTGTTCCAAAATACATTCAAGAATGTCACGCAAAAGAAGTTTCCGAAATGTTCAGTGAGTAATTTGTTTAAATCATGACTTTTTCTGTTTTCTTTTGTATTTAATAAGCAATATCTATGTAATATAATAAAAATTCCCTGTTTAATTTGTTTGTTTAAACCATGGTTTTTCTTTTAAAATAGTGTAATGCATGATTCATTAAAATGTTGATATCTTAAAAATTCAAGCTGATAGGCAAAAATTAAAAGCATATTTGGATTCAGCGCATCAAATTCATATAAAATCACCTCCAAAATCTTTGGCACCAAAACCACTGTTGACCAGTGTAATTTTTTTATTTATATTTCCATTCGGAAAAAGACTATTTTTGTATTTTTCAATGAATTTTAACTCATCATCAGTCTTATTATCTTGTTTTTACCAGTTAATTATTTTATTCTTCATACCACAAATGTGATTATTTAGGTTGAGACTAAAAAATCCATTATCTCCTTTAAGTTTCGCTTTCGTTTCATCACATTTAAAATTTTTTGTAGTGAAATATCGCGTATGTTTATTAGTAAAAGCTGTATTAGGAAGATAAAATAATTTTACTTCAGAGAGAATGTAAATAACAGAATATAAATTTGTTAATGTGAGTATAGACACTTTTCACTCTTATGGGTATTAATGTAAGACATTTTTGTTGGATTTTTTAGAGTCTAACAATAGAAAGCTTTGTACATCAGTATAACTTTGTCTACATTTTACGAGAAAATCTTTTCTTTTTGTAGTAATAAGAAATTTAAAGAAAGTTAATTGGTTTGCTATTCTGCAAATTCCTTTATTTATGTCACTTCGTATCATGCTAATTTTTGACTATTAGTAACAGTATGACATGAATGCCGTTTGGCTATTCTTGAAAGGAAAATTTTGAGAAGCATCTCTGGTGGAGTGGAGACAGATGGGCTATGACGTAGAAGGTATAACCATGAATTATACAAAAGTTTTAAGGACATTGATGTTGTCAAATACATTAAAATACAAAGGATGAGATGGGCTGGCCATGTTATTCGTATGCCAACTGAACGCACCCCTAAAAAAATCTTTCTTGCAAGGCCAATGGGAAAGCGTTCCAGAGGTAAGCCCAAAATCAGATGGATTGATTGTCTTGATAGGGATTTTAACACTATTGGAACATCTAATTGGAAAAGTGCTACTGAGTACAGGCCAAGATGGAATAAGCTCATTGAGAAGGCCAGGACCCACACAGGGTTGTAGAGCCATTGTTGATTGATTGATTGATTAACAGTATTATCATATGGGTATTTACTTTAAATGAATGAGATGTGTAATTTAATATCGGAACTTATAACAGGCACACACACATTTTAAAAATCTTACCCAAGAAGAAAAGAACAAGTTAGAGCTATTTTTTTATTGCTATTTAACAGTCTTTCGGTAGAGTCAAGCTCTAGTTTGCATGATCCAAAGTCCTGTCTGTAGCACCACTCTCGCCAAAAGTTACGATCTTACCATCAGGAAAAATGAAAAGATTGGGAATGGTTTAACAAACAACATGTGTAGTTGTGGATACTTGAAAATATTTTCTTCCTCGCGAAACAGGATAATAACTAATTATAGTTATCCGAATCATTCTGGAAAATACATATTTAATGGATTACTTTAAGAACTTCGTACCACTTATCAGATGCTGAGTTGCAATAATAAATGTAATTTTACGAATATTTCAATGCATCCTTACTTTAATATACCTGAATCAAATTTTATATGAAATGATAAAAATAAAGCATTCATTCATATTCATTTCAAATTTTACTAGAAACAGCTTTCTTATTGTTAAGAAAAATGAGCAATCTAGTTTTGGAATTGTATCTGTGGCATTTACAAAACAGATGACATAAAAATTGTTTCATGTATCCATATTTGACAGCACTTCCAACTATTCTCTTAAGGCCGTGGTAGCCTAGTGGTTTGAGTATCGGCCTTGCATCTGAAAGGGTGGGGTTTGATTCCCAACGTCGCCAAATACCCACCGAGTTCTTGCGACATACGTACTCGTTAAATCTGTGAAATCGAAAGTCCTGTAGTCGGTCGTTGAGCAGTTACAATGGGTGCAATGGTCTGGAGAAATTTACTCCCCCTTCAGATCAATGCCAAAATCAAGGGAATGTATCCTCTAGTGCTGCCATCTATTGGAATATTTGAAGAGTAAAAGTCCTACTTTCACCTTCATGGTACTCTGATTAAACCAAAGACGTCCCCAATTGACTGAAATTTGCGTAGCTGAGGCTTGGCTTGTCCAAGTGTTATTAGTAATAACTATTATTTTAAAACTTATAACGGGGAAAGAAAATATAGTTTCATTTACTTTTCATTTAACTATTTATTTTTTGCATATTGAACGAACTTACTATAAAAAGTTGTATACATTCATGAATATTATACTTTATATGAGGAAGTTTTGAAAATTGTTTTAACTTCTAAAAGTATAACTTCTTGCACTCAAAACTTTTATGCTCTTATATCCAATGTATATTTTATTATATTATGCCTCACTGAATCAAATTTTTTAGTGTAATCACTGTTATCAAAATTAAGTAGAATTTCTTGATTTTACTCACTTTTATAAACTTTCTTTGAGAATATTCAGAAATTGCTCTCATCGCGATTTATTTCAATAGCTTTCTAACCGTTTCGTGGGCAATTATCTCAACTTTTACTAGGATTTTTATCAAAATGAAAGCACTTTCACTAAGTTTTAGGTAAATATGTACAAGTCCTGCCTGTATTGAAAGGATGTCTTTTATCGCTGTTTGATTTTGCTGCGGAAGTTGCTGTTTTATCACTTTGAAAGCATGTTTACTTTACTTGGTTAGTCTGTTTCCTTTCTATTATTTTACACAATCGGCGATTTAAAGTGGATTTTGAGTAAAATTCATTCAAAATCATTACATTTTTTAGAAATGCAAGAATTGTTATGGTTACGATTCGTGATTGTGATTAATTACATGCAAATTAAAAATTCCTAATTTCTATCACTGAAGGTATTGAAATCGTGTAATAATCGTGTGGGAAACATGCGAAAATGATCATTTTTTTAAACAATTTTTTCCAAACATTTATAATAAAACATCATTTATATAATGTTGAGATCAATTGAGTATTAGTATTAAAAAGTATTTCTATAGAATGACCTGCAAATTTCTATAGTTTAAATTTGTAAATTAATATTTTCCTTGAATATATTATTTTTGAAATCTATCCGTGTTTAATTAACTTTTGTCATTTAGTTATTTTTACATGCACAAGAAAATGCCACATATTTTCATTGCAGATTTTAGATAAAGTTGATTTTGATTTCATTCAGAAAATTGTTTTATTGAAATTTATTTTTAAAAAATTCAACCAGGAACCACATTCTCTTTACTAGTGATTTTAAAAGTTTAGCTCCAATAATATAAATATTTTGAACGCAACAGATACAGTTTATGTTACTTATATAAAAATAACTGTTGCATGAAAAATTATTAAATTATTGACAGTATAAATGTATTTAAGTGTACTTGTGTGTATATATATATATATATACATACCCTTTTTCTCGGTGAGTTATTAATCTTTTTTTAAATAAATAATGACTCCATATGTACATAGTCTATTATGTATACGTAGTTATATTTCGAATGCAAAAATTATGAAAGAATATAAGGGACAAACGAATCAAGTCGAATTAAAAGGGAATCTGGTTTTATAATTATTTTTACAATTTATTTTTTATAAACAAATTATAATAAAGAGAAAATTTATTTTATAATGCATCTAATTCCATTAAAATTAATGTAGTATTGAACAATTTATTACAAAAAATATAAATATAATTAAAAAACCATGGAAATGGATAAAATAGAATTATCAAGTTCATATTCATGTATTATTACTTCGGAACTTAGTACAAATTTTTAACTCTTACTTTTCCGTTTAATCTTATTTTTTGTTATTATCCATCTGCATACAAATAATAAATTTTACTTTTTCACCAAATTATATTTTTTATAAAAATATTGACAAAAAATATTAATTTTGTTTATTAAAAATCCAATTGCCCTTATTTAATTCTAACTAAAATGCAGAAATCAAGATTTTTTAAAAACATTTTTCAATCAAATTTTATAATTGCGATTGCTTCTATCTTTTTAGTATTATTAATTAACATAAAAATCGAATTATATATTTATTTTTTGTTTATATTAATAAATTACTTCCTAATTCTTTTAATCTTCAAATTATCTCGCCTTGAAAATCAAGTTTTCGCATTGATTTAATATTTCAAGCAATATAGAAAACTTTTTCCTTATGATGAAACCCAATAATTTAATTGGATAAATAGTCTAGCTAAATGTTTTCAACTTTACGAGATTTAATTGAAATTTTACGGTAGATAATTTAAGTTGTTTTAAAATTTCTTATATTTCTCAATCATGTTCCCAAGGCACTGATTTTATTTTTGAAAATATTTCTTGCATACATTTCTACAAGCTGACCGATAATAAAATTCAATTTATGGAAATGTATTCACAAGAAATGTTGTCAGCTTATGAATAGTTTAAAATATTCATTTTTCAGTCGACAGAATCAGCATTTCAATTAAGTTATTTGATTATTGTTTTGGCGACGGACGTTTTTTGGTTTAAATAAAAGTATAATAGTACAAATTTATCTTGATAAAAGGTATGCGTATTCATATACATTTATGCCTGTATGTCAAGTAATTTGTTATCCGAGAAATTTTAGGATTTTTTTTGTATATGGAGTCCTGTATCGATAAAAATTTGAATTTTTGTTTATCATGCCAAAAGTATATCATTTAAGAAAAATAATGATCCTGCGAATTGTATTTTAATGTTTCTTTAAATGCGATAATTTATGGCATTTAAAGACATGGACATTATTGGCATGGAATTAATTTGAAAATATCGGAACAAATTTTTTTTTATCGGAACAAACTTTATGAATATTCGGCTGCGTTCGATTGTAAGTAATTAGGAAGTGTATAAAATTGCTCTATTTAAACGTAGCTTAAATCATAGAGTTTTTTTTAACAGTAAAACAAGAACGATAGCTATGAAAATATAAATAATTAATCATTTTGTAACTGTAACTTACACTTTTGAATGTGAAAAACTGACTAAATATCTGACATGGGAATCAATTACGTCATTTTGCAGATATAATTACAAGTGATAAGCCAAGCTAGTAGCTGAAAATCAAGTCTTTAGTTCAATAGTGAGTTCGAATCCCATCTCAGGCATAGATATTTAGAATAATTTCATTTTAAACTGTAGATATCCATTTAATTCCATTAAGGGTTAAATATAGTCGTAGAAGGACAAAATACTGTAAGCACTTTTAATTGGAAAAAATATGCTAATAAAAAGTGCTTAAAATATTTACTTTGACTTGTACTTTACCTTATTTTAATGATCGATACTATAAATAGTATTATACAAAAGGATGAGTGTAAATATATCATTCCATTAACATTCGATATGGATGCATTTACTATAGATATTAAGGAAACATTGATGTGTGTATATAAAGAAAGTTAAATTTTTGATAACAATATGACATTTGCAATGGAAAACATTTTGTCTCGCTTGCTTTCGTTTGAAAATAGCTCGAAAGGCATTCGTATCATAAAATGTTTCCCGCCGTTCTATTTTCACCATTTTTCTCAAGAAGTTCCACAAGTGGGTTCGGTGACAGTTAGATAATGCTGTCGGAGGTTTGCCAATTCGGGTATGATGACACATTTACCCCCGCAGTTCGCTTAATGTCCCTTTCATAGTACTGTTTTTAGTAGGTTTAGTTTCAGGACTTCTATTCTATGTGTGTGATCTATCAGGATTAACTATTTGTGATCTATACTTTCTTTCTTTGTAGGCATATTTTCTTTTATCTATCTGATAATGCTATATATCAAAATATTTGCGTTAGCTTTTTTTACTTCCCTGAAAAATTTTGAATTAGTATTTTCTATATGAAATTAACTGATATGAAATTGTAACATATGAAATTATGTAAGACATTAGATGAAGACTCATTTTGGACTGGTGGTTACGCCAGTTTTCGAAATGGAAGAGCCTAGGCTCGGTTCCAGCCTTTAGTGAATTATGGGAGATGGGTATTGTGTTTCTGTTTGTTGCGGGATTGTTGGAGTTTTTTCTAGACGCGCTTCTTCGAATTATTCCCCACCAAATTAAAATATCGTAATGTCTTTTATATATTTTCGCAAGCTGTCAGCTTTGTACATTCAGTGTGCGGTATTAGTATATTTCAATGTTTGTATTGACAAGGCGGGACTGTTTTGATGGGTCACTGATTGTTATAAATCTAAATGACTTTGTTTTGTGGATATTAAAAAAAAAATATTGGTGTTTGTCTTCCAAATTTTGTCACTTCAACTAACGGTTATAAGCGATTCGTAATATGTTATTAGATAGCTCTTGATTAAAATAACCGTAGTGGTAAAAAAATGACACTTTATAAAAATATATTTATTATTTCTAAATTGCTTGAAAATAAGTTCATGGTGGTCAAAAAATGAAACTGCTATTTGGAGTAGGAAGTCTTAGCCACCATCAAACAATGGAAAATGAATCTTAAAGCTCCTTTTTATGCACACTGCTATAATAATGAATGCAAGTTATTTTTTATTGCATTGACAAATAATTTGTCGTGTGACCTTCAGTAAAGTATTTCGGACGAATGGTTAAGTTTAGTCTGCAAGTCAACAGTTTCTGGGTTCAAATCCCACCTAGAGTTTAGGTGTGTGTGTGTGTGTGTGTGTGTGTGTGTGTGTGTGTGTGTGTGTGTGTGTGTGTGTGTGTGTGTGTGTGTGTGTGTGTGTGTGTGTGCGTGTGTGTGTGTGTGTGTGTGTGTGTGTGTGTGTGTGTGTGTGTGTGTGTGTGTGTGTGTGTGTGTGTGTGAGAGAGAGAGAGAGAGAGAGAGAGAGAGAGAGAGAGAGAGAGAGAGAGAGAGAGAGAGAGAGAACATGTTTCTCGGATGGTTTGGAAGATTGTTCCAAGGAACATGGCTACGTTCCTATGGTTCAGCATTTCATAGCGTAGTAGATATTCGAATATCATTCAGGTGTCAGGTAATCTGTAATGCGATGTCAATTGATGGTGATGAGCTTAAAGTAGTTTCATCAATACTTTATTAGAATATTTCAAAAATTTATAAAAACTAGATCCAGTTTCTTCCTCGGATGTGTATTTTTAGTGAGGCAGAAGAAATTTTAACTGTAGAACCACCAAATGAATTTCTCCGGACTCCAATCGAATGGTTTGTTGTGCCTTCGGTTCAACAAATCTGAGATTAGAATACCAAATAGGGCTTAGTTATTTGTAGTGTTTTGGATTCACATTTCAACTCTGACTGTCCTAGTCTAATTAGCCCTTTTGTGACAAAAATGATTTGAGAAGTAAAAAAAAAACAAAGTCAATTTTTCTTCTCTTTGTGGACAGTGATTGTAGAGAGATAAAGTACAAACCAAAGGCGTGATTGGATGAGAACTTCAGAAATTTCGTGTTCTTCTCCCTTGCCTCATGTGAATGAAACCTAATATCTATAAAAATACTCTTTTAAAAGATAGATTCGGTTGACATTAAAACTTCAATGGCTTTTAATTGTTATTAACATCCCTAAACGGAATTTTCATGTTTAAAGTAGTTTCCACGGTTATATACATAAATGGAAGTAATTTATCTTCTACGTAATTCTCATAATCGATTTTTTTTTTTCGTAATTGCTATTCCTTAACGAATGCGTTTTTTATTGGAAATGATTATTCATAAAAAGTTTTGTAAAAAATAAATACAGAAGTTTTTAAGCCATGTCACAAAATTGTTAACGTTAAGAAATTGATTAACATGCATATATATATATATATATATATATATATATATATATATATATATATATTGTAATTGTGTTATATGTAAAACAATTTTCAAAGAGAATGATTACAAATAGTTGAATTCAAAGCGTTTTTATTGATAAATATTGTTTTATTTATTATTTATTGACCCCTCGTGGGACTCAATTTTAAGTGAATATGGATGTCATAATCCCGAAGGGATAAATATTCTTTGTTTTTCTCTTCTAATATTTTCCTCATCTTTTCCCATCCTCGACGGCAAGCGAAGGAGTTTTCCATGAATTGCAGAAGCCACAGCGTGCTTCTCATGGTCAATCAAAACCACCACGTGTTGGTTATGCGATACAATCCTTTGGACGGGTGGTACACTATGGCTCCCAGTGTATCAATCGTCTGTTACTTAGCTGCATTCGTGGCTTGTCTGCGGGTGATCAAGCGAAGAGGTCACATCTTTGGGCTTGGCGTTAAGAGTGGTCACTGTCTGCGTGGGTGACTCCTAGTGTATTTTATCGGATAGCATCGTGGTAAGCTCCGAGGCTGGAAACATTCAGAGCCGGTGGCTGCCTTCAATTGTACGGCTCCGTGGTGGGCGGATCCCTCGAAACAAACTTTATAAATATCCTATGGGTTCCAATTTTTTCTTTTTTGAAATCAATTTATCTACTCCTTACGATTTGATAAACTCCGTGTACTTTTCATGCAGTATTACTTTTTTAATACAAAATCCTTTCACATCTATTTGTGGCATAAAAATTATTAAAAAGTTACGATTGAGAGATCTTGTTCAAAGTGACTCGAAACAAGCTTTGGTAGTCAGTAATTTAAAAAATAAATTTGGGCTTATTTCCAGTCAAAACATCATTTTATAAAATTTTTAACGAGTCTTGTGCTGTTTCTTCTAACCCAGATTTCAGAAATGTTACAGAAGCACAATTTTTGTGATCAAAGAGTTTGTGCTGCATGTCGTGTAAGCATTCGACGGGACGTTAGATTTATCACCACCCAGTATATTATTATTTCCACCTAACATTATATTTTTTTCTCGCACTAGTATTATCAAAATGCATAAAAACAGGTTATGCAAGTGTGGACAGGTTATACAGTATACAATGCATGAACGAAGTCGCAAACTTCGTCCATACATTCTTAACCATCAAAGATGTTTCAAAAGTCTGATATGTTCATTCTCAATAGGTATGTAGAAATATTGATCCTATATGTGGAAAATGTGCACAATCTGGTCATGAAACAAATGCTTGTACTTCAGAAATTATTAAATATTGTAACTGTTCTGCTTCACTTGCTGGATTTTTTTAAATCTTATCCTATATGGATCCTAGAAAAAGAAGCAATTGTAACTAAGATAAAACAGAATATCACTTTCACAGAAACAAGGCAAGTAGTCAAAAACAGAATTGAGGAATTCATTTATACTCACACCCTTTGTCTGCTTAATAATAGAGAAGAAACCTACTTTCATCAACGAAGTAGAATCTTTCTCTCTCATTGAATCTTGCACTGTGTTTACCGTCTTTTGTTCCATTCCTTAAATTTATAGTTGGAGTTGACTTACATAATAGCGACTATTTCCCAATTTTTCTGGATCATATGAATGCTGATTATAAGGATATTAAACGTCCTCTTCGCTACTTGTTTCACAAAGTTAATTGGACAGATTTCACATTGCGAGCAATAATCTCTAATGATATGGTGAAGAAAAAAAATCTTAATGAAATAGTTAACTTGGTTTCTAAAACAATCATTTCAGCTGTAAGTGACAAATATTCCCACATCAGATCTAAATTTCCTGTAAAATAGGAAACCCTTTTGGAATGTGTTTTGCTTTGATGCTCATCGTAACAAAGAAAATCCTGAATGTTTTTTGTCATCCCTTCATTTTAATTATTCAAATACCTTTTCAAAGAATTAAAAGTATTGCATGTTGGGCAAAACGAAGAATTGAGCAAGAGAATTATATTAAATTTGTATCCAGTATAAACTCCTCTGTTCATGGGAAAATATCTGAGATACCGTTAGAAGAGTATGTCCTGAGAAACGGAACTCCTGTTCGCGGCAAAATTTTGAGAGCGTCCATAATACTTCAGAAATGGTAAATACTCTTACCAAAACATTTGGCTCTATTTGCTCAGCAAATAATTTTCTTGAATCTTTTCTTACACATGAAAATCTAATTGAACGCCAGAATTTGAGATTTCAGATGTCAAAGCAACTATCTTACAACACTGATCTAACAAACCTTGAATTACTTAAAGCATTAGCCATTGTCAAACATACCATATTGTGTAATTTTAACACAAAGTAATGTTAATTGTAAAATTATATGGACAAACCAACTGTAAGTTACCAACTGTAGAAGTTATTTATATATATATAATTTCATTGAATAATAAAAATAATTTAGCAGTTGACATCAGTAATAATACAAAACATTTTTAGAAAATATTAAGAATTGCAGTAGTTTATGTGGATTATTTCTTCTTGAGAAAAACAATTGCGTGAAATATACCGAATCATGTTACAGCTGCATTCTAGCTCTAAAAAATATCACCGGGGCGCTGATTAGTTCATATAAAAGACTATGATAGAAACTTCCTTGCAACAGCGTTATTTGCTACGTTATTTATAAAAGTTGTTAGTTAAAATTACACGTGTAAATGTTCTTATAAAGTAAAGGAACCCTGTATTTTCTAAATTTAAGATTGGGTTTTCCGAATGAAAAATCCCAAGTTTGATCCGCTAAGCTAGCAGTCGAACAATCATCGCTTTGTCGCTCGGTTCAACAATTCGTAGGTTCAAATTCCACTTAGCTCATGGATTTTAATAGTGACTCGGCATCCATTTTAATCTATGGATACTGGAATATTTAGCCTTCCTATGCAAAAACATGACTATTGAAGACAAGCAAACCAAATAAACCCAAGTTTGATTCTTGATAAAGGGATTACATTTACAAGGAAAAGAGTGCATTTGTACTTCTTATTTGCATGTCAGTTTCCTCTCTGTTATCATGAGCATATACCCTCTTATTTGTTAAATAAGCCTTCCTATTAAATGTTTTTACAGAAAGTAAAACGCTATAGATAACAGGTGGTTATAATCGCAAATGTTTACACACTAAGTATGCTCTTTCTAAAAATCAAACACAAACGTCTCCTTTTGCTTAATTTATCATGGTTTTTCAGAATATAGAACCTATTTGTCATGTAGATGCTAATTTCAGTTATAAAAATAAACTGATGCATACTTCTTTACCTTATTACCAAAAGTAAACTTCGTGAACCCGTATCGCGCACACCGTTCCGTCAGAACTGATCGATCATCTACACTGAAGATCGGTTACAAATGGAAGTTAACTGTCTGGAATTCTCTTCCTTAAACAGGGAAGTGTGCCGCTTATTTTTATTTTTGGCATTTTTCCAAAATATTCTTTTCGTCTGCCGTTTTTCGCATCCTTCATACCACTGACACCGATCTCTGGCAGGTTGTTTTCACTTCCTGCATTGTTGCTTTTTCGGAAAGTAAAAGAAAACCGTTAGTGATGAGCAAATTAAGGGCAAATGCAGAGAGCAAATGCAGCTGGATTCGAATTTAAGATCTATTTTCTATAAATAAGGCCGGGGAATTATGTAATGATCTTTTTTGTAATGGAGACGATACTAATTTGTAAAAATTTAACCTTGATAATATTTTTCTAAGTTAATTTATCATATGATAATCGACTTTCCGGATTTTAATCTCCTGACATCAATCTGCTTTGCTTATTTATTCAAATTATTTTTAAATACTTTGTGCTTTTTTATGAATCATATAATTTTTTTTTACGAATTTTATTCATTTTTTAATATTTTTTTAAGAATTATTTTTTTACGCATTATGATGAATTTTATTCATTTCTCTAACCACTACATTAAAGTTCAAATACTAAATAAAAATGATCGGATTTATGCAAATAACATTATATTGCCCAGTTCAAATCCGGATAACAGGAAATTGGTAAATAATAAAGTTATCATATTTTTGACGTAAATTTGTTTATTAGGTTTTCCATTCGAAATTTTTAGTTCTGTAGATCGAATTTAGAAATAGTTATTCGAGGTTTTATTCAATTAAAAATTGTTTTCTAATATAAATTATAACTGCAATATAATATCTGGAACAAAATTGAGGTAACATTTTTAAGAAGTCTAGTGCAATTTATATAGAAATGGGAAATTTGATTTTAACAATTGTTATTTCCCAGTTTTAATTTCTCCAACGAAAAATTTTTTTATTATTTTAAAATTACTCTTGGGTACAAATTAAAATTTAAAATTAATGCTAAACGGTTGACATTTTTTACTGTACATAAGGCAAAATCTTAAAAGTAAATGTTACTTATAGGAATTGATAGTTTAGATTTTAAATGTTCGAAATCCCGAATTTCCTTATCTTTATTTTGTGTAGTCATACTAAAATATTTGTATATTTCAATAATATGATAAAAATTATTGTTGAAAGTTTTAATAATTTTCTTTCCTCTGTACAATTAGTGCCTGTTTAAGAAAGCACTTTTCGCTGTATTATGGATAATAAATGCTTTTGGAAAATAAGTTAAATTTGAAGCATTGGTATATTCTAACCAAACCACATTATATATTAACTTATATAATGGTTTGGTTTGTAGCTCAACTGTCATTTTTGCAAAGAAATGAATTTCTCTAGAATCTGCTGTTTAAAGAGGATTTCAAATCATTACAAATGTCTACATCCAAAAAGGGAATCAAGTTCATGAATTGATTTAAAGCTAAAGCAGAAACTATCCGAATGATACTTTGATTAATATCATACATAAAAACTATAATCATCTTATAAATTAAACTTATTAAGAATGCCTTATCAATTTTCTTATTAATCAATTTAAAAACAATGTATTTTCAAAATTAATCTCAAATCAAGGTTTGTTTTAAGAATTTCGAAAATTACCTAAATTGTTAATTTGTCAAGATTGTGAAATAAATGATTTTCCAAATCAAAGTTTCTTAATAATACTTTCTTCTAAATTTTCCAATACTAAAAGCAAATTGGTAGCTGGAATGATTAATATATTTTAGTCTTTAGTTCAATAATTCTCAAATTTAATCCTTGATTGGTTTAAGGAATAATAAAATTTTTGAATAGATATTGATACGTTTTATAAATTATTATCAGTAACACACAAAAGGGAATGATTTGAGAAATCTATAGATAATATTAAAGTAAATATAAATTTGAAGAATATTGTAACAGTTTTTGGAGAATTATAATATTATAAATTTATAATTTTCTCTCATGTATACCTTTAGTGCCTAGTTATGAAGATACTTTTCACTGTATTAAAAATAAGAAATGCTTTTGAAAAATACGATTTGTATCATAATGGAATTTATTTAAAAATATTTATAGACCATTTTTCACAAGAATTTAATTGAGGAATATGACTTTTTTAATCATCAGATTCAGCCCTGGATGTATGTAAACAACTGGCTAAAACACATTCTCATTATATCCTGCATAAAATTTCATAATGTTCTAAACTTTTGTTTGTAAATAAATTCCAAATAAGGAAGTTTAATTTCGAACTCTTGTGTATATGTCACACAATATAATAGATTCGAATCTCATTTCTAGATTAGATGTTTTTAACAACTCGGAAACTCTATTAAGCAATTGATCCCGGTCAAATTAATCGTACACTAAAAATGACTGCTGAATTTTGAACAAATCAAGCCTTGCTCTACAAATTGGTTACTAGATTCAATCTCATCAACAGCACCAACCGTTTCGTAATTTTGTAATTATGTGTTTATGTATCACCGCGAATTTAATTGTTATATCGTTGGTTAAGATTAGTCAGGTTAGTTAGATTAGATTTGATTCCATACATACTAAAACTTGCAAGTCGTGGTTAAACTTGATTAACAGAACTATGTACTGCTTAATAAGGATTACCTTGAAAATGGATAACACTATTTCTTTTACAGAAAAGACAGTGATTATTGGTTCTTGATCGCTATAATGAATTACATAATCTAATGATGAACACGATCTAATGCTTCTCTTTCTACTCTAGTGTGTGTAGGCTACAAAAAACTTAAAGATGCGAATCTTAGAGGCTTGTATTACTGAGAGAGGGAAGATAAATTTTCAAATTTATACCACAGTTATTAAATGTGTAACAGTTCTGCAAATGAAAAGGCAAATACGTTTCTTAAATATTTCTTGATAAATGTGATGTTGAAACTTGAAAATGGAAGAACAGTAAACTTACACAAGTTAAGACTTATTGAATCTAAATTTAAAATTAAAGGAAAATAAGCTACGCAATCAGGACTTAATTGATGTGAATTTGCTTCTTTTCTAAAATTTTCTTGCCTCAAAAGACAGCTGGTTCATTATCTGATAAATCCAAGGATCCTAATTCAGACAAACGTATTCTAAAATCCATTTCTTTTAGCCTGATACGGTGAGACATATGGAAGCTCAGTTATAAATATTACTTGGATAATAAATTCTGTTGAGGCAATTTTTTTTTTATTAATGTTCAATTGATTTTGTTAGCAGAGATAAGCAGTTGGAGATGTATATATCGCGATATCACTTATTATATGGCTCATTACTCGCTTCAATTAAACCTCATTGGTGTAATTTGTAGCGCTCAAAAATATAAAGAATTCAAAAACCAATTCTATTATAATAAAATATTTAGTTATTAAGATGTAAGTTACTTTTGTTCTAAGTAAATCATAGCTAAAGTGTACTTTTGTTTTCATTTCTTGGAAGCTGTTTTATGGTCTTTCATAAACATAGTTAGAAAATGAATATAATTAATTTAAAACGTCATATGTTAATTGTTTAATTGGAATAGATCACAATTTTAAATAACTTGTAATACAACTTAAAATGTAATGAAAATTTGAAATTTTTAACTTACGGCATAAGATTAAAATCTTAATATGAATATACATATATCCATATAAAATATTAAAAATTTTAACTTTTCTAAAAACGTAAGGATATTTTTACATGTATTATTTATTTTCGCATAGCAGGAAATATAAGCAATTTTCTAAAGTATTTAAATCGTTCTAAAAAGTAGGTTTTTATTCAGGTTCCTAACGTATTTTTATATTTATTTTTGTATTTAGTGATGTGTCTTTATAGTGAAATACATTTTAGAGACATTAAAATATGATAATATTTGTTTTAGTGTCATAAATGTAAACCTCAGTTGACACATGTAAAGAAGTACGCATATATTTGTATAAGTACGCATATATTTGTCACACAAGATTTTAAAATATTCGTCATTTTGTAGACTTTGTCTGTAATTTAGATTGCATCAAAAAAAAAAGTTTCTTAATTGTCTTGTAACGGACGATAAGCTCTGCAACTAAAATAAAATTGTTCCTTTCTTAAAGTTACTTGAAATGATTCATGTCACTAAAATTAGAACTGTTTCGCTCAGATAAACTGCAGAAATTTTTCAGAGGAACAAAAAAATACTTTTGGTGAATATAACTGAAAGAACTTCATGAATACCTCTAAGAAAATAAAGAAAAAATACTAATAAAAACTTGAAAACAAACTAGTGTTTTTCATGCTTATCATGATTGTAAGATGTTATAATCAAACTTGCGATCTTATTTATTATAAATTTTAAAGGATATTTTTTGATTTTAGACTTAAAAAAACGTGCCGAAAGTTGGTACAAATGTAGAGTTTATTAGATGAAAAAAGTAATTTTT
This sequence comes from Latrodectus elegans, assembly GCA_030067965.1. Taxonomy (NCBI): domain Eukaryota; kingdom Metazoa; phylum Arthropoda; class Arachnida; order Araneae; family Theridiidae; genus Latrodectus; species Latrodectus elegans. Next base: position 43,029,920 of record CM057822.1, read on the forward strand.
CTACAGTTGAGAAGACTAATTTCAAGTTACGGAGATTGCAAAGAAAAGATACATTGAGTTACAAGTAATGAAATAATTTGTTTTCGTATAAAAGATGACAAATTATTGCTTAACAGTGTTTTAAAACTGTAACATGCACTCGAAGGTGTGCAACTTTTCCGTCCTAGGGACGAATTTCAGTCTTTTAAAATTGAGATTTCTGTTCAAACATTATTTTTTAAGAAATTTTTAATTAAGTCTGAAATTTTTTTTCTATATATGAAAATAATTCTATCAAATGGACTTTTTGATATTAATTTCATCCGAAATCTCCTTGCATTTCAAAGCAAAGTTGTCCATTCACATCACACAATCCGGGTAGAAACTTGATGAATTAGATGTTACATCATCCTTATGGATCTGAAAACTTATTGTATATGATTGAGCTACTAAGCTTGTGTGAAACAATTATCACTGCATTTTTTAAATGAATACACTCTTACTTTAGTTCTGATGATATCGAGCACATCTCTCTACGGCTTTGCTAGTAGTAAATTAACTTTGCCCAGACTAAAGATTGGAAGAACTTGTAAAACATGTATACTGATTTTTAGTGTAACTGAAAGCATAAAAGAGTCCTTTGTGAGCAAATTGAATAATACTTTCTAAGAAAGAAAGGGGGGGATGACGAACCGCGAAGGAGTTTTCCGAACAAGATAAAAGTTAATAATAGATGCGGTAATCATGTACAGGAAAAGATCAGAATCTCAGAAAAATTCAAGAAAATGCTTTAGAAACTGAGCAAATCAAAATGTCTTGGTCCATCTCAGGCGCATATGCAAGCAGCTTTTCGGCTTTGGTGAATGTATTCTCATGGAATATGTCTAACGTTAAGTCGGCAAAATTTCGTGATGGTTGGAGAACCCTGCTAATAATTCGCCAAACATTCTCTGCTAAAAAGAAATCCGGTAGCCTTTCTAGCCAATCTAATGTTAAGCAAGCATGAAGAAACAGTAGAAATTCTCACCATTTGTGGTCGAGCCTTATTTGTTGAAATATAAGCTTGAGATATCGTGATATAAAAGGAAATAAAACCAATCGTAGAATATCGTCCACCAACCGTTGTGTTATGAAGATACAGTGGATGACAACGAAAGAGGTCTTGCTATCGAATGAAATGGCCTCTTAGGTTATAACTCCTAATTGGTCAGATTATTATTCCAGGCTAACCTTATACACCTTCAATGGTCAGCGGGCTTCTTCTCTGCAGGCAATTTTAGTTTAGTCAGTAACATCGCAGAATGAATGTGCTTGACACGCAGAAAACGGGCTAGCCAATGTACAGAGGTTAACAATCGGCACAAGGGACGTTGGGAGCTCTGTTCCTTTTCTTTGAGTTTCCTATTAATTGTCCTGCAATAACTAAAGTACCAGTTTTACATCGAAGTAATGATGAATTGGCTTAGAGTACCGCTCTGATGATTGTTCGGTCCTCATGTTCTGTTTCATGACCATTTTCTTCTTGACATTGCGTTCGGCTGTGATTCGCCCATTCCCGCTAACATCGTTTAATAATGACATCGCCCTATCCAAACGTCAAATAATTCGCCTGTTAGATAAACCGGCTTCTTTGAGCTCAACTACACGTCCTCTCTCATATGTTGACATCGTCACATATTGTCCATCCACCTGTATGTGAGGTGTAACTATTGTCTATTTCAGTTCACACAGAATGAAAATCATGCAGAATTCTTTACCGGGAATCGAAATTTGTTTTTCTTTAATATCCTACCAATTATGTATTTAAAATGCGCTGTAGTGTCACTCATTTATTCATTAGCCGCTTAACTCTAAAAATTTGCATTTTACGTCGAAACTTGTATGCATATCAATTTGTGTTTACTTTGCATTATTCTTCCTTGGTGCATCGCTTTTTGTCTCAGCGTATATATATTTTTTATTAAATATGGATGAAACTAAACGTACATTGAAAGTAAAAGAATAAATGGTAAGGTTAAAGTTTTTTGTGAGAATAAATTATGATTAATGTGCATTTAAGTTCTGAAAGAAAATACTTATAAACTGAAAAAAAAAAAAACAATGTATGGATAAAGGAATGACTAATGCATTTACTATTTTTAATGTAAATAAACTGTTTATTCAATGTTTAGCCAAAGAGGTGAATATTAAATAATAGCATAGAAAAGCATTTGTGAGAAGGAAATATCTCCTTCTGATAGAAGATGGGAATTTTAGAATGTTGTTAAGCAATTTATGTGCTTAGTTATTGGAGGCCTTGTTTTTGGATCTTCAATGAAATAATTTCAATAGCATATTTTTTTTTAATTGCTGACATAAACTGTGTTGCATTCAAACAACTCTATCTTTAAAGCAAATTATTTTACTCAAGCAATCGAAAATAGATTTTTTTATGGAGACTTCTGTATGCGAAGAATCTCATATATGAAATGATGAGTTTTTATCACATGATAAAAATAATTGAAAATAAGATACTTGAGTAATATATAAAAGAAAATTTCAGAGACTGAACAGAAAGTCTTTCGAATCTGTCTAGGAAAAATAGTAATTTGATGTTATTTTTAGTTATTATTAGATATTATTATTTGGTTACTAAGTTGTTTCCTTTAAATTTTTGCATAAGAGAGCACTTGAAGATATTTTAATAAATTAGTAAAATTTCTTCAGAAAGAAAATCCCATATATATATAATACATATTGAATTACAAAATTTTAAGGATTTCTAATATTGAAAAATATAATTTTGCATTTTTCTCGACGAAAAATTGCAGTATTTTTTAAAAAATACAAATTAATAAAACAAATCAATTATTTTGTAAAATTAAATTAATCGATCAATGAACAATTTAAACTGAAGTCTTACGTCTTGGCGATTTTTTAAATTAGTCCAACTTGCATTTGATACTTTTTAATTAACAGTTGCATATGTTTAGATATAAGCAAATAAGACGCGCACTCACAAATTATTTCTCAAAATTAGGCAATCATATATAGGAATACAATAAAAATTGGACATAAATGTAATTATATAGATATAACTTACTAAATTAAGAGAGAGAGAGAGTTCACACTGTTTTTATTTTAGTTGCGATATTAATAGACACGGTGCTGTTTTTAATGTGTCAGAGTTCTTTTCATTTTTTCATAAATAATGTGTGTTTTTACACACACATTAAAGAAGTTTATATGGAAACTAATTTTTATATAGGGAGAAGTTAATGTGACTACTAAGTTTTTGTAATGATGTTGGAGATATTTTTAAATGTACGAAATAGAAAGACTGCTTCTTAAAATTTTGTTTCCAAAAAATAAAATTGCATTGTAATTTTTATGATGAAAGTGATTTTCAATAAATTTCTAGACGTATTTGTTACCATTTTTCAAACTTTATTTTTAACAATTAAAATTGTTGCCAAAGTCTGTTTTTTTTTTTTTTTTTTTTTTTGAAGTTGTTTAAAGTATGAATAATAGATAAAATGCTCATATGAAAACTCTACACTATGAAACAAATTAATATGGAATATTTTCTCAATACAACGTTAAATTTATACTTTGTAATAAATGTTTTTAATGTAGAAGAATTATAATGTAATTTTTAATGTATAAGAAATTGCTTTACAAACAATATTTTGTTCAAATTGATTTCTTATGAATTCATTTTAATTATGAATTTATTGGAAAATATATTTCGAATCATAGTTAAAATAATTGAATTTTAGTTTAAACATTAGATTTTTTTTTTAATGCAAAATCTATTTCAATCCAGGTGATATAAACATTTATTGGTTATGATGTTTCATTTTTCTTTTCAACATCTCAAAGGAAAAAAAAAATATTAATCACTGCAGAGAATTATAAAATTATCAAATTTTAAAGAATACTGGAAGATGAAATTCTTGACGTTGTTTGCATTTATTTTTTCAAACTATACTTTCATTTGGAGGGATGATTTCAAATTTTCTTGAAGTTATTCATATGCCACTTGTTCGCACATTCCCTAACAGTAAAGGATCGTCTCTTCTTCCAGAATCGCGGCCACCCCCTCAGAGAGAGCCGTCTCATTTGGCAAACCTCTCCCTGTTCCATATTTGGCCGCGCGACGCTCATCGCGATATTCGGTTACAGTCAGAGATCCGAAAGTTATTTTCGGGAACACTTTAACATTTTCTTTCTTTTCTGAAGCCATTTTTTGTTTTTATTACCTCCTCCCCCTTCCCTTGATTTTTATTTTTTTATTTTCATTGCAGTCTGGGGTTTTTTTTAAAACGAAGATTCCATTGCATGGGAGTGACGTAATTTATTTTTCTGGAATGAATATCAAGTAAAAAGAATTTTTCAAATATTTGTAATGCGAGTTACAGTAAATAAATATTCTGAATATGACTTTAAAAGAGGTAATGAGGAGAGAGAGAGAAATGAAAGGAATGAGAGTTGAGGTTTTAAAATTTTCTTTTTTTATTTTCCAGTCCCATGGAAAGTTTTTGCCTGGTTATACAAACTTACACTAGCTTCCTATAAGTTATTTTGAAATTTTAAAGAATATTTTTATGTAAACATATGTTGTCTAGCTTATTAAAATTTTTTTTCAAAATTTAGAACTATACTTTAAAGAATGTGTGAAATCTGTCATCTCTACCAAAAATAACATTTTGCTTCGAAATGATTTATTTACGCACTTTTCAATAAATACTTAGGTAATAAAGAATTAAAGATATATTTTTTGAAAAATGCTCATTGAATGGTCATATTAGTGTTTTATTATAAATAAAAAAAGTGATTTTAGTAAATACAAAACAAGAGCAATTTAAGGCATTTTTCACGAAATTTTATTAGAGCTCCGCCTTTAACTTCAACGAAGATATTTACAGTTATTCTAAACTTATTTAATATATAGGCCTCGTTTGTGTGTGGGTAAAATGTGACAACACGAGCATAAACAAAACAATACTCTTGGTGTCCCAAAAGAATCATTTTGAGCGCTTTATGTATTTTCCAAAAATGAAGCATCTAGTAGTTATTGATATATGGGTAGAATATCAAAAGTTTTTATTTCAATTTATATAAATTAATACATTTGTTAATGTTTTTTTCTATACAATTTATATTTGCGGCATTTTTTTTTTTTTTTTTTTTTTTTTTTTTTTTTTTTTTGCATAGAGATGTCAATGAAACTACTGAATTCATATATAAAAGGAAAATTGTGTTCTTATATCACTAAAAAAATATAAATTCATGAAAACAAAATAAATATAAATCAAGCTTCAATTGATTGCCGTAGTAAAAAATTCTTTTCCTTTTTTTTTTTTTTTTTTAGCACTTTGTTGACAGAAAAGCATTTTCATAGTACAAGTGCTTAAACCATTAACTTTAATATAAGTTTAAATTGTCAAATTTTTGGAAGTTAATAGATATAATTAAATTAAGATATGAAAAAAAACTTATATCAGCTTCAGTTTTGATTGGCACCGAATTCTCCATGTATAAGCTGTAAAAAAAATCTTCCATTTCAAAATATTTCTCTTAATATAATTAGTTTATTATTAACGTGAGGTAGACATATAAATACACTAATGTATTATTTTTTGGATAACAAATGCAAACATTGATATAAAATAAACGAATTTTAATGTACGATACTCTTGTGTATAATTTTTTATCTTTCTCTATATTTTGCTTATGATAATTAAAAATATGATTTACTTAATCACCTACTTCCTTAAATAAAAAAGAGAAATAGTGCATGACGAGAGAATAAAATGAGTTCATTTCAAAATATAAAGATGAAAAAATATTAAATTTTGTAGTAAGCATATATCTATTTTGTAATATGACTAGAAAGGCTCAGAATATTCAATGTAAATGTTAAAGTTTACTTATAATTGACCTAGAATTATGTACAATAAGTATAAAAAATTTTCACACATTTATCTCTATTTGAATCAAAGGCTGGTCAAGAAATGTAATAATATATGTATTTCCTATTTTGTCATTTTCCAATTAAATATAGATTATTATTTCGTTACTGATAGATTATTATTTCATTACCATTATGTCATATTTATATCGTGCTACCTTATGCTTTGTTGTGTGAATGAATTTAAGAAACTTCTTTCAAATGAAATAAGTTAGATTTTTGACTTGCTCCGAATATGAATATGCTATCAGATTAGATAATCAAGTCTAAACTTTCTAAATCTGAGAATTCATTAGATTTTGTTGCTTTTAATAATTTTTGGCCAAGCTTGCTATGCCGTTGGCTATGCGAGTTTAAGTCAGTTGAGTGGGTCTTTCGTTCAATCAGGAAGATGAAAATACGACTTTGCTCTATACTCCATTGATAGATGCCACCACCAGATGATCCACTCCCTCAATTTTGACATTGACCTGAAGGGGGAGGAAATTTTATCCAGACCATTACACCAAGGATAACTACTCAATGACCTACCACTGGACTTTCGATTCCGCAGATTTAACGAAGGCATATCGCATGTACTCAGTGGGTCTTTGGCAGCGAATGGGAATCGAACCCCGCCCTTCTGCTCGGGAGCCTAATGCTTTAAACACTAAAGTACCATGGCATTTAATGAAGCAAACGAATAAATATCATTCACAGAGGTGTTCATGCTAGAATTGGAACGGGTGACAAACCTAGCATAGAAATATTTCAAACATTTAATGATATTCAAACATCTTAAAGAATGTTTATATTTTTTATTTTAAAGATTTAAGAATAATTTCAGAATATATTTTATATTTCTAATTTTTAATTTATAATATAAATATTATCAAATAAAAAAATGCTTTTGTTTTAACAAGAAAATTTTAATTAAAATCCTGCTTTACTAAAGAATTGGGCAATATAAAAAGATAAGTTTCAAATGTCTCACAAGTATATTATAAAATTTTAAAATAAATACGTTTCTCATTTACAAAATAACAGTTCAAATTTCATAACACAGCTGACATACAATCATTATTATATGAACAAGTATATGAAATTTATTTCTTATTATACCAGCACTAAACTAGGTACCCAAGATAACTTTTGTCACTTTTATTAACTCTTAGTCTTTGTTTCTGATAAATATCCAAATATTAGTGATCAATACCTTAAAATTGAAATCAAGCTTTATTTACTAATCTCATTATTTTAATCAAATTTAAAAAATTATGCGTAAAAATACAAATATAGTACATAAGAGATAGTTATGTAAAGCATCGCTTGATAAATATACTGACAAGTAAAAGTTACTGTTTAGAGTAATTACTGTTCCATCAACAGAAATGAACATTTTAATATTTTATATTTTAATAACTTCCTGCGCTTGAAAGAAGTTAAGAAAACTCGGATACTCTGATATAATCCATGGATTCATACTTGGAGCCAATCTCTATTAATGATACCCTATCCTGTATTAGTTTTCGGAAAGTAATTTCATTTTCCATGAAAATGAAAAATGTATAACGAATAAATATCGTATTACATTGCATATTGTCCATTCTAGTCCAATAGCTTTTACCATCGTTCTGGTAGTGGCACGATTTCACACTCATAAAGTGGTTTGTTTTTTACTAGCAAAAATCTGATCCAAGTGGAAAAAACGAAATTTCTTTCCAATAGCAATATGTTCATGTTTGGAACCAGTTAAAAGAAAAAAAAAGTAATGATGCTTTGCTTTGGAACAGGTGAACCCTGGCAGCCTTGCTGAGCAAGCTGGCATGATGACGGGAGACGCCATTTTGAAAATCATGGGTAAAAGCACCGAAAACATGAAGCACAAAGAAGCACAAGATGCCATCCTTAGGGCTGGAAACAATATTGAACTCGTAGTCCAGAGGTAAGAATCAAATTCTTTTTTCAAATCCGTCTTCTGAAAATAGTTTCAAAACTGTTTCATTGATAATACTTCTGGCCTCCAATATTCGATTCCAATCTCTGAAGTGGATGCTTGCAGTAGATTGGAATCTACTTTAAATTTTAGAATAAAGATCCATGTGCAAGAAAATGTGATTGCACAATGACTGATTAACTCAAAAGAAATCTATTTAAATTTCAGTAATTTCTAAAAAATAAGAAAAAAATTGCAAAAACATGAATAATTTAGAATCATTTTTAAAATTCACGACAACTCATTTTAAGCTGCGTGAACTATGATGCTTTTCAGATGGTAAGTTTTATTACTTTAGGGGCGTGATTGTAATAATTTTAAATTCATTTTAAATTAAATTACTTGATAGAGTTTGCCCTTATTCTTAAGTCACTGGGGCATTTAGAAAACTTCGCTAGACTTCTTCGACGTTTTAGCAAAGATAGCAGCCAAATAGTTAGTGTTCAGGCCTTTGGTTGTGCAGTTCGTGGTTCGAATCCCCCTACTTTGGATATTGATTCCAAACCTCTAATAACATCCATTTTAAATTGTGGGTCCTGGTCTAATTATCACTCGTTAGTGAAAATACGATCGTAGTGACAAATAAGCCTCGACTGGAAGTTATTCTACAAACTGAGCAGGACACTAACTTTACATGTTTCTGTTTGGAACAATCTTTTTATGATTCATCACCTATAATATATACACATATTTGTTTGTGGTTATTAGTTTTTATGAATTTAAATTGATTGATTGTTGCAAAAAATCACCAAGGAAGTTCAATAGTGTTGGAATGAATGAAATATTGATTTTGTCAAATGCACTGATAAAATTTTCTCTACCAATTACATCCACACACACGTATATGCTTATATAAAAGATGATCAAATGAAAAGGTACGAAACGAAACGGTAGTTACAAATGTGGACTTTATTCAAAATATACACCATAGGCTTGAGCAAAACGAACTCACTGATGAACAAGCCGCTGGATTCCTTGTTTCCGGAATTACTGTGGCCGTGACGAGATCCAGTCCTTCACAGCGTCCTTGAGTATGTAGTCCGAATTGAAGCACTTCCCTTTCAGGTGTTTCTTCAGTAGTCCACACACATGGAAAATGCAGGGCGAATGTCCAGACTGTAGGTCGTATGGTCCAACGTCTCCCACTTGAACTTGGCCTGTTCCATGTGTGTGACTCTGGAGACGTGTGGACGCGCGTTATCATGGAGCAGAATCTAACCCTTCTTGGTCAGCCCAAGTCTTTTGTTCTTGACTGATCTGCGTAGGCGTTGGAGTGTCTCACAGGACACATCGGAGTTAATAGTTTTTCTGTGCTTGTGGAATTTCACAAATATCGGATCTTAAACGTCGAGAAAGACGGTAAGAAAACACCTTTCCTGCTGACGGTATGGTTTTGAATATTTTAGGGGGAGGTGACGACGCTAGTATCCACTGGTTTCTCACCTTCCAATGTCAGAAATCGGATAACACCACGCTGCTCCTCAATCGTTGAATTTTGCAACGCGTACGACATCCTATCCTCATACGAACTGCGGCATCACTTGGACGCCGTTTTTGATAAGAGCCTCTGCTGTCTCCTGTGCAGGGTGCCCGTGCAGGGTCTGATCCCAATTAGAAACTCCAATCACATCCCGAGATGTCTCGCTACATTCTCCCATGGTGCAATATGCAAATATTTAACTATTACGTTTTTACGTCGTTTCTTACCTTGTCATTTCATCACCCCTTATATATTTGACACATAAAGTTTGTATATCTTTATTTTTGTGTTGTATTTATAGATCTCGTTGAGTTCTTTTCGAGAAATTCAATCAAATCTCCAAGTTCTTTTCAACATCAATGTACCTGATTTAAAAAAATATATTATAAAAAATATAAAATTAATAAATATTTCTTTCAAAGTGTTTTTTTTTCCGCTTCCTATTTTTACACACATTGCACAATCATTAAACACAGCTAACTGCATCACAATTAATATTCAAATAGAGCATGACACTTAAACTTTTGCTTTTTTCCCCTCTAAACTTAACTCTATTTCTTAACGAAATGCTAACCTACATAGCTGTGCGCTCCCTATAGCTGTTTACAACTAGCTCAGAATTGAATCCATTTGTTTCTGAACAGTAGAATACAGCCTTTTCCCACAATACTTTAGAGAAATCCTTAGTAATAAAAATGAAACTGCCTTCCAAATCATACCTTTGAATTATTTCTGCTTTTAGATCAAAACGTGGATTAATAGGGTTGTAAATCTAAATTATCACTGTTTGGACTAGCGAAGAGTGAAAATTATTTCTATATAGAAAATGAAAGTGTTAAAAAAATAACGAAAAAGCGTGTACCCATGTAAGACTTTATAATATACTGTTCTCCTAAAATATACTTTTCTTTCACAATACTAAAGTATTAACTGGCCATGCAGCACACAGTACCCACCCATAAGTTGATCTTATTTCCCGTTCCTTGTCAAGGAAAGAGATTTGTTTTACTCTCGACTTTTCTTCGCTCTCTTCTTGATGACGAGTAGGCCACATCTTCCAAGATGTTGGTTCCCAGCATTCTTCTTCCGAGGTCTCGTCTCAAGCATCAGGCAAAGATGAAAATGATCCTATGATGGTAAGAAGAAAGGGAATTAGTATCCAACTAGCTGTGCGGCAAGCAGTATCCAAACAGAAGTTCCTATCCTCTCCCTGTCATGGTCACAGCACACACAAGTAGTTCTGTTTCATAGATTTTTATCGTCCTATATCAACTGGACTGATGTACTTACATCTCCAGACTCGAGTTTGTGGATTCATAGGCATTTCGATTCATTATGTCACAAGATGTGCATTTATCATTTCTTAAAAACCCATTTCACCACCCGAGAAAAAGATAAATGTATGAAAATAGAAACTTTTGTGTTCAACAGCTCGTCAAAGCTAAAGTACGAAAAATAATCAATTTTATTTAATATAATAAGAAAACTAATTATTCCTCACCTTATGAACATTGATACATAAACAATAACTTGCAGCGCCTCCTTCATAAGTAACTATTTTTCATTTGCTTATTCATATTTTATAAAATTTTATTTATTAATATTTACTTTTATGTTTATATTTCTACTTTAATTTATACTGTTTATGTAAATTTTCATATTACTATTAAATAAAAGTTTCAGAATCTCTTAATATATTGGTAAAGCTCCTTAAGCACCATGTAGAGGAAAATTAGATGCTATCAACATCTGTGTGAATTTCCTTTAAGATATTTTTGTAAATTTTAATCCTATCAGCATTAAAATAATGCAACCAGAGGAAAGATTTAAAGTAATAACTATCAATAAATACTTAAAATTAAAGAACAAAATTTCTCTTTTAGGGGTGGAGTGAGGGTGTGGAAGCCTACAGTGACACCTGTCGGCGACTTACCCACGGTGACAACTCCTCCATCTTCCGGGCTTTACACCAAAACTTCCTTAGCTGCCAAAAAACAGGTTTGTAATCAGATCGCTTCTTTTTCCGTGGCTACAAATGGATCAGCCGTCAATATTTGCTTTTCACGCGTTTGACTCTAGCGACAGCTTTGTCAATACCTACAGCTACAGTTGGTTACGATATGCATGATGAAAATATCATTGCTTACATTAAACTCACCGCAGAGAGCACTGATTTAAATACATTTTTTTTTTCATTGTCTGATCTTGTCTGCAAGTTTCAAATATATTCATAAGAGCTTAATCATTTGCATGATATAACTCTGAAAATAAAATTGTTTGAAAGTTTTATAACATATAATTCTTTATCAAATTTTATATCAACAGAAAAGAAAACATTGAAAAAATACGTAATATTTCTCACGTTTTTGATTTACTCTTACCTATTTATTAATGAAGTATTTCAGTTATGTATGATTGTTTATTTATTTATAAATTGCATAATTTCTACAATTGTTTTACTTATCATAATTTTTTAAATTTTTTTCTTTAAAAAGTAGGCATTAGAGTTTTATGCCAGGAAGGGAAAAGGTAAAAGGGACTTTTTTTAGTAGCTCTATCCTGGTTGTCTAGGGCTTCGTTCTCATTATCGGAAGGTAGTGAGTTCGAATCCCGACTGTTGAAGATACGTCGTATTTATTAATAGCAGCTGGGGCACGTTAAAATTGTGCGTGGCCCCAATGTCCTCCGAGTGAAATGACTAATCTGGTTGTCGTCAAGTATTGGGGTGCTTGATCCCTGCTTCAAAATCACGAAGATTCCACCCGGTTGCTTTTATCTAACTGGTAGAGTCCCACTCACAGCTAGATGCAAAGAAGCATGCTGGTGACACATTGGACATCTACTGGAGGCTATGCTTGAATTCAAGATTTATTTCTCTAAGCAAAGAGTTTGTGGACTCGAATGCTATTTTCGAACTTGGGTTTTGTATTAGTTCGGAATTCATTTTAAACTGTAGCTCCCTGTCAAATTAGTCCTCGTAAACGAAAAATGACCCTTGATCAATAAACTTATCTTTAAATAGAAAATGCTTTGTATTCGCAAGTTGCAAGAGAAAAAAACTAGAAGTCCTAAACACCATAAAAATGTCTGCAGGTAGAAAGTGGATATGCAACATCCATCTCTATAAGGACGCGGATTTCGTGTAGGTGCTGGCAGCAAAAATTGCTGGACAAAAATTTCGTTGAAATGAAAACTCTTTAAAGATAAAGGGTATAAATGAAGTATAAGATCCTATAATTATTCCCTAATTCAGAACTACCACAGGGATCAATCTTCCATGGAGCAATTATATTTTCCAAGGTCATGGTGGCCTGGTTCATGAAAATATCATTCTTATTATCAGAAGATAGTGAACTGAAATATTGTGACTTAATCAAATATTGCTCTTGTTCAATAATGGCGGTTAGATATATTAAAATAACTTATAGGCTCAATGTACTACAAGTGAAATAATAAAGTAACAGGTAAAAATATCGGGTATATCCCGCTTTTCCTGTTTCTGAATTACGAAGGCTCTCATCCAGCAACTTCCATCTAATTGGTAGAGATCAATTCTAATTTTGATATTGCGAAGTTTTATGATGCTCACTGAAACATTAAGCATTGATATTCGAAACCTCAAAATGTCACAGGTTTGGTGCAATAGTTAATATTTACTAGGCTGAATGGTACGTTGGTTAATATTTACTTGGCTGAATGCTACAATGTTTAATATTTACTTGGCTGAATGCTACAATGTTTAATATTTACTTGGCTGAATGCTACAATGTTTAATATTTACTTGGCTAAATGCTACAATGTTTAATATTTGCTTGGCTTAATGCTAGCCGAACGTTACATTAGGAATACTTCACTTCCTATCTAAAACAATACAAGTGGCATTGTAATAAGGAGTGCTCAGATGTGACCTCGTCACCTGACCATGGTTCCAAACTACGAGGTACTTGGTGACAGACAAGTATTCCAAATCCGTTAACCTAAAGGTACAGTCCGGGGCTCGCCTGCACTGCTATGCATGCATGCATGCATGCATGTATGTATGTAGTAAGGAGTGATTCTACTTACATGATCTTACCTGATTACATCTACTTACCTGAGTATTCGTGGTGACAATTTATGCCTGTTTGTAATTTTAATTAATTTATTATGTGTGCCTCAGTTAGGCTAGTGTTTAATTTAAAATAGATATTTTCTTCACAAAAGGTTTTATTTTTTAATTTTTAAATATTTTTATTTTGCAAATGAATGTTATGCGTGTACTATTTCCTTGAGGCACGTATATAAAAAAACTGACAAACATTCATCCTGGCAAATTTACATTCGAAATTCAATTTTCATGTTTTTAGTTTTCTAGTAATTAATACGCAATTAGAGTTCATTCTCCCCTAAAAGAAAAACGTACTTTCCGTTAAGCTAAAGTAAACATTTGAGGCGAAACTTTTGATAATCTGATATGTGTAAATTTAGTTAAGATTTCCGAAAGTTTACAACATATACAACCTTCCTGTTAAGTGGATTTTCATAGATAATAAAATCATCATTTTTTTTCCAAGAATCTGAAATGCACAGTACATTAGATGTACATTTTTTAATTTTCATCACGCAATTTTCAATTGTGGTGGTTGAATTTAGGAACTTTTATCATGAATAATGCGTTTGAATAATTAATAATGCGTGTTAAACAGGGTTAAAAGTGAATCCTAGATACAAAATCGACTGTTTTCTGTAAATAGATGCTAAACTGCTGAGTCACAATTTTGCAGGGAATTTGAGCATTTATAGTTATATTTTCTGTAAAAACTTCTCAATGATAATGAGATTCACTTGTCGCGACGGAGAAAATTCTCACAAATCCCCAATTTAAAAATTGCTCATTCCACATTTGCCAACTTGTCTTTGCAACAACACATTTTCCAGCTTTCCAACAACTTGTAACTCAAAATCTATCTTCAATAATAAAAACTCTCAAATTTTCGATATTTCTGGTATTTCTTTTGCTTCAAAATGATCAATTTCTTGTAATTCATATTGCAGAAGAAAGTGATCTTTTCATTGTTAGGAAATCAGTTTGCATATATTTATCACTGTTTTTGGTGTTCTGTATACTATATGAATGCAATATAAATTTTAAGGTTATATCAATTTTCAAACTGTTCGAAAACTTAATCTCTAAGTTTACTCATAATGAACGAAAAAGTTTTTGAATCTATAAACAGACAAAAAATGAATTTTTTCGCCAGAAATGTTCTAATTAATATAATAAAGCTAGTTATCTTGTAACTGCTCAAGTAACTAGTCAGTGAATAGATTAAACAAAAAATGGTTCAAAGAGTAAAAAATGTATGAGACATTTGCTGAAAAAGTAAATCAATCTGTTACATTCTTTACTGTTCATAAACCAGTCTATTCATTTTTCACTCACAGAAGTTATATTCCACTCTTTTCTTACTCAATAAAAGGCATAAAATGAAGCGAAACAGTTGTAAAAATAAAATCTCTCTCCGCTATGCGCAATTCATTTCCACGAGAATCATTTCTGCTATTGTGATGAAGCATCACATGTCTGGGAAAATACATAACGGTGACATAAAATAAAGTGATGAAGTAAAAGCGCCGTGCGGAAATAACAATGATTTTTATGGTCATTGGTAGTAAAAATATATTGATTCTTATTTTAAGGAATTAGACATTCTTTTAAAATCGGTGGATTGTGTGTTATAAATTTTTATTGCGCTTGGTTTTTATTTTCTGATTTCCGACGACAGAAGATATTAAAGTACACTGCTTCGTAATTCCGAATCATAGCCGAGTGGCACGATCAAGACACTCCAGTAACTCCTTCAAAAAACATTATAAAAATTACATGTAAAATGTATTTAACATCTTTGGTAATTGTCGCATGATAATCACTCTAATAACAGTTCAACAGTTCGTGTTTTATTTCCACTTTAATCGCGGATGTTTGTAAAGATTCTGAGTACACTTCAAGATGTGTGCTCTAGTTCAGTTAGTATTTATGTGCAAAAAAACTACCTTAGAATGGAAATTAAAAAATATTGAGTAAATAGTCTTATAAAACTATATCTTTGTATTAATCAAGAATCAAATTTTCAATCCTTGATTATAAGAGTGTAATGCTTCTTCACAGTAAGTAAAACAAGCTGTTTCAATTATAAGCAAATTTGGCAAACTATGGTGAATGTTTTAGACATATGAA
Source organism: Latrodectus elegans (assembly GCA_030067965.1). Taxonomy (NCBI): domain Eukaryota; kingdom Metazoa; phylum Arthropoda; class Arachnida; order Araneae; family Theridiidae; genus Latrodectus; species Latrodectus elegans. Next base: position 43,045,524 of record CM057822.1, read on the forward strand.
CTAATATCAAAAAATTAAATTTATCTCATATTATGAAAATAAAAAGTAACTTGGCCATGGTGAACCTCAAAGCGGACCCATATATTTAAACTTAGATATTTCTTCACGAATTTTATGTAATTGTATTTGGAGCCGGCCAGCTTGTCTAGTGGTCAGCGTGCCTGACTACGGATAGGAGATCCTGGGTTCGAATCCCGGTTCAGGCATGGATGTACTTTCTCTCTCTCTCTCTATCCTGTCTTTGTCCTTTCCTTGTGTGTGTGAATGAAGTATGAATGATGCCTACCCTATAAACGAGTCCCTATAGCATGTGTGAGGGTGCGATGGTGGCCCAACCCCGGTGGTGCCCCCGGTGCAACGCCTCGGCGGCTAAGAGGTCGCTGTGTCTGGCCGGTTCCTTGGTATAAGGGAACAATAGATTAATAGATTCTGTTGCAGTTGTAGCTGTCTACAATATCCCATTGGAAAAATATATATTGTATTTGGACAAGAAAAAATTGTTCAAAAATGTCCATTGCCTCGGTGATATTTGAATTGTGAGGCGTTACATCAGCATACACTGATCTGTACCTAACGCATAACATGGTTATATATACCAATAAGATGGAAGTAAGCGGATGAGAGTCCGCATAATTTAAGCAGATTTTTAAATTTTTGATCTACAGCCCCAGAGGTATCATTTCACATGGATGACATTGCAGCCATGACTTATTTAACAACCTCCATATTTAACAAGTTACATATTTGTGAAGCATAATGCATTGTGCGTTCTACACTTTTTGCTCATATATCTTATTTACATTTAGTCTACATTTTAATACTTGTTGTAAACCATGCGGAATACGATAATCTCCAAATTCTTTTAGTGTTGGAGAATGCATTACCAAATCGCACAACGATTTTTGCAACGCTTTGGTAGAAAGTATTAACACATAAAACAGCCTACTGTAATATCCTCTGGTGTTAATTTCTGATGAGAAATTAACACCAGGACTTATGAGACTTATGGACTGCAGGATTTATGAGAAAGGATTTATTTAAATTAATCCATAGCTAAAAATTCCAAAGTTACAATTGACGCTATGCAAAAGGCAATTCACATCCTCCGTCTAGACGCATATTGTAAATTCTGTAATTGAAGGGTTGTAATTCTATTCTCTGATAACAGAAAATAAAAATCAGTTTATTTTTAATTATGTCTTTCTTATTCAAATTAATTAAAAAATGCTTTTCACAAAGAGCTTTTACGTTATTTTGTATCTTTCTCTTATGGAATAACTCCTTTGTCCCACGTTTTTAAATCTTTTTCGTTAAAGTATAATTAAGCTTAATGTGTACGACTTTACGTTCGAAAGGCTGTCTTTCTCTTCAGATTTAGATTAGATAGAACATAACCTTTTTACACTACACTTTAAAATCAGAAGGAAATTAGTCTATTTGTTAATGTTTATATAGTTGCAATGTGGAAATATACATATTACATTAAAAATCTACTTTATATTAACTTTTGTATTGTTTTATTTTAAATATGTCACACATAATATAGTGTTTATTTGATGACCTTTTTAATGTTTTCCCAAGATTTTGTTTTCAGTTTGAATGAAACTAAAATATTACTATCAAAATTTTTTCTATATACATTCCATTTTGTTTTGGATCGATAGAAAATAATTCTACTCAATGTTACATTCGAAAGGCTCTCTGATATTTTTATAGAGCTGATAACAAAAGTTAATGAAAAGCTTTCTGTTAAGATGTTTGTTCCTTCAGCTCCTATTTTGGACGTGACGAACTGACAGACCACGCAAAGTTAGCGCTGTAGATTTTTTTGTGCAACAGTTCTTCGGCTGGAATCTCATCTGTCTTGGATATGGTTCCGGATCTTAGTTAAACCTGTAGGACCAACACAATCAACTTAGACCTGGTATGCCATAAAGAATTGTTGAACGACAAATAAAATCTCACATTGAGTATGATTTAAACTCTTTAGTCAATATTCTTTGTTGCATGATTGTGTGTAGAGAGACAATCTAACTTAAATTTTACATAGTTTTTCTTTAAATGAATGAACATTTCTATATCATATTATATTAAAGAAAAGCCTTATTATTTATGCAGTTGTATAATCTAAAGTTAACTATTTTTTTTATTTGCACATGTCATCAAGGGAATCGAAATTGTCACTCGATTTCAAGTATTCTCACAATTGCCATTGATTATGCAGGAATGAACGAAATTACTTCAAATTCTAGAAAGTTATTTTAAAAAATGCAATGATAGTATGTCCATTATTACCAACGCTTCAAATTAAGAAAAGGAGTTCACATGAGCAAACTGCATAAAATAAGCAAATTGTAATCGATAAGTAATGTACGTCAATTTATTTAAACTTGTAGACATGTTATTAATTGTAAAATCAATATGAAATTGTAGTGAAATTCGCTAAGATTCTAAAATTATTATTGCAGCTAATTTCACAATTTTTCATTTTCTCGGAGAGATTTTATAATTTAAATATATTAGTATGGAATTGATACAGTTATTTTGTAAAAGAATATTTGCAACTTACAAGAAATTTAGATAGGTTTTCTTCTTTATATTTATTATACGAGAAGAATTAAGAAATAAAGCTAGTTTTATATACAGAAACAGTGAAAAAATTAAGTATTTACTCAAAATATTTTTTTAATAATTTCATTTCTTTATTTTCTCTATCATAATTTTTTAAATAATTTTATAAAAAGTTTAAAAATTCATTGTTTCAGATTTAATATATGCGAAAAAATTAATTTTATTAATGTCTATCTGTATCTCAATTTTACAATGTAACTTTAAATTTAGAATTAATTAAATACCGAAATATTTATATAATTTTAAACAATACCATTTTGTTACTCGAACAATAGTATTATGTTAATGATTTTTTTAATGGAAAAGTTACTTTTAAAATTTTGAGAGATATAAGTACTTTTATTATTTGCTAATAAATAAATTGTTTTCACAAAGTTTGTTTCGCCAATTGGTTCATAAAATTATCAGTAGATGACAGCACTAGATTGGTTGCATTAAGCCTTTCGCGGATATAAGTAAAAAAAATGAAAAATAAAATAAAATTAGCATGATAAATATTGAAACATTTTTCTTGGATTAAGGATATTATCTAAAGTATAACATGAATTATATGTTAGAATTATAAAATATTTTAAATGTTATTCTTGAATATATTATTGATGCTGTTTTTTTTCGTATAATGATGACGATTTATTTTCAATATTTTAATAATTCAGTTAATCGTTTCATAATTGATACATTTTTTTTATATGCTTAGATAATTTTTTTCAAACCGGTGTTTATTTAATTATCTCAAAATATCAAACTGTTTTAAACAATTATAAAAAAATATTGAAGTTTTGAAATATTTTTTTTATAATAAGATAGTTGACTCTATTTAACTTCAGATATCTTCCAACCGATATTATAAATAAAATGTATACTATCAGTTGAGAGAAAAAAAATTTTTTTTGTTAATGCATTTTAAAATTTTGTATTGAATTTGTTCCCTTTAGAAATTGCAACTAAAATATTCTTTTAAATAAAATTTAAGATACTTAAAAACAATTATAAAAAATTTGAAATAAAATAAGTTCATTTAAAAATTTTATGGTATTCTTATAGATAGTGCTGCCATCTGGGAGTAATCCAATTTTTATAATTTGGATTGTAAGTTTTATAAACTGAGCTTTTTTAATTAACAAATGCACTTATAACTACAGAAAATATTTTGGAATATACTATTCGACAACTTATATAGAATGATTCGTAATTTTCACTGTAACCTTATAAAATATAAATAAAATAGTTTTGACTTTTTTCAATTAATTGTAATTCTTTCGAAAGTGATAAAATTTTTATTAAGGTAAATAATGTGCTCATACATAATCTTCTATCATCAGACTAATTTGTGCGTATCATTCAAACTTAGAATATGTAGTTGGTTTAATTAGTCTGTAAAAGAAGATTGAGTTTTTCAAAGCAGATTATGAAATCATAACTTCATAATCAGTTTGACATATACATGGGAATTCAATAAATCAATTTTTTGAAATTTATAGAAGACAAATTTTGCATCTTTATATATTTTTGGAGAATTTTTTTTTAAAATTGAAACTTAACGCCGCTCAAATTATAATGTTCGAATAAATCAAATTATTCTCACCAAATAAATTTTTTTGTTTAATTGAAGTTAATAAGGTTTCTGATTAAAAATACTTTAAGGAAAATAAGTTTATTTTGATGTTAGCTGCTAAAATACTAACACTACAAAAATCTGCTAAATTTAACAATATCTATAGTTAAGTATCTTCTATATGAATTCAATGTTAACATTAGCAATTTCCAAAAGTTAAGGTCCCCTCAGGGGGTTTACCTTCTTTAGGTAAACACGGGTGTCACAATCCCGAGGTACCCTAGTGATCTTTCCTCTTCTATATTTTCTTCTCTCCTCTACTCTTCTGCTTTTTCTTCCTCTTCTCCCTCAGTGTGGTTGCCTCGTACGAGGTTGAGGGCTCCCCTTGAATAGCTTTCGCCGCTCTGTTGCTATTAGCTACTCTTGTGGACTAAATCACCCACGTGTTTGCCGTGCGTGGAGACCCGTGTCCCTGGAAAGGAGGATCCTGGTAATTGAGGCCTCCTGAGACCAACACATTGCTTTGGCCTCTGCTTCAGGTAAACGGGAGGTGTGTTGTGGTCCTCAGCACATCAATCGGCTTTATGGATCAAGCGATCGGTACATCTACTGGGTGACTCGTTAAGGGTGGAGTCCACTTCAGGGATGTACCGTGAGCGTATAGGGACTGACTAGCACTGATACAGCTAAACTGTATCCCCTCGTAGGGCTCCGTGGTGGGTGGTGCCGTCTGGTCCCTGAATTTATATTAATCCTATATGGATAAGAACACATTCTCCTCACTCCCTCGGGAGCAACAAATGTTAAATGTTAGCGCCAAATATTTTATCATAAAAAGGATCGGAAATACTTTTGAATATGTTTCACCATTTCTAATTCAAAAGGGTATTACTTCTTACCTTGGAGAAGTAAAATCAATCAAGAAATTGCGTTCGGGTGTTCTGCTAGTGAAAGCTGCAACCGAAAAACAATCAATCCTGATGCAAAACCTAAAAACAATTGGTGACATCGCCGTAAGTGTTGAACCTCATAAAAATTTAAATTTTTCACGAGGTGTTATTTCTTCGGAGGACTTGTTTCATACTTCCACCGAAGAAATACTGGAAAATTTGAAAACACAAAAAGTCTGCGCTGTGAAAAGAATAACGATAAAGAGAGATGGCATTGTTATAAATACAAAGCATCTCATCTTGACTTTCTCTACACCAGACTTGCCACAAAACATCAAAGTGGCTTATATGAGATGTTCTGTACGGCCTTTTATACCTAATCCTCTAAGATGCTTCCAGTGCCAACGCTATGGACATTCTAAAATGGCTTGCAGAGGGAAACCTACTTGCGCCCACTGTTCTCAAGTTGACGACCATGATAGCACTACCTGCAAAGCCAAAGAAATGTGTGTCAACTGTAAAGGTGACCACACTTCTTATTCTAGATCTTGTCCCGTTTGGCAACTGGAAAAAAAATTGTCACCTTCAAAATTAAAAACAATGTCTCCTATGCAGAAGCTCGTCGCACAGTTAATTCCCGAACTCCCACTCCTGGTGTCAGTTATGCAACTATAACAAAAAAGTGACCCGATCCTCCAGCACCCAAACAGAAACAAATTCTGTTTCTACAGTTAGTTGCTCCCAAAGCAAAAAAACACAGAAGCACCAACATCTGTAATTGCTAAATCAGCTTTGGCAAAATCAAAAGCCTTGAAGGCTAGGAAATTAAAAATAGCTAAAGAAGGCGTTCGGAAGCCTTCGTTAACAGCAAGAAAAGCTCTTCTGTGCTTGGATGCAGACACTGTCAAGCTGCATCCATCAGATGATGATTTCAATTCTGAAGACTCATCTGAGATGACCATAAGCAACAGTGATAAAGGTTAGAATATATTCCATTCATGACTTCCTTTGTTTCCTGGAATTGTCGCGGTTTTCGTTCTCGCTTTGATGACATCAAATCCATCATCTCTCGCTTTAACCCCGCATGTGTGGCTCTCCAGGAGACATTCCTGAAGCCCACTGTTGTCACCAAACTGCGTGGGTTTCAGTGCTTCAGAAAGGATAATGATGGTGATGCTGCTGTGTCTGGTGGAGTTTGTATAATTACATCAAACAATTACCCCAGTACAGCACATCAGTTAAGAACTACACTCCAGGCAGTGGCTGTGAGAATCCACACCACATGTCTAATAACAGTGTGTAGCCTTTACTTACCGCCAAATGATGTCATCCAAGAAGAGGAACTGAATGATTTGGTTGCTCAACTCCCAACTCCATATTTATTGCTCGGTGATTTTAATGGACATAGTATTATGTGGGGTAGTGATGATACGAATTCTCGCGGTCGTCAGATAGAAAAGTTAATTTCTGACAATTGCTTCTGTCTGCTAAATACCGACGAGAAGACTTATTTTCACGAACCTACACGGACATTTCACTCTCTGGACTTAGCTATTTGTTCTCCATCACTCCTGCCATTGCTGAATTTTGCAGTCGGAAATGACCTCTACAATAGTGATCATTTCCCTCTAATCGTGTCTCAGGCTGGAAGTAATAGTGTGCGTCACAAACCACCTAATTATGTGTACAGTCGAGCCGATTGGACACTTTTCACGCAATTGGCTGTGATCAGTGAGACAAGAGTTAAGACAGATATGATAGATGATGCCGTTAAATATATCACCGACACAATAATCAGAGCTGCGGATGTTGCTATCCCTAAAAATTCCATCATTCGACATAAACATAGGAAACCTTGGTGGAATGAAAAATGTCAACTCTCCTATAAGAAACAAAGGAAACAATGGAATATATTCCGAAGATACCCTACTACGGAGAATCTTGTTGCTTTTAAAAAAGCCAAAGCTGAAGCTCGCAGAGTTAGACGTCAGAGTCAAAGAGAATCTTGGATTCGCTACGTGTCGTCAATCAATTCATCGACAACAAGTCAACAATTATGGAGGAAAGTTAAAGCAGCCAATGGTATTTATCAGGATTATTCCATTCCTGTATTAAAAACCGGAGCTGCAATACACTCCTCAGCGGTAGATATTGCTAATGTCATCGGTGAAACCTTTGCTAGTGTTTCCAGCTCTGATTCATATAATCCTACTTTTCTAAGGATTAAAAGAATCGCTGAGCGGACACATCTAAGCTTTCATGATCGACATATTCTACCCTATAATTGTGAGTTTGAACTGTCAGAATTGAAGTCTGCTTTATCTAAAGCAAACGACACTAGCCCAGGACCAGATGGAATCTCGTATCAAATGCTCCGTCATTTAAATCATGATTCTTTATTAAACATACTTTCAATGTTTAATAGAATCTGGACTGAGCATGCTTATCCTACTTCATGGAGAGAAGCGATAGTGATTCCAATATTGAAGCCTGGAAAAGATTCATCTGACCCTCTGAGTTATCGTCCAATAGCTCTTACGAGTTGCTTATGCAAAACATTTGAGCGTATGGTCAATGCTAGACTCATTTACGTCTTAGAGAAGAATAATTGCATACATCTTCATCAAAGCGGATTTCGAAGAGGACGATCCACTATAGATAACATAATAGATCTAGAATCCCGAATTCGAAATGCTTTCGTGAGGAGAAACCATCTCGTTGCAATTTTCTTCGACGTTGAGAAAGCATATGATCGTACATGGCGCTATGGTATTCTCCGTACTCTGCATAATCTTGGCTTTAAGGGTAATCTTCCAATATTTATCCAAAATTTTCTGGCCTCACGCGTTTTTAAAGTGCGCGTTGGAACTACAATTTCCAATACTTTTAGTCAAGCTGAGGGTGTCCCTCAAGGTAGCATTTTAAGCGTAACCCTTTTAACCTTTTCATCAGTGACATACTCCATCAATTACCATCTTCTGTTCATGGCACTTTGTATGTTGATGACTTACAAATTTCATATCAGGGTTCAAACATGAATATAATTGAGAGACAATTGCAAACAGCTGTAAATAATTTAACCACTTGGTGTGAACGGAATGGTCTTAGTATATCTCCTAGTAAGAGTTGCTGTGTCCATTTCTGTAGGAAAACTAGCTACCATAATGATCCTGTGATTCACATAAATAATAGACCTATTCCTGTAGTCAGTGAGATAAAATTCCTTGGCGTGATTTTTGACAAGAAGTTAACTTTCCTTCCGCATGTTTTACATCTGCGGAAGAAATGTGAGCGACTGCTTAACATCCTCAAGGTGCTTTCGAATACATCTTGGGGTGCAGATCGCACATCACTCCTAAGAATTTATCAGTCTGTAATTTTATCTCGAATTGACTACGGCTGTGTTGCTTATGGATCAGCTAGACTCTCCATCTTACGCAGATTGGACACTGTTCACCATACTGCTTTAAGGATATGCTGTGGAGCTTTTCGCACATCACCCGTGCAGAGTCTATATGTAATCTGCCAACAGTTGCCATTAGACCTGCGGCGGATGCAGCTGTCTCTTAATTATTATTCAAAAATCATGTCCTCACCTCATCATCCCTTGCGTTCCACGATTCCAAGTGCTGCTCTTAAGAGATTATATAATGCTAGACCATCAAGCATTCCACCTTTTCTCTCTCGTATTAAATCCATTATTTTGCTTTCTCACCTATGTGATGTCCGAATCGAGTCTACCGACCTTTTCGGATATCCCCCTTGGTATGATCCACACATTATTGTGCTGAATCCCTTTGGAAGTAATAAAAAATCAGACACAAATACTGCTATTCTTCAACAGCTTTATTCATTCCATCGCTGTCAGTATACTATGTACACTCCAGTATTTACGGATGGATCCAAGTGTCCGGGATCAGTTGGTTGTGGAGTTTATCTTGATGATACTTCCTACAGTTATAGCCTTCACAAATCCTGCTCCATCTTCACCGCTGAGGCTACGGCTATATACCGAGCACTTCAGCTGCTACAAACTAAAAATGAACGTAAATTCTGTGTGTACACTGACAGTATGAGTGTATTAGAAGCTTTGAGGAATAACAACTATAATTGCCATCCAGTTGTGTCTAAGATATTCAAATTAATTGATACTCTTACTAACAAGGGATTTGAGATACTGTTTTGTTGGGTACCAAGCCACATAGGTATAGATGGCAATGAGAAAGCTGATGCTGCCGCTAAATCTGCAGCTACTTCCATTTTGCCTTCAATACCATCAATGGACATGAGAAAAGGATTCAAACATTTCATATATTCTCTTTGGAAGGAATCCTGGGACCTGCAAGTCAGCAACAAACTCCATTCCATATTTTCATACATCATTCCATTATCTGTTTTATCTCCACGAAGCGCAGATGTCAGACTGACTCGCCTTCGAATTGGTCACACGCGTTTCACCCACAAACATTTGATCTTAAGTGATCTCCTACCGTGGTGTGAAAAGTGTAATGAACCATTACAGTATATCACATTTTAATTGTGTGTCCAGATTTTAACCATCAGCGTTTTAGATATTTTAAAAGTAATATTTTAGCATTAGAAGATTTGCTTGGGGAACCACCCCATCGCAATTTATTTGCGTTTTTAAAAGACATAGGATTTATGAATTTTATCTGATTTAGAAATATTTTATTTAAATATCAAGTTTTTAATTTTATACATGTATATATTGTATGTTTACAGACTTTTAATATATATTTTAACTATATTTCTATTTTATACCTTTTAATATATATTTTAATTATATTTCTGTTTTATACTCTTAATGTACATTTTAACTATATTACTATTTTATGTTTTTAATTGGTGAAAAAAAAACTGTTGTATAATATCTTGTGATTGGCGCAGCTTGTCCTTATCTGGACCTTGCGCCATAAAAACCAACCAACCAACCAAAAGTTAAGGTATTTAAAAAAATTTTAGTAATACAGAAGAAAAGCTCATTTTTTCTGATTTTTTATAAGAATTCTTCCAAGATTTTCTTCATTTTCTTTGACTGTCAATTTTAGCTGCTATTAAATTAGCGTCATATCTTGTGCATTATGTTACAATAATTTTATGTTTGATTTATTGGTGGCTAAATTAAAATGTAATAAACAAATGTAATCAAGGCAGGAAAACGTATGTTAAACACAGGAAAATATAATGAGTTTTTAGCTGACTCTTGTTGCAATCGCTTTACTTATGATCATCCGAATGCTTAACATTATGCCACGCTATGAATATCTCAATTAATAAACCATCAATTAATTCAATTATTGAATTTCCTAAAATTTCAATTAAAAACTGCATGTATACAGAAAAAAATTCCATTTATAATTAAAATCAACATCACTAAATCACGTGTAAAGTATATAAAAAAAAAACATTAATCTCAAAAATTGTATAATTTTTACCGTTTTTCGTAACTTCATCTTTTATGGATTCAAACAATATGGCAAATGAAGCATGCAATTAAAGCAAGCTTGAGTTTATAGTCTTTTCTCCCAGGTGTGAATCATTGTAGTATTGGAATCTAGCTTTAATTGTATATCTACTTGAGTTAGTCATCTTATTCTAAAAAAAAAAAAAAAAAAAAAAACTATAGAAAGACAAACCAACAAACTTTGAAGAATAATCGATATTCACTTGTTTAAATTTCCATACTACATTTTTTCTTTAAATCAAGTGAACAATTAAATAAAATGACAATTGTGATTTTTCTTAATGTTGAAA